>JAWNKW010000149.1:1840000-2555000 GCA_035041775.1 Chymomyza caudatula
TACGGCTACGATCACTAGATACTCTTTGTGGAATGGTCCAAGCGTCAAAAAAAAAAAAACCTAACACTTAAGGAGTAAAACAATTTTATCAAAAATAATAATAATAATGCGAATGTATCTGCTAAACAATAAAAAGTTAGTGTTTTTAACGAAACTGCCAGTGTCAGCATGGAGATCAAGCGGAGAATCACTCTTGCCAATAGGTGTTACTTTGGTCTCAGTAGGCAAATGAGTAGTAGATACCACTCCCGCCAGAGGAAACAAACACTCTATAAGACGCTCATCCTTCCCGTTTTGCTTTATGGCGCTGAAGCATGGGTGATGTCGCAGTCTGATGAAAATGCCCTAGGAGTGTTTGAGCGGAAAGTACTCCGTAAAATCTTTGGTCCTCTACGCGTTGGCAACGACTACCGCATACGATGGAATGACGAACTCTATGAGCTCTACGACGACATTGACATAGTCAAACAAATTAAGATCCATGTTGAGCGTATCCATGAAGAAGCTCCTGTGAAAAGAGCCCTCAATACAGTTGTCAAAGGGATGCGATGAAAGGGCAGACCATGTCTACGTTGGAAGGACCAGGTAGAGAGTACGCTAGGTACCTTTGATATTACGAATTGGAAAAAGCTCGCGCAAAGATGAGACGCCTGGAGGAGAGCTTTACATCGTGCCGTAACCCGGTATTGGGTTGTTATGGCCAGTTAAGTAAGTAAGTAAGCCAGTGTGGCAGCACAGCTTGGTTCACTAGGTGGCAACTCCACAACAAACAATAACATTTGCATGAGTGCATTGTGTTTTGCAATTCTAATGTTGCATAATAGGATGTTTTAATGCCAAGCATTAAGTGTTTAGTTACTAATGGGTCCTTGTACTATAATGTCTAACATGCTTAGACCAAGACTTGAGCGGAATTAAAAGCGTAAACAGAACCTACTTCAAAAGTGTGCCACAATTTCTTATTCCAAGAAAAAAAGATCGTTTTAACTACGAGCTGGTATACAAAAGCTCACACTGGAAGTACCTTACCATTCAACTAAGTCAAAATAAAGTCAACCAAGTCAAAGATGGCTAACTTTTTATAACCAGGTATTCTAGTGCGCCAGCTGCTGTGGTCAGCACATCGAGCGTTACGCCATCACTCCTTGCGGTAATAACAATTACTGCGGACCACTCTGCATTAGCTTTGCGAGTCTTTAACTGGAGTTGTTCGCTCGAGTTCAGTGTAGAAGCTGCAACATCAGAATAATTGCACAGATACAAATTTCCCAAAGCTGTTACGAGTGAAAAGTAGTGATACCCAAACAATACATAAATAAAATGAGATCAAATAACTAATGCCCACTTTATTTACAGAATTCACCAGGATTGATAGTACATAATATATAGAAGAGCTGAAGGAAGCCAAAAGAAGCAGCTGGAGAGCAGAGGAGCTGCTCAATACCGACATGAAGCTGTAATTTTATATCACTTGGAGTTTGGAAGCAAATCCTGCAGTGGCACGGAGAGGAGTTGGCAAATCTAAGGGCTTATGAGCGTTAGTTGCTTTTCCGTGCGGCAATAAGAGCAAACTTCTTTCAATGCTGTTACTCTGTAAGCTCTGGCTGGATCCAATCCAAAATCACACACTCTATTGCAAATTCAAGCGGATAAAGCTGCTTATTCCTTCGCTTCATTTGGAGTATGTAAAAGTGGGAGGCTCGTGTCTGAGGCAAATCCTGCAGGCGCAGGTAAACTTCTGATCTGGCTGGATCCGTTGGTTAGTTAGATAGCCAAGAACGTAAATCGTCCAAGCTAAATCATCCTATAAAAGCCAACTCACATCAAGCGGATACACCTGGTAATGCCTTCGCTGAGTGGTGACCAACAAAATACTGATGCATTTCAATGTCTTAACCTTGTACGGAGTCAGTCAAGTTTCAGTATCAGTCAGTACTATATATACATTCATTTTTGACCTCTTGAATTATAAATTTTGGTTTCGTTTTAGTGGGAATACGGAAGGCACTCAGCTACGTAAAGAAGCAACTACGAACACCGCGTCGCGTAGCCTAAGATTGCCGCAACTTTACTTCCTTTGCCGTATACAAAAATATCAACATACTAAAGTGAAGGCATACGTCGTGTCTGTCAAAGCAATCGCGCTTAAGACGAAGATGTAACCGCCCAACAAATTAGTTCGAATTAGTAGTAATATATTGAAGAACTGAAGGAAACCTCAAGAACAATTTGATAAAGTCTAGAACGGATGATTTGCCGATCAAATCAGATCATAGAATCCAACGAGTATATGCACAACTCTACGATGGTTGGCACGCCGGGAAGCAGAGCACCATATATGTACTGCCAGTTCAATTTTTTTTGCAATTATGTCCACCAGCCGAGCCTTTTCATCTTGCTAAAGAAAGCAGGTACCCCGGCTTATGCCGGTTTCTGTCAAGTTCCTGCAAAATGGTCAAACGGAATCGCTATTAAATCAAATGAGTACTTTAGGCACCCACTTTTAAATTCTTGGATTAAAATATTGTTTTATCCAGTTGGAGTACCGAACGCACTAATCGTACGTCACCTGCTTTACGAAACAGCTACGAAGAACGAGTTGTGGAGCCTACAAACGCCGTAGCGTCTACAAACATCAACACTGCGCAACTGTATAAGTTCCGGCATAAGCCGAGTCTGTTTGTTTTCCAAAGTAATCGGGCTTAACGCCAAGAAGTAAATGTCGCAGCGTCAAGCTGGTTTGAATTATTCCTGACAATCTTTGGAAAAGTCAATCCAAGCGATCCAATCCACAACGCCCAAGTTCTCACTGAACGCGCTTGCTGCCTATGAACCTGGACTTCACGCATCTCAACGTGCAAGTTTATGCTGTAAATCAATTCCAAAGACGTTTACATAGGACACTGTCAAGTAATTTAGAGACGTACAAAATTAGATTTTGCCTCCAGGAATGTTCGGATTGAATATGGAACCCATATATGGACACGGAATATGGAAGCCATTCATTCTAAATAAAATGTGCGAAATAAAAACAATTAGACCTTAAAAAATGAAAAGCTAGTTTAAGTATTTGAATTTCTATTACCGGGTTCCAGATGTTGCTATAATTCAACAGCCATTTAAAAAAACTTGTATAGTACCCAAGCACCTATTAAAAGTCCAATAATCCATTTTAAAACCTCACACAAGATTTCAGAACAAGTGACCTCCGGGGGCTCCAGATTGAATAGGGCCGGTGCAACTACAACGGAACGCATTTCCATAGAACACGACGGTGCATTGGAATCAATGGGTGGCGACCAGTCAGCTGGGAGCACTGGCTGGCTGCCACCATGGTTTATATTTTGTCCTTCTTCTGTGTCGTGCTCAACAAAGCCCTCCACCTTGGTCTCTTGCAATTCTGCAGCATCAGTTGGAGGTGGAGCATCGGACACACTTGTCACACTTGCACGACTATCATTGCCATCCAGTTGCTCGAAAGGTGATGTGGTACTGTTAGCTTCAGACATTATAAGTTGTGCTAAAATTTATTAAATTTATACATTAATTTTGAAAATATTTTTAAGAATAGAAATAGAATATAGAAAATACTTATAAATTTTGTTTCATTTCAGTGGGAATAGGAAAGGCTTACTACGTAAAGAAGCAGCTACGAAGTGAAGGCCTACTTCGTGTCTGTCAAAGCAATCGCGCTTAACACGAAGATGTAACCGCCCAACAAATTAGTTCGAATTAGTAGTAATATATTGAAGAACTGAAGGAAACCTCAAGAACAATTTGATAAAGTCTAGAACGGATGATTTGCCGATCAAATCAGATCATAGAATCCAACGAGTAGCTGCCAAATTTGGACATCACAAAGCTAGTGATGTGCAGTCGGCAGCTATTTACGCTTAATATAGAACGGAGGAGCTGCGTGTGCGTCCGCGTTTGGAGTATGTGAAAAATTGTGAAGCCGGTAACATGTTGGCTGGCTTAGCAGATCCGCATAGCTCAGAGCACCATATTTGTACTGGCCGTTCAATTCTCTCTGCAACTATGGCCACCAGCCGAGCTTTTTCATTCTGCAAAAGGAAGCGGATACCCCGGCTTATGGTCTGCTGTGTGGTTTCGGTCAAGTTCCTGCAAAATGGTCAAACGGAATCGCTATTAAATCAAGTGAGTACCTTATGCATCCCTTTTTAAATTCTTGGATTAAAATATTGTTTTATTCCAGTTGGAGTACCGAACGCACTAATCGTACGTAACGAAACAGCTACGAAGAACGAGTTGTGGACCCTACAATCGCCGCAATTTCGCTTCCTTTGGCTTATACAAAAACGTCGACACTGCGCAACTTTATAAGTTCCAGAGACGGAATAAATAGAGTCTGCTTGTTTTCCAAAGTAATGGATAAACGGAATTAGCTGGATAAGCTAGTATAAAAGAGGTGTCCACGTCTTTGTTTTTTCTCAACGCGCAGAACTAGAAGCTGCACCAAAAGAAACACATAAAAAACAGCTTGCATTCCTGGTACTGTACTCTAAACGTTGCAAATTTTAAACGTTGGCTACCATAATTCTTGAAGTGGGCTCCGCTTCGGCATATTACACCTAAACATTTTGTGTTCAGAGCTCCTCTTCTAAACGGCGCCTAACATTGCATCCTTGTCATTGTCCACAGTCTGTCCCTGTGGCATTTTCCTTCAACAGGCGCATTGGGCAGCTTTCTCCCTGGCTGCGGGAGACAGAGCAATCGGAACCGCTGAATAGTTAATCCTTCAATATACCCTCGTTACATATATGTATATACCCTTTAAGCAGATATGCAACTCCAAACTATGGTCTCAAATGCGCAAATTGTACTTTATTAAACTTCAAAGTGGAAAGAACATATTTAAAAGAAGTTGTACATAAACTTAAATGCAAATGATATTAAATATATATATAACCACAAAACAAAAAGTATAAAGTATTTCATATTTTATAGAGCATAACTGCATATTAATTAATATAAAAGTAAACTAGCGGAAGCAGCAAGGCAACTCCGAAAACGCTCATGATCTGCCAGCAGCTATGAAAGGCTACAATAGCCTTCTCCGGACGCGGCGAATAGCGTGGATCTATGCCTATCGGCTGCTCCAGATTGTCCTTGAACTTGATAGCAATCTGTTGTTGCTCATGTATACGATGCACTGCGTGCACTGGCTTGATGACGTCATTGAGGCTCCAAGAGTTCAGCTCCTTCAGCGTCGATTGTTTACTAGTATCCGTGCGCTCGACATTAGCCATATCGCAACTGCGACGCGTTTTAAGGGGTTCAGCCCTGGATCTCTTTGTGCGTGGCTGCTCCTCATTGCTTGTTCCAAATGCGGCATCTCTGGTATATCCTGCAGCATTCGGTACAATTATTTTTGGTACGTGCAATTGCATCCTCTAGCGTTTTGTTGTCTTTAATCCAAATATCGTGAGTGATATCTGAGAAATTTCCAGAATCAGCCATAATATAATATGTATTTTCGTGCAATTTTCAGTAGTAGTTAAAATTAAAATTTTTTTTGCTTAGTTTTTGTTTTATTGTTTTGCAATGTGCGTTTTTCTGTGTACACGACAAAAAGTAACTGTTATATGGTGTTGGGTAGCGTCTGAGTGAGTGAAGAAGTGAACTTGTTCAGCTAGCTGGTTCTTCCTTGTTCATTTGTTCATTTCAGCTCAGTTTGGTTCACTTGTTCTGTGTTTCGTGCTGATTCTGGTTGTGAGTTGCCATATTCTAGGTTTTTTTTAAATCAATGCGAATCGTACTTCACTTCTTCACTAACTCAGACGCTCAGACGCCAATCTAATTGCTTGGATTACAACGCTGCATGCAGACCAGCCGGTGGCTTCAACAAATTGGGCATTGGCGTTGTTTGCATTAGCGGCATATATACATGTAAATTGATGGAAGCTACGCGTTATTTGGCATCCGTAGAAGTCAGAGCAGAGTCCAGTTGCCATAGCATAGATGCCAGCAACCATATTTTAAACAATTTGTTGGGCGTTTACATCTTGGTGTTAAGCGCGATTACTTTGGAAAACAAGCAGACTCTATTTATTCCGTCTCTGGAACTTATATAGTTGCGCAGTATCGACGTTTTTGTATACGCCAAAGGAAGCGAAATTGCGGCGATTGTAGGGTCCACAACTCGTTCTTCGTAGCTGTTTCGTTACGTAGTAAGCCTTTCCTATTCCCACTGAAATGAAACAAAATTTATAAGTCAATATTTTCCAAATTAATGTATAAATTTAATAAATTTTAGCACAACTAACAATGACAGAGGCTAACAGTTCGACCACATCGACACCTTACGAGCAACTGGATGGCAATGATAGTCGTGCAAGTGTGACAAGTGTGTCCGATGCTCCACCTCCAACTGATGCTGCAGAATTGCAAGAGACCAAGGTGGAGGGCTTTGTTGAGCACGACACAGAAGAAGGACAAAATATAAACCATGGTGGCAGCCAGCCAGTGCTCCCAGCTGACTGTTCGCCACCCACTGATTCCAATGCACCGTCGTGTTCTATGGAAATGCGTTCCATTGCAGTTGCGCCGGCCCTATTCAATCTGGAGCCCCCGGAGGTCACTTGTTCTGAAATCTTGTGTGAGGTTTTAAAAGTGATTTTAGGACTTTTAGTAGTTGTCTGGATAATCTACCAGTTTCTTCTTTAAATGGTTTGTTCGGCTGTTGAATTATAGCAACATCTGGAACCCGGTAATAGAAATTCAAATACTTAAACTAGCTTTTCATTTTTTAAGGTCTAATTGTTTTTATTTCGCACATTTTATTTAGAATGAATGGCTTCCATATTCCGTGTCCATATATGGGTTCCATATTCAATCCGAACATTCCTGGAGGCAAAATCTAATTTTGTACGTCTCTAAATTACTTGACAGTGTCCTATGTAAACGTCTTTGGAATTGATTTACAGCATAAACTTGCACGTTGAGATGCGTGAAGTCCAGGTTCATAGGCAGCAAGCGCGTTCAGTGAGAACTTGGGCGTTGTGGATTGGATCGCTTGGATTGACTTTTCCAAAGATTGTCAGGAATAATTCAAACCAGCTTGACGCAAGGGTTCATGGAGAGTGGAACATTTTCACTGTCAATGGAGTTCCTACAAAAAGTCGTCCCTCCAGCCTTGGTGTTCATCGCGTGACCATTACGCGTTGTAACAGGCATATTGTGTTCTGGAAGTAGGATTTCATTAGCTAAAAATACACATGTAAAATGATGCAAGTTACGCGTTATAACGTACCCGAAGAAGTCAGAGCAAGCAAATTCCAGGCGACATTTACTTCTTGGCGTTAAGCCCGATTACTTTGGAAAACAAACAGACTCGGCTTATGCCGGAACTTATACAGTTGCGCAGTGTTGATGTTTGTTCGGCTGTTGAATTATAGCAACATCTGGAACCCGGTAATAGAAATTCAAATACTTAAACTAGCTTTTCATTTTTTAAGGTCTAATTGTTTTTATTTCGCACATTTTATTTAGAATGAATGGCTTCCATATTCCGTGTCCATATATGGGTTCCATATTCAATCCGAACATTCCTGGAGGCAAAATCTAATTTTGTACGTCTCTAAATTACTTGACAGTGTCCTATGTAAACGTCTTTGGAATTGATTTACAGCATAAACTTGCACGTTGAGATGCGTGAAGTCCAGGTTCATAGGCAGCAAGCGCGTTCAGTGAGAACTTGGGCGTTGTGGATTGGATCGCTTGGATTGACTTTTCCAAAGATTGTCAGGAATAATTCAAACCAGCTTGACGCAAGGGTTCATGGAGAGTGGAACATTTTCACTGTCAATGGAGTTCCTACAAAAAGTCGTCCCTCCAGCCTTGGTGTTCATCGCGTGACCATTACGCGTTGTAACAGGCATATTGTGTTCTGGAAGTAGGATTTCATTAGCTGAAAATACACATGTAAAATGATGCAAGTTACGCGTTATAACGTACCCGAAGAAGTCAGAGCAAGCAAATTCCAGGCGACATTTACTTCTTGGCGTTAAGCCCGATTACTTTGGAAAACAAACAGACTCGGCTTATGCCGGAACTTATACAGTTGCGCAGTGTTGATGTTTGTTCGGCTGTTGAATTATAGCAACATCTGGAACCCGGTAATAGAAATTCAAATACTTAAACTAGCTTTTCATTTTTTAAGGTCTAATTGTTTTTATTTCGCACATTTTATTTAGAATGAATGGCTTTCATATTCCGTGTCCATATATGGGTTCCATATTCAATCCGAACATTCCTGGAGGCAAAATCTAATTTTGTACGTCTCTAAATTACTTGACAGTGTCCTATGTAAACGTCTTTGGAATTGATTTACAGCATAAACTTGCACGTTGAGATGCGTGAAGTCCAGGTTCATAGGCAGCAAGCGCGTTCAGTGAGAACTTGGGCGTTGTGGATTGGATCGCTTGGATTGACTTTTCCAAAGATTGTCAGGAATAATTCAAACCAGCTTGACGCAAGGGTTCATGGAGAGTGGAACATTTTCACTGTCAATGGAGTTCCTACAAAAAGTCGTCCCTCCAGCCTTGGTGTTCATCGCGTGACCATTACGCGTTGTAACAGGCATATTGTGTTCTGGAAGTAGGATTTCATTAGCTGAAAATACACTTGTAAAATGATGCAAGTTTCGCGTTATAACGTACCCGAAGAAGTCAGAGCAAGCAAATTCCAGGCGACATTTACTTCTTGGCGTTAAGCCCGATTACTTTGGAAAACAAACAGACTCGGCTTATGCCGGAACTTATACAGTTGCGCAGTGTTGATGTTTGTAGACGCTACGGCGTTTGTAGGCTCCACAACTCGTTCTTCGTAGCTGTTTCGTAAAGCAGGTGACGTACGATTAGTGCGTCCGGTACTCCAACTGGAAATAAACAATATTTTAATCCAAGAATTTTAAAGTGGATGCCTAAAGGGCTCATTTGATTTAATAGCGATTCCGTTTGACCATTTTGCAGGAGCTTGTCAGAAACCACATAGCAAAGCATAAGCCGGGGTACCTGCTTTCTTTAGCAAATTGAAAAAGCTCGGCTGGTGGTCATAGTTGCAGAGAGAATTGAACTGCCAGTACAAATATGGTGCTCTGCTCCTCCGGGTGCCAACCATCATAGAGTTGTCAATATAGAGTTATGCGGATCTGCTAAGCCAGCCAACATGTTACCGGCTTCACAATTTTCCACATACTCCAAACGCGGACGCACACTCAGCTCCTCCGTTCTATATTAAGAGTAAATAGCCGCTAACTGCACATCACTAGCTTTGTGATGTCCAAATTTGGCAGCTACTCGTTGGATTCTATAATCTGATTTGATCGGCAAACATCCGTTCTAGACTTTATCAAATTGTTCCTGTGGTTTCCTTCAGTTCTTCTATATATTACTACTAATCCGAACTAATTTGTGGGGCGGTTACATCTTCGTGTTAAGCGCGATTGCTTTGACAGACACGACGTAGGCCTTCACTTCGTAGCTGCTTCTTTACGTAGCTGGGTGCCTTCCCTATTCCCACTGAAATATAACAAAATTTATAATTCAAGATTTTAAAAATGAATGTATGTATGGTACTGACTAATCTTGATCGACTCCAAGGTTGAGACATTGATATGCATCAGTATTTTGGTGGTCAGCTGATTTTAATAGTAAACAGATCTTTCCAGCACACAACTAAGTGGCAACGTTGACTTTACAGTTGGCAGCCCTGTGGCTAATAGCATATTTTTGAATGTGTGTACACACTGAATAAATTTTACAGTTATTCTATTCGCACGTATACAGAGACGCACATTTGGCAAAGCGAAAAAAATCGAAGCGCATCAATTCTACAAACTTGTAAATATAGCACGAAAATAAGTTTTTAATGATGGCAGATTCTAATAATTCGGACTCCTTAACAATTGCCGAGCAGCCGCTTGTGCTAGGATCGATGTTGGATGGCAAAGAAAGTCGTAATGTTTTGCTAAATGGCGGCGACGCGTCGCCAGTATAAACCTGACGCAGAAGAAGGACGCTGGGCCCAATCCTCAAAGAAGAAGCTAAATGTTGGCTTCGCTGTCGATCCTAAAAACGATGACGTCAGCAAGCCAGTTTACCGTTCGCCACCATCCACTTATTCCGAAGGACTTTGGTCCGACTCCGACGATGATGAACGCTTTTGCAGCGAATTCGCGCGCAATATGGCACGTTCGATGCGCCTGAAGCATCGGCGCCCACGGCGCACTTTGGCACCCACTTATTTGGATCGCTATGAAACCACGCCTACAAGTTCGCTACATGTATTCAATCTGGAGCGCTATTCGTCGCGTCCACAGGAGGCCACTCGTTCTGTAGGCTTTTGTCGCTTTTTTTTGCCGATTTTTGGAGTTTCAGTAGCTGTTTTGCTGGCACTGCTAGCCTACAAGTTTCTCATAAATTAAATTTTAGTTGCATTTAAGTTAAGATTATCGAAGACTTTAAATGTTTTCATTCTGTCCACTTTGAAGCTAAATAAAATATACTTTGTGGCCATATTTTGGAGATGTAGTTATTTTTAACTGTTTCATTAATCCTGTTTATTATGTATATATCTGTATATTGTACAAGGACGGATCAACATCCAGTAGCACAAAGTAGCTTCAGGAAGAAAGCTGCTTAATGCGTCTGTTGAATTATAGCAACATCTGGAACCCGGTACTAGAAATTCAAATACATAAACTAGCTTTTTATTTTTTTAAGGTACAATTGTTTTTATTTCGTGAGTGGCATCCGGCTTTAAAGAAGCCCATTTTATTTAGAATGAACAGCTTATTCAGCTAATACGGAGTAGTCATTTGTGTTTCATATTCAATCCGAACTTTCCTAGAGGCAAAATCCAATTGTTGCAAATCTGTAAATTACTTTACAGTGTCCTATGTAAACGTCTTTCGAATTAAATTACAGCATAAAGTTGCACGTTGAGATGCGTGAAGTCCAGTTTCATAGGCAGCAAGCGGTTGTGAGTTGCCATATTCTAGAAGTTGTCAAGAAAATGTGCAAAGAGCATGAATTTCAAAAGTCAGCCGGCCGCGGTTTTTTTTAAATCAAGTACGATTTGCATTGATTCCATCCTATTTACATATGTCAATCCGACAATTCTTAATTTAATGCCATGTTTACTATGAGTGAGCTTGCTTTTAGTATAGAAGTGGGATCGAGCACTGTACTCTTTTCAATCAAGAAAAAGGATTGAGAATATTCCAGATTACCTTTCAGACCTTGCAATATGAAAAATAAAATACATTTGCGTTTTTGCACTATTACATTTTTTGATACAATATTAACACAAATATTAACAAATATACCCTCCTCGTCACTTTAATGCCTCATCTAAATTATATTTTTTTAAGCTCATATAACTAATAAAGATAACATAGGGGAGACTGCGGCTTGACATCTTTTGTCTTGAGCCAAAAATAGTACAGAAAACTTCTTTTATGCCCGTAATGTGATATACCCTTCGAAAGCTTGATCTTTCAGCTACAAATCGCATATGGTTAGATGGTGTAAGTATCCACTCAGTTTGACGCAATCTGGCTTAGACTGCACCAACCTCAAAATTTGGAAATCTCAAAAATGCTGGGGCTAAACCAGACATCCGGTGGGTGTCCAACCAGGTTATGGACCAGTTAACAAAGAATATTGATCTTAAGTTGTATGGAAACGAAAGTTTAAACCTTTATTGATGTTGTGAAGTGTCTTATTTTATTTGAAAAGTATAGATTTTTCTCGATACTCGGCATAAAATCATGTGTAACGTAAGCCTTGAACTCACATTGTTGTGTGTCGATTGCAATGAAAGCGCTTTTTTGATGATGATAAATAGTCATTGGTGTACCAGGATTGCTGGTGATATAATTATCGGATTGCGTATTAACGACTTTTTAAAATTGCCATGTACCGAGCGTTCCAACGGCTGCAGTTTGTGAGAACAGTGTGGAGGCAGCGAAAGAACATCGATGCCATTTTCCATAGGACCACCACCAATTAAGAAGTTACTATGGGGGAACACGAAAAATGGTGGAATCGTGTTGCCTGTTGCTAATATTGCGACTATCAAAGTCACTAATTAGTAATTAGAAATCACTAGTCCGTTGGAACAATTCGACCAACTTTTTTCAACACGTTCTGGAACCTGTACAGTTGTTACACCAGTTGCGTCCATGTTGTAAATATTTTGCGGAGGAAAAGGGTATTGCCTGTACAACACCTTAACTTTTCCAAAAAATGCACCAGCATTGCAATTATTGAATGCAGTTGCTTGTGCCAAACTGTTAGCTTTAGGTTTCGAACGGACAGTTAGTTGACTTCATCGCAAAAATCCACGAATCCATTCAAGGACAGCCCTTTCACTACGTTCCCGTGGAATGGGAACTTGCACAAATAGACTTTAGATGATCTAGACATATATACTCATATTTGAATTTATAGTGACAAAGAGCGTGTCGGGTTTAGCCCCATTACGGCATTTTGTCAATAAGTTGCCAAAACTCGATCAAAAATAATTTGATCGTAATAATCATTAGCCCCATTCGATTCAGCATGTCTTAATTATCTAAAAACACCCATCAAATATTTTCCGTGCCTGAATATCAGCTTTACAACCCAAAAAGAACGCAAATTTCTAGTTTTTTTTTTTGGAATATAATTATGAAATGAAAACAATACAAGTGAGAGCTATCCTATTATTGATTGATTTAACTATTTAAGGAAAAAAACGTGTGTTAAATGAAACTTGTCAAAATTAAGGGTGCTATTCAAGTAGCGAGAAGTGTACAATAATGAAAGGCTGTACTGTGAGATCTGATGAATAATACTTATGAATTTTTTCATTAATCTTACGATGATAGTCGTTTATTGTAGTTAAACGAATCCCGAAGCTATCTTGCTTTTAAAACGCGTAGCAGAAGTTTCAATGGAGCATAGTCCATATTCAAGGGTGCGCCAGAAATCTTTTTCAACCAAATTTCAACCCAATTGCATTTTGTTGGTAGGCCAGATATTAATTTAAACCTAGTTTCAGCACAAAAGCCATTGGTCAATGTGTCAGAAACATCTTGCAGAGCGTCGGAAATCGAACCAAAAGAACCTTCTGGCCGAAGGTTTTTTACAGGGAATCTAAAAGAAAATTTAGGTTTTAGTCTAGAGATTTCCAGCACACCCCTGATTGTGAAGAAATATTCCTGTGTATCTAATCAAAAATAGGATAATTAGTTTTAAAATACAATATTTTCATACTTCAATATTATGCATTGTGTAGAAATTGCAAGCTGCCGTTTGCATGCTTCATTAGTTAGCTTTACTTCATATGAAGCCAAAATTTTAGTTTTAAATATTTCCCATTCCGAAATCATCAAATCATTTTTATATGGGTACAACAAATCAAAGTCAATTTCAATCTGAAAGGATACAAATTGTATACTGTGCTTTAGTATATATCATTAATTCACTAGGTACCCGGTGACAGGATATACTTACCATTTCATTCACTTTACATGTACAAAACTGGCGAATTTAACATGGCGGTGTCATCGCCGGGGAAATAGAAAAAAAAACAGCTAGATTTCGGGTTCGTTGACATCGAAACCTTTAAACCCCGAGTCCAACTCTTCTTCTTGTCCTGGCCCACCAACAACCTCACATTCATAAATTTGTAATATAGTTGGGCGCATTTGGGGATTACTTGCAGTGCACCAAGTTGCAAGTACTTTAAAAGATGATTTCGCATTTCTCCATGTTTTGTAGCGCTTGTCTATAGACCCATTTGCACGCAGTTTAGGATTGTGGCCCAGGAATAATGATGACAATATTACTCCCAAACTATAGACATCTATTGCCGGCGAGTAATTAGCAATGTTGGCATTTACAAGGAGCTCAGGAGCCGCATATTTTATAGTGTACCGTGGCTTGTCGCGCCAGGTTGTAAAGCATCTATTATAGCTGTAATTTAGACAACGTAAGTATAATATTATATTAAAAGTTTGCAAACTATAGATTATTGCATATTGCAACAGAAATAACAAAAAGACCTCAAAATCACTTTTCTTCCCCCTACTCTTAAGCTACTACATCTTGAAGTACCGCAGGGGATAAAACTAGTTTCGTCTGCTGATGACTGCAGCCATAGCATATCATCTCTAAACCTAATTTCTAATTTCGATGTTACTTTGGTCAGTAACTTGACAACTTACCAGGCATTGCCAAAGTCAATTAGCTTCACATTCTCATTAATGCTGAAGTATATTATATTATCGGGCTTAAGGTCGCCGTGTATGAAGCAATTCGAATGTATGTGCTTCACGGCCAGCACCAATTGACCGAAAATATTGCCAACACTTTTTTCTTCAAATGTCCGACGATATAGGACCGATGACAGTTCTTCGCCATGTAAATATTCGGTAATAATCCAAATATGGCCGCCTTTGCGATAGATTGCAAAATATTCAACGATATTTTTGTGGCCCTTAAGGTCCTTGGCACAAGCGGTAAGTGCATCGACTTCGGAAAGCCGAAATTTTGACAATGGAATTATTTTAGCTATGCATTCTTTTTTGGTTATTTTTTGTTTGACTAAATGGCAGTTGCCAAAGCTTCCAGCTGCCACACGGGTACCCAGCTCTAGGTTATTAGTGTCCGTTGATATATTCTGTGAACATAAATTTATGATTTTATAGCTGTTGTATAAACAATTTGCCTTGTTAACCACTACGCACCTGCAGTCCCTTGTTGCAATACTCAATGTCATAGTTGGTGTTGCAATGCATATAATCAATATCAGTGTTGAATTGCGTTTGGTCTAAATGCTCTGGCGCTATATAGCTAAAACCACGCAGTATAGGATAACTCGGCGACGACTCAAATTCCTCGACCGATTGACTTGTGAATTCCGTAGAGAAATTTTGTAAATCTTCTTTGGACTTCAACTCGAGCTTAACGGGCGCTTTGTGTAGTTTTACCCGTAGCTGCTGCCAGTCTAGGCCACGAAAGAATGGATGGCTTTTGATAGCATCGGTATTCCGATGGCTGCCTAAGCGTTCCAAGGGATCTTTAACCAACAACTTGAGTATAAAGTCACGCGTACATTCACTTAACTCCGCTGGTATGGGCGGCTCATCCTCTCTTATACGTCTTCTTAACTCATTTGGGATACTCTCGATATAGGGAAAAGGCGTGTGACCCATTAGCAGCTCAAATGTTAAAATGCCTAACGACCACCAATCCGCTGCAAAACCATGTTGTGATGAATTGTCGTATAAAATTTCGGGTGGCATATATTCTGGAGTACCACATATTGTTTGCGCTCTATAATGATTTTCGGAAGTTAAAAACTTCGACATACCAAAATCACACAAGACAATATGACCATCGGCGCCCAACAAAATGTTCTCCAACTTTATATCGCGATAAACAATGTTTAGCTGATGTAGTTGATCGAGTGCCAGCACAAGCTCAGCAATGTAAATGCGTGCACGTGGCTCGTCAAACTTTTTATCCCTGCAACTCTGAAGATGTGTGAAGATATCGCCGCCTTGGACAAAGTCCAGAACTAAATAGAAGTGTGTACTTGTCTCAAAAGCGTAATGCAAACCAACTATATAAGGCATGCCCTGCACTGCTTCCAAAATCTTGCGCTCCGCTTGCGCACATTTCGTATAAGAGCATTCAATCTCATCACTTTTTCGCGTTGTCTTCATGGCATAAAACTTGCCTGCATCGTGACGTGTCAGTTTCTTTACCAGATATACAGATCCATAGGTACCAACGCCAATAAAGCGTAAAACTCTAAAATCATCCAAGCCCACGCGCTCATTCCTATACAGGTCCATGGCATTTTCGAGCTTCACATCGCGTTTCTCGCTGCTAAGCGCTGCCTGAGCTGATGTAGTTGGCCCCTCATTTTCGGCAACAACGCGATCTGAAAAAAAAAAATATATATATATATATATATGTAGGTATATGTGTGTATATATATACAAGTTACAGTACTATAAAGTGCGAGCGTTACCAAGTTCTAGGAATTTGGAAAATTGTCGAGTTTCGTTGCCGGTTGGCGCATAAGCTTACCTTTTTGTATGGGACGACCGTCCACATCTATGGGTGCCACTTTCCCCGTATTGGCCTGCAATAAATTGGCGCCGCGACTAGTTGTGGCCTCTTGCTCCATGTTTTTTATATTTTTTGGCATCATTTTTTTTAGTTTTTATATTATTTTTACGTTCGCTGTTAATTTTAATTTTCCCAAACACTTTTCACACTTCTTGACGCTCAAACGAAAATTTGTGACAGATAAATAAAATGATTTATCGACTTATCGATGATTTGACGTGTGGTGAACGGGTTAAAAAATACCAACTCAGCATGTCAATGCTTGTCGTATGAGGCGACTTATAATGACACTGCATTCTTTTGAGACCAGTAGGCCTTAAAAGGGTTATGCGTAGGGTTTGGAACCCACCATGTAATACAACAATCACAACGAACGAAATACATCAGGCCGTAGCCCGGCAACTGGTTGTTATGCCCAATTAAGAAGAAGAAGAATATTTACATATAATAACTGATAGGTAAAGGTATGATAACGCTGCCGTTGTTAAATAAAGGGTTCCCTAGTTTTCTTTTTAGTGCGAACATCATTGTGTTTCCTGCGCGCATGTTTAAGGGTGGGAATATTTGTGTGTTATCGTGCCGCACAATAGTTAAGAGTGCAAATCATGACCGTTGCATCCTGCTGCAGTATTCAAGTTCTGCTTTGCACATCATTCGCATTTTCCGTTGAGTTTTCCACCAGTGTTCTCTATGTTCCCTCCTTCGCATGTGAGAACAGCAGTTTCTGGTTTCTGGTTTCGTGTTGTTATTCTTTGTGTCTCGCTTTGCACATGATCGTGGGCATGCGTTTGCAAGGGGGGCGAAGCGTACCTGCTGCTCTGTGGGATAACTGTACATGTGGGCATATGTGTGGTGAGCGGGTGAGAGAATACCACCTCGGCAGGTCAAAGCTTGTCGTAGGAGGCGACTAACAATGACACTGGGTTCTTTCGAGACCAGTAAAGTAGTGTGCGTAGGGTTTGGGACCCACCACAACCAACCACAATTACAATTAAAGAATGTGTTTACATCAGGCCGTAACACGATAACGGGTTGCTATGGCCATTTAAAAAGAAGAAGATGTGTTTGTGTGCAAGTGTGCCAGTGCATATGATAATTGGCAAGTTTAAAAAAAAAAAAAAAAAGGCAAAAATAAATAAATACAGTCTACTGTCTACATTGGACACACTTGATTCTTAGACTTTTGTCCAATGTAGACAGGGTGTCCAATGTATAGAAATTTAGTTGATTTGAGATCATTTGTTTGTTTGTACATTTGATGCATGCGAAGTAATATCATTCCAAATGTTATTTGTGAATATTGTCTTGTAGTATCTTGTTCAAATCATTAGTAACTTTATAATCGGTACTGCGCCCTTCTTTACAAAGCGCTTTAAAAATCTTTTGGTATTTTTTTTATTACTTGCTGAAAGGGTTTTAATTTGTAGATCCTTTGCAATTTGTAAGGCTTTGTTGCACTTTTGTTTTTTGTAAAAACAGTGCTGCCAATGTACACAGATATTTTACAATTGGAATGGACTTAAAAATACCAGAAAAGTGTAGACAGGGCCCAAATTACACAGTGACGAAAATGCAATATTGTATAAAATTTACTTGGTTTCTTGTAAAATGTCCAATTCCAACATGTTGTCCAATATAGACAGTGTCCAAATTACATAGTTTTCACTGTAAATTCAAAACTAAAGTAAAAGCAGCGAAGTTTTTGGTTTGGTTGTTGTTGTTGTTTGTGTCTTGTTGGATATTTGACTGGTGCACACTTATTGGTTAGAACTTCTAAGGGAGCGGATGTGGGCGTGGTAGATGATGCTGGCACAGTAATCTTGTATCCTGTAATCTTATGGGACTTACTTCATATTAGAATGCATTCTAATATCGAGCGATATTTTGTGCAAAGTGTTGTAAAGTGCATTTCAGTGTTGTGTTGTACCTCACAGCTAGTACAAGGCAGTACCTCAGTTTAGTGCTGTAAGTGTGACGAAACAAACAAGATTTTTGGCGCCGAACAATGTCATAGGTTGTAGTTTTGTTAAATTAATATATTAATTAATAATCAATGTTGTAATTTACAGAAATTAGCTGGAGGCATCCTGTTGAATGATTTGAATGTCTGAACGTCCTCATATTGCAACTCCTGCATTATCAAGTGCGAGTTGTCGCGCCCTTGTCCACGGCGTTTTAGCCACTCCCGGCTCCAAATACTTGATTGGCGGTTTTTTCGCTCCAGCGCTCTTTTTATTTTAAGTTCGCGTTTGGCGGACACATACAGAATTTTAATTTTGCACGTATTTATTTGTTTTTTTATAGCACATTTGTAAGCCAGTGGGGTGGTGGGGAGGGTGGGGATGTTGGGGATAAGCGTGGAAAGTAAGTAAAATGCATTTCAGGCATCTTTGGCTACCTGTTTTCCTAGTGAGGGAAATATTAACCACAAATTTTTTGTTCAGCTTCACTTGAATTTTTTTGTTCTTCTGTTTCTCCCAGGTCTCGGCCACGTAATGAGCGATTAGCGACTGAGCGATTGCGCGACGCTCTTTCGAGCGACCGTTATGAGCGATCTCTTTGAGTGAAGTGGCCACGCATCAAGTGACATCGTTTGAGTTGTTTATTTGTAAAAATACCTTTATCAAGTCAGGTTCTGCATACTCTGTGCGATAGCCGTATTAGCTATTACAGGCGAATTAAAATGTTGCAAAATCGTAGGTTTGTTGTGCAACCCATAAGCCGAGCAAGAGAAGAGTATGGAGAAATCTATCGTTTCTAAAAAAAACCTTAGGAACTATCCGGATCAATTTTCGATTTTTTAGGCTTGCCACATAATAAAATTGAAAACTCATCAAATAAATTAAGATCATCAATTTCTGCTGAGCAACGTTTAGTTTTATTACTAAGATAGGCGATACAACTAGTTCTATGAATTATAATGTTTATTAACAAAGTAAATATTAAAGTGAATAGTTTTAAAGAAATAATAGCTTTATGAAATGTAATAAAAAGAAATCTACTTATTTAGCTAATTGGTATGACCTTGAAGGTCTAACCAAAAAGTGAAAATTTTAGTTGCTTGTACTATGTAACTGTATAGGTATATAAATATATATTTTTTCAGAGAAGTATTGGAAAAAATTTAAAAATACTCAAACACATAACTCTGAAGTTTTAACTTTTTGATTGAACTTTTTGAGTCGGACAAAATAACTGAATAAGTAGATTTCTTTTAATTACATTTCGTCTATAAACACTATTTTCAAACTATGTTTATTGCTTATTCTATAACTTAGCAATAATTGTATTATTTCTAACAACGCTAAACTTTTAAAATTTTGCCCAAACACTTGTTTAACATTAAATAACATGGGTGTTTATAATAGTTTGGAGCTGAAGCTTTTTGACTTTTATTTTTTTACTTTTATATGACTAAAACTAAAATCTTAAGGCTTTGAGATTATCGCTCGAGCCAGTATAGCAATAGTAACGAATCCTGTATTTTGTGCAAATTTCGCCCACGGGCATATTTAATATCAGGTTAAGTATCTTTGTAGTATTTAGTACAGTTTTTTTGTCCGGCGATAAATGAAACTTATGAAAAATTCAAATGAATTTGTGACAGAAGATGAAGAGCTAGTACCTTTTCGTGGAAAATATCGGCTCAAACAGTACATTTCTTCGAAGCTGACAAATTTTGTTGTTCAAATGTTGGTGCTCTCAATTCTAGTTTATTCTACGCTTAGTCTATGTAAATTTATACAGGAATACATCACCAATGCGCACCTGCATAAAATCTAGGTAAAATTGTGCTAGAGCTGTCTGAACTTTAATTCCAAAAGGTAACAAAGTAACTTATGACAATTTTTGTATGTCATAACACGATTTACCTTTTACTTCTCCCAATTCTCGCTTTACTCACAGCCCCCTTTCTCCTCTCTAGGTGGATCATATTCCTCTTTCTATTCCTCTTCATATTACTCTTTCCGATACCCTTCCGGGTACTCTTCTCTTTGCTGTTAATAGGCGTTTCCACAATCTGTGAACATTTTTCATTGAAGAAGGCTTTGAGAATTCATATAATTTTTTTAATTTTTCGCTATTTTGTCCACCATATAAAAAATTTATTCAAAATTTTCCTTTGTGGCAACATGCGTCATTCCAATAGTTATAAAGTGGATCAACCCGATTTACGTTTCACTAAACCGTGTATGCAAACATCGGCCACACACAGAATTTTGGATTCATTTTTATATAGATTATCTTGCAGTTGAGTTTTTAAAGTAAAAAGTGCCAATAGTTGAAACAGTTTCAACAACAAATCATTTTTACCCAAGCATATCTTATATGTAAAAAGGAAGGGGGTATTTCACTTAGAGTTTGTTTTGAAGCAGGAAAATAAATTAAAGCTTGTCGTATATATAGGAAAAATATCGACGCGTCTATCATCTAAGTACATCGCTTTATGGCGGACTTATATAAAGATAACCCATCGAAGAAACCTGATAATATAGAACAATTTAATAAAACAAAGGTTGGAGTCCATACATTGGACCAACTGCTTAGCATATACACCTGAAAAGTCTCGATTCGGTAATATGAGCGGCACCTCCGCTTACAATGCTTATGTCCTCTGGTCGTCCATAAAAACGTAATGGAATCAAAAAACCCATTTCTGTCGCAGACTTTTCGAGAAGAACTAAGATCTCAATGTTAAATATGTTAAAAGCCCTCCTGGAATTAAAAATAATTGTTAACTGTTAAAAATAATAAAAAAAATTAAGTTTAAAGTGTGTTGGCAAAATTTTCCCAAAATACAGAATACGTTACATTTTAATTTTCTAGAAAAAAGTATTGGGATTGGCCAAAAAACTGAAATCTCTAATTTTGTGTTTTTCGGCGATTTAAGCACTCTGACAACTTTTCCGGCGATTTGGAGATGTTTTTGGTTTTGGGCATATCTTCAAAGAGTTTCCTATTCAATTTGAGCACTCTAGTCGTTATAGTTGGGTCGCCAGAGGAATACTAAGAGTAACTAATTTTTATTTTTTTGTTGTTTAAATTTGTCCAAGCTAATTTCGGTTGTTTTGATAAACGTTGAAGAAGTGTTCCCCACACAACTTCTTTCTACAACCAGAATTCCCTCTGCATCTCTACAGAAAGACCTAATCCTAAATCCTTTGGCCAGACGCTTGACTTTTTGGAAGAACTTTCTAACGTCATTCCTGCTAAAACGGAGTTGTAACATATGTAAATAATCTCATAGCAACAGCTTTTTTAGACACTCTTTTAAATATATAACTCGTCCATCAGCTGATCTTGCAGGTTCTTTTTTGACCTCCAAGTTGACATCGACTACGGTAGACGTAATCCTTGACAACATCAAAAGTATAATGTTCAACAACTGAGAGTCCAAACGCCACGTCTCAGGTTTACTATGTAGCGCTCTCATTTACAATCGATTCTCTTTCAATAGCCGCAAGGGCGTCTGTAACTGCTCGCTTAGTACGACCAATGATGTCAACATAATCTGCAAAGGCGAACAACTGGACACTATTATAATCCAATATAGTTCCATTCCGATGTACTTCGGCCTTTCGCCACACACTCTCCATCACAAAGTTGAAGAGGAGACGGCTTCGCATTGTCTACTTACCGGGTCAAAATCCTAACTACTAGTTTTCTTGAGGACTGGAAAGAGGACACCGAGATTCCAATCATCGTTGATTGGTTGTAACCGTAATCATCATTGATAGGGAACGCAGGGAAGTTTATTCCGCTAATCGCACGACAAAATGCAGAGAAGTGCTCCCTCAATAATCACAGAGTGCCCTGTGCAGCCTCTCATCTCCCTCCGCACATGTACAGGTAATATTTCCTGGAGTAAGAGTTTTCGAAAAATTAATTTGTTATGTCTTCTTCTTAATAACAACCCGTTACCGGGTATGTAATTTGTATTTGGTATGTAAAACCTAGACAACAAAAAAAAAACATCACCACTACATCGAGCAAAACTTCAAACAGATATTTATTTCCATTATGTTTCCTTTTTAAATAACTCAAATTTTAAACATTTCAAAGTTTTGTATTAACTAGAACAAAATTCATTTTCAGGAACTCATTTTCGATGGTTTGTTTTATTGTCGCCTATCGCGGCTAACTACAAACACATAGACACTCGAGGATGCAGGGACAACCATTAAACTGTGGTAGTTCTTTAGTACAACCTTCATCGCATATTGGGTTCTCTTCATCAGTGCATCATCAATCCAGGTAAGTTGGAGCCTCCACAAAAGAATAAAACAAATATTATTCATTTATTATCCAATGTGTTAGCTACGATATGTGTCTGCAGAGTTCCGTGGGTTGTATTTTTCACCGGAACAACACATAAAGTCCAAAGTCGAAATGCAAGTCTCACTTGGCCCATCCGTTGGAGCAGATTCCCAGTCAATGACGCTGCGACACTGATGAACTATTTTACGAGGCTCTGGAACATGTTTCTCATCTTTAAATAAAACCGAACGAGCGAAAACACGCTGTGATCTTCAAACTAGCTATTTCCTAACTGTTTCTTGAACCTCTTTATAAGAGGTTATAAGAGCCGAGGAACTGCTTGGCAGGTCAGAGGACTGGAGTGCTTATTCAGAAGTTTCTTGACGCTGTGTCCTCCAATGCCACAAAAGGGCTCTGGCCCTATCAGTGGACTCACAGCACCGCCTCTTGCCAGCTTGTCCGAAAGTTCATGACAGGGGATGTTTGTGTGACCAGGGACCCATCGAACTGAGAGTGAGTTACGTTGTCCCAGAAGGTCCGGCTTCAATCACATTTCCCGAACCGGTTTGAGATTTATTCTGGTTCCTGCAACCGCCTGACTGTTCGATAGTATCGCTGTTACTCTAATCCCGTAAAAATTTAAATATTGGCCGAAGTTTGCCACGAACTTGGGTTAAGCTGAAATATTTTTATATATATTTTCGTTGGGAAGCTCCTCCAATCGCACAACAAAAAGCAGAGAACCATATCTCTACTTTTTGGAAAAACCTCTTAGCATCAATTCTGTTGCTGTACAACTCCATTTGGTTTGTTCGAACCTAAAAAACAAAAACAAAAAAGAGAAACATCACCACAACATCGAGCAAAACTTCAAATATATATTTACTTTTCTTTACTCATTTTCGAAGGTTTCTTTTACTGTCGCCTATTGTGGCTAACTACATACATACACATTCGAGGATGCAGGGACAACCATTAAACTTTGGTAGTTCTTTAGGATAAACTTCATCGCTTTTTGGTTTGTCTGCATCGGATTCAATACAGGTAAGTTCGAGCCTCCACTAAAGAATAAAACAAGTATTTTTCATTTATTATCCAATGTGTTAGCTACGATATGTTTCTGCAGAGTTCCGTGGGTTGAATTTATCATCAGAACAACTCATAAAGTCTATGGTCGAACTGCAAGAATCACTTGAACCATCCGTTGGAACAGATTCCCAGTTTATGACGCCGTGACGCTGATGAACTCTTTTTCCAAACTCTTGAACATTTTTCTCATCTTTAAATTAAACCGAACGCAAGGACACTTCTTTAGGGATGGAAGTGTTCGGTGGCCGAGATTGGTTATTTGCCTTATAATGCTGTTGAAGAGTTGGATTAAGATTATTCAAATAACTTAACTGTGCGTTTTTCCAAGTGGTGGGTGAAATTTATGTGGGATTTCGCAAGCCTTAACGACTTTCAAATTTATACGAATTTATATGCAAGCAATGAAGTCAATAAAGTTTATTTTGTATGTGAATAAGTAAACTATACTCTCTTTTTTTTAATGTGAAAAATCTTTAGCCACGCATTGGGTTGAGAATTCTAATAGAAAATTATATAATATAAGAGAATATACATTCTACCAAAAATTTTAAAATTTGACCCAATTTTTTCAAGAACTTCGGCTAAGCTCATCGATTTCTATGTATATTTCAATTGACGCTGTTAGCAACTAGATCTGTCCCTTTGCCGTGTCAGGGACCAAGCCAAGACTGGTAATAACAACCGGGTAATCCGTTATCGGGTTACGGCCTAACGTAGAGCTCTCCTTAAGGTGCTTCTGCTGGTAGTGAATGGGCACCCAACGAAGATACACACAACATAGCTTTCCTATGTTAATATCGCCTTAGAGTTCTTCGTTTCATCCAATGCGGTAGTCGTTTGTCAAAGATCTGACAAAGTGCTTTCCATTCTTCAACCCGACAAAGCAAAGGAAGGAGGATGAGCGTTAGTTTCGTCTGCCGAGAGGGAACTCTATTTACCTATTGAGACCATAATATCTCCCATTGGCTAGAGTGGATATTCGCGTGACCTCCATGCTGATATATTTCTTCGATTTTTTTTTTTTTTTTAAAGCCGTAACGGCATCGATGAAGTTTACATCATCTGCGAAGGGGAACATCTGGGCACTCTTATCATCTTATCTTATAGTCCCATTCCGATGTGCTTCTTTCACTCTTTTTCACAAAGTTGAAGAGGAGGCGGCTTCACATTGCCTTAAGCTCGGTATCAAAAGTTCCGGAGAGCTGCTTCAATACCTTGACAAAGCTCAACGTCATAATGCAGGGTAATCAAGCTCAGATTATGCGGCATATGGGCGATACCTCAACGGGCTATCAAATGCTATTTTACATTAGCAATAAAGGGATGATGGGTGTCTATTTGGTATTCCTCGATGTGAATATCTAGTCAATAGTGGACTTACCACGTCTGAATTCACAGTGATAAGGTCCAATCAGTTGTAGTCCAGGGCTTTATATGTAATAAAAATAAGCATGATAACACGTTAGTTAGCGCATATCGTGGGGTTACCCTTTTTGAGGACAAAGCAGAGCCACCAAGTTGTTAATCATGGGGCATGCTTTCATCTAGCCATATTCTGCAAAAGAGGTGCCGGCCAGTCTTGAATAACTCTAGAGGTAAAGTATATCTATATGTATATCCAATCTGTCGGCTATGATTGAGGACGTCGGAAAGTTAACTCCGGTGGCGGCATTATCTTCACCATCGCTCGATAGCAAGCCAGAGAAAACACTTCCCTACACAACCTCTTTCCACCACCAGAATTCCCTCTGCATCTCTACATAAAGACGCTCCGGTACTAAATCCTTTGGCCAGACGCTTGACTTTTTGGAAAAACTTTCTAACTCATTCCTGCTCCAAAGGAGCTGTAACATATGTAAATAATCTCATAGCAACAGCTTCCATAGACACTCTTTTAAATATATAATTCGTCCATTAGCTGATCTTGCAGGTTCTTTTTTGACCTCCAAGCTGACATCGACCACGGTAGACGTAGCATCGCATTGTCTTCTTACCGGGTTAAAATCCTAACTATTTTGGTTTTCTTGAGGACAGGAAAGAGGACACCAATCATCGTTGATTGGTTGTTACCGTAATCATCATTGATAGGGAACGTAGGGAAGTTTATTCCGCTAATCGCACGGCAAAATGCAGAGAAGTGCTCCCTCAATAATCACAGAGTGCCCTGTGCAGCCTCTCATCTCCCTCCGCACATGTACAGGTAATATTTCCTGGAGTAAGAGTTTTCGAAAAATTAATTTGTTATGTCTTCTTCTTAATAACAACCCGTTACCGGGTAAGTAATTTGTATTTGGTATGTTAAACCTAGACAACAAAAAAAAAAACATCAGCACTACATCGAGCAAAACTTCAAACAGATATTTATTTCCATTATGTTTCCTTTTTAAATAACTCAAATTTTAAACATTTCAAAGTTTTGTATTAACAAGAACAAAATTCATTTTCAGGAACTCATTTTAGATGGTTTGTTTTATTGTCGCCTATTGCGGCTAACTACAAACACATACACACTCGAGGATGCAGGGACAACCATTAAACTGTGGTAGTTCTTTAGTACAACCTTCATCGCATATTGGGTTCTCTTCATCAGTGCATCATCAATCCAGGTAAGTTGGAGCCTCCACAAAAGAATAAAACAAATATTATTCATTTATTATCCAATGTGTTAGCTACGATATGTGTCTGCAGAGTTCCGTGGGTTGTATTTTTCACCGGAACAACACATAAAGTCCAAAGTCGAAATGCAAGTCTCACTTGGCCCATCCGTTGGAGCAGATTCCCAGTCAATGACGCTGCGACACTGATGAACTATTTTACGAGGCTCTGGAACATGTTTCTCATCTTTATAAGAGGTTATAAGAGCCGAGGAACTGCTTGGCAGGTCAGAGGACTGGAGTGCTTATTCAGAAGTTTCTTGACGCTGTGTCGTCCAATGCCACAAAACGGTTCTGGCTCTATCAGTCGACTCACAGCACCACCTCTTGCCAGCTTGTCCGCAAGTTCATGCCAGGGGATGTTTGTGTGACCAGGGACCCATCGAACTGAGAGTGAGTTCCGTTGTCCCAGAAGGTCCGGCTTCAATCACATTTCCCGAACCGGTTTGAGATTTATTCTGGTTCCTGCAACCGCCTGGCTGTTCGATAGTATCGCTGTTACTCTAATCCCGTAAAAATTTAAATATTGGCCAAAGTTTGCCACGAACTTGGGTTAAGCTGAAATATTTTTATATATATTTTCGTTGGGAAGCTCCTCCAATCGCACAACAAAAAGCAGAGAACCATATCTCTACTTTTTGGAAAAACCTCTTAGCATCAATTCTGTTGCTGTACAACTCCATTTGGTTTGTTCGAACCTAAAAAACAAAAACAAAAAAGAGAAACATCACCACAACATCGAGCAAAACTTCAAATATATATTTACTTTTCTTTACTCATTTTCGAAGGTTTCTTTTACTGTCGCCTATTGTGGCTAACTACATACATACACATTCGAGGATGCAGGGACAACCATTAAACTTTGGTAGTTCTTTAGGATAAACTTCATCGCTTTTTGGTTTGTCTGCATCGGATTCAATACAGGTAAGTTCGAGCCTCCACTAAAGAATAAAACAAGTATTTTTCATTTATTATCCAATGTGTTAGCTACGATATGTTTCTGCAGAGTTCCGTGGGTTGAATTTATCATCAGAACAACTCATAAAGTCTATGGTCGAACTGCAAGAATCACTTGAACCATCCGTTGGAACAGATTCCCAGTTTATGACGCCGTGACGCTGATGAACTCTTTTTCCAAACTCTTGAACATTTTTCTCATCTTTAAATTAAACCGAACGCAAGGACACTTCTTTAGGGATGGAAGTGTTCGGTGGCCGAGATTGGTTATTTGCCTTATAATGCTGTTGAAGAGTTGGATTAAGATTATTCAAATAACTTAACTGTGCGTTTTTCCAAGTGGTGGGTGAAATTTATGTGGGATTTCGCAAGCCTTAACGACTTTCAAATTTATACGAATTTATATGCAAGCAATGAAGTCAATAAAGTTTATTTTGTATGTGAATAAGTAAACTATACTCTCTTTTTTTTAATGTGAAAAATCTTTAGCCACGCATTGGGTTGAGAATTCTAATAGAAAATTATATAATATAAGAGAATATACATTCTACCAAAAATTTTAAAATTTGACCCAATTTTTTCAAGAACTTCGGCTAAGCTCATCGATTTCTATGTATATTTCAATTGACGCTGTTAGCAACTAGATCTGTCCCTTTGCCGTGTCAGGGACCAAGCCAAGACTGGTAATAACAACCGGGTAATCCGTTATCGGGTTACGGCCTAACGTAGAGCTCTCCTTAAGGTGCTTCTGCTGGTAGTAATAGGGTAATCAAGCTCAGATTATGCGGCATATGGGCGATACCTCAACGGGCTATCAAATGCTATTTTACATTAGCAATAAAGGGATGATGGGTGTCTATTTGGTATTCCTCGATGTGAATATCTAGTCAATAGTGGACTTACCACGTCTGAATTCACAGTGATAAGGTCCAATCAGTTGTAGTCCAGGGCTTTATATGTAATAAAAATAAGCATGATAACACGTTAGTTAGCGCATATCGTGGGGTTACCCTTTTTGAGGACAAAGCAGAGCCACCAAGTTGTTAATCATGGGGCATGCTTTCATCTAGCCATATTCTGCAAAAGAGGTGCCGGCCAGTCTTGAATAACTCTAGAGGTAAAGTATATCTATATGTATATCCAATCTGTCGGCTATGATTGAGGACGTCGGAAAGTTAACTCCGGTGGCGGCATTATCTTCACCATCGCTCGATAGCAAGCCAGAGAAAACACTTCCCTACACAACCTCTTTCCACCACCAGAATTCCCTCTGCATCTCTACATAAAGACGCTCCGGTACTAAATCCTTTGGCCAGACGCTTGACTTTTTGGAAAAACTTTCTAACTCATTCCTGCTCCAAAGGAGCTGTAACATATGTAAATAATCTCATAGCAACAGCTTCCATAGACACTCTTTTAAATATATAATTCGTCCATTAGCTGATCTTGCAGGTTCTTTTTTGACCTCCAAGCTGACATCGACCACGGTAGACGTAGCATCGCATTGTCTTCTTACCGGGTTAAAATCCTAACTATTTTGGTTTTCTTGAGGACAGGAAAGAGGACACCAATCATCGTTGATTGGTTGTTACCGTAATCATCATTGATAGGGAACGTAGGGAAGTTTATTCCGCTAATCGCACGGCAAAATGCAGAGAAGTGCTCCCTCAATAATCACAGAGTGCCCTGTGCAGCCTCTCATCTCCCTCCGCACATGTACAGGTAATATTTCCTGGAGTAAGAGTTTTCGAAAAATTAATTTGTTATGTCTTCTTCTTAATAACAACCCGTTACCGGGTAAGTAATTTGTATTTGGTATGTTAAACCTAGACAACAAAAAAAAAAACATCAGCACTACATCGAGCAAAACTTCAAACAGATATTTATTTCCATTATGTTTCCTTTTTAAATAACTCAAATTTTAAACATTTCAAAGTTTTGTATTAACAAGAACAAAATTCATTTTCAGGAACTCATTTTAGATGGTTTGTTTTATTGTCGCCTATTGCGGCTAACTACAAACACATACACACTCGAGGATGCAGGGACAACCATTAAACTGTGGTAGTTCTTTAGTACAACCTTCATCGCATATTGGGTTCTCTTCATCAGTGCATCATCAATCCAGGTAAGTTGGAGCCTCCACAAAAGAATAAAACAAATATTATTCATTTATTATCCAATGTGTTAGCTACGATATGTGTCTGCAGAGTTCCGTGGGTTGTATTTTTCACCGGAACAACACATAAAGTCCAAAGTCGAAATGCAAGTCTCACTTGGCCCATCCGTTGGAGCAGATTCCCAGTCAATGACGCTGCGACACTGATGAACTATTTTACGAGGCTCTGGAACATGTTTCTCATCTTTAAATAAAACCGAACGAGCGAAAACACGCTGTGATCTTCAAACTAGCATATAGTCGAACATAAAGCTCACTCATCACTTGGAAAACGCACAGTTCAAATCAACACTCTGATGTCCCAGCTTATTTGAATAATCTTAATCCAGCTCTTAATCAGCATTATATGGCAAATAATCCCCAATCTCAGCCAGCGAACACTTCCAGCACTAAAGAAGCCAGGGCACTTCTAGTGGTGGATGAACTTTAAGTTGGATTATATGGATAGTTTGACTATTGCAGCGTTTTTTCGCTCCTTCCAATTATTTTGCGAGACTTTTCGATTTTCAATTATTCAATAAATTTAGTTTTCTATATAAATATAATAAACTCTTTCTTTTTAATGTGAAAAATCTTTAGGCGCGCCTTGGGTTGAGAATTCTAAAAGAGTTATTTCCTAACTGTTGCTTGAACCTCTTTAAAAGAGGTTATAAGAGCCGAGGAACTGCTTGGCAGGTCAGAGGACTGGAGTGCTTATTCAGAAGTTTCTTGACGCTGTGTCGTCCAATGCCACAAAAGGGCTCTGGCTCTATCAGTGGACTCATAGCACCGCCTCTTGCCAGCTTGTCCGCAAGTTCATGCCAGGGGATGTTTGTGTGACCAGGGACCCATCGAACTGAGAGTGAGTTCCGTTGTCCCAGAAGGTCCGGCTTCAATCACATTTCCCGAACCGGTTTGAGATTTATTCTGGTTCCTGCAACCGCCTGGCTGTTCGATAGTATCGCTGTTACTCTAATCCCGTAAAAATTTAAATATTGGCCGAAGTTTGTCACGAACTTGGGTTAAGCTCAATTATTTTTATATATATTTTTGTTGGGAAGCTCCTCCAATCGCACAACAAAAAGCAGAGCACCATATCTCTACTTTTTGGAAAAACCTCTTAGCATCAATTCTGTTGGTGTACAACTCCATTTGGTTTGTTCGAACCTAAAAAACAAAAACAAAAAAGAGAAACATCACCACAACATCGAGCAAAACTTCAAATATATATTTACTTTTCTTTATATTTACTTATTAAATAATTATTTAACATTTCAACAACAACAAAATACATATTCAGGAACTCATTTTCGAAGGTTTCTTTTACTGTCGCCTATTGTGGCTAACTACATACATACACATTCGAGGATGCAGGGACAACCATTAAACTTTGGTAGTTCTTTAGGATAAACTTCATCGCTTTTTGGTTTGTCTGCATCGGATTCAATACAGGTAAGTTCGAGCCTCCACTAAAGAATAAAACAAGTATTTTTCATTTATTATCCAATGTTTTAGCTATGATATGTTTCTGCAGAGTTCCGTGGGTTGAATTTATCATCAGAACAACTCATAAAGTCTATGGTCGAAGTGCAAGTCTCACTTGAACCATCCGTTGGAGCAGATACCCAGTTAATGACGCCATGACGCTGATGAACTCTTTTTCCAAACTTTTGAACATTTTTGGCATCTTTAAATTAAACCGAACGCGAGGACACTTCTTTAGGGGTGAAAGTGATCGGTGGCTGAGATTGGTGATTTGCCTCATAATGCTGTTGAAGAGTTGGATTAAGATTATTCAAATAACTTCACTGTGCGTTTTTCCAAGTGGTGGGTGAAATTTATGTGGGACTGTATGGATAGTAATTGCTCTGTCCAATTACTTTGCAAGACTTAACGACTTTCAAATTTATACGAATTTATATGCAAGGAATCAAGTCAATAAAGTTTATTTTGTATGTGAATAAGTAAACTATACTCCTTTTTTTTTAATGTGAAAAATCTTTAGCCACGCCTTGGGTTGAGAATTCTAATAGAGTTCTTTTCTAACTGTGATCGTTTCTTGAACCTCTTTATAAGAGGTTAAAGGAGCAGAGTAACTGCTTGGTAGGTCTAAGGACTGGATTGTTTATTCAGTTCGCTGTTAGTCTTTGTCTTTTTTCTTCTCTTAGAAGTTGCTTGACACTGTGTCTTCCGATGCCACAAAAGGGCTCTGGCCCTATCAGTGGGCTCACGGCACCGTCTCTGGGCAGCTTGTCCGCAAGTTCATTCCAGGAGATATCGGTTTGAGCAGGGACCGCCGCCGGACTGTGCGATAGTAACGCTATTACCCTATTCTACCTAAAATTTTAAAATTTTGACCCAAAAGAGAAGTGTTTAGAACACTTTAGAAACCCACCGGTGGGTTTATACCTATTTTGCCTGAAATGAGTTAATTTGACTCAAACATTCACATTCATTCACTTCGTTTATTTTCTTATTGAAACGTATTAATTGGTGTATTTTTGAAATTATGTCTACACATTGTTTGTGAGAAAAAACGAGGTCCCCACTTCTTACCCCATAAATATGAACACTTCAATTTTCTTGTCTCATAAGCTCCTCTCTCTTTGTTACTGTTCAGTATTTTTTCAAAACTTTACGAGCTTCGAGTGCATGATTTTATATATTCCTTTATACTTTCGTTGACTATCAAATTAAAAGCACTCTTTACAGTACCAAGTATAATATTTGTTTTAGCATTTGGTATGACAGGGAAATCTACCAGTATTTCCCCCATCTTTCAATGTTTCCCATAATTACCCATAAGCAGACTTTTTTTTGTTGAAATGTCCTCATTATTAGATCTCTCTGCAGTCAATATTGTTAGCAATATTTCCATATATTTAGTTCTTGGAATGTTTTTCGTTTTCCCATATAGCCTGTACTAGTGGTAGCAGGCCGTTGTGTCGAGATTTGCTTTTGAAGAACGCGGCTAGTTAAGGTGACAAAATTTAAAATGTTTTGCTTTGAATCTAACTTTAAACGTGTACAATGGTCACGTTCAACACCATGGAAATCTATCTGTTTGCCAACGTTGCAGGCGTCTCTGTTTTGCGCGCGCCTTCTCCAATCGTTGATACCAAAAGTAGATCCTTCCAACGGAGACATGGTCTGCCTTTTCTCCGCCTCTCTTCCACAACCGCATTGAAGACCTTTCTCTCACTATGACCCTTAATTCGCTTGACTACGTCAATGTCGCCCTAGAGCTCATAGAATTCGTCGTTCCATTGAATGCGATAGTCGTTGCCAACACGTAAAGGCCAAAAGATCTTACGGAGTACTTTCCGCTCAAACACTCCTAGGGCATTTTCATCAGACTGCGACATCACCCATGCTTCAGCGCCATAAAGCAAAACGGGAAGGATGAGCGTCTTATAGATTGTTAGATTCGTCCGGCGAGAGTGGTTTCTACTACTCATTTGCCTACTGAGATCAAAGAAGCATCTATTGGCAACAGTGATTCTCGGCTTGATCTCCATGCTGAAATCGTTCTTCATTGTGGCGCAGGTGCCAAGGTAGACGAAATCCTTGACAACCTCAAAAGTGAAGTTTTCAAAATCAATGTGAGAGTCCAACCGCTGTGTCTCTCTACTCGAAGAGAGCATATATTATGTCTTGCTCTCATATACAACCAAACCCACTCAGACAGATTCTCTTTCAATAGCCGTAAAGGCTTCGGTAACCGCTCACTTAGTACGGTCGACGATATAGATATCAGCTGGACATCTTTATAGAATACAATCCCGTTCCGTTTTACTTCGGCCTTCCGCAATACATTCTCCATCACAAGGTTGAAGAGTTCGCAGGAGAAGACATTGCCTTGTCTAAAGCTTCGCTTGGTATGAAAGGGTTTGGAGATGCTCTTTCCTATCTTGACGGAGCTGCGTGTGTTGCTCAACGTTATTCTGCATAGTCGTACCAACTTTGCATGGATTCCAAACTCAGACAGTGCGGCATATATGTGATCCCTCAACGGGCTATCAATCGACAAAGAGATGATGGGTGTCGATTTGGTGTTCGTGGGTCTTTTCCCAGATTTGGCGTATTGTCAGGCATTCAGGGTGAACCAAAAAGATGTGCATACTGCATATAAGGCAGCTGCTAATGCTGCACGCAATTAAATTAATATAAATAATAAAAAACAAAATTGAATGGGTGTTTTTTGCTGTTTTTAAATGACTGCGCCCGAAATCAAATTATGTGTCGTATATATGTATGTAAACGAAAAACGAATTTTGTACTTACTGAAGCCATCTGGGAGCCCCCGCTTAGTGGTCTGCCTGACGTTGATTGCTTTCAGGCGGAGCCGTGAATTGCAGCTCCTCTCTCGGCTGTTCATGCTACGGCTTTGTGGCTAAAGAGATTCTGGCAGATTTTATCATTTTAAAATATTTCATTAATTGAATTAATTATGCATTTTGCGGTCAGGTGCTGCATGTAATGAAGTCAGACATACAATTGGTTGGTTCTGGGACGCAAATTTCGATTGACCTCGTGGCGACAGTCAATGTCGGGCCATTTTCACTTTCAATATGTTATGCATAAAAGCTGGGTTTTTTAAATGTCGCAAACTTCAACAGAAAAAATTGATCAACTGTACTGGTGCATGGTTCCACTGTGCTCAAAAAGTAGCTGCTTATTTATGCTGGTATTACGTAAGCAGGATTAGTCTAAGCTTCACATGGATAACGGCAAGCATGTGGTTTACACTATGTAATACAATATATCCGGGCAACTTTACGAGCCTTTGTGTCCCGTAGCGTTGACGCTGTCATGCCCCAACTAAGACGTCAACAATGTCGTGCACATTGTCATCAACGCCATGGACATCTTCCGGCAAGTTTTTGCTTTTAATTTTTTAATGACACATTCGGAGCATCGCCAAAGCCAAAGGCAGTCATAACTTTTTCCTTGATCCGAGTCTTCACTCATTGTACATATACTGGCAGCCATCAGTGGCTCATCCGTTCGCCAATGACAACGGCATCAACAACAACAATAGCAAACGCTCCTGATAGTCCAATATCGGCAAGTATCAGGCAACGCTCTATCTGGACATTGTTGATTAAGGAAGCATCAAAAGTTTGTTGCTTTTCTGGAGTGTCAGTCATGATTGGCTGTCAAACTCTCCAATGATGGAGTGTATGAATTCATTTATATATTTATGTATTTATTTATGCCTTAATTAGCAGCCAGTGCAGGCAATAGCCAGGAATCCCTTCTACCAAATATTAATTGTGGTTATTAACTTAAAAATTTTGAATGCTCAAATACAATCGACGATTGTGCATAAAAAATATATAGATACTGGAAGCACACTCATAGACTACACACACACATACACTCTCACATGTGCAGAGTGTGTGTGTGTGTGTGTCTACAAGAGTATATATGCAAAGAATATACTTTTAATAAAAGTGTGCCATATACTCGTATGTATAACATTGAGTGCACTATGGAACAAATGGCAAAGTCATAGCTCTAAAATTTTGCATGTATAGAAACTTATGAGACAGTACATTGCAGGTGGCATCTGTTGAATTGAGACATGCGTCTTCAGAATCGTCATCTTGCTCATCTTCAGTATTTTCGTATTTGTCGGAATATGCGATTTTGTCGCCTTAGAAACTTAAATTTTGAAAGGTTGATTTATATTAAGTCTAATCAATTCGTCTTGGCAAACATCCACGCGGAGATTTGAAGTGGAAAACTTTTTCTTCTTCTAGAATTAAGAAGCTTAAGACTAAACAGATAAAAATAATGGGCAGACAGACAATTGTATGTGTCTTCTTCTGGACTTCTGGTAATCTAAAATATAACATGCTCAAATACAGTAAAACTACTGTCAGAGCACTCTATCACAATGCACTCTATAACAATGCATTTCATTAAAAGTTTCTTGTTGGAAAATTGAGTTTCCGAAGAAAAATTTTAAGGCACTGCTAAAAAAAAATTGAACTAAAACAATCAACAATCGCTTGTAACGCGATTAAACGCGTAATTTCGTTAGCTTCAAAGTAGCGTTTTTGTTCTTATAGCATAATTAGAACATGAGTTCATATGTTTGGCACACAGCGGTATGAATTTACGAACGAAAAACTAACAGCAAAGGTAAAAAAATTATGATATGATTTCTGAACGTCATTTGTCTAACAGTGCACATTGGGCCCAATCGCCGAATTTTTGAAAATAAAATTCAATATTTTAATATATCAATTTTGTACTATATACTCTATACATAAGTAAGCGATAAATATTTTCGCTTTTGCTGCAACCCCGAAATTTTTATCGAATTGCAAATTCAGATGTTTTGTCAGGTGATTTTTGTAATAAAATTGGAAGAAACTTCTTGCTAACTTTGCGCCATTGCAAAATGCACACGTGAAAATGGAAATTGAAGGTTAGAGTATATAGAATATGTAAACCGAAAAACATTTTGTTAATATGTATTACATTTCATTTGTGTGTATTATTATGCTTTATCCAAAAAAAGAGAAGTAATCTACGTTAAAATAAAGTTCAAAGTGTGAATTTGTTTTTGTTCCCAATGCCTTTATGCCGTTTTTTGCATTTTTCGCCGCTATCACGTTTTTTTTACACCCTGTACACAAAGTGAATTTCGCAGCGTAAACCCACACTATTAAAGCTATTCGATTGAAACTTGGCACAGTTATGCACACATTTACTAGTAAAAAAAAAGATACAAAGATCGGATACAAAATTTAAAAGATATAGCTAATAAAGTTTCAATTTTAAACCAAAATTTCTTTTTTTATAGATAGATTCATGTTAGGCTAATAAACAATGTATTTTACTGAATCAACCCACCATATACTTAAAAATTAAGATACGTATACGCAATGTAATATGGGTGGTAAGGGTAGGCGTGGCTGAAGTCAACCAAATTTTTGTGCAAATATTATGCGGTGTCTAATTATTACATGTACCAAATTTTGGCCCAGTAAAATCATTATTGGACTTTATGCCAAAAAATTATTGATTGGGCCCAATGTGCAGTGTAGTAACTTATAAACGCACCTGACGGTGTAAAGAGCTATCATGCCACTGGAGACACAGTAAGCAATATGTTAGAAATCTGTAGACGATTTTACCTTAATTTTCATTAAGGCTGCCTTTTCAACGTTCTGCAAGTTATTTCTGGCTGAAAACAAATTGTAATTGGGTTGAAAGTGATTTCTGGCATATCGCTGAATAGAAGTTGTATATTTTATTTGACGCTTGATATCCATTCCCACCCATCAACGCTGCTAATTTTGACTACGTTTTTCGTCAATAAGCAAATTGTATGCAATATATTTACATTTGTGCCACTGTGCGATATCAAACTATGTGAAAACTATTGAAAGGGCAAGGATGCAAGCAAAATGTGTCTTTTATACGCACACATTCATACAAGTATTTATGTGTGTGTGTGTGTGTGTGTGTGTGTGTGTGTGTGTGTGAGACCTTTTTTGACAATGCCAATTGGTGGCAACGTCGCTGACTGCCATCACTGTTGTCCTTTTCACAATTTTATTGCTTGTTTACGAGCTGCTTTCCGGGTTTCGGCTTGGCTTGTCTTGGCTTGACTTAGCTTGCTCTTTATCACTCCAGGACGACACCAAGAACAAGGACGCACTGCTCTATATTAGTTGTCGTCGTCCTTACGCTGTTGTTGTTGCTGCGGTTAAATTGCGGTTTTGCACTTGCCCGTACTTCCCTTGTTGGGCGTATTGGCAAACACCAAAACTTTTACGAGCATATAATCGAAAAAGTTTGAGCACTTTTTTGTTTTTTTTTTTTGAAGGCTTGAACACACTTGACGCCCAACATCGAGTTGACATCGAAGCCAACCCAAAAACTACGCCACATTATGGATCTATCTATATGGCTACTTGTACATCGATGGCATGCCAGGACATTTGGGGCGTAATTTCTTGTTGTTTTCGCTTTTATTGAGCTTTGGCTTAGTTCTTGCCCTCTGCCCATATTTGTTTTTATCACGAGCTTGGAAATTGCCAAAACCCAAGGTAATTAACAATAGAGCATGAGTTCCCATAAATATATATGTACATTTACCATAAATTTTAAACTGTTTTGTTGGGCGGTGAGCGTAAAAGATATAAAACCCATAAGTAACCAAAAGGCAACTCTGTAGAAGTGGAGAGTCAAAATTGTTGGTATGTGTCGTATTTGAACACAAATCGTGCTCTCTGTACCTGCTTCAATGGCCCAGACTGTACTATTACACGGGCTAACATCTAGTGCCGTTCTTATCTTGCCTCCTTTTTCAGCTTCAGTAACTTTGAGTTACAAATATTGTAATTGCTGCACTGGTACGACTATGCAGAATGAAGTTGAGCAACAAGCGCAGCTTCGTCAAGGTCGGAAAGAGCTTCTCGAATCCTTTTGATACCAAACGAGGCCCGAGACAGAACGATGCCTATTCCCGTCACGATGAAAACCGATTCCTGCAAAGTTGGTACGTCTTTGCAGAATAACGTTAAGCAATACAAGCAGCTCCGTCAAGCTTCAGAGCTTCTCCGAGCTTTGACCAAGCGAGGCTTGAGAAAAGGCGATGCCCGCTCCTGCAACATCTTCAACCTTGTGATGGAGAATGTGCTGCGAAAGGACGAACTACATCGGAACGGGACTGTATTCTATAAAGGTGTCCAGTTGCTTGCATATGCGGATGATATCGATATCGTCGGCCGTACTAAGTGAGCGGTTACCGCAGCCTTTGCGGCTATTGAAACAGAATCTGCCAGTGTGGGTCTGGTTGTTAATGAGAACAAGAAGAACTATATGCTCTCATCGAGTAGAGAGACACAGCGGTTGGACTCTCACATTGATGTTGAAAACTATACTTTTGATGTTGTCAAGGGTTTCGTCTACCTTGGCACCTGCGCCACAATGAAGAACGATTTCAGCATGGAGATCAAGCCGAGAATCACTATTGCCAATAGATGTTTCTTTGATCTCAGTAGGCAAATTAGTAGTAGTAACACTCTTCAAGACATCTTTCATTTGTGTTTTATCGCGCTGAAGAATTGGTGATGACGCATTCTGATGAAAATGCCCTTGGACTGTTTGAGCGAAAATATCCGTAAAATACGGTTATCGCTTTCGAAAGAACGACGAACTCTATGAGCTCTACATTGTCATAGTCGAGGGAATTAAAATCCAGCGGCTTTGCTGGCTAGGTTATGATGTGCGTATGGATGAAGAAGCTAATGCAAGAAAGGTCTTTAATGCGGTTGTGGAAGGGAGGCTCAAAGAGGCAGACCATGTCTCTGTTGAAAGGACCTACCTTTAGTATCACCGATTGAGAAGCCGGGCACAAAGCAGAGACGCCTGGAAGGGAGCTTTACAACAAACCGTAACCAGGTAACGGGTTGTTATGGCCAGTTAAGAAGTATCTATGAGTTCTACTATCTTGGTCAATACGTCTCTCCGTCTTGTATCTTTGTTTTATCTACCAAAATGACCAAATCCAAGTCTTTTCTATTCTTAAAATTTTCACAAGAATTTAGCTAGCGAAACGATACGCTTGTCAAATGAGATCATCATCCGCTATCCAGTTATACTGCAATCCTGTGACGCGCTGGAGATAAAACTGATGTGGCTCTTATGGATGCAACCCGTTCCAGAGTTTTGGTTTTATCTCACTAACAGGGGAGCTATGAGTTCTGTAGGCGGTCAATTTAGGCTCCAAGAGTCGCGTTTGACTAACTCCCAATAACGTTACTAAACCAAATTCGAAGCATTCATCATTTATTTTATGTAACATGTAATTGTTGAAATATAATTGTTTTAAAATAATCTACATTATTTTCATCATAAGTTTAAAAAATTAATTATCCTGTCAATTTATCATTGCTTAAAACTAAGCTATATTACCTCTTAATGCTGCAGTTTAAAAAATCATAAAGTTCAGCTCGAATTTTCAAGCTATTTAGAGCCTTGGATTTGCTCTTGCCAAAGTATTCGGCATAAAATTAACTACAAATTTATATATAGTATTTATGAATCACAATTTCGCCGTCTAAAGAAGATGCTCACAGAGCACATAATGATCTTGTGCTGCAGGCCCGCAACTGCTAGGATAGACCATACCACTTGAATTTATGCACGGCTTGAGCAGTGTTTCCTGCAGCTTCCAAATAATTTCACTTGATAAAACGCGTTTTGTCAAAATCAGTATGGACTCGAAGTTAAGCGGGTTACGTGCATAACTTAGTATGCCATGGGCAATTTGTTTATAAAGTAAACTTCGATCAAGCTGCAGTAGCTCTTCAGACACGTCCATGATTCTGTGCTCGAAATGGCACTTTATGGCAGTAAAAACATACTTATCCAGTCCCAGCAGCAATGCACGCTTAAACTTAACCAAATTATACTCAATAAAGACTATATCATGGCGTGCAAGATGAGGCAGTTGCATCTTGTTCTGTACAGACTGCTCGGCAACGCGGTGAATCACCAATGAGTCCAAGGAGCTGGCCGGCGTAGGGGGTCGCCGGGCACAGGAACGCACATCAACAAACGGATGTATCTCATAGTTGGCAAAGCCATAGACTCCGGAAAAATCAGAATAAGTTACGTGATGTTTACGCGGAGCTCGTTTCTGTGGAGGCAGTGCCGGCTTCTTCAGCGTGCACGGCAACTCCACGTCTTTGTGATCGCGCATGAAATCAATTAACTGATGTGCTCTCTGCATTGACGAGAATAAGTTAATTAACAACAATTGAACGAGTGTTTTACTCAAGTTTAGCTACTGACCTTAGTCACATATTTCGTGACATCGCAAACGAAATCTTGAATTCTGTCCAAGATCATCTTCATAACACACTTATCCTTACTCAGATCCTTGTCATAACGCTGCAGTATAAATTTAAGTATATACTCTGCCGCCTTATAGATGGGATCATCAAGTGAAAAAGTCGCTGGTCCAAATGCTTTCATATAAATGGCTGCATTCAGCGCATCACATAACTCAGCATCCATTAAGCTCTCAAAAATGGCCTTAATGTTTGGTTTCTTAGCCTTTTGCTTTCTCTTGGGTTTTTTAGGGTGCTTCGCAAGCCATGCCTCATGAGTATTCTTTAACTTATTTTGTAAGCATTTCCATAGCTTATGCGATTTTTTTCGGTGCTTCTCTACATTCCTGGAAAACTTTTTCTTCATCTGCTCTAAGAGCAAGCGTGTGCTCTGCTCTTTGGCAGCTTGCTCAGCCATGCGCTTAGTCCATGACGCTTGCGACGAATGCTCCTTCATAAGCAACTTTTCGCGCACTTTGCGTATATTCTTCTTAAAGCGATCCCTTTTCACTTTTATTAGTACCTTAAACTTGTTCAATTTCTGATACTCCAGATTCAGTTTCGCATTAATATGCGCCAATCTACGATTATTATTCAGAATTTTGCGATTTTCCAGCACCATACGCTGCATGATCATCATATCGTTCATTCGCTTCATCTTTTCATCAACTAAACTGACCATACGTAAACAACGAGCTTGTTTCTCCTGCGCCAAACGGTTTCTGCGGTCCAAAACGTTCGCTCGACAGGAATAACCTGTTTCAAATTTCTGATAAGCGCGCTTGGCAACGGCTTCTGCGTGGGCTACCAGCAAGCGATCATCATGCTCTACCTGAAGTCGCTGATTCGCCTGTGTCACATAATGCAGATACGCCTTGTGCAGATCCTGCCGAAAGTCGTTAAAGTCCTTGAGATTGCATAGCACATCATTGTTTTCGCTAATCTCGCCGTTTTCAAGCAGACGTTTTAGATTTCTTGAATTCGAATAAAACACCTTTAGGTTGGGGTCATGCAGCGGATTGTATACGGGTATTCGCGACGCTGGAGAGCAGTCAAACTCACCTTGGCTCAATATGTACTGCAGAACAGCGTTAGTTTAAAAAACGCATAGCTGCACAAATTCTAAGACTTACCGAAACCCCAACTTTTTTTTTTGTAAATATTACCGGATTATCGGGACATCTGAGCATGGGCAGCTTGCAGTCAAGCGGTATTCGTTCCCAGCCAGGCAGGCTATTAATCGGAAGTCCTGAGTGTCCGATAATTTCCCTGAGTATCACCTGATTGGGAATCCCTTTTGCGCGCTTTGGCATCGAGAGTACATTCAGAATATTCGAAATTTCTTGCATTGTGTGTCCCATCTGTATGTGCAGCAAACATATGTAATGTTTAATATAATTGAAAGGTCTATTTATGTATACAGACTGACGATTTCAGTCTAATTCAATTTGCTTTTTACTTAACTTCAAAACCTAGCAGCCTACTTGAATTCGTTTCTTTTATCTGCTGCTTGACTATCTTGACTATCCATAAGAACCCGTGTTCCAGGCGCCTCATAATATGTTTCATAGCTAGGGCAGTTTTAGGCGTTAGGTGGATACCATGTGAAAATCTTCTATTGCTTTAACCCTCTAGTAGGCACGACCGCCTAAAGGAGGTGCTATGGAAAATCGCTAAAAAATTTTGCTACTTAAAATTTTTTAACAATTATTCTCACGTACTTTTCGTGAAATGTTGTCAATTTTCAAATAACAAAAAGAGTGCCTTCCAATGTTTCGATTTGAAAGAAAAAATTGTTATAATTAGATATTTTATTTATTAATATTGATAGCATAGTTTAAAAACTAAGCTAACAATGAAAAACTTAAATATATAGCACTGGCTGCCTTCGGCTAAAATGCTTATCTATATATAAAAATGACTGCCAATTCTTTGTGCCTCTTCTCCTCAAAAAGTACTAGACAGATTTTGATGAAATTTTGGGGATAGCTTCCCAATATGTTGGAGAGTGTTCTTATCTAAATTTGAACAATGTAGTCAAAAATGATTCAGACAGTCGGGACGGCGCCCGACAATGGGATACCCTGTACCCGTTTTTCCATGAAAATCAAATTTCATGCAAATTTAAGTATCGATAGTTTATAAGCCACATTTGGTTATCATAAATGTTAGTTTTAGGGGAGGGGGCCTAAAATTGGCACAATTTTAGCTATATCTTCAAAAGTTCTTATTCGATATGAATCATTGTTACAATACACATGCATTGTAACTGTGTCAAATATCATTTGGATAGCTTTTATGGTTTAGGTTAAGACCGCGAAAACCTGTCACGGGGGAAGGGGGTGAGATATCGACATAATTCGACAAACTTGCACTGAATGGGTAAAATTCGCATCTTTTGGTAAACAAAATGTTTGCTCTAGCTCTTATGGTCTCCGAGAACGGTGCGACAACACGGACAGACAGACCGACGAACATGTCTATATCGACTCGACTATTGCTCGTGACCATTTTTGCCCATGGAATATATAGTCTGCCACGCCTCCTTCTGCCTGTTACATACATTGCACAAATCTATAATACCCTTGTACTTTTTGTGTACAGGGTATACAAAAAGCTAGCAGCTTAAGGCTTTATCTCTTATGTATCTACAAGTCGCTTGAGCAGAGATGGGCATGATGAACAGGAATCAGATGAGAATGAACCATGTTGTCTATTGTGGTCGATTTTGTGCAGTTTGAGTCTCTGAGACTGAACCATTTGCTTCATTGTTTGTTGCAGCTGAATGAGTTGTTTGCTACCTTCTGGCACATTGAAATTCTAATTCTCTCTCTAATTGGCAGTGCACAAATTATTACATATACGCAGAAGAACGTTTGTGCCTATATAAGCATTTGCTTTACATATTAAATCATGCAATCATTAGTGTCTTTAAAAATTAATGAAATTTACCAGCAATATTGGAATCCCTTTTTGCATCTACATTGAAATACACTTTTATGAGGTAAATAAAAAACGAAAAACAAATAACAGAACACGCTTTGTGGCTCTTTTTTTTAGTTTAAAAGAAAAATTTGGAACAATATGAAAAATGAAAGTAAACACGAGTCGAGAGCGAACGAAGTACAGCTTTAAAATCGCGCAAAAGGTGCAAATATTGAAATTCCCATTGGTGTAGCGGCAGCGGCAGGGCGGTTCCTGCGCTTTGAATACCAAATAAATAAATGAAATGAATACTCCAAAGTGGGTTGCCAATTTTAGAGTAAACAAAACCGGGCAACAAGCAAAGGAGCGACATGACCAGGACATGCGCTACGTCGCACTGTGTCTCAGCGCCTCAACTCAACTCATCTCATTTCAGCTCAGCTGTATCGCAGTGTCCCAATGTGGCCCCAATGGCCACAGCAACGTGGCAAAAGATGCCGCAACACTTTTGCGTGAGTGAGGGATGGGCAGCCAGTGAGGGGCAGCCAGGGATGGGCAGCCAGGGATGGGCAGCCAGGGAAGGGCAGCCAGGGAGGGGCAGCCAAGGCGGGGGGAGTGCCAGCAAATGTGTGAGCAGCGGCATGCGACGTTCAATTTTTAGCAGCCACAATTTGAAATATTTCTCTAGCATATTTGACAGACAGCTAAAGTTGCGGTAGGTTTGCCGTTGTTTTTGCTTTTCTTTTTTACTTTCTGCTTTTATTGCCGGAGAGGATACATAGCACAGGTGAAACTAGCCCACAGAGAGATTTCACGTTTATGTGTGAAAGATAGTTGCAATTTTGCACTTATGATTTCTTAGAGTTCAGTGAATGCTTGTTTTAGAATAACACTTTTGCTTCCTTTTGTTGACAGCATCAAAAAAGTTTGAACTCGAATAAATATTCGATTAAATTTGAATTGTGTATAGTAAAATGAAGCTTTCCTCACATATAACACGTCAGTTGACATTTCGACGACTATTTCATGTTTACATTACACTATGCAACAAAAAACAAGCCTATGTCTAAAACATATCATTTCCGTTAAATTTGGGATCGCTGATTTCGAATCCGGAAACCCTTTTGGATTTTCTAGCCCCGATTTCGAATTATGGCTATTTGAAAAAATTCAAGATTTCGAGAGTTGAGAAGTCAGAAAAACTCATGGTACTCATGCACCTTACTACCGATCGATATGAACTGAATGCAAAATTAAAGACAATTAAATAACGATTCAATGTTTTTCGGACCGTTTTGGTCTATCTTGATTTTTTTCATGTCAATGAATTCAAATTTTTTTTTCAAAATTAGAATTTTTTTTGTTTTTTTTTTTCTTAAGTAATTAAATTATAAATAACATAAGGTGTCTCACATGTTACTTTTGGACGCGATGAAGCTATTGGTGAATATCGAAACAATTTCACAATCGACAATTTTATTAAATTTCCGTAAAACAGATAAAAAACAAAACTCTAGAAATAAAATATACCTTTTTCGGTTATTTTCAGGTTGCTGATTTCAAATCCGAAAACCGTTATAATACAATCTAGACCTCAGCAGGTCAAATCTTGTCGTATGAGGCGACTAACAATAACACAGTGGGTTCTTTCGTAACCAGTAGAGACACCGCAGGCCTTAACAGGTTTATGCGTTGGGTTTGTGATATACCACATACCAATTCCAATGAAAAAATGTATTTACATTAGGCCGTAACCCGATAACGGGTTGTCATGGCCAATTAAGAAGAAGAAGAAGTATAAGTTAATTAAGCGAACACCACCATTGGAGGGCGTTAACATCATTCTGTAGAAGAACGCCATGAAATTTGCAAGATCGACAAAAAAAGTTTGTGTTGCATATCATGAAAAGCATCACAAAAGGTAAGAAACTGGCAAATTTTGCCTTTAATGATATCAACAATTCTGTGAATTAATGCTATGTTGGCAATTTACGAATTACTGCGAGATTGCAATTCAACAGCGCATAAACCTGCCCACAGTGCCATATACAGTTGTTCTGCTTCTAGTTGGCATTCCTTTTGTTTATGCTGAAAGTGTTAAAAGAGAATGTAAAGGACACAACAAATAAAACGTTGCTCTTGTTGAGACCCCACCAACCTAACCCGGTCTTTCCCCAGCGTTACGTTACGTGCGGCACAATGGTGCTGACCAGCAGCAACAACAACAACAACAGCTACACCGACTACTGTGCACAATCGAGTGTAATAATGAAGTACGTTTTGATGTGACGCTGCTGGCCCAGCTCCGGGTTTGGGTTTGCGTCTGTGACTGGCTCTTGGAGGTTTTCGTGTTGGGTTTTGGCGCACCGCACAGCATTACAACTACAACAATGGCACTAACGAGATCCGGGGACATGCTAGTCGCTCAGTTTATGTGATTTTCGAGTTAAAACAAAATTCTTCTAGGAATGCTCAACTTACTGGTCGTACACCCCTTTCTAAGCCCCCTCTCGCCATCCCTTAGGCGCATTCTGCTTTCCGTCTGTTTTGTTTCTGTCGCGTGTTTTCTGCTCTACTGCGAATAGTGCCGGATACTATTTTTTTCCTGTTCGTTTTGTTTCCTGTGTTTATTTGTTGGTTTACTTATTTGCTTTATCACCCACGTATATGTGAGTGTGTGAGAAATTCCTTGTTTCCACTTCATTTGTATTTGTTGTAAGCGAAGCCAAATATACATTTTTTTTTGAGTTTTGATCATTGTTTAACACAATGTTGGCCAAAAGGTAAAATAAACTATGGCTATTTGGTCAATATTTATACAAATGAATAATTCTGTTTCAAGCCGAACGGATTTTGTACATTTTTTTCTTTCTACTTTTTTTAAGTTTTAAGCGATTTTGTTGAAAAATTCTGTAGTTTTAGTATGCATCGGCATTTTTGATCGAAAAACTTAATGCATTAATCTTTCATAAAATGCCATTCAATTTGCTACTTTTGTAAGATATTCTGCGATTTTCTTGACTGGTCATAATAACTAATTACCGGGTAACGATCTGACGTAGAGCATTCCTCTAGGTGCGCCTTTTTCAAACTAAATTAGATTAGATTTGTGATGGGTGCGATGGCTCATCAGAGAGGGCTGAAACCATACCTAGCACTCAGGCAGCCTTGTCCATTGTGCCATGCCCGACAGAGGAAGTTAAGAGAGAGAGAAAAGACTTGAAAACGATGTAAGGGGAGAGTATACACCTCGCTCATGTTGAGTGTATCACTTCTCAAAATCATCGTATCCGTGTTCTTGCAAAGGCCGGACAGTAAGACAAGCTGCGCAGGTTGGGTCGTTAACGAGGCCCATATAGGCCAGGTGTAACCCAACCAGGGCTCGCAAATATTTCCTCTTCCGACGAAGAAAATATCTGAAGGTGTTTGGACTGGGTTCCTTCACGAAGTATTTCGTTACGCGCCATCCAGTGGTGTATATCCAACGTTCCTTTTTCAAACTAACTAACCATCGATCCATCGTATAGTTGATAGCCGTTGCCAAAGATCTTAAGAAGTACCTTCCGTTCAAACATTCCCACAGCATCTGCGTTGGAATGCGTCATCAGTAAGTACGGTAAGGATGCGAGTGTCTTGCAGGGTGTTGATTTCGCCTGGACTAAGTGAACTCCAACTCATTTGCCTATTGAGACCATCGATTGGCAAGTGTAATTACGCTAGATCTGTAGGCTAATATCTTTCTTCGTCGTGACGAAATCCTTGACAACATTAAAAGTATAGTTTTCATCGATCAGGGAGTTTTATCGACGCGGTTATCTACTTACAGAGAACAAGTTCTTTGTCTTGCTCTCTCTACCAAACCCAGTAGTAGTTGCTCTTTCCGGCTCCGATACCATCTTGCTTAGTACATCTTTTGATGTAAATATCAAGCAACTGGTCATTCTTAAAGAAAACGATTCCGTTTCGATGCACTCCCGCCTTTTGCAACACACTCCCCTTGAAAAGTTTAAGCAGTCGAGGGAAAGGACGTTGCCGTGTCCGTACGTTGTCAAATGGCTCGAAGAGATTCTTGCCTACTTTAAAGAAGTTTTGCAGGGATACCGAGCTCAAACAATGTGGCGTAGATGCGTTCCCCCAACGGTCGATCGAATGCTGCTTTACTATCGATAAAGAGAGGGTTGGTACCATGTCATGTCAATGGCGGACTTACTTGAACATTGATAAGCTCATGTCTAGGAATAGGAACTTAATTAGCTTCTCAGGCTACGACTTCATCATAGCAGAAATAATAGTTGATAAGCAAATATTTGTTTGGGGTTTTTGATAGAGCAAAACTCAGTGCCTCAGATTTAGGGATATCTATTATAAAGTATGTAGGAGCTTATCTGCGAATAAGTAAATATGCTTTAGATGTAAGATATTATTAACAATTCCGAATTACAAAAAAAACTTAGCCCGACCCCAAAATAGGAGCTGTTCCAGAGAACTCTAGGCTTATGTGCAGCCTTTAAATAGAACAAATTAGATGCAATGATTTAAAACCATATTTCATTTCGATAAAAACTTGCTTTATATATGCTCCAATACCACGACAGCCATTTGGGCAGCAAACCAAAAATAAGAGAAAGAAAAATGAATACCACATTGAACCTTAAAACGTTTACGCTTGTGAGTGTTCTGCGATTGTTAAACAGAGATTCAGAATGCAAATCGTTTGGAAAATGCCAACATTGAAAGAATAAAGAGAATACCCAAAGAAAACCAAGTGAAATTGCAGGCCGATGTCAGTCGTCGCAGGGGAAAACCACTTAGCGGAAAATGTGCAAATACAAGTGTGGAAATGGGCGAAACTTTATGCTCGGACGGTTTCTTTTACGCAGCATCAAACTCAAATAGTGAATTCTTGATAGTACAGGCAGCAGAAACCACAGCGTGCAGCAGGATTCCCTGCATGAGGGCCATTGGTCCAAGTGTTGCGTTCTATAATGTTGCAACACTTTAAGAAGTAAAGCTTAAAACCTTTGAGAAACTTTGGCTTCAGTCACATTGCAGTTGAAAATTTCGCCTAAAAACAGCGTGCAGAAATCAATATATTTACAGAGTTAGCTAAGCAATTGTTAGTCAGGAACTACAAACCTTCTCGAATAAACCGCACTGAGTTACTGGACGGAGTGACACTCAGTAGGTACCTCCAAACCGTGCAGAATGCTGGTTTCAGAGTCGCCACTGATTGCCATGCGATTAAGCATGAGTTACATACTATGTGATTATATGGGCTAGTAGACCCGTATTGGTGGATCGTAAGAGGCAGCAGACATGAGAGCACCACCCTGAATAGTTACGCGCAGGATATTACAAGATGCCTGGCCACGGTAAACCCCGAAGTCTCGCATGATTGCCTGCTCATCTCTAAGAGAGTCGATCGAATTGCACTAACCTTAAATTTTTATCGCTCTCCAAGAGTCAAGTCAAGATTGCTTGTTTCCTCGAACTGCGGCTGAGCACTTCCGATATCTAGTCCTTGTCTGATTTCCTATCACTTTTTCTTATATTTCTATAAATTTGTGTACCTCGATAGTGCTTTCGATAGTTTTGCCGCTCTACCAACAGCCTTTACATCTAAGCAGAGGCTCAAAGAGTGGAATGCTTGGCCCTTACATTGAATCGAATTGCTGATCTCAGTTCATTCCCAAAACAGTGCATACATGTGCGTTCTCAATTTTGCCTATGAATGAGTCGGCCAAAGCGAGAGATCACCACAAGATATCCTAATAATGTCAATAACGTTAAATCCTGTAAATCATTGATGCTTAACGCGTTGGATGACAGATAAAGCTGTTTTGGTTCAACTTAAACAAACAGATACTCTTCTTTTTTCTAGAATAAGTGCATTTAGCCCTTTAAGTTCAGTTTAGGCAGTTACTTAAGGTCAAAGAGTCTGAATTGGAATCCTTTCGCATGTCTAGTGCACGCTCTACATGGCAATGGCATTGCCGAGTTTTCTTCGCGCTTCTGATAGTAGTAAGCGACGCTGCTCTCATAGCCGCACATGGCAGTCCTCAAACCACAAACACAATCCCAATCCCAAATAAGTATGCATAACATAAATAGAGCAAAAAGCTTTGAGGCAACATTAAAAAACACTGTCAGTGGCAATGGCGCAAAGACCTGCCCCGATAGTATATGAACTATATGTATGTAGGCATAAAAATTCATTCACTAATGGCTCGTCAGTGCAGGTGCAGTGCGGCGTCAGTGGTCCGGACACAGAGGCGGGGTCGGGGTGCAACATAGACAGTCTGCCGGAGAGACACCGGCAAATAAGATAGAAGAGACAGATGGCCAGACTCAACAGCGAGACAGACCGAAATACAAACAGACATGGGCTGACGGAGCCATTGGGGGGTTCCCGCCCATTTCCCGTTTTTATTTTCACTTCACTTCTATTGGCAACATGTGGCGCTTTTATTAAAAATTCATTTGCTTAACTCGCACACACAGACAAACTCAAACCGAGCGCTGCAAAGTTGCAACATTCTGATGCTCATAGCAGCTTGATATCGATGGAGGCTCATCTTGGCTCTGGCTTTGGAATCTATACCCTACTATTTGATAAGGCTGCATATAAAGTTATTTTCAAAACTTAAGGTGTCTAGGTACTATTTAAGGCGAAATGTGCAAGACCACAAGAAGCGAATATAACAAAATTATTAGCATGGCGAGAGCCTATTTTGTCTAATGAAACTTCGAGGTTTATTTTTACTAGTCGTGACATAACAGCTTATAACGCAGAAGAAAAAACGAAATAACAAACGTTTATACAATGTTTTCTCTTGTTGTTTTTTTAACTTCCATTTTAAGCTGGCAAAAACGAAACTTATCCAGATGAAACTTACATTCTGCAAACAGCAAGCATTCTATCTTTCGAATGGTATAGGTTTCACCTCAAAAAAAGTTGCGTTGTTGCTAAGCAATCGGTACCACACTGAATTTTTGCTTACCGTATTCATTTATAAACTAGGTGGCTCCACCACCTGCTCGCTCGTGCCCCTCTCGAGGTTGAGCATATTCCTCTTGCCGTTTCCATTCCTCTTTTATTCTACTTCATCTTCTTCCTCAACCTCCTTCTCATCCTCATCCTTAACCTCCTCCTTTTCCTCTTAATCTTGCTTATCCTCATTTTAAAAGCTATATGATGAAAGAACCCGAATAACGTTTCACACTGCTCCCTTCTCGCGTTTTAGACAACCTCCTTGCCTCTCTGTAGGTAGTTCATATTGCTATTCCTCTTCTTCCCATTCCCCTTCCAGTTGTCCTCTCCTATTAGTAGCTGTTGCCAGACTCTGTGCACAGTTTTGGTGGAAAAAAACAGTATGTTTTGAAATTTTGTGTAATTTTTTTTAGTTTTACGCTTTTTTGTCTCCCAAAGTAAAACCTTTTTTTTTGATCATTTGTGCACCGAACATGCAGTGTGCATAGCTGTACCAAGTGTGGGTGTAAACCGCGTGTTTTCGTCACGGGAACACGGGAGGAGGTATCGACATGAATCGAAAAATCTGCACATCTTATGAAAATTCCCTAGACAATGATATAAGTTTCACTCATATTTCTTCTCATATAGTTGACCAAAAAGGATGAACAAATTTTTCCTTGGCCTATTCATATAATAGATACTTCTTCTTTTTCTTTTTGACTGATGTACGGCAATTATCCAGCAGCCTGTTATACTAGGCAATAAAAATAAAAGATAAATTTTGGAAAGCGGATTTCGAATACGACAACCGTTTTTGTTTTTTTTTTTACATTTGAGTCAGCAAGTCACTATGGAAACGTTTTTCTGTTTGAGTTGTAACCTAAATTAACGGTAAATAAGTATCCATTTTATGTGCTTCAAACAGTTTTGATCAACCATGATTGTGGATTACAGGTCAATCTTCGAAAATTCATCATGTCTGCAATATCGACAAATCATGGTCAAAAGTTTCGCTTCAACTTGAAAAAGTCGGTAAAATGGGCATCTAATGACATATTCGAACATCCCAAATAACATCCCAACTTAACTGTTCAGAATAAAACTTACAAAAAACCTTTCCTTTTCCAGAGTTTTAACCTTTTTGGCACTCTGGCGCAAAATGTGAAACTTTCGTCAGGATAAACGCCAAAAAAAATTTTGGCAGTTAACATATGAAGCTTGGTAGAGTCTAAAAATCAAAAGGGTTTTGAATTGGATTCACCGTTTATACAAATTTCATCAATAAACTTTCGTCTATCTCAGCATTGAATTCACTTTCGAAATTAGCAAACAATTTAGCCATTTTTATTTATTAAAGTACCACAAATAGCGGCCAATATTAGAAAAACGTAAAAAATTTCTGAAATTTTCAGATTAAATGCAGAAACAAAATCTTTGTAAAAAAAAATCGGTTGAAAAATGACTGAGTTACTAGAAATCCTTTTTTAAAAAAATTTTTCATATACTTTTAAGTTCCAATAGACTAGATCTATGATCTATCTAATTTTTTCCAAAAAATAAGACTGCTCTATTTACCGGTTTTTACATTTCGATCATTCAGAGTTCTCTGAGTCTGAGTTTTCTTTACCAAAGGGTAACGTAGGGTATTTTATAGTAGAGGTTTACCGATGGCAACAGCTTGTTGTTGTTTTTGGGCAATATGCACTCGACTTTCTTTTTTTACTCTCTTTTTGACCTTCAACAGCTGCCACATTTTTATGCACAATTTTTTGGGTTTCATCAGCCATTCGCCTGGGAGGCCCTTTCAAAAGAATTTTGACCCGCATATGTAAAAGTCCTTTGATGGATTACTTAAATAGCAACTACTACTTGGCTATCCTGTTAATGGCATTTAAATGGCCCGCTTTGCGATTTTTTGCTCTATGATCCAATTCCATTCGATGTTTAAAGCCAAAATGAACATTAAAAAAATACTGACTTTTACTTGCAAAAGAGCTTTGAAAGAGTATAAAAAGAAGACTTTAAGCTTATATGCACTGCACGACATTTAGATGACTATAACTTCTATACTAAGAAAGCTAACTTAATGAGATTTTCTTTTCCAATCTACTTATAGAAGTAGTGTTTTTTAATATAATTGTGTAACATTGTGTTATTGCATTGAAAACTAAGCTGTTAAAAGTTGTAAATGTCATATAAAACAATCTAAACGTTCACTCATGCTTCATAGGCCCTTAGAAGTCCGAAAACTCTAGAATTCTTGGTTATATTAAGAAATACCTGCTATCAAAACACTAATTTCATTGGTTAAAATGTTGTCTAAACCTGTTTTGAGCCAATAAAAGAATGAAAAATATGTATCCTTTTAAGATATTTAATCTAAATTATGCCTTATTATGCAATAATCTTCAAATCCTTTATTATAAGTTACAGTTTTTTGGTAATTTGTACTAAAACAAAATTTATTTTCAAAATTTGACTATCTTTGTAATTTTACCAGAGAAGCCAAACAAAACATTTGGATTTGCGAACCAAATACCATTTCATGCGGAGTTTTAGTACCATTATAAGTTACGAACGGGCAAGGACAACCTTATGGGGAAGTAGATGCATCCTATATAAAGGCACACCATAGTTTGTAACACGGTGGGGTCTCTGAAAAATGAGGGAACCAAATATACCCCGGATACACCTCTTTGAATCTATATATTAAACAGCTACTAAGAGAGGAGACTGGATGAGTACATTAGGACACAGATAAGCGAAACAACTGCTCTAAAAGGTTCAAGAAAATTGTAGAGCTCAGCAAGAATAATTTCGGAACTCTTACTTACTGAGAACTGCAGACTGAAGGGACACTTAAGGAAGCTGGGCAACACCAGCTCGAACACTTGTAGGTTTTGTGATCAGAAGGGGGAGTCGTCGCGGCATGTGCTCGCTGGAGTGAAGCACTACTTTTAGGAATATTGGTGGAGCTTTAGCTAGATAAGGGTTCTAGTCCCCATTAACATTATTATTATTATTATTAAGAATGCTTAATCCTTTAAACAATCCGACAAAGACTTCTTCAGAAAGGTGGACCTCGTAGCACAGGGTGAACCTGCCTGTTATATGATCATGGCGGATTGGGGTGTTCCCTAAATATTACGTCACAATTGGAAAGTCAAAAACTGCAATTGCAAATAAGTTCATGTTCTTTTGCTTTAGTGATTTATGACGTCACATTAGACGAGGTGGCCATCAAATTATGACGATTACTAGTTGTACTTTCGGTAATCGGACAGTGTGAAAACGGAGTTTTATCGCTTGAAACTGTTTTAGACACGACGAACGTACAGCGTCTCAATTCCAAACATCTCAGCTGACTCGAGTCATTTTGAGCCAAAGTGGAGTGTTTCACCTAAGCTACTAATTACACTAGCCAGCAAAAAAACAAACCCTTGACTACAGTTGACGGAAAATTGCAGTTATTCGAAATTAGCTAGTGGAGTACTGCAGGCTTTTATTACAATCGTAATGCGCTCTTTAGATTTCTGAAATCATCTTAACTATTTGAAATCGTAACGAATATAAAGAAATCACGTCGACCTGCGGACCCATGAATAAATTTCTCGCATACACTATCCTTAATGGAAAGTACAATTGCTATTGCGAAATATATTTATTTACTCTTTATTTTATGTAATTTTCTGGCAAAAAGAAAGCCAAGCATGAACAATGGAAATCGTAAAGTTGAGTCATTTTAAGCAGATACACACACACATATATGTGCCATATTGCATTTAATATAATTAAAACTGTATACTCTTTTTGTATGCGCTCAAAGGTTAAACTGATGGACGATGTCATTGCCGCATTGCTGATAGCTTCAATTGTGTTTATTGTATTTAAATTAACTTATATATTGTTATGGCAAAAAGAAGAAGCAGAGTGTCCCAATACCAACACGGAGTTGAGCTGGTAGTTACTTTGGGTCTGCTCTCAGAGGGCCAACGGCAGTTTGCAACCCGGATCCAATGCACGTGGGCACAAAAATGGCAGCAAGCAGTTCCCAACGAAAGTAATAAAAACTGAAATTTGTCGCAATTGTGCGGGGCCCAGAACTGTCGCCCTTGTAAATGGAATTGTTTAAAGGTGAAGGCGACAACAGCAACAGAAATAACAACAACAATGGCAACAAATAAACAAATTAAGAGCCAGCCAGCCGACAGTTGGTTGACCGGCACGAAATCCGCAACGGATACGCATTATTTTTGCCCAGCGACTGGAGCAATGGTCGGCAACAGCGACCAGAAAGCCACTACCAGTTCCAGCTTGCATTTCCAACCTGACTTGCCACAACAATAAGCCAAACGAGCGGCCGTAGCCGGAGCACCAACCGCGACTCGCTTGGCATTACAAAACGTCTGGGAATTGCAGACGATTGTGGCCTTTGGGTTTGGGACGTGCACGCGGGCTACAGGGCTACGGCAGCGTTGGCGACAAAGGCGATTTAATCTTTGCAGACATTTTTATTCAAATTTATTTTAATATTTTTTTATGCCGCCCCTTCGCTCTCGCTTTCCCGTACTGTGCACCATGTGCCCGTGCTTTTCCGGTCACCACAACAACAACAACAACAGTTACAACAACCAGATAGCAGCACTCACACAATGCCTGAAATTATAACCTGCTCCAGAAGTGAAGGCCATGAATTGCATTGCAATGTGTTCAACGTTGTGTTTGCGCCGCCAAATGGCACTTAATCATATGAAGAGGCTGCAGCTCGAAATGGCCATTTGTTTAAGCCAACGATTTTACAGGTAAAGGTAGCTCACTTTCGCTTTATGGCTTGAATTTCATAGTGTGACTCAGTCTGAAAAGTTGTTTTAGGCGGCTGAAACCCTAAGTTTGCGGAGCTCATTTGTTTACAATCAATAATAGGTGTAAACATGGAGGGAATGTTCAAGTCTTCAAAATACACTATACAACAAAAATAAAAAGTCTCTGGCTAAAACATATTTTTTCCGGTACATTTCGGGTCACTTATTTTGAATCCGATTTTATGAAAATTCGAGATTTCCAGAATTGCGGAGTCAGCACATCTCATGGTATGATCGATATAGTATATAAGTCAATTTGATGATTAATTAAATAACGATTCAGCGTTTCTCCGACAGTTTTAGTCTACCTTGACTCAATTGCGAGTTACACAGGTTAAAGGTTTCGCACATACTCCTTTTGAAATTCATTAATTGATTATTTGCGAAAAGTTTATGCCAAATTCGGCAATTTGATTGAATTACCGTAAAAAAAACCGGAAGTAAAACATGCCTTTTTCGGTTAATTTCTGGTCGCTGATTTCAAATCCGGAATCCATTTTAAATTATCTAGAAAGATTTTCGAAATATTGCATTTCCAAAAATTCGAGATGTCGAAAATTGCTAAGACAGCTAATCTCATATATCTCGGAAACCTTACTACCAAACGAACTATTGATTTAATCCGTTTCAGATAGTTTTGGCCTACCTCGATTCGATTGCGATTTAGAAGTGAATACACTCAAATCTAATTTCCAAAATAAAATTATTGTTTTTTTTTTTTAATTTCAGTGCCTTGGAATCCAAAATCCTAGAACCAATTAAGAGACATTTAAATCAGGGATCGTAAAAAATCATAAATAAAACTTATTTTTGAGTTTTATTTTCTGAGCAAAAAATAAAACTCAAAAACAAGGTTTATTTTCTGAGCAAAAAATAAAACTCAAAAATAAGTTTTATTTATGATTTTTTTGTGTATAACTTAAAAAATACAAATTAAGGTAGTTTTGCATAGCTTATGTGACAACGTTTACATAGGTATGCTCCTTTTACGTGTACCATTTCTCTTTTACTATGATTTTTTTAGTTTTAAAATGATTAAATAATTATTATTTACGGTCCCCGATTTAAATACTTTAAATTCAAGTTACTGTTCATCTCAATCGGCAATAAGACTCACGAGTAAAATTAGATTTCCTGACATCGACACTTTCGAAGTCTGCATTTTTATTTGACTTTTTGAATAGCACTATTTCGAAAGCCTTTCTAGATAACTCAAAACGGTTTCCGAATTTGAAATCAGCGACCTTAGCCATAGGTCTTTTATTGAGGTCAAATTTATTTTATAGTGTTATGAGCTTAATTTCGTATATGTAACGGCTTTGTGTAAGTATTATGGGTCAAGACTTGCTGCTCCTCAGCCTACTACTCTTCCTTTTTGTATCCATATTTCCTTATCCTCCTGGCCTTTTCGCGCTTTTTCCACTTCTACTTTCCCTTTCGTTTCCCTCTTTCCTCCATGGAATACGTCCTATGCCTGTCTTCCTATCCCTTTGTCTTCCTCTTTAACTTGCTTTTCGCCTTAATCTTAGTCTTCCTTCCTCTAGTGCGCCTTCCTCCTCGCCCTCCTTTTCACCGTCGTCGGACGGTGACATTTCTATAATCGTTACTGTTCTGTGCGTACTGTAATCGATTTTCGATTTGTTACGGAATGCCGATTGTTCCTGACTGTTAGATGGACCTCCTCAGCGCAACCGCTCATGTTTCTAATGTCGTTCTCTCTGGAGTTATGTTTGCACGTACTCGATTTTCAAAAAGGCCAATTGCGTTTAGATCAATCGGTTAAAACTGGAAAGTGGTATTAAAGGTATGTGCAATGGAACTGGCAGAAGGAAGCGTGGCCCGATCATCAGCAGCAGTAGCGGAGTCCGTCTGTTCGGCTGTATTTTCGTGTTTTAAGCTATAGTAGATCTTGGAGACTATAAGAATTGGATGCACATTTTAGGAGCGCTGGTAAAGTTTGTTGTCGAATTTGACATGTAACTTAATGTTAGGCCTTTGGTCGAATCGACCTTGTCAACTTGACCTCTGTTGCAGTACGCGTGAACTCGCGGACTTGTAAAGCTTATGCATACAGGAGCGATCCTGAAAAGTATGCAACTTTAGCAACAGAATTGTGGCAAAGATGTTGCGATAATACTTAAGATGGAGAGTGAGTTATGTTGGAGTTTGTTGCCGTACAGCAGACATGTCACATATAAAAAAAAGAACGGCTTAGTAGCCTTAAAGTGCTCATGCTGCCAGGCTATGCAACTGACCATGGAGCAGTAGCTGGAACTGGGCCATTATAGAGTTGGTGGGCATGCATACATATACGACAGACATGTTGTCAACTTTGCAAAAAGCGGAAGTTAGAAATTTCACAGTGCGCTGCTGTTGTTGCTGCTGCTTGGGCTGCCGCACCATAGATTTCATTACGGCGGAAAATGTAAAAGGCATAAACAGCATCGCACAACATCCGCCTGTCCGGCTGTAGGCTGCGTCCACACATATCCGGGCAAAACGAGTGCACGCCAGCGAGACGAGCCAGAGATGTAGCTGCAGCTGGAGCTGAAGACAGATGCACAGTTCAAGCAGAGTGCCGCTTAATATGCTAAATGTTCAAATTCGTACGAATTTAATGCAAGTTAGCTAAAAAGAACGTCCAGGAAATGTGAACAAAAAAATTTAAAAAAAAACTGCTAAGCAACGGCTAGCTGGACATTCGGTTGCTCCGTGAGGGGGCGTTGTTGGCCATAAAGCCGTAAAGGTCAACGCCAGCAACATGTCAGTTGCTGGGGGAAAGAAACGAATCGCATATGTAGCTTGGAGAGCAAGGGCCAAGTCAAAATGTAAAAGGGTGCAGAGGTCAGAGCACACGATGAGCGTAATTGGTCTGCTATGTTGCAGGGACGACTAAGTTACAGTGCTGGCTTACAAACTCTGATGCAGGTGTGAAAAAAGTGTTCCCATTGCTTTGCTGAGCGAATAATCTTACTAAATTGGAATCCTTTGATAGCTTTGGTCAGTCAAAGCAATATGACAACTATTATACCAACATTTAAGCCGCTTAGTTGACTTAGTGAGGGTGTAACTTTCAGCCAGGAGCACAGAAACAAGCTCATAAGACTCATAAGTTATGAGTTTGTCAACGTTGCAGTGTAGAAATTAAACTTAAGGCAAAATAACGAAGACTCTCTTAATGAGGAACCCATTTAATCAAACGAACTTCTTTACGCGGACATCACCATACAAAACTCAAGTCGAACCAATATTTACTAGGTCTTGACATAAACGAAGACTCAAGTCAGTCAAGTGATGTTTCCCAGCTTATAAATAGACTTGCGGCTCAATTTCAACGAACTAGTTAGGTGCATTTTCATACGAATTATTACTAGTATTTAGAGTTCCCGAATAACAGCCAAAAAATGATTACCAACACCATATTCATTGTGTCCGGCAGTAACCGTTTTTTGCAGACACGCTGAAAAGGTTGACGGTTATTTGGTAACTCTGCTAGGATTACGAACTAGTTCGATCCGTTTTCAAAAATATTGATACTGGCTGTTATGAATTGTTCGTACTGACATGCAATATTTATGGTTTCATAAAACCTTGAAATTATCATCATTGTGTCGACCCCAAATTTGCCGATATGGTTTAGCTAATGGTTTTATTCATAGAGCTCAAATGCTATCAAATTGCCTAGTGTTATAAGTGGTTCCGCAGGATGCAACGCGAATAGCAGGTCCTGGGTACACTTATATCGAGTAAACCGAACGTTGCCTTAATGATTTTTCCAAGATGCAATTCGATAGAAAATATTAGCAGCCGGCGAAGCATGCATACTGAAATTATTCTGTACCGTGGAGTCAAATGTGGTTTCCAAACCAATGACGTAGTGATGGCAACAAATGTATATGAATATGTTTTATTATTATTAAATACGGCTCTGAGAATAATATTTAAGTAATCTACTTATGTTTCCTGACCGCTGTCTGCACTCTAAACAAATTTCATCCCCAGGGCCCTACATCAGGGCGTAACTCGATAACAGCTTGTTATGGCCAGCAATCTAGTTCCACTGTTCCTTACACATTGTAGAGGTTCTTTTTTTTGAAAGTCTGCATCAATTTGATGTGAACCAATTCTAAAACCATTAAGACAGTTCTAAAACTCGACAACAATTTAACAATTATAGAAACCTGAGCTAAACCAAACCAGTTTTCATACAGCATTTCGCTCTTTCGTATTTAAGCACGAAAGTCGCTGCTTAGTTGAATTTTCCAGTTACTCGAATATTAAAAGCCCAAATAAATTTCATTTTATTTATCGATTTCATTTGGAGTGCACGTCGTGAGCAGAACATTCAATTGCACCTATGCAAATCTTGCCGCATTGTAAATGCCAACAATTGCGGCGATATACATATAGATGGTTTCGACGGGTTGCGACGAGTTTCGACGGCTGTAGATATTGTTGAGGTCGCCTGAAAACCGCTTAACGCAAACTCAGCGCCAACTTCTGCCAAATCGAAATGAAAATCTACAACTTGTTGGTGTTTGCGGTTGCTGCGAAAACCAAAAAAAGAAGACCAAAAAAAAATAGGAATAGGAATAGAAAAAAAACATACTAAAGCCAATATCGACATCGTCTTTGTTGTTGTTGTTGTTTTTGTGTTGTCGTTATTGTGACGCTAATTCATGTGTCGACTGCAGAGTTAAACCGTTTAAAAAAAGAGCGAAAGAGAAATAGAGAGAGAGAGGGAGAGAGAGAGAGAGAGAGAGAGAGAGAGAGATAGCGAGTGCCGCAAGCTTTACAACCGTTATAAATAGCAATGCGCCGGCAATGGAAACCGTGAACCACTGGGAAAACCACGGATTCTGTAGGAAACTTTTAAAACAGCTTCTAATGTTGGCATTAGGAGAAATGGCTTAAATCGCACGGTATGAATTTCTGCTTCTTAAAGCCTACCGAAAATGTTTCGTTACTACACACTTGCATTCGGATAAGTAAGTCAAATCACAGGCAATCTTCCGAACTTATGCCAAAGCTTTAAACCGGTTTAAGTTAAACTGCTTTCATTTTGAAACTGTATGCATTGAACCAGAAATGGCGCAGCTTTTATTTCACCTTTTTGTGGCTTTCATTATTTCCTCTGGAATTCGGGAATTTTAAAACTTCTTCATCTCAACTGGCCATAAAAACCAGTCACAGGGTTACGGCCTATTGTAGAGCAATCCTTCAGAAGTGAAGGATCCATCTGCCGAATTCATCCAATCCAAATCCTGCGTGACCGCCGTGCAGTAGATCCAACAGACTTCTTTTTCGGCGAAAATCATAACTTTTGAGGAAGTAAAGATATTTTGAAAATTTCAAATGCATAGAGCAACATAAGGTGGCCAATTCTGTATGCCATATCAACATTTGATTAACTGAACTTTTCGGAGAATCAAGAAAACATGGATCATGCTTTATCACGAAAATGCGAGCTCTCATAAATCGGTTTTTTGAGCAATTAATGAGTCTTCCGTCATAATTGGTGCCGATTTGGCGAAAGACAAAATTGCGAGATCAACGTTCTTCGACAACTGAAGAAATCAACACATGTTTTGGAGGTATCTCATTCGGAGTGTCAAAAGCGTTGCGGACGTTTGTAAAAGTGTATCAATTTTTGGAGTAAAAACAATAAAACCAGTTCTATGTGTGCTACATGTCCGCAATATAAGAGGTAACCCTAGAACGAGTGTTTGCCAATTTGTGAATGATCGAGCCAAGAAAGCTAGAGAAGCCAAAAATATTCAAATTACAAAAATTTGAAGAAGCCAAAATGAGGTTATGCGTACATATGTTTGCTGAGAGCAGATACATCGATTTGCGAGTAGTTTGCCATGGCTTTTGGACTCAAACGGTTCTCTAAAGTCTTTCTGTGCTAAAACCGGATCGATTACATAACGTAAAGCAGCCCTGGCTTAAAACTGCTTAATTAAGTCAAAGGCACTGAGTCTACATAAAACACGACATGAAAATACTTTCATTAAAATAAATTATTTGCAATTACATCAAGAAAGCCGCGACAATTACACACAAATACACACATTGCGCAAATTGATGGTTCCGTGTCAATATTATGTTACACATGTAATACGTTTACTCGTCTGTGTGTGTGTGTGTGTGTGTGTGTGTGTGTGTGTGTGTGTGTGTGTGTGTGTGTGAGAGGTTGTGTCAATTATGTTTTAAACGTCATAATCAAAATGTATATTGCCACTTAATATGTTGTAATTGTATTTACAACAATGGCTAACCAGAATGTCAACAAAATGGCGAATTAAACAAAAACGCTTTTTTTTTTATTTTTATTTTTTTAAATTTTTATTATTTCATTGTATTGCCTTAACTTAATGGGCGTGATTAAAAATTAAACATAAGCTTAATATATCGTTTAAGCCATGCGGGATAGCAAATTTAATATTCGTGTGAAATGTTTTATTTTTATTTATGTTTACGAACATCTGGAAAGAACAAACACCGCATTCAGTTGCTTTATTTGAGTTTTGCGTGTGATAAATTTTTAATTTCCCCTTTTTTTTTTTTAATTTGTACAAAACATTGTAAAACACTCAAATCAACAAAGAAATTAAAGCTTTAGTCACCAAATTTTGTATGTAGACTCATGTGAGAATAATGAACCAAACAATGAAGACCTTTTGCCAAAATAACACACCATTCTGGTGGCGCCACCTATTGGTGAATATATGCGTTTACACAAGTTACACTCCGGGTTCTGACCGCATACCCAACATATGCTCAAAACAGCTTGCTAAAAATCGATTAAAACTTTTAACATTCATTTTAAATTAGTGCCTTATTATACCCTTTCCACATAGTGCAAAAGGGTATTATAAACTTGTGCCATGTATGTTACAGGCAGAAAGATGCGTGGCAGATCATAAGATCTGTGAGACCATAAGAGCTTGGGATACGCGAAAACTCAGGCAACAAGAAGTTAGTTGAAATGGGTTGATATTTGACCCAGGTTTTCGCGGCTTGCATCAACACTGTTGAATATATTAAATCGAAACTTGACAGCTATATGTGTCAAAATCCAAATCGGATAAATATATAAAAAATTAGGGAAAATTAAACAATTTCACTCCCCTTAGCCAATAAACTGTGGATACTTGTGAGAGCCTAATCATCAAAACTGCGTTCAAGTTTTGTCAATAGATAATAGAACTCCATTCGCCTGCAAACGACTTACGTTATTTACTGTCACACCGCGCAACATATTGATTTCAAAATTGACACAGCTATATATAATACTACCGCTCCCATTTTTAATGTTTATGGGTACAGGGTATCGTACATCTTCTAGCCGAAGGATTTAGTACCCAAATCGCTCAAAAGACCCACGAACACCAAATCGACAGCCACCATCTTTTTGTCGACTATAAAGAAGCATTGGATAGCACGTTGATGGATCACGTATATGCCGAACTATGTGAGTTTTGAATCCCTACAAAGTTGGTGCGATACCCTGTCCTGCGACGTATTCAACCTTGTAGTGGAAAGTGTGTTGCGAAAGGCCGTCAAGCAGAGATTCACTCTTGCCAATAGATGCTACTTTGGTCTCAGTAGGCAAATGAGTAGTAATAAAATACCCTTGGAGTGTTTCAGCGTAAAGTACTCCGCATCGAATGAAACGACGAACTCTATGAGCTCTACGGAGACATTGAAATAGTCAAGCGAATTTAAATGCAGCGGTTCCGCTGACTAGGTCATGTTGCGCGTATGGATGAAGAAGCTCCTACGAGAAAGGCCTTCAATGCGGTTGTTGAAGGGAGGCGACGAAGGTACAGACCATGTCTCCGTTGAAAGGGCGAGTATACTAGCTACCTTTGGTATCACCGATTGTAGAATGCGCGCGTAAAACAGTGACGCCTGGAGGAGAGCTTAACACTCGGAAACGGGTTGTTACGGCCAATTAAGAAGAAGAAGATACATGTGCGCGAACTTTTTCTGCAATAAAACATGTGTTTTAGTAAGCTAAAACAGGCCACTACAAACTTAAAGTCATCTCTTCTACTGGTGGAGAAGACAGTTGCAGCATATCTTTCTCAGACCGTAATGAGAGGTTCACAAACGTACTTTGATTTGTTTCGGATATTCCGTGATACTCCTTTTTCTTGAACATATAGATCTGTGCAGTTTTTATGACGATTTTGATGAAAATGTTTAAAGTCAAATTTTTCTAAAATGTAAATTTAGTAGTTTTTTCTTAAATTAAGATCACTAGTTTTTACAAATTTGTACGGCTACAAGGCTTAAATTGTTGTTGTTGTTGTTGCTTTGGAGTCCCAAAGGCAATTCCCATTCAGGCTTCCATCAAATGTTATATAGTACAAGTACTTGGAAGCAAATCCATGAGCTAATAGCCTCAAAGGCAAACAGAGCAACAACAACAGCAACACCAACACACACACAATGAGCAACAAGGACATGGGCATACACCCGACAGGTATAAATCCTGTGCTTATGTGCGCGCCAACATTTTTAACATACTCATTAGTCTTTCGTAAGATACATTATCATAAATGTAATTAACAACAAAACCGTAGAGAAGAGGACAGCAACATTACCGGGTAAGCGCTTTGCCGGGCCGTGAGGGGTTAAAGCGTTGCTGCGGGCCTGGAGGAAGGTTGGGTTGGTTCTCGGTCATGTCAACATAAAAACAATTTCTAACGAACAAAAACAACAACAACAACAACAAAGCAGTCGAATCCTAATGCCGCTGCCTGTTGCTGCAGTCTAAGCCGCGCTGCTTTGCCAACAACAGGGGCGTCCCTCATCCTCGCCCAGGCGCTCATCATTACACATACACTCACAGAGTTGCTAATTTGCAGTGGTTGTAAAGCACAGGATTAAAATGCTCAAAGCTAACTGAAGCTAAGGATTTTTTTTCACATTCATTTTTGTGCCTTGTATTCAGATTTTATACAATATATACTACCTACTTATATAAATTGGCTACATTAGGCTGGACCAAAGTTGCACCAAAAAAGTAAAACAAACTAATGATGCAAAGAAGAAGCAGATGAACTGTAACTTCCTTTAGCACTAGGCACATAATCAGACTTCACAAACTTAAATCTTATTGACAATAGTCAAACAATAAGAAGACTTAGAGGAAAGCAACTTCTTGATCTACCTAGATTTGTAGATTGAAACATGCAACAGAATATGTAGAATACAAAAGAAAGCTTTTTTGCAAACTTTCTTTTCCTATTATTTCAAAATTACTTTATCTATATCTTGCTCACCCGTGTGGTGAGCGGGTTAGAGAATACCACCTCAGCAGGTTCCTCAAAGGTTGTGGTTTGAGGCGACTTATAATGACACTGGCTCCTTTCGGGACCAGTAAAGCTGCGCCAGGCCTTAAAAGGGTTGTGCGTAGGGTTTGGGACCTAACACGTAAAACCACAATTCCAATGAAAGAATGTATTTACATCAGGCCGTAACCCGATAACGGGTTAATACGGCCAGTTAAAAGGAAGAAGAACTGTTCTAACTAGCAGCTATTCTTACTGTAAACGCTGAATATATATTGAGTCTTTTGGACTGTTCCTAGCTTCTTCTTAACTGAACATAAGTATAAAATCTCCAGCGCTAGGTATATGTGAGTAAGAGCGAAATATTTTTTTGCACATATAATTATTTTACGGGCTGTATTGCCAAGAGTGCTTCACCGCTTAATCTCCATGCTGAGATCCTTGAGAACTTAAAAAGTATAGTTTTTAACATCAATCTGAGATGCAAAACGCTGCGTCTAACTACTTGAAGAACACATATCCTTTTTCTCTCTTTCAAAATCTCCGGTAACTACTCGCTTAGTACGATTAATGAAATCGATCAACTTTCGCCATATAATCGCACGTAGGAGCAATAGTACGACCAATGATGACAATATCATCAACGCAGGGAGCAAGTGGACACTTTCTTACATTGACACTATTACAACACTCTCTCCATCATATCGGTGTGACGAATACGCGCACAGTTGATCCGATGTCAAAGGCTGGAAACCAAGAGCTCAGTATGCATTCCTAGACAGCATTGGTTGACTGCTGTTATAGCCGATGCACCACTAAGACCAGGGACGCATATGGTGTTTGAGTCCAGTAGCTTGGCTATCATTAATAGAACCACATCCACGGCACAAAATTTGTGAGTGGCTGGTTTCTGGAAATGTTAAAGTGTACAGTTAAAATAACAACTTACTAATAGCTACAGTAAGTGTACTTACACAGAATGAAATGGCGGAAGAGTTGGCAAATAAAGGCTCGGCGTCACAGCCAATTGGGCCTGAACCAATCATTCCTGTCAGCGCAGCTGAATTGGTTGGATGTATAGCAGCCTATACAGACAACATCTGTAAGGAACGCTGGATATCCACCACTGGATGCCGCGTAACAAAGCAATTCGTGAAAGAACCCAATCCAATGGCCTCCAGATATCTTCTTCGTCAGAAGAGTACAGCTGTGCGAGCCCTGGTTGGATTAAACACGGGCCACAATACATTTGGCCAACACCTGGCCAATATGGGCCTCGTTGACGACCCAACCTGCACAGCCTGTCTTGAGGAAGCCGGCTCCACGGAGCACTTTCTGTGTCACTGTCCGGCCTTTGCAAGAACTCGGATGCGCATTTTGGGAAGTGACACACTCAACGTGAGCGAGGTGTATAATCTCCCCTTACATAGTCTTCTCGACTTCCTACGGGAGTCGGGAAGATTGTGACAATAGGGAGCCTGTTCAGCAAGCCTACTCTGTCTTCAACTTCTTCCTTGCTCCTATTTCAACTGTCCTTTCTCTCTTTTAACTTCCTCTGTCGGGCATGGTACAATGGGCAAGGCTGCCTGAGTGCTAGGGATGGTTTCATCTTTCTCTGATGAGCCATCGCACCCACCACAAATCTAATCTAATCTAATGTACACAGAAAGAACAGCCACAGTAAATTTAACTATTATTGTGTATTGCTGTATTTCTAAGTGACATTTGAAAAGTTCTCTTAAATTGGTTTGATTTGCCCGATTTTCTGTGTTGTCGCATTTCCATACGATAATATTTGTTATATTTACTTAAGATTTTATAATTCAAGTAAATACATAAATATTATTTCTTATAAAAGAAAAAAGTGTTCTGGTCCACCTTAATATGTAAATATATATACATACATGTAATTATGTGTATGAGTGCTTACATTTGCATAAGTACTTAACTGTATTTTTTTGTAGCGGTTACAAAGCTGTCTATGTGTAAGTATTGGTGGACCTATGTGTGTTATGTGGGCGTGCTGCATATACACACTTACTCATATATGTATGCTAACGGCTTGCTGTTTTTCTAACACTTGTCTAAGCCCACTTTTGGGGCTTTGTCTAGGTGCCAAATTCATGTGTGAGTGCTGTTAAATTCCATGTTTTATGGCCAATTCATGTAGGCAACAGCAAATTGTAGCATATTTTTTGGGGCACGCTTTGATATTAAGTATACGCCAACAATATGTAAAGGCATACAAATTCGACATATTTGGGCCCCAAGGGCTGAAATTATATATTGTTGTTGTAACATAGAGCTTAACCCTAAAATCATAAGCTATTGTCATTGTTTGAGCCATCAGCTTGTCAATTATGCAGCTGCAGTAAATGCAATCCTGCAAACTGTTCAAATCCAGTGTTGGGTTTCGTTACTCCATTGAGGCCATTATGAGGTTGTAAGATTTTGCAACACTTTCTCCTATACTATGCTACATTCTGATGGCAATAATGTGTTTCCACAGTTTAAATTTGAATGCTTCATTTCCTAACCTTTTTCGAAATGTATTGTATACATCTTTTCTCTTGATCTTGCCAATCTCTCAGTCTGCCCGACAACTAACATGTCGGTCTTTTTGCAAGCATGTTCCCAAAGAAGCGTTTCTTTCAGGCCTCTTTGTGAAAGGTTAAACTTTTTCGTTATTACAGAATGCGAAAAACCATTGTAAAAAAGCATGAACTTCTTTTCTGCTTCCTCGGACAGCTTACAAAGTAGCTGCACTTTGTACTGTCGCTTCTACAATCAGGCTGTCTTTCATGCTTATTTTCGAGGTAGGAACACAGCGTGAAGCCCGGTTTCTGAAAAAAACAACAAGAAAAACAGCATATGTAGTGTGTTCTTTGGCAATATGGGTTTCTCTAACTTGTATTCTTCTTTCGATGCCGCTACAAAGCTAACGGTTAGTTAGAGTTGAGAACACGAATGAGTTACCCTGTGCGACCCCCGGCTGCCAATTAGGGCTACATTAACACATTTTAAACACTTTTGTACTTTCAGCTTGAGATATCTTGCAGTTGGCAAAAAAAAAGAGGTAGATTTCTCAAACATTTCGATAGAGTAGAGATAGTAGAATCTCAAACACACACTTTCTTATGAAGACATTAGAAATAAATATATTTCACTATTTTATCTTTAAATTTACTCCCAGTGTGCCTCTTTCTTTAGCACACATCGCACTACATGGATACTCCCCTTCGAAGCGCAGCACTTCTGAGCACCTGCTTGCGTCAGCTTACTTCGCACAGCATGTATAGCATGCAGTCGCAAAGAAGGGGGATAAGGAAGAAATAACGAAGTTTTGAACGAACTGGTTCAAATCCCTCACAAAACTGCAGTATGGAAAATCCGGCAATCCCAAGGAAGCAACGAATACTTCTTATTTGGAAAACTATGAGAAAAGCAATACTTTTTTCCCACTTCGTAGTCGGACTGGATAGCTAACTTGCTAGCGGCAACTCAAGCTCAATGCTATGTTACCATCACGGCATATATGCAGCGTGCTAGACTGAACACCGATTTGTTTGTTATTTATTTTTATATGCCAAACGTGCATTTCGACCACTGTGCGCTGCAATTTGCCACTCTTATTTATTTGCATTGTAATGGTATCAAATAATTTGTGAAAATTTTAATAACTTCATTGGCTTATGCCCGAATTACAGAGCATTACATCAAAATCACGCATACATAAAGTACACATATTCACAGCTATAAATTGGAATGTAAATGCTTTGTACATAAGTGTTAAAAGTTTGTCTGTCTGTGAGTTTTTGGCATAGTTATGTTTAAGGGAATCACTTGAAAAACAATTAGCATGCATTAATTATGCATTTATGTAAATCCCACAAATTATTGTTACATATATGCAATGAGGAATGAGCATGGAATCACGTTAATGAGCTCTAATTGAAATACAGCTTCAGCATAGATTTTGAAACTAATATTTTAAAATAGTTTGCATTTATTTTATTGTAATCATAATGCCATAGTTTTTTTTTCATGCCTAATTGGTTTCTTGGCCGAAATGTATTCAAATTCACCAATTAATGGAATCAAACAGATTCAAAAGTTTGTGTACATATATTCGAATTCATTCAAAAATATTGAATGTTTAAGCATTCTTTTCAGTAACAGTGTTGAAATTTAAGTAATGTGCATTACTGATTGCCACTTCTTTCCAACTATCATGAAATTTTCGCATTCCAAAAAATTCGGTAAAAATTTCGGTTTTCACGATGGAAGTGAGCCGTCGACCTGCCAACGAGTCATATCTAACTTGCTGACTTCGCAACTACTGCAATCCCGAATTTATTGAATAAAGCGATAACTCGAAAATCATGGTAGAAAATCTAAAATGGTTGCTGAATTCGAAATCGATAGCGTAAGCGAAATACATATTTTTTTTAGAAAAACTAATAAACGCTAACGAATATAAATTTTCCGAAATAACCGAATTGAAACCGATATATTTATAACGGTTCTGTTTCGGTTTTTTCTTTGCAAGCTTACTTTTTTTCATGTTGTGCCTTAGAATTCATCAATTCGGCAACATTGATAACTTTCGTAGGAGTAAAGATATTTTCGGAATTTAAAATGCATGAAACATTGAATTCCATAAGCTCCTGCGATGCACTTCGATGGGACCGCATAATAATTACGCTGCTGGTGCTTCTGCTGCTTCCCCAAAAAGTGCCTCTTGTGGAACACAATCTGTTTCTCGCTCCCACTTCTTTTTTTTTTTGTAGTACTCTTTTGTCACTGTTGCTGAGGCCTAGTTTTTGCTCTATCTGAATTTAAGGTACGCGCGAGTCGGTCTAATAGACACAGCAACACAAGCAGCATCACAAATACACAGTCTTAAAAATGTTCGAATATCTTTCATTTCAGTTGCAGCATATCGTCTTCAAAAAACCAATGTTCGTAAAATACGAAAGTGCAGTATTACATTCTATTCAAGCGTTTCCGTTTAAGGTTGAGCTTTGTCGCGCTGAGGAATGAGTTTTTCATGTCTGTGCTAGTTTCCTGCCGTTTTTCCCGCAACGAGTCAATAGTAGCCTATAAATATCTCCTGCAATGGAAGCGTCAAGTTTCATGCAGCCCACACTTCACTGCTTTGGTACTACCAGATTCCGTGGCAATCAGCATCGATGTTGATCTTTGAGGTCGATAAAAACAGTGGTATTGCATTAGAATCGTATATTTTTTTCTTCTCATCCAATTAAACTATACGCTCAAAATGTGAAATGGCTTTTCCGACTAATAAATATGCGAAAGAAAATGCAGCACAAATGAGCACGATTTGTACTTTAGTAAAAAGTAGTTTCAAAATCATCTTCAAAAAGCCAAAAAAGGGCAATGGTAAATGTGATGGTTAAGACAATTAAGGTTCAGGAATAAAACTTGTCAGTTATGAAAAAATATTAATGTGGTAACAGAGCTTAAAGCTAATACTATCAACTTGACTCTCAGACTTGATGCTGTTACTTTAAAAGAAACGCTGTTGGAGCAGACTATATTAATGGGCCATCTAAAGAAACACCTGGTGGGCAGCGCCTTACTAAGGATGCGGCACATTTGGTGAGATTAAGTTGGAGCCCAAGGCAAACGGCAGACAAGGGGAACACAAAAGCCATAAAATTTCAATTAGGCAAACCATTCAAGAAATTAATTGACAAACCTTCTCCTTGAGTTTTCACTTTAGCTACCAAGACTCACACTTACACACAGACACAGCAACAAACACTTTACGCAATTTGCAGCTTTTCAGCATGAAAATTAATTTTCGACAATTTACTGCGCAATCTTACGCAAAAGTTCAACAAAAGCAGCGCGCACTTTACTCCAGCATCAGCATCAGCACCGGCATCGGCATCGGCATCGGCATCATCTCCAACTCAATGTTCAGCTCCCGCTCCAAACACAATACCCAACCTTATCCACATGCTGCTCAACCATATGACCTCTTCAACTTTCTGGCATCAGTTTTGGTTCACAGTTAAACCAAACAATCTGCAGCTGCGTGAGTGTGCGAAGCGTTTAAATTCCTTTACACTTCAACTGATATGCCGTGAGCAAGGGTGTTAGTAAGACAGAGAAAGATAGAAAGTGTGTGTGTGGATACTTCAGGAATACCTCTCTATGCACAGGCAGCAGTTAACAAGAACAAGTGCGCTTCGACTGTTAAAAAATTGGTATAAAACTGCTTGAAAAATTACGCGCCACGCGACGTCAACATATGAGCGACAAGAAGTTATCGTGCCCGCCCACTTCCGTTTCCGCCCAGGCCAGGAAGAACGCAAACAACAACACCAATAATAACAGCGACTACGTTGTCAACGGAGACTGCGACAAAATCATCCGCATCTATCTCCGGTTACAGCATTACAGCGCAAACTTTTATGCCATCTTGCTCGCACACGCGCTTTCAACTACATTGTCATTTAATTTTGGCAATAAATGTGCCACCCCGTGCACCAGCCTCCGTCCGTGCCGCACTGATACAGGCTGCAGCTGCCCCATATGCGCCGGCGACATTGTGTGCAAACTGTCTGATAATCGTCTTCCGCCTATTTTAACGTGGCCTCTTGCTCGCACGCTCGCTGCCGTGCCACTTTTATCATCATCTCCAGCGCCACTACCCGCTCCTGTGCTCACATAGTATATTTGCTGTTCTTTCTCGTTTCTTTGGCGCACATGTGTGCGTTTAAATTATTCAACGGAAGTATGCCGACTACGACTACGACTCCGACTCAAACTCAAACTCCGGCTGCAGCATTACGCTCTAAATGCCGTTAAACGCGCGCCCACGTAGCGTGTAGCTGTGTCTGCATGTGTGTGTGTGTGTGTGTGTGCGAGTGTGTGAAATATGATATTATGGCGCTCAAATAAATTACGCGGAAAATTATTATGGCCAGAACGCTGGAAGACTGAGCTGTAGCTCCAGTTATAGCTGCTGCTTGATATGATAATGGTAATGTAAAATTAATGCAGCCAGTGCCGGGCCGGAATAACGGGAACAATAGTTGCAACAACAACAACAACAACAACAAGAACAGCAGCAATTCATTGTATGAGCCAAAACTCAGTGCAACGGTCACGTTCGAAACGCTGCAACCAAATGTTTGTCAATTGTAAACAAATTGCAGCGTGCAATGACTAGCGCCCAACTTGGGGCCCTTTGGCCTATTGGCTGGCTACCATGAAAGACTGTGCCACTTGAATTTTGTGGCAGCAACGTCGTAGTTACAAAGCAATTGCTAAAAAGAGCAACAATCAAATATTAACACAGGAGTTTAGTTACTGGGCAAAGGGCAAGGACTTTGCCAAGGAAGTTCACACAAGTGCGTTTGCCATGAAATGAACTGCAAATCCTTTTGGGCAACAAACTGACTGGGCCCGACCTGCCCGGACCTGATTGCCCAAGGCAAAGGTCAAACAGCACAACACAAAACAATACAGCATAACCAAAGACCCCAAAACGCTCCAAACTTTGTGGGTTTGCTTTTCACCCGTTTATGTGTGTGTGCGCGTTTTGCTGAGCTGCTGTAATCTCTTCGCTTACTTAGTTATAAGAATACTTTCACTGCTGCTTCTCTACTGCGTCAGCAGTAAATATTTATGCTTGTATTTTATTTATTTACATTGTCAAAACCAATTTTGCCCAAGGGTTCAATTGTTTTTCACTTTTATTCGAAGCTCACTTAACCCCCGAACCCCAAAATAAGCCCCCTCCTTTTACCCCTTTCACACCAAAACACTACCAATTCACTTTCAATGGCCACTCCACTGACTGGGTAACTGAGTTTTTTTGAGCATCTTGGTATCCGAGCAGCTGCGTTCCCTCCGCTCCACCCCCAAACGTCCGCAATGTCAACCACACGCATGCAAACAAAAGTGTTAAAAGCCTTGGCAACAGCAGCGAGCCAAAGTTTTCAGCCAAAAGTGTTGTTTGTTTTCAATTAAAAACCTTGACAGCGATCCTTAAGGCGGCGCTGGGGCCAGATGTTACTCGAAAACTCGTTTTTGAAGCCCTGCTTGCCAAACACTTAAAGGTATCTCTGCATATCACCTCAAATCGCAAATATTTGCACTATTCAATTCTAACTTAAGTTAAACATGCTGTTAAAGTAGCGCATATTAATCTCTCGTGGCTCTGACAATCAAGTCCATTAGTGCATGTACCAAAACTGCACTTTACGAAATCATAGAAATTAACTTGGCGAAGCTCGCAAAAAGTGCCAGCACTCTTAGTAAAGAAGTCTAAGGTAGTGTCTAATAAGTAACAAGCTGTCGCAAATCTCTGTTCGAGTTGGCTCAGCAGTTCGTTCTTAGCTTGATATGGGTTCCGGAGCACTGGAACATGGTGCACGAGCTCGCTAGACAAGGTAATATTGCTCCTTTCCTTTCTGAGAGAGAGGGAATAAGCATCCCAGCAAGCTGAAAATGGACTACTGGATATTGGCTAGTTGGTGTCCATGCAGCTCAGCTTCTTGCTCCCTATAATGACCTCTGCAGAAGCTTTGTGGACTTGCTCTTGCCCTGTCCCTTGTAAAAGGCTATACAGGTGCTTGAGGGGTACTTCCTAAGCAGCTTATCAGAGCTGTCAGCAAACGGATAGCGGATTTTATAGCAGCAACTGAATAGTCTTATGCTATAAACTTAATTATATTGGATGGTTCTGGGCCGTGTCGGTCAGCGAGATCCTGTATCCACCGAGATGCGACAACCTTCTTCTCGTCAGGGCATCACACTCAGCCAGGATGTGCTGGGAGGATGCCTCCTCAAGTTCGCAGAACCCGCAGTTGCTGGAGTTGGTTATGCCCAGCTTTTTTCATGTGTCCCTTCAGTTTACAGTGTCTGTTAAGCAGACCTGTGAGAATTCTAATAGAGCTCTTTCTAACTGCGATAGTTTCTCGAACCTTTTTAGGTCGTAAGAGCCGAGGAGCTGTTCGACCTGTCTGAGGCCTGGGGTGTTTGTGCAGTTCGCGGTTCGTCTCAGTCTTTCCTCTCCTCTCAGAAAATGCATGAGGTGTGTCTTCCAATGCCACAGAAAGGCTCTGTCTCATGCCAGCTTATCTGCAACTTCATTCTCTGGCTACCAATACTCTCCCAAATTTTCTTTTATAAATTTGATGCAGCTTTTACCACAGAGTTAAAGGCATCGTTAAAGCATAGAGCATTTTGCTGATATTATGAATAGTTTGTTTTTTGAAAACTGTATAAAAAATAATCAAATAACTCAAAATTCCACATATTATCAATTTCCTAAAGTGCGCGACAAAAAAAATGATTTTTTTATGTTTTATAGTAATTTGGCTTTGCTGGGAAACAATCTGATCAACATTTTGCTTCATCAGCTCTAGTTTCCAAAATACTAATAGAATAAAAAAAAAAAAAAAATTTCGATAATTTCAAAATTTGTGTAAAATTTTTTAATGAAGCAATTTTAACAAATACTTGTGGTAGTAGAGCTGGGATATCTCGAAAACGGAAAAAATTTAAATGGTGCAAATTTGTGAAGCAATTTTTTGCCGAAATTCGAAAATTTTCGAGATTCAAAGTACTGTTGTGCACGCAATTTCAATCGTGATGGAATTGATGATTTCCAAATTTGCATGCGCCGAAAAAGTGATGTCATCAAGTGGTGTCAAATCTTGGCAACGTCATGTATGAACAGCCAATTAGTAACTTTTCGCAACTTTCCGAAATGCAAAATCGTTAAAATGTTGAACTTTTATTCTGTCGCCGAAAAACGCTTAAGTTTGTTATTTATCCCCAGACTTTCAACTAGTCTAGAAATTTGTCAAAAGTTTAATAAAAATCGGTGCTCACCTTATCAGTAAATTGTTTAATGCAATCAGAGAAACACAAGAAAAGTACCTGCGCATAGTAGTCGAAATGTCCAATTTGGCTGCAGAAAAGTTTGGGTCCACAAAGTACCAATAAATGCGCTTTCTTATTGCAATGCAATCATTGAGAGGCACGCCACAGTGGTCGAAATACCCATTCTAGCTACAGGAAAATAAACCAATAATCTACCGCCGGTTGTTAATTTCTACTAATTACTCAAATTCCATAAAGCTTATAGACATTTTTCTCTTTGTTACAATTTGCATTTTAGAGAAAAACATTCTCAACAACGCAAGAATTTATTATCTATGGAATATTAATAATAGCCTCTGAGTGAACGAATGATTTTTAATTTCAAGAAAAACTTTTTTTTTGCTGCAAAAACCGAAAGTCTAGACGTTCAAAATTCAAACTTTTTAGAAAAATCCTAATCTTACCTAATCTAATCTAATCTTATCCCGAACTTCAGTTCTGTTTTTGTATTCGAGATAAGCAGTTCCTTCTTTATCGTGCTCACCGGGAGTAAAAATTGTATTTTGGCACAATGGCTGTAATGACTTCAGTTATCAATATTTTCTTTTGAAAAAGTTCAGCGTTCAGCTTTTTAAAAAAATAGTGTTTTTCCAAAAAAAAAAAATTTTAAAAATGGTTCTTACATACACTAAGGTTCTTTTTCGTCGAATAGACTACTGCAAATTTTAATTAGTTACAAATTATTTTTTCAACAAAAAAATTTATACTTTTATATTCTATTGTATTAGTTGTTTTATTTTTTATCAACTTGAGCAATGATTTTAAACATTTGCTTTCAACATTAACTAAAAATATCAATTGTAAGAACTTCAACTTTTTTGACTAATTTTCAAAATAGTACTCACAAAATCATATAAATAGGAAAGAAATTACTGGTAACCTTTATGATTTAATCTTTATTATAATACTTAAAACTATAAAAGAACTCAGTTTCATTTATACTATTTGTTAATTTATACATGGGGTACAATTGTCAACTTTGTGCTCTTCACAAGCGATTTTTTGCATATAACGCAAGATATTTTGTCATTATACACTTAAAAGATGAACAGAATGCACGAATTTGTCGTTTATAGTTCTTTTAGAAGTAACTTGGCTAATTAAATTGATGTAAACCAATTATCCATGGTGGGTCTCATTTTTTCTTTTTTCGTCAATTTAGTTAACTGTGAATTGGAAAAGCCTAAGAATAACTGCTAGTTTTTGTTACTATAAGACTACATAATTCTACTCTCAGAGAGTAGTAATTTACATCAGTTTAGACTCGGATAATATTTTTACTTATTTACCTCTTAAAATAAATGTGTAAAATAAAAAAAAATAAAAAAAATATATATATGTTATTTAATGTACTATAATATATGGAGCATATTCCTTTTCCCGTTCACCTTCCTCTTTCTCTTCTTTATTTTCCCTTCCTCTACCGCTACCTCATTTCAATAGCTATAACATGAAACAGACCGATCCTTCTCTACCTTATTCTCATTCCAAAAGCTATAAGACGAAACAGCCCGATTTACGTTTCATTCCGCCCCCTTAGCCGAATGTCCAGTCTTTAGGTAGATCATGTTCGTACACCTATACCTCTTTATCACTGCTTTTCCCTTCCGGTTCCGGTTGACAGACTCTGTGCACAATTTTGGAAAAAAAAAGAATAATATTTTGTGCCATTTTTTGTAGTTTTGCGGTTTTTGTCCACCAAAATAACCTTTTTTCAAAAGTTTCGTTTGTAACAACATGTCTCATTCAAAGCTATAAAGAAGATCAACCCGATTTACGTTTTAATAAACCGTTTATCAAACATTGGCCATACACAGTATTTTGGATTAATTTTTAAATATATAGATTACATATTTCATGCCAATTGACTTATGGTGCATTTCGACCACTGTGCGTAAGATCCACACTGCGCAAAACCAGCATCATCAACTATACATACTTTTTTCGGCAGTGCATAGCTTAGTCACTAAGCGCTGCAGTACGTCATTTACTATCGCTATCATTTTACAGTAAGCGACATCCTCAGCTAGCACTTCGGTCGTATTTGTGTAAAAAGCCGACGAGTGTACCGCCCGTGCGGACTATGGAAGAACATGACTGGTCTAAAGCATTCAATCTCTCCAGTGCAGCCATCTAGCGTACGTCCCTGCTAACGCCATCGCAAACCAGCGTCACGGCATGCACGCAGCATGCGAGTACTTTTTACACTCATTACGTGATTCACACAAAAAACTCAACTCCGAACTACTTACTGACACAATCGTAAAAGTATCTACGAACTTCAGAAAAGATACAAAAAACTTACTTTTACTAAAAACGCTTAAATGAACAAATTTGTATTAGTGATTTTGTAAATATTTCAAAACTTTAAAAGCTGTCTTATTTAAGTGCGTCTCCGCTGTATTTTGTGCAGTGTAAACACTACTTAGGTTTCCACAAACATTAAGCAATTTATCATGTTAACAAGATTTGATATCCATTGAAAGTCTGGCTAACCATTCACACAAACTCATGCTCTTACGGCAATTTGGGTGCTTTCTATAGCGTAAATGGTTAAACTCTGCTGCCTTAGTTCTTAGTCCTTTGAAAATTGTGTACGGTAAAGGAAAAACTGTTCATCATTGAGCATGTCATGTTAACAAAGATTCCATTCAATTTACTCAATAATGACCCAAATCAGCATTTAGTTGTGTCGGAATGTGTACGCTATTGTCAAATGCGACAAAGATAAACAAGCCTATAAATACGAAATAAATGGTCTTTTTCTCCGGCAAACTTATGTACCGTACGATATGCAATACTTATGTAAGTATCTGCGTAATTGCAACTAGCTTGATTATGCGTCTAAAACTATGCAAACAAGTTTGCTTAGCGCACGGTTTTAATCCATGGCAGGTGGAAAAATGCAAGCAGCACAGCTTAGTGCCGGATATTAGCATCAGGGCCCAAGTACCGGGCTCAAATCCCTTCCCTTCAAATCCCTTAACTCTGCGCTTTTACCTTATGCCTTGATACCATTAAACGCTGACAAAAAGCGAAGCTGCTTCTAGCTTAGAGCGGGTGAAGTAGTGGACACTGGAATCCTTGGAAAGCTACAATGCAGCTCTTGGCTTTGTGTGAATGCTTAAGTTTGATGTAGACAATCGGCAATGTGTCCGATAGTGGGATACCCTGTACGCTTTTGCATCGATTGCAGGGAAAGCGGAGATTTTTTTGACAAAATGTAAACACAGTTTGGTTTGGGTTCACAAGAGTCTCCACACCAAATTTTGTAACTCTAGCTCCCAAATATGTGGTGGGTCCCAAACCAAGCCGCCTTAAATGTATGGGATTCACCAACTCTTTTGCAAAATATGGCTTGATGAGAACATAACCGATGATTGGAAGCTTGGTGTCTCCTGCACTGTCCTCAGGAATGGTGACCCCACGGTGTGGGTTATCAGTCTTCTTGCTATCGCATTTAAGACTCTATCGACCGTGATTGGACCTCATCAGTGTGACTTTAAGCATGGTAAACCCACCATTAACCAGATATTCAGATAGATTTCTGCGGTTCTTTAAATTTATAAGCTCAAGATTCAGTCAAGGGTACTTTTGGGTCAAGTCATACATTTAGTTTTATGGGTGTTGAAAATACCATATATCACATCATGAAACAATTTTCTTTTATTTCAAAGTTTTTTTCTTCTTCAAGGACCACCAGTTACATAACAATGATGCATCGAAAACATCGATGGTGGCTAATAATTTTCCGATGTTCTCGGACATTCGAAGGATCGACAAAACATCGATGTTTTAATGTTCGATGTGGTTTTTAAGATATAGATGTTTTGTCGATCCTTCGAATGTGCTTTCTGCAACCTGTCCAAACAGATCCCAGACCTTTTTTCAAGGTAAGCTGAAGATAAAAGCAAAACCCAGGCGACAGCCAAAAGCAGGTTTATGACGGATAGATCAACAGCCTTGAAATTCTTATCCTTATAAAATATGACTTAAAATGCAGTTTCACTTCAAGTGTTGATATGGGTCTTACTTTTAGGTATGGAATCGTCATGATCACACCAACAAAGATCAAGATTGATGGATAGCCCTCAATGAAATTATTAACCAAAATTGAAGTTTTTCTTAAATACGTTATGCTCTGTATTTGTTGCGCTTCTGAAGTATCGTAATTATAAATAAAATAGGCTACATTAGTAAAATACAATATTAGTTTCAAAAGCTGATTATGCTTGTCATTATAGCATAGTTTAAAATGATTTGCGATTTTGATAACCGCGTCAAGTACTTGCACTCACAAAAGTGTTTGATATAAAATGATCTACAAATTTATATATCATATTTGTGTATGACATTTTCGCTGCCTAAAGACATTGAGTATAATGATTCTGTCCTACAGGCCCGCAACTGCTAGGATAGACCATACAACTTGTCTTCAGCAATGTGTTCTGCAGTCCCCAAATAACTTTGTTTGCTAAAACTCGTGTTACTAAAAACAGGACTGACTCGAAGTTAAGCGGGTTACGTGCATAGCTCAGTATGCTAGAGGCAATTTTTTCATATATAAAACTTCGGTCAAGCTTCAATAGCTCTTCAGACACTTCCGTGATTTTTTTATTCTCGAAATGGCACTTTATGGCCCCAAAAACATGCTTGTCCACTCCCAGCAGCAATGCACGCTTAAACTTGACCAAATGATACTCAATAAAGACTACATCTTGGCGACCAAGATGCGGCAGGCGCATCTTGTTCTGTATAGACTGCTCGGCAACTCGGTTAATCACCAATGAGTCGAAGGAGCTGGCCGGCGTGGGGCGTCGCCCGGCACAGGAGCGCACATCAACAAACGGATGTATCTCATAGTTGGCAACGCCATGGACTCCGGCCAAATTAGAATAAGTTACGTGAAGTTTACGCCGAGCTCGTTTCTGTGGAGGCCATGCCGGCTTCTTCAGCGTGCACGGCAACTCCACGTTTTTGTGGCCGCGCATGAAATGAATTAACTGATGTGCTTTCTGCATTGACGAGAATAAGTTAGATAACAACAATTGAACGAGTCTTTTACTCAAGTTTAGCTACTGACCTTAGTCACATATTTCGTGACATCGCAAACGAAACCCTCGATTCTGCCCAAGATCATCTTCATAGCACACTTATCCTCACTCAGATCCTTGTCATATTCTTTCAGTATGAATTTGAGTATATACTCTGCCGCCTTGTAGTTGGGACTATCAAGTGAATCAGTCAGTGGTTCAAATGCTTCCATGTAAACAGCTGTATCCAGCGCTTTACACAATTCCGAATCCATTAAGCCCTCAAATTTAGCCTTGAGTATTTCGCACGGCGTAGCTTCCTTAATCTCTGGTTTCTGGCGTTTAGGAGGATGCTTGGCAAGCCATGCCAGACGAGTACGCTCATCTATGTCTTCCTGTAAGCTTTCCCACATTTCATGAGATTTTTGCTTGTGCTGCTCTATAACCATGCGACGCTCGTTTTCCGCCTTAGCTAAGAGTAGGCGTAAGTGCTGCTCTTTGGCATGACGCGCAACCAAACGCTTGTTCCAGGATGCTTCTCGCTTTGTATTGGCCTCTTTTGCTACCTTTTTTCGAAGTTGACGCATGGTGTTTTTAAAGCGACTCTCTTTAGATTCTATACGCAGATGAAACTTTTGGAATCGCTCGCGTTCTATATCCTCCTTCACGTTAAGATGCGCCAATATTCGCATATCATTTAGAATTTTGCGTTGTTTAGCCAGCAAATTTTGCATCGCCGCCACATCTTTGGATCGCATGATCTTTTCATTCGTTACATTGGCCAAATACATAAAATGTTCATGTTTCTCCTGCTCCAGACGCTTTTTGCGTGCAATGACTTCCTTTCGAGAGAAATGAATTGCTTCCGCTTCTTGACGTTTCTGCTTGGCAACGGCCTCGGCATGGGCCATTAGCATGCGATCATCATGCTCTGCCTCACGTTTCTGGCTAATCTTTCTCAATTGATGCACATATGCCTTCTGCAGATCTTGTCGAAAGGCATTGAAATCCTTGAGTTTGCATATGACATCATTGTTTTTGGTAATCTCGCCCGCTGCACGAAGACCTTTAAGATTTCTCTCATTCGCATAAAACTCCTTTAGGTTGGGATCATGTAGCGAATTGTATTCGGGTATGTAGGACGAGGGAGAGCAGTCAAAGTCACGTTTGTGTGTTGTGAATTGCTGAAATGCGATAGTTCAGTCGCCAACTGAAAAAGTATTTCTACACAAATTTGAAGACTTACCGCATATCCTACTTTGTCTTTTGTAAAAATAACCGATGCATTGGGACACCTTAGCATGGGCAGCTTGCAGTCGAGTGGTATCCGATCCCAGCCAGGCAGGCTATTAATCGGAAGGCCTGAATGCACCTTCATTTTCTTGAGTATCGCGTGATTGGGAACGACATTGGAGCGCGTTGGCAGCGAGAGCATATCAAAAATATGTGCAATTTTGTGCATTTTGTATGGAAACTCAATATATGTATGTAAATATATGTGTATTATGAAATGTTATTTCAATCTATATTTAATAACTTATAAATGGAACAAGACTAAAAATTAACAGCCTACTTCAACTGGCTTTTCTATTAAGATTTTCCTTTAAATTTTCTGCGCTTTTTGATCATGACACTCAGCGAAATTCAATTAAAGGCACAAGTTCCATGTGTTCCAAATAAAATGTTATCGATTATTTGGTATATTTTTTAGGTGTTGCTGCTTCGTATGATTCAGTTACAATAAAAGGAACCCATATGCAAAATATCCGGGCGTATAAATAGCACCAGTCATCTTTATAGAACGCAAAGCTGCCACACATGTCGTAAGTGTTGGATTCAGATTCAAGTTGTTACAACTTTTGGAGTCTACTCCCGAAATTTTGGTGCCCGACAGTAGAATTCCCTGTACCCTTTTTTTTCCCCTATAAGCACTAAATCCAGCATACGGTAAAATGGGAACGAATTTTATGTCTCTTTTTACAAGTTTAATATGACTATAAGCATTTTCCTATTGGGAAGTGGAGGCAAAAATTCCTTTATGACCATAACTCCAGTATTCTTAGGTTAATGTCGTTGAATTTTGTAACATAGATCAAAAATACATTTATAAATGTATGTGACAATTTTCAAATCAATATATTGAGGGGTGTGGCAGTAATTAAGGTAAATAAATATCTACATGTAGTGCAATTTTGGAGCAGTTTATTGGCGAGGGGGGGGGGGGGTGAAATTAGCCTATTTTCCACTATAACTTTTGAGGTATTTATCCGATTTCGATAATTTTTGCATAGATGCACATAAACACGACAACCTCTGTCGAGTTTGGAGATGAAAGATTGAACGGAGCGGCTGTAAACCGCAAAAATATGTCACAGGGGAAGGAGGCAAAATATCGACGTGATTCGAGAAACTTCATCTTTTCGGTGTAAATGCGCATCTTTTGGTAAACTTTTGATATTTTGACGTTCATATGGAAGGACGGACAAATGGACTATTGATCCTGACCATTTTTGTCTATGGAACACATGGTCTGCCTTTTTAAACGGAAAGTACTCCTTAGAGTATTCGGCTCTTTACGTGTTGACAACGACTACCGTACTAAATGGAACGACGAACTCTTAGAGCTCTACGACGACATTGACATAGCCAAGCGAAGTAAAATCCAGCGGCTCCGCTGGCTAGGTCATATTGTACGTATGGATAAAGAAGTTACTGCGAGAAAGGTCTTCAATGCGGCAAGCGCCTGAAGGAGTGCTCCAGATAAGCCCGTAATCTGGTAACAGGTTGTTTTTGCCAGTTAAGAAGTCCTACTATAATTTGGTCACCAATGAAAGAGTTCTCGATCTCAACGAAACATTAACGTTGCCTATCGGATTGTCCCTTCAGTAACAAGCAGTTACATTGAATATGTAATTGGTGATTCTTAACGTAAGTCCCACAGCTTACATCTCGTCGATTTGGTATGACATTGATTAAGGAATGGTCAATTTACAGAAAGGAGGACACGATTGTCACTTTTTTGAATTACAGTTTTTGTAACTTATGACTTCCTGGCAGCTTGATGAGCTCAGGCCCAAATAATTTGGTTGTTTTGCGTAAGACGAATATCGGGTAGAGAGATGGGAAAAAACAGTTCACCCAATTGCTATGTGATTCTATTAAAGCAAGCCGTATAATGAATGTACGGCTGTGGCCAGTCTTCTCTCAAATGTTGGTTGACTCATTTTATGCCAGCAGTGATATGATAGTAATTGCCTGACTTCACTTTTTCATATTGGCTTCAGAACCCCGTAGCTCAACTAGATCCCCAATGTTATAAAGTTGACCAAGCACATCATGAAAAGTACTAATACCTTAACTATAAACAGATTCTTGGATGCACAAGTCTTAGGTATTTGTAGATATACATTTCAAATTTCAGTAGGGTTTTCAATAAGTGATATCTTCGATCATTTCAACTTGAAAATAATACCACGCGAAGATTATTTACGGATATCATTTTGAAGGCTTTAGTTTAGCTATGAAGCCCAAAACGACTCTCTCATTTACTTTAAAGGGCAGGCATATATTTACATATATGCCGAAAAATAACTCAATGTGAGTACATTACTTTAATGAATTATTGATTGCATTCGATTTCAATGCAACCAATATGGCATTCCATATAATAAAAAAAAAAACACTCACACTTTGATTATATAACATATTTATGTATATTTACTTTATAATAGGCCCAACACTCAATGAAACCATTTGGGGCATTATAGGCTTTGATATAGTTGAGGCATATGGCATGGGTATACTCTAAATGAGTCACGAGATGACTGTAAATGCTTTGTATGCGTAGTTGTGTAGCTACTCATTGTTGTTATTGTCGGCGTTATGCGGTTTTTGTGGCTGCCGATACCACTTTGTGCCACACACACTCACACAAAGGACTCGCCCTTTATGCTGCTACAAAACGCATTAATGGTCATAATGGCACATCTATTAAATTATTTCGATACCCTAAGAGCTATCCATGAGTACCTTGGCATGTTCCGTAGTGATTGTTGTAGTTGTAGTTGTTGTCATTGTACGTCCTTTCTTGTGCCTGATTTCGATTTCCTTTTAGTCATACTTAGCTGCAGGCTCATCAATCGTTTCATATAGTATATGAACCCATACATATATTAAAAGACCCATACATTCAGGCATGCGTATGTATGCAGTGTTTCATGTGTTTGTGTGCGTGTGTTAACCTAATGGATGACAGGAACATTTTATGCTTACCCCATTGCATATTATTTATTATATTAAAAATCCATTAGTGATTTTTGAAACTTGTGGTCGCTATCTTTCATTTTCCATTTACATTTTGGGCGCAGCCAAGTGACGTCAATAAAACCCACCATCCAACCAACCAATGAACCGGGCCGAACCAACAAGAACCGTAAAGACGAAGAGTCGTATCGACCGGGAGAGCTTACCAACCAACGCCATATTGAGGCCACTAATTGCATTTTGGTTGAGCTCATCGATAGTGAAGCTGCCGAAGGAGGCAATAAAAGCACGTCAGTAAATGCTAACCTGTGTAATTGTCCATTCAGAGCAATAGAAGAAAGTGGGAGAGAGAGAGAGAGAAAGAGAGAGAGAGAGAGCGAGAGATGGAGACATTTCCGACATATAACTTTGGATACCTCGCTTTGAAATATGCCATCTTGTGTCAGGGCCAGCAAGCTAAAGCTTCTATACAGTGGCTAACAAAAGTCTGCAGCTCACACGTATTTTCAAAAAAACTGAAAACTGGCAACAAAAGACTCGGGTAGGGACTCGAGAGGTTAGACCTTCAAACAACCGTGCGAAGGAAATAATACATATCTTCATCTTCGCTGAAACCGCTGAACAATTTTTGATATTAAGCCCCGGACTCCTTGTGTTACCTGCCGACAAGCAAAAATCGTGCAAATTTGCAGTCATTTTATATACCGAATTCTACACGAGGATATTCTACCTAATTTCCAAATACATCTTCCAGGATTTGCTGTTGTGACTAAAGCGAAGCAGTTGGACAAATTGGTGCCATGCCTGGAAGATACGATGTCATCGTCCACTGTGAAAGCTGAATACAGATTGTGGTCTGTGAAAATATCGTTGATGGACTCTGCGATTGAGGTTTGGAGACTGCAGGAGTATTTAGATGGAACATATTTTCGCACCATTTTGGCTACACTTCTAGTAAGAACAGCTAATATAGTGGGATCACTTTCTACTCTAAAAAATAATATGAACTTATCTACGATATGTATTGAGTGCTATGATTTCCATTCGCTGCTATATTACTGTCGAGGCAGACTAGGTCCCCCACAACTTATGAGGAAAAAAGGAGATTAATTCTTTGATCGAAACGGCAAGACCTTTGCGTACTGTGTTGTTTATATCTACCGTCTATAATTCTGAATGAAAAATAATGGAATAGTCGCAAAAACCAAAGCGTTAAAGAAATATGCCTTTTGTATCAAATAAATGTTTTAAGGATTATTAGGATTCTACCCAGTAAATTACTATGGAAATGACCCTTAACTTTCCAACAACTAAATCATGTTGACCAGTGTCATCAATGATATATATATTTATATATTTGTCTTCAAACCTCAAAAACGATACCTGACCCTTCCGCTTCTTAGGTCATGAGCTTTTAAAGTGAGCCATCGAATGATGCGTCGTCTTGGGAGTAAAACTGACTCGTTTGACGCGGTTTGCAGAATATATGTTTCACCTGGATACATTGCATTTTAGATAGGTAGGTTTTTATCTTCTCTGCTCTTCGTAACGAGTGCGTGTATTAAGTCGTCGATTGTCAACGACAAGGCGAATTCTAGCTACCATAAAATCTCATTTTACTCGTTCACCCAACTACCGATCGGTATGAAGCGTTTCTATGTTTCTCAGACAGTTTAGGTCTACCTTGATTCGATTGCTAGTTATAGGCCAACCAACTCAATATAATTTTTTGAAACTCAAAATTTTGTAGTCCAGTAATATAATTAAAAATAACATAAAGTTTTTAATGGATTCTTTTGGAATTCGATTAAGTGATTCTTTGCTAACATCTTAACACCAACTTGAGCAAAATCGTTATCAAAATTACGAAGTTATTAGGGAATATCGCAAAAATGCCACAATCGACAATCTTTTTGAATTTCATTAAAAAAAAATCAAAACAAAAACCCAGAATTAAAACATAACTTTTTCGTTCAATTTAGGGTCGCTGATTTCAAATCTGGAAACGGCTTTTGAAATATCGCAATTTCAAAAAAATAAAACTTTTATTCTTCTTCTTTTGAAAATTTCCTGCACAATGATATAAATTTCACCCATATTTCTTTCCATATAGTTGGTGAAAAAGGTTCACAAATTTTTCCTTAGTCTATTTATATAATAGACTCCAAAGTAATTGAATAAAAAATTACAAGTTTTTCATTGGCTTCAAATAATGCGAAAACCGTGATAGTAAATCCAAATTGGCTTCTGGATTCAAAATCAGCGACCCTAATTTGAGCGGAAAAGGTATGTTTTAGCCATAGGCCTTTCATTGAGCTCAAATTTGTTGCATAGTGTAATTCGAAAAACATAAATATTCCGCAGCATTTAAAAAGCGCGTCTCGCTGACTGCTTAGCTCGTTGAAATTCCCCGTATGTTTTGCTATAGAAAAGGAAACCTGCTGTCCGGCTATCAGTTAATTTTAAGCCGTAGAAAGTTGCATTGCTACAAGAACTAGGGGGCAGAAAACATTTGCTAAATTTTTATAGAAAAACTATGTAAGTATCGAAATAATGAACTTTAAAGTGCGAAGTTACTTCTTAATAAACTGAGAATATTTTTTTCTTGTAAGCTCATGTTGACTTAACTATTTTTTCGCCGGGATATAAGATTTGATAATGAAATTTGTTTTTTCTGTATTTGGTTTTAAAATCCGAAGTTTTTCATGTTGCAAATGTTTGTTCTAAGAAATCAACAACAAATATTCACTGGCCAATTCCAGGATACGCTTTTTTATTTGGTTTACACTTTTCTTCCCAGTTGTTGTATCGAAGGGAACAGTGAAAAAGTTTCAGCCCTAAAGACAAACACAGCCTGGAAATTCGATTCACCGTTGCCAGAGTAATGCCTAGTATTTCTTTTTTTAGTCTCTGCAAATGTAACGTATATATGCAAAAAAAAAAAAAAAGAAGAAAACTGCATAAGTTCCACTAGAGTTAATTAGGTAGAAACGCTTACAGAACTCAAGCGCAATAAAACCTTTATCAAAGTCCAGCTAAAAATGCGAAATTAACTTTGTAACCGCGGCAAACTCTTCAAGTCTGCAATGAGAAACTTTTAAAGCTTTCGTCACATCATTTTTTCGGATGTTTGTGTGCTTAAAAAAAAACATGAACAGACACGCTTTAGATAATAATAATGCAAAATCTCGAAATGCAGCAGCCCAAAATTGCTAAGAAAGAAGAGCTCGTGGACAGCGGCAACAGTTCCAGAGAGCGGCGGTGTGGCATGATGCACAACGCGGACAAAACAATCAAGGAAGCACTTAACCGAATGAAACACAAGTAAACAAATGAAAGTACGCAAACAGGACGAGCCGGAGAGTAAATAGCTAGCAAAGGAAAGGCAACGTAAGGCACGAACTAAGGCAGTAAGCTTTCCACTGAAATTGGTTCAAACTAGTAAAGCAATGAAATAAAATGGAAATGCATTAAGTATGCAGATGCAGTACGATGCCAAATACTTGATCGCCTTGAAGCGTCTGGACTGTGCAGTACACGCAAAGAAAAATCTACTCAACTTACTCAACGAACGCCTACAGCAATGTTGCTGTAAACCTACTCTGCTTCTTCTTCATTGGCCATAACAAACTGTTATCGGGTTACGGCCTGATGTAGCGCCTTCACCAATCGCTGATACCAAAGGTAGCTAGTGCGTTCTGTTACAGGTCGGAGACATGGCATGCCCTTTCGTCGCCTTTGTGCAACAACCGCATGGAAGACCTTTCTCGCAGTGCCTTCAGTGGTCCCAAAGTAGACGAAATCCTTAACAACATCAAAAGTATAGTTTTCAACGTCAATTTAAGAGTCCGCCTCTTACTCGAAGGAAACACATACATTGCCTTGCTCTCATTTACTAACAAATCTACACTGACAAATGCTGCTTCGTTAGTACTACCAATGATGTCAATAGTATCTGATTATAGAACATAGACCTATTCCGATGTAATACGTCCTTTCGCAACACACTTTCATCACAAAGTTGAATTACGCAAGAGAGAAAATGCAGCCCTACTCGGTATCAATAGGTTTGTGGAGGTCCTTAAAAATACTGCTATCACAGTTACGACGAAACTGATTCCACAATAAAAACTGCAAGTAGTAGAACTTTTTTCATGCATTTTGCTGATTTATTCACAGTCAATCTCACTGTAATGACTAACTGTGTGTCGGACTCTCAACAAACTCGCCGAGAGGTCGATTCTCACATCGGTGATATATAATCAAGATTAGTAGAAAAGTCTATCGCCTCCATTCGATTCCTTTCTTTTGCTTTGTTTGACTCTATGTATTTCGCCATTTTCTGTGGGATTCCAAAAGTTGCAACACACTACTCAATTCTTTCTATACAACTGTCTTCGCGGTAAATCCAACGTCTTAATTTGTACCAGTAAATGTGCACTGTAAACTATAGTAAACAGTTTTGAAAATAAGAATATCTAGTTACCCTAAGCTACAGTAAATTGTTCAGTGCATACAGCAATAATTTAAGTTAAACAGTAAGAACAGGTAGATACTGTGTCCACGGTAAATATAACTGCAAAAAACATAACAGTGAGAATAGCTCCTTACTTTAATAAGCATATCTAGTTACGCTTAACTGCAGTAAATTATTTAGTTCACGCAGTAATAATATGAGTTTAGCAGTAAGAACAGTAAACTACTGTCTTTATGGTAACTCTGACTGTAAAAAGTGTAACAGTAAGTGTTCACATTAAGAAAAGCTCGTTAGTATAAGACAGTAAATGCACTGTAAATTGTTCAATGCATACAGTAATAATTTAAGTTAAACAAGAATTTAAGTAAGAACAGGTAGATACTGTGCCCATGGTAAATATAACTGCAAGAAGTGTAACAGTAAGAATAGCTCCTTACTTTAAATGTTTACTTACGCTTCACTGCAGTAAATTGTTCAGCACATGCAGTAATAATATGAGTTAATCAGCAAGCCTCTGTGCTCACAGGAACTCCAATTGCAAAAAGTATAACAGTGAACACAGTAAGAAAAGCTCATTACTGTAAGCGAGAGAAATGCACTGTGCTAACAATATGCTCTTCTAGTTATTTTAAACTACAGTAAATTGCTCACCGCTACTGTAAACTACGGTTAAGCGATATTTACGGTTACACTTACTGTTCCGAAACTGCCTATTACGTAACGTTGTATGTTATGGTTACTGTAAGATACGTTTAGTGTTAACGATTTTGTGGGTGATAAGATTAGCTATAGATTTTTCTTTGTGTGTACAAGTTCAGGCTAGCACCTAAAGACGCTGACGTTCATAACGGAGTTGCTCATTATTACGTATAGACAATAGTCGGTCAGGATGTAGGATGCGGATGCATATGGCTGCCCAGAAAGCACACACGCAATTGGCACTCACTCAGAATGAGAGAGAATTTGCTTAATTTTATGGCCCGAGCATCAGAAATTCCAAATCATGTTTATTGTGATGCAACAGAGTTGCCAAAGTGTTGCAATTCAGAGTATGTGAGAGAGATCGGGAGTGCCTGAAAGGGAGAGACGAGTGAAGCAGTTAACTTTAAGGCCTAGTTTAAAAAATTCTATAAGCAACAGTTCATTTATTCAAGCTTCATATCAATATGAGCCCATTGAAGGAATGCTTGACATAAAGCGTCAATTCAGATTATATGGAAGTACTTAGTTCTATATACTTTATATCGGAAGTTCTAAATTGCTTCACAAGATGGCTGACCAAAAGGCAGTCCACATTGCAGCTTTAGATTGGCGTCTCAAGATCCCATTATCATGATTCGAAAATCGAGAAGACAATGAGAACAGTCCGTTCGGGTTGGATCTAAGCGATTGGGCAAAGAAATTATGTTTTACCAAAATCGCCACAGATCGAGTTCCGATGTGTGATACAAACAACTTTTTCAGCATGTCCAAGGTTATTTCAAAGTGGTGCTTGTTCGCACATCAATTTTTATCGGGAACAGCTTCGCCAACAGCGTGCATCTCTATTTCATTTTTTCCCCCAGCTACAACAACACGATTCTGGAGGAGCTTCAAGTAGAAGTGACTCGATAGATTAAGATGTCAGCAACAAGAAGAGAAAGTAAACTTTTGCATAAAATGTGAAGAAAATGTGAAATTGGCTCTTTATAGTTGACTTCTTATAGAAGCGTTTTAGCTTAGCATAATCTAACGTCCTCTAGCATGCACATATGATAACGCCGTCTCAAGGTAATTGGAAAGCTACCATCACGGCGTATACTGGTTATAAGTGTCCATTTTACCAGCAAGGCCTTTTACGCCTGAATCCTACAAGTCACTTTCGCAAATCTTTGGTGAAATCCATTGCTTGTACCAAACTTTTGAAAATCGTGACTAAAAGTAAGCTTATAAACCAAATTGATAACACTGGTCAAAAGTGGTGTTGTGTTTTTGAAAATTTCAGTGTTAAGATAGATTCAATGCATTCGAACTTTTGTGTTTTAGCAGGGTTTCCAAATTGTTTAACAAAAACTGGCAAATCTGGCTAAAAAGTACTTAAGCTCTCAAACCTTCTGAGCAAGATGAACAAATCTGTAAACAGGTATTCAACACGTCACGTCGTGTGTAGCCATAGAAATGCCCATACCCATCAAACGCTGCTAGCAAGATCTCACTACTTAGATACAAAGTAGCACTGCTTAGTAGTAATAGTAGAGCATGGTTATAACTTAGCTTTTTCTGAACCAAGCATCCAAGACCGACATTTAAACTCCCTTTTTGAGCTTATATGCTGCGTTTGCCTTAAGTTCAAGCTTGCCAATATTTTATTAAGTCTTTGCACTAGGTCCAAGAAACGCATTGATCTAGCTTGGCAACCTCAATACCCTACATAATTATTAAGTATATTTCTTATTTGTATTTTCTTGTGCGTTGTTTACTCAAGTGAACTAGTTAAAAACTAATTTTCGGCAAAGGCAATCCAAGTCATCAAGCAATACGCAGTCAGGTCACAGTCACAAAAGTCAAGTAATATGAACTAACTGTGACGGCATATAGAGCCCTCTCTGGCACGCTCCCTCTCTTGTTTATTAGGATGTTGTTGTCAACAAATATTTGCCGTTATATTGCATTATTAGTTATGAAAAGTTAAATAATTGCACGGCACACAACTTGAAATTGTCAGAGCATGTTGCGTTTGCCTTCACTCGGAGCGGCGATACTTTCGCATTGCGTATACGACGCGTGTGTCAGGCCATGTGTGCGGCGTTTGCAACTTTTGACAGCGCAGCTTTTCGCTACTCGGTGTTTCGCCAGCGTTCGTTTTTTTCGTATTATTCTTCTTCTTTCTAGTTTGACAGCTAAATATATACCTACACACATAACTGTACAGAATGACTGTGAGTGTGTGTAGTATATTTTTACTTTTTGATTGCAATGGCAAAGTTCTTTTGAAATTTCTGCAACTAACTTGGCCCCTTGTATGCCATGTATAAGTTAGTGCTCCCCAGATAGTAATTATCAGTAGATTGTTTGCTCGTCCAAAACAACTTTGACAAGCAAAGGAAACGCGACAGCAACAACTGCAACAACATACAAGTTGTAATCGCTTTGCTTTTTATTTATGATGAATGTTTTCTTTTTGCTACTTTTTGGCTCATTTCAACAAGGAGCGTAAACGGATCCAAAAAAGGGACCAAACGGCCGGGCTTAAAAATGCCTTCAATGGATCGGCATAATTAACTGGACACCATTCAAAAGCACTCAGTTTACGGTGTGTGAATGTGAGTGTGTGTGGGTGTGTGTGGGTGTGTGTGGGTGTGTGTGTGTTACACAAAGCCTTGGCCAATATCCGTTTAGTTATATACGTGTGCTTGTGTGTGTCCGCATTGATGGAAGTCTATTGGCTGCCAAGTACTCTGCTTTTGCTTTTTATTGCAATACTCTTCATTTAGTGAATGGCTATTTGCAGCTGCTTAAGAAGTTTGCTGCAACAAAAAGTGTATTTTATAGAAACTATGAAATGTTCTAGCTGTAGATCCGTAAGTAGAGTGAGACTAGAGTCCCTCTCTGCTACATAAGGCTTACACCTAGAAACGGCTTCGAAAGAAGAAGAAGTAGTTTGGAAAACTTAATGATATTGCAATTCAATTATCATACTGTTTTTTTATTGCTCTTTATGTCAGTTCGCTTTTTACAGTACTGATAATCTGCTTTTAATATGCTATGGGTTTAAACTGTCTTCTAAGCCGCATACATGCCGTGATGGTAACACATATTTACATTTAAGGGCGTAGCTTGGAGTAAAACCGACTAATACGTACGGTAGCACATAAATTCAGCTCATTTATTATGAGCCCGCTAGATAGCGCCAAATTATGACAAGTTCAAGTATGAAGTAGTTTGGGAAACTTAATGATATTGAAACTCAATTATCTATATTGTCTTTTTCTTATTCTGTATTTCAATTCGCTTTTTACAGTACTGATATTCTGCTTTTAAAATGCCATGGGCTAAAACTGTCTTCTAAGCCGCATACATGCCGTGATGGCTTGGAGTAAAACCGACTAGTACGTACAGTAGCACATAAATGCAGCTCATTTATAATGAGCCCGCTAGATGGCGCCACATTATGACAAGTGATGCTCCAATTATAACAGGTGCGTTGTTCGTTATTTCTCTGTAAATGTTCAAAAATGAGAGAGCACAACATCAGCAAGGAACATGATGAACTTTAGCTCAAGTTACTCAATATTCGGTGCTTCTTCGAGTACCTCTGTAGATTTCAAATAATAACTCCTTTTATAACCAGTTTAAGTCAAAATTGCAGCTGCTGTGCATATTAAAGGCTTATTTTCCAGTGCTTGCATAAAATAGGGAAATATTTTGTGTAGAGCATATAAAATTCGATGCTTCGCAGCAAAATGTTAAGCTATTTTTCTATATATATATATATATATTTTTTTGTTTTCTTTCATTGCTTGTTCTTGTGACAATATATTGAAGAAATATTGAATAGTTAGTTTGTCTTTGTTGTTGTTGTAGTAGCTTCTTTTTAAGTTTCCTTTTTTTTTTTTCTTGCACGCCTGGCAGCAATAACATCAATGCTCCTCCTTTTTTAGAGCTGTCCCACTGTGACGCACACACACACACACACACACACACACACACACACACACACACACACACACACACACACACACACACACACACACACACACACTTACACACATGTGTAAGGACAGACAATTGGACAAAAAGGACATAAAGACATTTGCTTTGCTTTTGCTGCGCTGCGTAGAAAGGAAATGAAAAATTCTTAGAAAAATTCCCATCATCCCTTATTGTGCTCCAGGGCATTCGCATTGCTCTTTATTTTTATTTTCATTTTTTGCGTATTTTCTTGGCTTTTCATTTTGTTTTTCCGGTTTTTTTTTTTTTTTTTTTTTGACTGTAGTTTTGTGTTTTTATGAAGCAATGCTCAATAGTGTGCATATCATTGAAAGCGTATTATCTATTGTGTGTATGACCCAAAGTTTAGTATCATATATAATCGAATTGCGTAAAATATACTTAGTTGCTGTGGTTCTGAATGATTCCAGCGCACATAAACGTGAAGTCAGTTCGCCAAGCATACTCACAAAGGATTTGCCATACAGACTACTCTAGTTAACAGTTTTCAGCATTAACCGTTTGGAATAAGCTTTAGCGGAATGTGGCGCCATCTAGCGGTAATAAACCAAAAATCACTGTTAAAGCAACACATTTGCGCTGCCTTGAGCGTTGCGAACACAGTGCACACAAGCGTAACACCATCCGAGCGTAACACCACTCGAGCGAAACACCATCCGAGCTTACTAAGCCTACTTTCATGACGGCATACGAAAGTCGATCTTACCGCCAAGACGCACCAAATTAAATAAATCGTCACGCTCGTGATGGCGTGATACGGGTGGTGTGACACGGTTGCATCTACAGAAGCAAGCGCATATGGTTTGCATGTGCCATGGTAGAATTGCGAGCGGAGAAATAGCAAAATGCATTCGCTGCCTCGTCTTAGTATTGAGGCAACCGCTGGTCTACGTAGCGCCTTGGTAAGCTGTCGAAAGATTGTAAGTCCGCTTCTCGGCTCCTTTATAGTTTCTATTCTTTTTAACTCTTGAATCATGCATGCAATTTTAAAGAAGGTTGCTAAGTGATAAGCAAAGTTACTGCTGGTTTTCAATAACCATCAAGTTTGGATATTTAAAGAGTTGCTAATAACAACCATGCAATTTATTTTCAATAGCTGGTATGTGTATGTGTATATATGGAAATGTATATTGTTTCAAAATAAGTCATACTTGCTTAAAACCCCCCTCCATCTCATTGGCTAAAAGCTATCATGCCACTATTGATAACAATGCAAATGATGGTTTCCATAGATACTTTTGAAATGCCGATACTTCTTCTAATTAGGTTGCTGGTAACCAAATCGTGTTTACTTGAAGTGAGTCGAATTGGACGCAAGCAGTGCAAAGGAGAGAAATTCTCTTAGCTGAAGAAAGGGTTTAAGTAAATTTAAAGTGCATTTAGTTCACGAAAAATGAATGAGTGAACATATCTTTTTGTTTGTCCCTTACAATAAGTTTCAATGTTTGCTGAAGTGACGTGCAAAATGTGGTTTCCTGTCCTAAGAAGATAATGCAAAAGGTAGCACATACTAGTTTAACATTTCATCATCACCTTAGCGTCACATTTAGCAATCGAAACACTCTCTGAAAGGTGCCAAAGCGAAAATCACTTAACTCATTGCAATTGCAGGAAAATAAAAACTTTCTGCGCCTTTAGTCTACGGTGCTTCACCCGCAGCTCGCAAGTCATTGCAAACGTGGAAGTTAATGACTTCTGTAAACTGGACAGTGACCAAGGACCAAGATGTAACAGCTCAAACTTCTTTCCACAATCTCTGCTATGCTGTAGGGCTACGGAATATGGAAAGTTACGACTGCAAAGCTTTGTGAATAAACGCTACCGGAATTGCGGTCGCATATACTTCGACCGGAGACCAAGCTCAACTACGGCGTCTTTGCGCCACTTGTAATGAGTACCATATGCACTAACAAAGACAAGAAGTAGCAGTTCTTTTCACAGCAAATAGTTGTATGTCACTAAAAGCCAAAGGAAAAGCCATACTGTTGGAAAAGTGAGTTGACGGCATTCAACATTTGTCTTAGAAAAGCAAAAAGGAAATAAACTGAGAAGATACTTGCGTTTGTCTATACAAAAGAGAGCTTCAATTTCTTTTGGATTACCAAGATCTCGTGAAGTAGCAATTCATTCTACAGATTAGCATAGTATTGAAGCTGCACTCAAGTTCCAAATAATAAGTGCAATTGGGCACATCGATGAGCAGATCAGCAACAGGCACACAGATTGTAACACACATGAATGGATGTAGTAGGTGTCTAGCTCTGTTTGTCTATAAGCCGATGTGGGTGTGTGTGTGCGTGTTTTATATGTAAGTAACCATGGAAAACGCCATGGAGGGATGCAAATCTTCAAAAGATACTGATGGTCCGTACCACCAGCATGCACGATTCATGCCGTAATCCAACTACAATGCCTACGTACTAACGACACCCCTTTGCACCATCACTCCCCGCGGGAGGACCGCTAAGTATTACTTCGCAGTGGAGGGTTGCCTATTATAGGCACACACATCTTAGCTCTCTTTTGCATCTCTCAGATCCTTCTGGATGCCTAGATGAGCTGGTTAACGTCCTTTCTTCGGGCTCCGCTTCGCGCCGTGCCCTCTTGCATAGTCGCAAATAACTTTGTATGCGTATCAATAGCTGGGTAATTCCGAGCTAGTTATCGTGGCTCCTCTGGGGAGGGGATTGAGCCCACTAGCGTTGTGTACCGTGCACAGGGGGGTTTTTTCGTGTCCGAACCTAAACAAGTATTCCCTATATCCGCCATGGTTGGACATAAACTATGTTAGGTGATAGTTCATGCATCCTGTCCCTCGTTCTATTCAATCCTTCAGTCCATCTTCCTTTCGTTGAGGAATCCCACCAGGCCTGCCATTGACGCTGCCCTTTCCGAAGTTCGGATAGCACCTGTTTATGTTCCGCCGCGCATCGCCGACCGCCATGCGTGGATCTCCTTCATCTCTCTGGCCAGCAGGTCAATGGGTAACATATATGCCAAAACGAGAGCCGCGTCCTCCGAGATAGTGCGGAATCCTGATATGACTCGCAGTGCGCTCAATCGGTAAGGCGCTGCTAGCTTGTGTGTCTGTGTGTGTCTTGGGCCTATCAGCATGCAACAGAATTTGTGTTTGGCTTAATCGACTTAATTGCTATTCTAAACATATTCAACTTTTTTGTTGCCACATGAGGCAGCAGCAAGATTGTATTGCAACTGGCCAGATGACAAGCTTTGGCACAAGAACCGAACTCAGTGTAACTGAAGCTGGAAGTGGAAGTGTGTTAGGCATTGGGATTGCTTTCAGGCCCGTGCCGTGCTCCCGCTAAGTCTGTGTCGCTTTTGGTCCAATTATTCATTTGGGTTTTTGTGGTAATTAAAATATGTGCAGCAACCTTGCTGCGGGTAGAGGCGGCAGCAACAACGTTTATCCATGAGATACTTTATACTGAATTAAGTTTGCCATTGTCTACAAAGCCAACAATGTCAACGCTGACGTCGACGTCGACGTCAACGTCAGCATCACAGACTACGAGCAAGTGAAAAGCCAAGGAAATCTGTCAATGAGCCTTCGTTTTGGGCTCGACTAATTTCTACTGCATGTACAGCTGCCTCTATTAAGCTCTAACAAACCATCTCTCGCTTTCCCGATTTCCCGCTTTCCCGCTTTCCCGCTCTCTCTCTCTCTCGCTCTTTTTTTGCAATGAAACTATTTTTCCTGCTTTCCCATTGTCTGATTGTTGCTTTGCGTTCATTTTACTTTCCAACAATTGCAAATACTTAATATTTATTCATTTGCCATTTGTTTAGTCTCTTTTGTTTGCTTTATTGTTGTTTTTGTTATGCTTTTTGCTGCTCTTGTTGGCCGGATGTGTTTAAGTTTATTTGGCTTTGTGTCTGTGTGTCTGTGTGTGTGTGTGTGTGTGTGTGTGTGTCTGTGTGTGTGTGTGTCTCTCTGTGGTTGGCTTTTGGGGCTTTCTAATGCTACACACACACACACACACACACACACACACGCAGTTGTACCGTTAGGCAAACGTCGCACAATGGGGCATTACTTGAAAAAAATGGATATAAATCAAAATTTTGATGGAAGAAATTTGTAAAATTAATAAATGCGTCTGATAAAGATATGTCCAGATATTCAGAAAATAATAGTTTCATTCAATTTGGATAATTGGTTTGGTTGCTAGAACGGCTTAAACTAGAGCCTTTTTCCTGTCCGCATAAAATTCGAAATTTTTTAAAATAAAGTTCATCTTTGTGATTGATTTTTGGGTAAACCATACAACCCATTGTTATTTTTTTGGATTCTTTTAATAATTACATTAAATTTAAAGAGAAATAGAGAAAATACATTTTCTTTCTATTTCCTCACTTTTATGAATAAAGCTGTTTTAACTCATCACTAAATTTTGACGTTTTTTCCAGATATTCAGAAAATAATAGTTTCAGTCAATTTGGATAATTGGTTTGGTTGCTAGAACGGCTTAAACTAGAGCCTTTTTTCTCTCCGCATCAAATTCGAAATTTTTTAAAATAAAGTTCACCTTTGAGATTGATTTTTGGGTAAACCATACAACCCATTGTTATTTTTTTGGATTCTTTTAATAATTACATTAAATTTAAAGAGAAAATAAATTTTTTTTCTGTTTACTCACTTTTATGAATAAAGCTGTTTTGGCTCATCACTAAATTTTGACGTTTTTTCCAGATATTCAGAAAATAATAGTTTCAGTCAACTTGGATAATTGGTTTGGTTGCTAGAACGGCTTAAACTAGAGCCTTTTTTCTGTCCGCATAAAATTCGAAATTTTTTAAAATAAAGTTCACCTTTGAGATTGATTTTTGGGTAAACCATACAACCCATTGTTATTTTTTTGGATTCTTTTAATAATTACATTAAATTTAAAGAGAAATAGAGAAAATAAATTTTGTTTCTGTTTACTCACTTTTATGAATAAAGCTGTTTTGGCTCATCACTAAATTTTGACTTTTTAACCTTTAGCAGAGACAAAAAAAAAGTTAGCAATTGTTAAAAAAAATGTCAACTTTATTTTTTGTTATAGAATCCTTTATTGAAATAAAAAAAATTTGGCAGCGAAGACTTGCGAGATTACCTGCAACAACAATATAATCGAAGCAGCCTGGCATCAAAAACCACGCTGAATCTGGTCTAGACAAAAAAGAAGAACGCACAACAGGTACAGAGAAATTTTCTCTAGTCCATTTTTGCATAGCCTGTAGCCTTTTTTACACTACCTGCGACCTTTCTCCTTTTAAAATATTATGTCATAAGCAAAATTGTGGATGTTTGTGGGTACTACAGGTAAGAAGTAATTTGGGGTAGTGTTGCGACCTTTGTACCTTACCCTTATTGGTGAATTTTCAGTGTTTTTAACTTAACCAACTATTCTTCAAATCACGGAAGGAACTTTCGACGAGAACGCAACAACGAAAGAAAAACAAAATAGCAGGAACGCACAGGTATAGAGTTACAGAAAGAATTCTCTGACAAGCTTTCACTTACAGTAGACTGCCCAAAATCCGGATACGGAAATACGAACGACGGAAATATGTCTAGGACGTTGCATGAGGTAGCAGCTCAAATCACTGGAGTTGATAATACAATTATCAAACGATTGATAATGCATTAACATGCATTTTAAATTTTGAAAATATCTTTACTCCTTCAAAATTTATGATTTTCGCCGATTTTGAAGTCAGATCGCCCCACTGTGCGTCGTTTCTCTGCCTTTTGGCAAATTTTATTTCGTTTTAATTAGTTTGCGCAAAGGCACAATTTAAATGCATAAATAAATAAATTATATGCGTCAACACAAGAAATCGGTTAGTTATGCATACTGAAAATAAAATTCCCAAAAATCTCGCTTTACTATAACGGTACTAACGAATTGTATGCAAAAGCACAACAAAAAAACTGTCTATCATGTGCGTATACGTAATATCCATTGATGTTACTAATACGCACATTCTCAAACAACATATTTCGTGTTTTTGAGTTGTCTTTGGCAGAGCTGCAAAATTATCGATGGTGGTTTCTTCCTAACTGGCCATAACAACCCGTAACCGGGTGACGGCCTGATGTAAAACTATTTTCCAGACGTATGGGCTTTGAGCTCGCTCTCTCCAATCGGTGATACCAAAGGTGACTAGGGTGCTCACTTTTAGCGGAGGCATAGCCTGCTCCATCGTCGCATCCCTTCAACAACCGCAATGAAGACCTTTCTCGTAGGAGCGATGACGTAGCCAGCGGAGACGCTGGATCTTAATTTGCTTGCCTTTGTCAAAATCGTCGCAGAGCTCATAAAGTTCGTCGCTCCATTGGATGCGCTAATCGTTCCGAATGCGTAAAGGGCTAAAGTTTTTACGGATTACTTTCCGCTCAAAGACTCCAACTGCACTTTCATCAGACTGCGTCATCACCTATGCTTCAGTGCTTTAAAGCAAAACGGGAAAGATGAGCGCCTTATAGAGTTTGTTTCAAAGGTAATCGATATAGTTTACAGATTCAAAATTGCTGTGGTAACTCCTCTCATCTTCTCATCCGCATCCTCATCATCTCATCCTCATCCTTATCCTCTCATCCTCACTCTTGTGTATATTAATCAACTATAGTTCGGGTTCCGACTTGTTGTCCTGGCTGATTTGAGATTTTCGATGTAACAAGCTGTTTTAAATTAGATTGTTGTTGTTTTACTTTAATTTGCATTTTGCATGTCAGTTAATGATCTTGATGTGTACCAAGATACTTTTCACCCAGCTAGTTTGAGTACATATAATTTAACTCCAAAACAATTGAATGCAAGATTCGAACAGTCAGATGACAAACATGCAGCCTGAATGTAAAAATCTACATAAATGCTGCTGGCCAATGACTTGGCTGGATTGGTATTGGCCAAACCCAGTTAACCGCTGGGCCAGAGTTTATTTGGGTAACCAAACCAGGGGCAGAAGTGTCGACTAGACAGACCCAAGTGAAATACACGCCTACCAATTTGCAGACTTCTGCTCGAAATTCTAAATTATTGTCAGTCTTACCCTTGATAAAAAAATGTTCCTTGTTGGTGGCCATTACGAATGGGAGTAACGAATAGCATATGAATGTATCGTTAAAATGTCAAAACCCATTTCGAGTGTTAACATCCATTTTAAAAAAATACACACTTTTGGTTGATTGCCTTAAAGCATTACTTAGCCTAATGAGCAAACGAAAACTATCACCCCAAATACTTTTGAAATAAAACCAACAAGTTAAAAGCACATTGGGTTAATTCGTAGCCCCAACAATTTCGCTCTCATTTGTAAATATGCATTTCAGCTCTACATATGAGTGAAATTTTGCATTAATTTATTTTAATTGTGAGCACACACAGACACAGAAACACAGGCAATCAGACAATTGTGTTGCATTGAAGTTTAACAGCCACTTCCGCTTAATTTCACCGCATGTAAACATAGCCATGACATTTAGCGTTATTTCGAGTTTATGTGGCTCTGACTCCGGCTCCGGGCCTGGCTCTGACTCACATTTGCTCCGCATTCCAGCAACTTTCTCTGTCCGTTTACAGTTGGCTGCGGCCAAGCTGTTGCCGGCAAATGTGTCCTTCAATGGTCCCTTGTCCGTATAAGTGTGTGTGAGTGCGCTGCCATTTAAGACCATACTCAGTTGCGCTTGCCAACGCCATTTTCCATTATCCGTTAGTTTGCGCATTTCCGGTTCATGCGATTGCACGCCGCTGCAGTCAACGGTCAGTAACTAGCGGCTAGTGGTCCAATGGCCAAAAGCGTCAGTGTCTTTGCGGCATGCGGAAGTGTCTAATGGGCGTAGTCGAAGCTGGCACAGAGGGTGCAGCTCGTAACTGCTTCATAGCTCCAAAGTTGTTACAACCCCTGAAGACTAGCTCCGGAATGAGTAAGAAATAAATATGTAAAAATAAACACTCTGTATTATTACTTTCGTGTATTGTTGCCTCTTGGGCATAGCTTTCAGGACTTGAAGCTAGAGGTCCAATTATTCATGACAATTTTGCAAGGGTCGACTGGGCCTCACCAATAGTTTAAACCATGTTGTTCCAAAAAACTGCGACTTCACGTAGCCCTCAAAAAAGCAGTAAAACAATTTAGCTTATTAGCGAAACGCTTTAGCCAAAAATAGGCCTTATCACTAGGGTAAGACCTTCCGGTTCAATTTGAGGCTATTGTTTCTAAGCTATTTTTATGATCAACTAAAAATTCGTTCGATCAGTTTAATTGAACTGACTAAAAGCTGCTTGAATTAATGATAGTTCCATTCAAAATTTTTGCTGAAATGCGTTCAGGATGCTTGTGTTGCATTGTGTCTCTCTAAGACCTACTCACTTGTAGGCAAAATTGAGAAACAGAAGAATTAAAACAAATGCACATATATGCCTTATCTTGGAAATGGACGGAATAAACTTGCATGCGATCAAACTGGAATGAACTGAATGTTTGTTTGGTTCAATGATAGTTCGTTTCTAGAACTAGAGTTGCGCCAAACAGCTCGCATCTAATTCGATCGAGATCTGATGTACAGATGTAGCTCAACAGTTTATTGAAACTTAGTTCGATCGAAAAAGTTGACCAAGTCTAAACAATACTGAAGATAATTTCAACATTTCAACAAAATTTCGAATTATTTACTACTGGTAAAAAGTGGAATCAGCAAACATACCGTAAAATTGAGCGTTTTGGAGTCTTAGCTATTGTGACAACTGCAACTTTCATATAAGAATGGATGTCCAGTCCTCTACGCAAGTCTACCAAGTTGAGTTTGCAGAAAGGTTCTACTACTTGCTAAAGACGAGTCGTTAAGAGGTTCTCGCTCGACCGCAGCGGCACATCTCGTTCAGCAACTGAACCACGTTCCTCGATTTTGGCAATAACTCGTTGAATGGATTGCTCAGTTAGAAACTTGGGTTAAATAAAAAAATAGGATTTGAGCAGACGAAATGCAGACTTAGCTATTAAAAAAAACGTTAATAATATGCGCCACCAGCTTATGTGGGCTGCATCTCATAACAAAAAAAAAACATATGTTTTGGTCCACCCTAAAGAACCGATTTTTATGAATCACATATTTGCGGAAAGAGCTCGATGTTGGCTAGATTTCTGTGCCAGTAATTATTTAACTAGAGACGAGTATTACGACAAAATTTTATACTGAGTACTGAACCCCATCTGCCACCTTTTCATACACCAGAAGAGACATTTTATGAACTAAGAAGTTAGACCTAATCAAATTTGCAGTTTAAGATACATGCAACAAAAGCTTCAAAAAAGACGGCTGTTTTTGCAAATTGCTTTTTCCATGCAATCTAAACCGCACTAGGGGGCTTCGCCTGCTGTTTGCTTTTCTGACTTTCTTCCATCCAAATTTTTTAAAGTATCATTATGTTTACCATTTAAAGGATTCTTGCTGCCTGGTAACGCTTTATGTTACCCCATCTACACCCATGGCACACACTTGCATGACCTCCAATTGGACCAAACACAATTGCAGCTGAATTTTTAATGCGCTTGAGTGTTGCTGCGGTGGTTGCCCTGCTCTTATTATTGTTATGCAGGGCAAGGATATGTATACAAACTTACACACACACACACACACACACACATGAGTGTATATAGTGGATACCTATATTATAATACACAGTTAAAACTGTACAATTGCAAAAATTTTTAATTAAATTTGTATTTAAATTTTGCATGTTTTCGAAAGATGCAACAACAACAAAAAGCTAGCTTTTAAGATTTTTAAGCTCAGGCGGTATCAGTACTGGAGCACATACTATTCCATGTTCAAGGTCCCACGGGCAAGGGGCATACGCACACGTTGCACTTTTTATGCGCGCTTTGTTACGCCTTTTGAAGGCGCACTTACACATAAATATGGGGGTACATACATACACACATAGGTATATACATATATATATATATGTGTAGATGGATATATTGTATATGTAAGGCCGGGCTGAAACCAGGCAGAAGAAACCGGAACGGCAACAGGGAAGTAACGGGAGTAGCACCATCAAAGTTGGTAAACAAAGATACAGCACGTATCTAATAAAACGCCACAACGTGCTGCCACCAACTCTATCTTTCTATCCCGCTCTCTTTCTTCTTGTCACTCGCTGGCCAGCTCTTGATACAGATGTGTGTGTGTGTGTATCTGTGTGTGTGTGTATCTGTGTGTGTGTATCTGTGTATTGACTGTGATTTTCCTCTGTCGCATTGCGCGTTTGACTTGCCTTCTTACAACATTTTCATGCGTTTACACAAACATAGATACATAGACACATAGATACTCTCACACACACACAGACACACACACAGATACAACGTCAAACGCTGTATAGCTGCGAGACGCTTGTACTATTGCCTCTGCTGTTGCTCCTTTCAACGCTTTTGCCAGTTGATATCCTGCTTAAGGATGCGCTCAAGTACTTTCAAGTCACTTGGCAGCTGCTTAAGTTAACTTTTACTTGCCTGCCGACAACAACAACAACAACAACAGCAACAGCAACCCTGTCTGCACAGTGGGTTTCGAGTAAGGTGCAAGAATCTAGTACGAGCGGCAATGTGCTTCAATGCTGAGAGTGGGCCAAGGCATACCTTTCAACTTCTTGTCAGCCAGCCAAGTCAGACTGCTGCCTGTTGCCGGTTCCCATCACTCTATTATACTCCGGTCTCTCTGCTATGTGGCAACTTGAGGCTGCTGCCACTTTACTCAAGTGGCCTGCTTCAAAGCGAGAAAAGTGTCGCCGCAACAGTTGCGGTTCTCACATAAGCATATAGCAGGTTGCATGAGTCAACAAAAAAAAAAGTGAAGGAATACAAATGCATCAAAAGTATCGATTCAGGCGCAAGATGCAGCTTAAGTTGAGAAAACAAGTCGAAGTGCCTGGTTACACGTTTGATTAAAAGAACTTCGAAAATTATGCTTACTCCGGGTGGAAAAGCAACACGCCACTCATTTTAGCAGAAGAACGCTTAACTTGAGTACTTAAAATTTTCTTTCCAATCAGGTTCAAATAAAGCTGAAACAAAAAACCATAGAGCTGCATTTTGTAGCATAGTGTTAGCTGACATAAAAGTTTGGCTTAGAGAAGATTTGGTTGCTTCTGTTGTCAACACCCAAACGCATTGTTGCAGTTTCAAGGTCTTTGACACTTACTGACCTTATTTTAGGGGGGGGAAGTGTACGTTGAGGAAACCGATCCTGACAACAACAACGATACGGTTAAAGGTTAAGTTTAAACTAACTTTGCGTATTCTGTTTGCTAATTTTGTTTCAGGCTTGCAGCTTTTCAGGTTTTCCTTGCAAGATTTTCTTTTGTTTCGGCTGCTTCGCTTTCGCTTTGCGTGCCGAACAATGCACGGAATGCAAAAAGGCAATAGTACCCGGAAATGCTTGAAATTTTAAACGCGTTCAACTTGCTCTTTGCAATTCCTGTTGTACGTTTGTCTGTGGCGTGGGCGCAAGAGCGGCGTGCGGCGTGCGGCTTGGCGTTTGGGGATTGGATTGTGTGTACTGAGACTGGGGCTTCGCCTTTAAGCTGGCACCTTTAACTCAATTGTCTGAGTGGCTGGCTTCTCAGCGGATCAGCAACATATCCGCGTCAGATGTTAAGTCTACGTCTATCGCCATCGTCGTCGTCGTCGTCATCATCGTCATCGTCGTCAGTCGCCTTTTGGCGACGTCTGTTGCTGTTGGCTCTGCTGCGGTTCGCGTTACCGATGCGCCTCGTTGCCGCACGAACACTGGAGCCGGCGCCAGCGTTGGGCCAAGCCACGCCATGCCAAGTCAGACCAACCGCCAGCCGAAGCTCAAGGTAAACGAAGCGCCGTTCGCTGCCAATGGCGCAAGGCGCGACTGTTTGTGCAACATGTTGCCAACGTGCTATGTTGCTAAGCAGTTGCAACAATGTTGCGCGGACGAGCAATCAAATGATCGCCCATTACTAATTGTTAACGCAATTATTGTTGCATTTGTGAGCAGCCAAAGCACTCGCCGCTCGTCCCTTGCCCCACATGCTACAGAGCGCTTTGTGTTGCCCCTCCAAGGCGTGGTCATTAAAATGTAACGAGGCAAATTAGCTAACAGAATTATGAGCTGGCGGAGAGCATTCAACTGTCGATGTGTCAGTCAGTCAGTCAGTCAGTCAGTTAGTCAGGGAGCCATTCAGTCTTTCAGTAAGTCATTCGGCGGGACGTCTGTTAGTGTCAGTCGAGCTAGCATTTTGGGTTCGCTTTGTTTTCCAGCAAAAACGAATGCTGCTTTCATCATCGTCGTGAGTAATGCTCGTTGCAAGCTTTTAATCTATTGCTGTGAGTGTGTGGGTGCATGTAACTACCCTGTCGGATAACTGGGAAAGTTGACAGGATTTGTCATGATTATAAGTTATATTAAAGGCGCGAAACGTAGGCACAGCGTCTTTCGAGGCCTCTTTGGGTCTTTCACAAGACACTCGATGGGTCAGTTCTCATGCTTGTCGAACCAATCAAGCGTGTTTTCGGTTGTTACCGGTTTCGATTCAATTTAGGCAGAAAAGTTTAGAGAAAAAAGAAAATCCGAAAAATTGTCAACACATCAAACTAATTTGATGACGTAAACAAAATAATCATGAAATAAAAATTATATATCAATTTGAGGAATAACTCTTTTTATTTTTATTTTTAAACTTGAAAATAAAAATTGAATTCAAATATCTTTTGAACCAAACTTTGTATTACAAAAGTTGACACATATTTATGATCTAGGCTTCAATACCATTTCACTAATATATCATATGTGCTTAAAGGATAAGTATAAGGATCAAAAAAAATTGTTATTTTTAATGCGATGTTTTTAATTTTTCAATATATATATATCGTACTTTTATGTATCAAAATAACATACATACATATATACATATTTATATAAATCTAAATATATAATCGTTGAGACAGAATGCTGAATCTGAAATAAACAATAGACATATGTATTTCACTATATCTACTATTGGTCGGCCAATTGTCCATCATCTTGTATGTTGTTGTTTTTTAGTCATGCGGTGTGCACAGTGGTCAAAATGTCAAATTTTGCTTTAAAAAATGATGTTTTTCAAATGTCTGATTGTGCCTAAAAATAATTTCCAATACTCAATAGAATCAACTTTCGTTTAAGGTTAAACAAAACTTTTACTTTTACATAACTAGTATTTTCTAGTATTTTCAGATATATTAATTTTCCTATTGGGAAGTTCCAATTGACAAGTTTTCCTATTGGGAAGTTGCTTATTATGGGGCAAAAATTGCTTTTATACCCATAACTTCAGTTTTCTTGGGCCAAAAACACTTTTATAACTATATATGGCAATTTTTAAATCAATATTTGTTGGAGTTTATTTATTGGTATCTTGGTCTATTATAGACAATGTGTAAAGGGTATAAAATCGAAGATAGCTTACAACAAAAACTTCACTCTTGATCGGTTTCTCTAAGTTATTAGATCAGTTAGAATCCTGATCGTATTTCGAATTTCTTTCTAATATCTTATGAGCTAAGCTTTGCTAGTTTCTTTATTTCTTTGAGTTCTAATCGCTATGGGCCATAAACCAAACAATATTTTTTGATCCTTATACAGATCCTAAGGACATATGATATATCAGTGCAAAGGCATTGAAGCCTAGATCATATATATTTGTCAACTTTTGTAATACATAGTTTGGTTCAAAAGATATTTGAATTCAATATTTGTTTTCAACTTTAAAAATAAAAATTGAGAAATAACCTTTATTTTTAATTGTAAAATAAAAATTTAGAAACATTTTTTATTTTAAAAATTGCCAAATTAGTGTTATTTTTTAATTTTTAAAAACAAATTGAAATTAAATTTTCATATTATAATTTTTATTTTTAGGTCAGCAAATAAGTCTTAACATTCAATTTATTTCAAATAAATTACTAATAAAAATTTATCGTTTTTATGGATAGCCCATTCAAAAATAAGATTATTAGTGTTTCAAATTCATCTAGGCCACTTTTTTCGCTATGATTTTTTTTAACTTCGTTCACTTGGCTCCGTCCAACTACCGTGCACCTCCCGTAGTACATCATTTTCCTCCTCCCGTCCCCCTTCCTCATGCACCTCTTTTTCCGCTTCTTGGCACTTGGATTTCCTTTGCCGCTATTGATTTCGGGATCACTCGAAGTATTTCCGCTATCGTATACGTAATAATGTTGACGGTAAATGTTTAAAAATAATTTTTCGAGTCAATCGGATTCTTTGTTGATTGGCTAATCTATTCGCATCAGTAATGCGTTGTAAAAATTCTTGGACCAATAACTCGTCGAGCGGCTCGACTATTTCTGTCAATGTTTACAGTTCTTTGCCGTCTCCTAATCAAATTTCAGAGTGTTATGTTTACTTAATCAAAGTTGTGAATTGTAAACACATTAAGTAGCTAGCCTTCTATATAAGTATAAATAATATGTATTTATTACGTCGCTTAAGAATATTGCTGATCCTGTCTACCTATCGGACACAAACTGAAGAAAAACTTTCCTGCACATTAAACAATTATGTGGTTTAAATATGAAGTCATTTGGTTCAGTGGTTCTCGAGTTTTACAAACGCGTACGCGCACGAATAATTTTATGTATTAGGAATTTTCATAAATCTATATATCTTGAAACCTTTGACAGTTAAGCACAATCACTTTATCGAAGTCTTTGGCCTAAAATCCATGGATTGTGTTTTCTAAGAAAACTTTGTCAATCGCTTAAATCTACACAGGTTCTTTATTTCATGAGCCCGGAAATCACCCAGCGTACCAGATATCTACACAGAGAACATAAAATCAACAATGAAATGAAACTACGATTCACTGACCATATCTAGCACATATCATGACTGTTCATCAAATTTTACTCCATTTAATAACTTCTACTGTCTATTTTAGGGTTTTTCTAAAAAGTGTAAATTTTCAATTGAAAATGAATTTCCTGCTCTCAACTCCGACTGGGCTTGCCGAGCTAAAGCACACTGAAACTTTCAGCTGCCCGGAGTTTGGGGTTAATTTCAGTTTCTTATTGCAGTTAATTAAGTAAAACTTGAGTTTCCGTTGACACTTCTCTCTTGCACTCTGAACCGTTTTGCCGCACATTGCTTAAGATATAAATAATATTGTAGTAGTAGAAGCCAAGTCCAGAGTTGACAACTTGTTTAATTTATGCGTAGAGCTTGCAAGGACATCGTCCTGCGGCCATCCTTGATGCATTGCGTAGCGCTGCGCTAAACTTGCCACTGACAAAGAGATTGATAGCAATTCTGGCAATGATAATGAACATAATTGGCTCATTTATTGGTACGTTCTTAATCCTTAACTCCAAACCGTTCTGTCTTTTGTGCATCATACGGTATAGGCCGATTTATACGCCTTTCGGATATGTTGCCCCAGCTGCCGAAACCTGCCAAGTTTTTAAACCAAGTTAACACGCAAGGACGGGTATTATCCTCAGTATTTGCAGGCATTGCAGTGGCAATTACAGCCCTTAAAATAATTATATGTACATTGCTCCATATCAATTTTTTACTGAATAAAAATGTTGAAATGGTAAACGTTATGTTTTTTTTATTTTGGTTTTTAATAAGAGCTTTAAGAAAAATCGACAATAAATTTCATAAATATAGTTCCCCCGTGTGGTGAGCGGGTCAGAGAATACCACATCAGCAGGTCAAAGCTTGTCGTTTGAGGCGACTAAAAATGACACTGGGTTCTTTCGAGACCAGTAGAGCCACCCCAGGCCTCAAAAGGGTTATGCGTAGGATTTGGGACTCATCACGTAAAACCACAATTCCAATGAAAGAATGTATTAAGATCGGGCCGCAACCCAATAACGGGTTCTTATGGCCAGTTAATTATTTGTGCTCATTTAATTTTTTTATATATCTCCCAGTAATCCAATTTAGGATGTATTGGATTACGACTCGGAATGATACACTGTCGTGACAGGAAGGGACTAAGAGTACGACTTTGTTAGCTGGCTATCATGGTTTGGAGCGTTGTTTTGCTGAATTATTCAGTTTTGGCCAGAAAAAAACGTCTCGAAATGGACGAACTCGCTTTTAAATAGCTTATAATGTGCCAGTGATAACATTCGACCCGGGAAACTAAATTAGTTAGTTAGCACTGAACACAGCGCATACCATAGGGGATTTTCTGCATTGGTCTAGTTTTTGAAAACGATATCCTAACTCTCGTAATTTTTTGTAGCCATCCCCAAAAAGTAAAAGTACAGTAAAAATTCGACCCAAATCGGTTTGGTGGAACAATGTTAATAAAAATATAAACTAAAATTTTTAATTTTTTTTCCCCCTATTTTATATTGAAAAAATAATTTTTTTTCCCAAAAGTCTTCAATAATTATGTTACAATTTTCTAAAATTATTAGGACTTTGTATTTAATGATCATTCAACGAAAAAAATGTTCATCTTCACTAGCTTCTTTGAGTATTAACATGGCAAAAACAATAAAAATTATTAATTTTTACTGTATATAGAAGAGTATTAAAGGATTTTCGTGAAAAAAATTGTGTTTGTTTTTTTTTTTTTTTCTTAAAAAAATGACTTAAAAGTATTGACTTAAAAAAAAAATAAAAAAATTCTTTTCATTGTTCTTATTAATAAGTATTATCGTGGAAATTTTGGTTCAAAAATATTTAGTAATCACAATAATTCGAAAAGTGAAAAACACGTTTTTTAAATTAAGCAGTAACGCATTAATTTTTCGATCTGAAATTTTTTGTGGAATTTTCTTTTCCACATACAAATTGATCTGCATCATTAGTTTTTAAAAATCGCTGGGGGCACTTTTTGGTACCTTAACCGGCTAGACCCTGTGGCCTAAATTAAAGGCTTATGGCTAAAACATACCTTTTCCGGTTAATTTTGGGACGCTGATTTCGAATCCGGAAACCATTTTGGATTTTCTAGCACCGTTTCCTAATTATCGCTATATCGATCGAGATCAATTGTAGCTCGAATTGGTGTAATTTAATCTCAAATCAATTCTTTCTTTTTTTTATTCCAAATGAATTATACAACATATACATATATATCAAAATTTACAAAAAAAAATTAAATGATTTTTTTTTAATTCGATATATTGAGTCTTTGAGAAAATGCACTTTCAGAAAAACCGGTAGCGAAATGGCGAAGTTATTAGGGAATATCGACAATTTGTTTGAGTTTCCCACAAAAAAAAATGCCAAAACCTTGGAGTAAAATATACCTTTTCCCCTAAATTTGATGTCGCTGATTTTAAATCCGGAAATCGTTTTGAGTTATCTAGAACGGTTTTTAAAATATCTCTATTTCAAAATTCAAATTACAGATTTCGAAAGTGGCGATGTCAGAAAATCACATATTACTCGGAAGCTTTACTGCCGATCGAGATGATCAGTAACTTGAATTAAAGGTACTTAAGTGTCGCTTCAATGATCGCCTGGCAGTTTTGACCTATCTTAACTCCATTGTTTGTAAAGTATGTAATATATAAAAAAAATAAGCATAGAAGTTTTAGTCTAAAATATATATTACGGCTGTTAACGTGACACTGAAGTACAGCGCTTGGAAAGTACTGTACAGTTGTGAAGTGTGACCTATAGACCATTTTGAAGTACTCTACTGAGAGAAAGTAGCTACTGCGAGAAAGGTCTTCTGTTAAAAAAAGGCTGCAAACAGACTGGACGTGTCTCCCTTGGAACGACCAGGTGGAGAGCGCACTAGCTACCTTTGGTATCACCGATTGAAGAAGGCGCATGGAAAACATAGACGCCTGGAGAAGAGATTTACATCAGGGGTAACCCGGTAACGTGTTGTTTAGCCAGTTAAGAAGAAGATTGAAAGAGGCGCGCGCGAATCGTAACTCGTAACTCGGTGGTCAAAATCGAAATGCAATAGATAAATTTGCTGAAGCTTACTGTCACTAAGCATTGTTACTATATACACAGTTAAATTTACTGTGAATAGTTATTTCTATTGTGTACACAGCACATTTCGCGTATTTTCGGGAAACTTGCCATTCTTTTTGTGTACGCTTTAACATTTACTGTAGTTCACAGTAAACAGCAATTTTTACTGTGAACTCAGTACATTTGTTGTAACTTTTTTATGCCGAAAAGCTTAAAAGGGTTCAGTGTAAGCTATGAAAAAGCAAGAACGCGAATTGTGACAATTGGCACGCATTTTTTTTGAGTGTATATCATGAGTATGTTCATTTTCGTGCTTATTGAATTGAATCCTGTGCCGTGTTTAGTTTACTAGAAAGTGGACAGTTTTGGGGGAGTTGTGTTTGAGTATTTTGGTATGCAAGGCTTGTGTTTCCATGTCTGTGTGTGTGCATCTGTTGTGTCACAAACAGTGATTACGCCATAAAGTATGCAATACTCGACTGAGTACACCATAGGTGTGAATACAGAGTGAATACCCCCCGCATAATCATCCTAATGGCAAATTATATATAATAATAAAATATTTCGTGTCCAAACTACATAAACTTTGCGTATTTTTTTGCATTTTTATACTGTTTGTTTGACCAATTTTGCAACTCCGAGTTGGACCAACAGTTTCTGCCATGGTATGTGTGCGTGTCCGTCAGTTCGTTTTAGCTCGTTTTCCAATACACAATGCGTACGTGTTTGTGACACCGGCAATAGAGCTGCCCGGCAGCCCACACCAAGAGCAGCGACTAGTTGCAGCCAGCCGAGAGCTATTTACTCGACTTTAAGAAAAATCCTTTTATTTTTCTATTTTATTTCTATTTTTTCGGCTCCTCCTGTGTGTTTTCCGTTTTTTGTGGAAGCAACTCTACGTCTGGGTCTGCCGCTGTTTACGCTCGCATACGGCGTGACAATGGCCCGGTTCCAAATCAATCGTCTGCGTGACTACATTGCCGCACGTCGCCAAAGCCACTTTGGGTTTATTTCGGCCTTCGATGTGCCCCATGTTGTTATCGTTGTTGTTGTTGTTGTTGCCCCTTTGTGCGCTGCATGCAAAATTAGCTAAAAGAAGTGGCAGACAGCGATACGGGCGCAACGAGCCAGACCAAATCAAATGTTCGGAGACCTTGAGTGCAAAGCATCTGCAATCATTTCCGTGGGTTTGTGTGTGTCACATCCCTTTCCGCTTTCCCTTTGCAGCTGGCTGCGTCTCCTTTGACTTTCTCGCTGCAAACGCAGTAAACTTCCCAACGTATCTTCAGCATTATTCTATATACTTTAAGTTGTATTGTATATACGACTGCATCCATAGACTCAAGAGCATTATGAAGCAATACAGCACTTGGCAAGAAAGTTTATCCCAACTAATCGCCCTAAGCGGGATCATAACTCTGATTCCGATAACAGTTCGATTACAGAAGCGTTTTTATACCCTCTACACAAACTGTAAAAGTCTACTATAGATTTATTTCAAATAAATTACTAATAAAAATTTATCGTTTTTATGGATAGACCATTCAAAAATAAGAGTATTAGTGTTTTCAAATTCATATAGGTCTCTTTTTTCGCTATGATTTTTTTCAACTTCATAACTCTTATTTGCGGTCCCTGAAAATTTTATTACCAAAAAATGCGCATATACCAGAAAAAATACATGTTTTTCGAATTATGTCGATATCTCACCCCCTTCACCTATGACAGATTTTCGCGGTTTTAGCCCACACCATAAAAGCTATCCAATTGAAACTCGGTACAGCTATGTACAAAAATCTTATTTTCATGAACAACAACAAAAACGCAAAACTACCAAAAATGCCACAAAATCACAAAGTCTACTATTACTTTTTACAAAAACTATGGGAAGAGGAACCTGAAGGGAAACGGAAAGAGGAATATGAAGAAGAATGTATAGAGGAATATGATCTACCTACTGAGGGGCAAGGAGGTTGTGAGTAAAGCGAGAAGGGTTATTTCATCTTATTGCTCTTGAAATCAGGATAAATGTAGAGGCAGCGGTTTAAGTAGAAGAAGGAGAAAAGGAAGAACGCGAAAAGGAAGATGAAGAAGAATATGATCTATCTAGAGATTGGTAAGGGGGTTACTAGCGAAAAGAGAAGGGGCAGAGTGAAACGTAAAACAGGTTGTTTCATCTTATACGATGAGTCCCATTTAGAGCTAGAGTAGGAGGAAAAAGATGAGAAAGAGGAAAAGGAAGAGAAAGAAGATGAAGAAGTAGAAAAAGAGGAAGGGAAACGGGAAGAGGAATACCTCGAGAGGGGCACGGTGTTTGGCGAGCGGAGTGAGCGGTGGGTGGAGTCCCCTAGTTAAAAGTAATATAACTTTCTTTGAATATTAAGCAAAATTTATGGTGCTACTTTGACGCGTCTGTGGCTGACAGCTCAATGAATTTTTGGAAATTTGAAAATGCTTACTTATAATAATAATGCTTAATATAATAAATACGAAATAATTGTATATTATATAATTATAGTTTGTTGTAAATTGATTTATTGAAAATATTTCAAAAATGATTTTCAGCAGCCGCAAAGGCTCCGGTAACTGCTTGCTAAGTACGACCAATTATAACGATATAATCTGCGTATTTAAGCAGCTGGACACTCTTCTAGTTTAATATAGTAATGCTCTAATGAACTTCAACTATTCTCAACATAAAGTTGAAGAGGTTGCAAGAGAAGACATTTCTTTATCTGAAGCCTTGCTCGGTATCAAATGGTTCGGAGAAGCTCTTTTCTACCTTGACGGAGCTGCGTCTATTGCTCAAAGTCATTGTGCATAGTTGCATCAACCTTTCTGGGATAACGAACTCAGAAAGTGCGGCACATACGCGGTCCTTCAATGACATCGACACAGAGATGGTGGGTGTCAATTTGGTGGAGGGCACCTCGTGTTGAAGGAACACTATTTGAGGCCTTTTTTTAAAGCTTAACTTTAAAAAATAAGCAGAACAAAAGTATTTTCAGTTCAGCAGAACAATGAAACATTTTTGCAAGCGCTTAAAAAGCCAATCGAAAAAAAGCTTAACATAATTTTTATGCAAAGGCAAATAAAGCGCGTTGCGTTCAAAATTTCAGAGATTACGATTCATCGGACATAACTGTACATTGAATGCAGAACATACTTTTTACCAATTTATAAATGGTGACATTACACGCAAAAGAATCGTTTTATTAATTGCATTTATGACGCAAAAAATGAGATATTTATTGCAAATGTTGGCACAAGTTTGCAGCAATTGAATAATGTTGGTGTAAACATTCAGCATGACGACAACTCTGGCATTTTTGGAGGCATTGAAATCTTGTTTTTCCAATTTTTTTTCAACTTTTTTATATTTTCAACATACACTTTTTACGAGTTTACATATTTGTGTGGACACACGTACAGAGAAAAACCGGTTAACGGAGCTGCGCATTTAGCGTGCATATATGCTAGCGCCATCTACCAAGCATCCGGAACATGCGCGTCTTCAGCTGGGTGCTACCCAAGATTTGGTGCTCGGCCTTAAGTCACTACCACACATACTTGATCAGCGGCCCGTTGGGTCGTATCAAGACCATGTGCTCCTCTTTGGGCACTCTGCCAACGCTGTATCTAACCACTTCCTACTAGCCGGAAAAAGACAGTTCAGTTCAGGAATTCGTAAAGTGAAGACATGGATTTATTGTTTTAGAAGCTATTTAGCATTACATTATGAGCAAATTGTATGGGTATATTGGTCAACGTCAAAGGAAGTGTGCCTTTAAAACAAGAAACCTGATCTGATATTTATATACCTATATGTAAGAGGTCATATGAGCTGGCTGTAAGAGATCAGCTCATTGCCAAGCCAGCCGATATGATCTCTTACATTGAGGTACTGTCAATTAATATCCGGTCGATAACACCCACATATGATGGACCGTATACTTAATATGTGAGACACAATTCAAAATTCTAAAGAGACGCTTTTCTCGCCATGATTATTTTAACATTTTGGATTTGCCTAGCATCATTACACTGTCCGACAGTGAAAAGACACCCGACAAATAATATAGTGTAGGTTGTAGATCTGGTCGAGTAGAACTCAAAATAATTAAATTTTTTTTAGACGGTTTTTTTTACTTTACATATGAATTTATTTGTTACTCAGCAATTTTTGAACCGATTTTCATTATTTAGTATGTTTAAGAATGTGGAAAGAAGTACTTTTCTAAATATATATAGAGAAAGGCTGGGTTTTCGTAGCTAAATAGGTATTTTTACTTTTCCGTAAAAAAGTATCGCGATTGGCCAAAAAACTAAAATCTCAAATTTTATGTTTTTCTACGATTTAAGCATTCTGAAAACTTTTCCGGCAATTTTTAGATGTTTTTATGTGCGTGCGTTATCGTTGTGTTGTGTTATTCAAATAACTTTAGTAATTTCCACTTAACCAAGCTAAATATTTTCTATCGTGTTGGGCATGGCTTTAAAGGGTTTCCTATAGAATTTGAGCACTCTAGTAGGTATAGTTGGGTAGCCAGAGGAATAATAAGAGTAAATAATTTTCAAAATTAATTAATTAATTAGCTAATTTCGGTTGTTTTGATAAACGTGCGGAAAAGCCTGAGTTGGTTACCAATTGTTTATTTTATTTTGTCGCACAGTGTTATTCGCATTCTTGATGAGGACAACACCAATATATTTGGCAACTCAGCCGTTGAGTGCGCGCTCTGTCCAAAGGTGATACAGCCGACTTGAAGCTACAAAAAATAAGCTGTCATCCTTGGACCAACATTTTTGAGGATGTCAGTGTAAGAAACTGGCAGGGACCACCTAATCGGTGTGCACGACGCTGAAATATTGGAAAAGACAATTCCGATATTCTCACAACCCAGTGATGAAATGGCTACCGAGTACTACTTCAGTCGGAATTTCAACACCATCATACGTAACAAACGAGCCTGGACAGCATTAGAGAAGATGCATCCTCATCATTGGACTGCGGACTCACCTGTCAGAATCTATGGGCGTTCATTCCAGCGCCTTCCAAGCTGAAGTTTGTTTAGAATAGGGAAAAAGCTATACTATAGCCGCCATAAAAGCGGTTGCAGAAACTAGAATAAGCTCCTAATGAATAAACAAGAATATAATTTAATACTGCTAAACTCTGCAAATCAATAATGCAGTCCCATATACAATATCATCACCAAAATTATAAAAGCTAAACGAAAACCCAAAATACCATCCATCTTACACCTCACACACACATTTTTGATCGATAATGGCATTTACACTGCACCCATCCCATCCAAGAAATTATTAAACTCACCATGGCTCTTCGGCGAAGACTCAATAAATATATCTTTGCACACAACAACTAAACCATGCGCACCCCCAATAGTATATCACACAAAATTTGTAAGCCTCCAGCACGATCTCAAATCATATAATTCCTTGTACACCGACGGGTCAAAATCGAAATCAGGAGTGTCATACAGCGTCACAACAAAATCTGACATCTTAAAAATTACGCTACTACCCAACCACAGCTCGAAATAGCCGCTATATTAGCTGCATGTACCTTTGCAAAATAGAAATAACAAAGATATGCAATATGCTCGGACTCACTCGCCTCCCTACAATCCATTGCAAACGTAAACAACCAGAATCACTACACCACACTAATTAGAGACATTCTCACCCAACAATGCCCTGAAATTATATTGGTATGGATTCCAGGCCACACTTATATAATAGGGAATGATACAGCAGACTCTGCAGCTAAAAGTGCACATAAGTTTCCACTAATATTTGAAAACAATTACAACACAAGAGACTTACCCAAACAATTAAAAACTCTATTTGAATCTAACAAAAAATTCATTTGGCAGGATTTATCCCACCACTACCAAATAATCAATCATAAACAACTCTCTATAATAGACTACAATCCATACACCCATACCACATTAAAAAGATCAGATATGATAAAATTTGTAAGACTCCGCTTAGGACACTCCAAACTCACTCAGGAATTTATAATAAGTAAAGAACCCCAACCACAATGTCTCCATTGCAACACAAACTTATCAATTCTACATATAATGACAGATTGTACATTTTTAAGTAAACTTGGACAAGATTACCTACATAACAACCCAATAGGAATACTATCCAACACAATCGCACAAAATATAGTAGCAATTACCAAGTTCTTAAAAGCAGCAAATATCTACCATAAAATTTAGATTAACCATTCACCAAAACTTTAAGAGCATAATTAAAAAAAAAAATTTAAATATCATTGTAAATATGTAGCCTTCATTAATTTTAAGTATACCTATGTACTCAAAAAATAAATAATAATAATAACATAATATCTACATCTAGCCCAGATTAGCTTAAAGCGATGTAGCTATAGCTAAATTAAAAACTAACCATTGTTTTTTGTAATTGCAACGCAACTAGATAATAAATAAATAAAATAGTTTGAGAAACCCGAGTCAAATTGCAACTTCTCGGAAGACTATTACTCAGATGGGTCCCGGGTCACACTGGTCTTCCCGGAAATGAACTTGTGGACGAGCTAGCAAGAGATGGCGCTGCAAGCGCCATGATAGTTCCAGAACACTTTTGTGGCATAGCAAAGCATACCATTAAGCAGCTACTAAGAGAAGAGGGAATAGCTAGCTGGACCACGAATTGAATAGACACTCCGAGCCTCAGACATGTCAAACTACTCCTCAGCTACAATAAATTACATAGGTTTAAGAAAATATTACAACTAGGGAAGAATTCTGTTAGGATTCTGACAAGTTTGGCTTACTGGACACTGTAGTATGAAGAGACACTTGCACAGGCTGGGCATCGCCAGCTGCAGTAACTGCAGTTTCAGAGAAATCCTCGTTGCACGTACTTGCTCAGTGTGATGGCAGGATGTCCCGTCTGGGTGTATATAGAAACTCGACGACCGAAGTAGCCCAACTAGAACCATCGATGCTGAGATCATGCGCATGAGCGTGAATGAGTGCCTTTTCCTTATCTTTGTAGCCACTGGGAACTCAGATCCGGCTGAGCCGATTCCTGTACGAGCTATGTCAGAGACGGACACAATCATGCAGAGACTTGCCTATCAAGCTGAATCAATGGAACAATGTGGTGGTGCGTATAATAGTTGTAATTTTCATTTGGTTAACTGATTTTCCTATTGCATTGACAACGCTGGGAATTCAAGCCTCCACAGTCGTTCCTGCGCACACGTGAGTTCCTCTAGCATGAAGGGCACACTGCATTTGAGGACACAGCTGCAGCTGACACAGAAGTGCTTTCGATCTTGGAACTGCATGCAAAGGTTTATGCAGATCTGTTAAACAATTCCGTTGTTAACCTCAAAACCGAAAAGCAGAAAGTTGCTGCTGGTGATTATATCAGCACTCTAGAAGCTTTCTATTTATTAAAGCAAAGCGTCGCATTATCCAGCACGATACAAACCATCAATTGGGCAAGAACTCTTCGAAAATATTTGAAAGTGTTTATGAAGGTCCGGCACATAGCAGAAGCAGTATTTGTACCAAAACTCTTGTGGCATATGTCCAGCTTGCAAACCATTGTGCTGCCCTGTGGTCAACACAAACGATGACAGCTGCTCCACCGTTTGGTGCTGTAATACGCGGCAACTATACGCCGGACTGGAAAATCATTCCTTGGGGATAAAAGAGTGTACCCATACTATGTGGTAGAAAGAAACTGAGGGCACAACAAATTGTAGCCGCACGTGGCAACACTGTTGTGAAACTGACCGTTGCCAGATGCTGAAAAGATTATTAAAAACTAAGCAACTGAACAACTGATCGAAAAGAACAATTTTGCTGAACTAGTTCACATTGCAAACTCATTCATCAACACTATTGTACATGCCGGCACAATTGACAAGGAACCCTGCATTCGGTGTTCATAATTTTCAGAGGAAGCAAGCATACGCGTGGCTCGCAAAATTTTTTCATTTCTCACAAATATTTTATATTACATCAACTATGAGTAAAAAAAATGCAGTCAAATCGTTTAATATTGGCGACCTTGTGTTCGCCAAGATGAGGGGCTATCCGGCTTGGCCAGCGAAGATAACGGAGAAGAGGAATACAACTTATATTGTCTACTTCTATGGCAGCGACGATACCGGCAGCATAAAAGCGCAGGATTTGTTCACCTACGTAGAGAACAAGCCCAAGTTTGCCACCGCCAATAAATTAAAACGCGCCAATTTTAGGAAAGCCATTTTTGAAATTGAAAAAGTAATGCGTGGTGGCGCGTCGGCGCCAATCGATTTGTCGCTTGCTGGTGGCAGCCGCAACATTGCTGCAGTCAAAACTTCAGGCGCAGTGAATCTTAAGGCATCGCGTATAAGCGCCAAAAAGCCTGCATCAGCATCCAGCCAAGTGGTGGATAGTAATAAGCCTGGTTGTAGCATCTGGAAGAATTCGTTCTTGGACGAAATGAAGCGAGGCGCAGGTGCATTGAATCTTACGGCATCGCGTATAAGTGCCAAAAAGCCGGCCACTATGCCAGCTGTATCAGCATCCAACCAAGTGGTGGATAGTAATAAGCCTGGTTGTAGCTTCTGGAAGAATTCGTTTTTGGACGAAATGAAGCGAGGCGCAGGTGCTATGAATCTTACGGCATCGCGTATAAGCGCCAAAAAGCCGGCCACTATGCCAGCTGTATCAGCATCCAGCCAAGTGGTCGATGCTAATAAGTCGGGTCGTAGCAGCGGGAAGGAGCTAAAGCGGCGTTCGGACATGGACGAATTTAAGCAAGGCGCAGATGCATTGAATCTTACGGCATCGCGTATAAGCACCAAAAAGCCGGCCACTATGCCAGCTGTATCAGCATCCAGCCAAGTGGTCGATGCTAATAAGTCGGGTCGTAGCAGCGGGAAGGAGCTAAAGCGGCGTTCGGACATGGACGAATTTAAGCAAGGCGCAGATGCATTGAATCTTACGGCATCGCGTATAAGCACCAAAAAGCCGGCCACTATGCCAGCTGTATCAGCATCCAGCCAAGTGGTCGATGCTAATAAGTCGGGTCGTAGCAGCGGGAAGGAGCTAAAGCGGCGTTCGGACATGGACGAATTTAAGCAAGGCGCAGATGCATTGAATCTTACGGCATCGCGTATAAGCACCAAAAAGCCGGCCACTATGCCAGCTGTATCAGCATCCAGCCAAGTGGTGTATAGTAATAAGCCGGGTTGTAGCCGCTGGCAGCAGCTAAAGCAGTTTGAGGACGTGAACGCAATTGAGCCGGCGCCACTGCCAACTGAAGGTATTGATGCCGAGGAAGGTGCTAACAATTCGGACATGAAGCTAGCTCAACGTCAGGTACGTATAATTCCATGCTAAATTAATCATATGTCTAAATATTTAACTTCATTCCAAATCAGCTCATAGACCATGAACTGCTCATGGTATACATGCCCACCACCAAGTGTTTGGGCATAAAAATTTACCACAATAAGCCCGAAAGCTTCGAGACTGAAGCAGCCGAAAAAGCCTGGGAGACGAAGAAAATTAATGAGGCCATCGAATTGAAGAAGTTGCTAGAAATAGGCCACGTCGATCCAGATTCATTGGGGGATCGTATCATCGTTGAGCCACCACGTAAAAAATTAACAAAGAAAGAGATCGAACGCTTTGCTCAGGAGCTCATCGAAATAGAGTCCGCTTTGGTTACGGAGCGTAATTTTATAAAAGTTTGCCAGGATTTGCGTAACACTTTGACCCTGCGTCAAGCCAAAGTAGGCAAATGTTTCCAACTACTCCAGCAACTCCGGGAGATGCAGCTGAATAAGTTGATGCTGTTGCGCAACCCAGACTGTGTGTACATAGTTTATTGCCTGCGCACTTATGTGGGCAACTTGAATTTATGGAAAATGGATGCCACCGATGAAGCGGAATTCAAAGAAAAGACGCAAATTATACGCCAAGCTTCTAGCCGCATCATTGATGGCTTCAAGGAACTTTTCGATGCCGAAATGGAGCCCAATTTTTGGCCAATGTTTTGCGAAAAGGTAAAAATCTTTAAGGAATGTATGCAAATGGATAACATTAAAGGCTGGATGCGCATTACGATGAGCGAGTCTGGCTATAACAATCTGTTGGGCACCAAGCTGGAGGCACCCAAGCAGGAGAACGATGGGAATCAGGAGGAGCAGAACCAGCAGCAGTAATATGCATAATTATCTTACACTACTTTCTTTCAACTTAATAGTTTAAACTTAATAAAGGATACACAAGATATGTAACAATTTCCGTAGATTACATAATAAAGAACATATCTTAAAACGTAAATAGGTCTTTGTTTATTTGGTGGGAAAAGTTTATAAACGCTAGTGGGCAAATTGCAGCTTCCGAATACTTTCTGACGTCCCCAAATACCAAAGTCGACTTGAGTATACCTACGCCTAGCCATGACGAGGTTAGGATTGCAATAAAGCTGCTCCAGTAACACAAGGAAGCGCTCTGCATACCTTTGAATACCGAGTGACGCATCAGGCAAGGCGGAGGATGCCCTCTTTTGCGAAATCTTAAACTTTGTGATGAAATGTGTGTTGCCAAACATCGGAACGTGTCTATATTGTATGAGAGTGTACAGTAGCTAGTCTAAGCAGACGAAATTGATAATCATGATCCGGTTGTAAATGCGAGCAAGACAAACCATACTTTTTCTTTGAATACAGAAACGCAGTTGTTGGACACTCAGATTGTTTCCCAAAACTATACTTTTGGTGTTGTCAACGATCTCTTCGTCTTTTATGGCACCACCGCCACAACGAAAAACCACTAATGACGCAGCCTGATGCAGATGCGTGTTTCGGCGGAAAGTACTACGTAACAACTTTGGCCCTTTAGGCTTTGGCAACGATTACACCGCATTTGATGGAACGATAAATTCTTCGAGCGCTACGACGATGTCGATATAGTCAACTGAATTAGCGGCTCCGCTGGCATTCTCATGTTGTGCGTATGGATGAAGAAGCTACCGCGAGAAAGGTCTCCAATGCGGCCTTCACAGAAAGCCGATAAAGGAGCTGGCCTTGTCAACGTTGGAAGTACCAGGGCTGGAGCGCTTTTTGGCATAACTGATTAAGGAGGAGTGCGCTACGGCATTGCGCACCCCGGTAACAAATTGTCATGGCTACTTTAGAAACTAAGAGCCGTAAATTAATAAGGTTTAGCGAGAATAAATAAATTTGCTGTTGTGCTGTTTGCTTCGCGAAAGCGACATAAGTCCTAAAAATTTGCTGGAATATTTGGAAAAATAAAGACAGCGCGTTTTAAGAACTGCAGCTTGTATGTCAAAGCTATATAAGTATCGACGCTCGAATTTCATTAATTTCCTAGTTATAGCTTTTGATTCAATGTGTGCGATTTCAATGTCAATATCTTTGATTTATACTTTCTCTTTTTTGCAAAATATCTATTTCAGTTCCTGTTTGTTGAATTGTTGGACTGTTTCCTGTCTCTAGAAGCATGCAAACTGCTTTTCCTTTGGTTAGTTGCAAATCTAGAAATTTTTTTGAAGATGTTATTATTGTTGTCATTGTTGCAAGCCACTTGGAACATTTTTCAACACACACACGTGGCGTAAAGCGTGGGCATTTAGCTAAACACATAAATTAACTGCCTGTCTTTATAGTTACATATCTGTCTTGAGTTCTGGCCCATGAATAATATTGCGTGATTTGCACGAGTTCAATATTATCGCAAAGAACTTAAAAAGGCTTTCCATTTTCTCTGACCAAACAGCCCAAGAGCCCAGGAGTTGCCCCAGCAATCGACAATACGCTTTCAAGCGTGGCTCAAGTCAATTTGCAACTTCAGCTGTGACCACAGGAGCAGGGAATCGGCAGCAGGGATGCTGAACTACAGCTCGCCCGCTGTTCCAGCAAAGTGTTCATTTCCTTTGTGCACGGGCAACCGCTGTCCCACCCGCTCCTTTTGCTAACAGCTAACCAACTCAGCAGCCCGGCAACTTCAGTTCCAACTCTTTAAATGAGCCTGCTGCCATGGATTGCCATGAGTGGCGCCACGTCCGCGACTGCGACTCAACTTCTACGGCGACTACGGCTGCTGTGGCGGCAAAGTTCAAAGCGAACATTTTCGATTTTGCCATTAATTAACGTTAGTAAATTAGCGGCTCAGCTGCTTGTGATGCGGTATATTGTGGCTGCTACTGGTGCAACCAAGCCCTGCCACTCCTGGGTGTCGAGTTCATTGATTCGCAATCAATGCGGAGGCCGCGTTTGATTTATTCGCTTTTTTGGCAATTGGTAATCGGCAGTCGTTAGAAGTGCGGGATGGAAGGTTGGAAGGAAGGAAGGCAAGGCGCAACTTTTGGCCAACAGTTTGCATTGAAATTTAATAAACAAAATTAAGCAGCGATTAAGTGGCAACAGGCAATCAAGGATTTGCCCATGAAAAACCCGATAAACCAGTTGATGAGTTTTCACTATTCAGCATTATGAAATGCTAATGGCAAAGCAATTTTCGTTGTAGCAAATTGATAACCAAATTGTGTTAGTATGCAATTGTACTTTCAATTTGGCTTAGATTCAGTTGGGAACAAATTATGTGCTGATAATGGCCAGCTTATTTGTTACATAACCCTTTGCTCTTTCCTACAAAGTGTAAGCAAGCTTAAGGAGCTGTCAGACATCATGCGTGGACTGAGCCTTTGGTCTACGCAGCCGGCAAACGATTATATGTTTGTCCAGCATGGTTTAACAGCAAGCCCGATCGAAATCAACTATAAAATTTTGCGAGTCGATCAACTGATATTGACTTTGCCGGCTCAACAACCGTACACTGATTTAGCCAAGACTTCTAGGAAAGATCCAACGCTCAGATCTCTATGACAACTCATTTACAGCATAAAAAGCTTGACAAATTGTGTACAAACATATAAGAAACTCGAGTACAGCGAGTACATTCAAAAACAAGCTAAACAACGCTTACATATATTACAATTCCAATTCACTTTATTAATAACCTATAGTTAACATTATTATTATTATACAAATATGTTTTTTTCAAGTCAATTACTTGCTTATAAGCTTTACAACTGAGATGTTTGTTTACATTTGTGCTTTGTTCATGATATTTGATATTAAATTATTAAGGAAATTTCCAACTAAGCCTTAAAGAAGGGCACCTAATATTGCTAACTTGAGAAGCTTGAGAAGTACCAATCGATGTCGTAAATTGAGTATCCTTCGACGAGACGTTCTTGCGATTGTGGCATTACGCACAAAATATAACTTTTCATAGCCAGCATCAGATGCTTTATAATGGGCCGATATTGTTGTAGAGTTATGTTTCTGAAAAGGTTAATAAATACAAATTTTTTTTAGCAAAATACGTAAATAACATTCACAAACTTTGTACCTTATACTCACTTTGGGTTGCGTGTGATTCAAATCCGTGCAAAATTTCCTCTATCTCTTCTAGTTTTCGCAATATAGCCACTTGCAGTTTGAAAAATAAACTTTCTGCCTTTGGCTTTCATCTTGTCTTAATTATAAACTATCATTGGAAGCATCCAAAACTTATAGCGTGATTTCACTATAACGCTAGTGCCGCTTTTTGTCCATACAAATTGCACGGTCATTGATGTTGCCATCATTTCATACGATTTTACCAGCTACAGAGACGAGCAGCCCATCCACTTGGATTCATTCCAGGAGTCAACATCGAGCGTGGAGCGCCTTAAAGAAAAAGCAAAAAAATTAACACTACTGAACGTGAAATTGCAAAAAATTTTCTGTAAAGTAAAGCCAGACGAATGCCATGCAGGAGATGGCCAAAGATTAGGCCGATTTCCATAAACAAATCTGCTGTAATGTGTTTATACTCAGTGAGTACCTTATACTAAAGTATCCTTTGGTTGCTTACGTTTGTCCTCATCCTTATTGTTTTTGTAATCATTTGTCCACCTTTCGTTGAAACTGCATTGTCCAAGCCCTTGCCAATACGTCTAAATCGTGCCTTCAAATGGCCAAACGCCTCAAGTGCCTGCTGCTGCTCAATGGCATCACGGACGTAGAACATTTGAATGCCAAATCGCCTAGAATAACTACGTGGACCTCAGTGCCTTAAAAAAGCCAGACTACTCAATCAGTGATTTTAGTTTTGCGCGATTGTCAATCTTCGAGTCGTGGCAAAGTTCCGGGCAGTAACTTGAAAACAAAAAATCCTTGGCACGCACATTTTAAAAAGTATAACAGACGACTCACCGCTAGTCCACGAGGGCAAGAGGGACTTTAGAATAGCATTCTTTATAATTGCAGTTGTCAGTGGCATATTCTGCACTTGGTTGAACTTCAATTGTGGCACAAATCTACAAATTTATTGTACAAAATTGTTATTTAAAGCTGGCTGTCTTTGCGTAAATAAACGACTATACTCACCCATTGCGCCGACACAATTGTGGAAAAGTGGCACAATTCACAATATTTGTCCTGGTTTATGAAGTTGGGCGGCATGTACTCGTCACTCAGTACACTTAAGACTTCCATTGTATTGGAAAACGCCAAATAAATGTGCTGTGGTCCTTTGGTCGGCATACATATACGAAACACAGTTTCCATTTTTCTTAGCGTGTTCTTCGATTAAGTCGACATTGTTTTGTACCTTTCTGCTTGACCACCAACACCTACGAGCATGACTCTGTCCAAACACTGCGAGATGCTCTGACTAACTCCACCAATTTTAGAGAACTTGCATTTATGGCAAGATCCGTCAGCTGCATTATACATTGCACTGCTCTTTTCTACAAGTAAATTTTCAAAATTGTCACTCATTTCGAATGTTAACAACATATAAAATATACTTTTTCACTAAATTTTAGCTTTTTAATAAATTTAGTTACCTTTGGCGGCAAAATACATACGTTTTCTTCTTCTTTCATGTTTACATTGGGATGGTAAATGCTGCGATAGGCAGTAGCTCCACAAATGAATTAGTAAAATCGAATCAATGAATGCCACTGAACTAGTTACTTTTAAACTGGTTCAACAATCGCTATTTGCTATGCACAACAAACGCTTTGTTTACATTTTTGATGAAATTAAATGTGTAATTTTTTTGGCAATAACATTGCATTACCTGATTTAAAGAACTTCTCCAGGTGCCACTGCCTTGCGCGCGTCTCCTACAGTCAATTATGCCAAAGTGCGTGCAAAGCCCGATCCGTCCAACGAAGACAAATTCTGCTCCATTCATACGCACAACATGACCAAATCAGTGACATATAGCTAATAGAGTTCGTCGGTCCAGCGGATGCGTCAGTCATTGCCAACTCCTAACGGAGCACTTAACACCCGAAATGCGTTTACATCAAAGTGCGTCAACAACCATGCTTCAGCGCCATAAAGTAAAACGGAAGGTATGGGCGACTTCTAGAGTCTTAGATTCGTATGGCGACAGTGGTTGAAGGTGCTGCCAAGGTAGACGAAATACTTGACAACATCAAAAAAATATTTTTCAACATCAAACTGAGAGTCCAACCGCTGTATCTCTTTAATTTAAGGAAACATATGTATGTATATTGTGCCTTGCTCTTACTTACAACCAGACCAATCCTATTAGATTTTCTTTCAATAGTCGCAATAGTGGTTTATGAAGTTGGGCGGCATGTACTCGTCACTCAGTACACTTAAGACTTCCATTGTTTTGGAAAACGCCAAATAAATGTGCTGTGGTCCTTTGGTCGGCATACATATACGAAACACAGTTTCCATTTTTCTAAGCGTGTTCTTCGATTAAGTCGACATTGTTTTGTACCTTTCTGCTTGACCACCAGCACCTACGAGCTTGACTCTGTCCAAACACTGCGAGATGCTCTGACTAACTCCACCAATTTTAGAGAACTTGCTTTCTTTCTACAAGTAAATTTTCAAAATTGTCACTCATTTTGAATGTTAAAAAATTAAAAATTTTAGATTTTTAATAAATTTAGTTACCCTTGGCGGCAAAAAAAAAACGTATTCTTCTTCTTTCTTGTTTACATTGGGATGGTAAATGCTGCGATAGGCAGTAGCTCAACAAATGAATTAGTAAAATCGAATCAATGAATGCCACTGAACTAGTTACTTTTAAACTGGTTCAACAATGCTATTCACAACAAACGCTTTGTTTACATTTTTGATTAAATAAAATGTGTAATTAGTTTGGCAATAACATTGCATTACCTGATTTAGAGCACCTGGAGAAGTGCCACTGCCTTGCGCGCGCCTCTTACAGTCAATTATGCCAAAGTGCGTGCAAAGCCTGATCCGTCCAACGAAGACAAGTTCTGCTCCGTTCATACGCACAACATGACCAAATCAGTGTCGTTCCAGCGGATGCGTCAGTCGTTGCCACCGCCTAAGCTCTAACGGAGCACTTAACACCCGAAATGCGTTTACATCAAAGTGCGTCAACAACCATGCTTCAGCGCCATAAAGTAAAACGGAAGGTATGGGCGACTTCTAGAGTCTTAGATTCGTATGGCGACAGTGGTTGAAGTCGCTGCCAAGGTAGACGAAATACTTGACAACATCAAAAGTATAGTTTTCAACATCAAACTGAGAGTCCAACATATGTATGTATACTGTACCTTTCTCTTACTTACAACCAGACCAATCCTGTCAGATTTTCTTTCAAGGCTGCGCTAACTGCTTGCTTAGTATGACCAATGATGTCAATAACGTCTGCTAAGTCCAGCAACTGGACACTCTTATAGAATATAATCCCGTTCCGGTGTAATTCACACTCACAAAGTTGAAGAGATTGCAGAAGAGTACATCGCCTTGACGTTTGGTTCGTTATCAAAAAGTTCAGAGGAGGTGTTGTTCAACGTCATTCTGCAAAGTCGCACCAGCTTTTGCAGAATTACTGAACTCAGACAGCGCAGCAAATACGCGAACTGCCAGGGAGCCGACAAGTCCGGCTTTATAATCAACAAAGATATGGTATGTGTCGATTATCGTGTTGGTATTTGTAGTGGTTTTCTAGGATTTGTAGTGTAGTCTGAATAGTCAATGGTAGACTAACCAGGTTTAAAGCCACACTAATGAGGTTCGTTCAGTTCTTTTTCAGTTTTTACAATTTTAAATGAATAAAGCTAGGACAGTGTAAAGCCTCTTGATCTCTGTCCTTACCTTAACAGGGTTGCGCGCAGAACTTGGGACCTACGGCGTAAAACGCTTCTACCAATGAAAGATGTTGCGAGGCGCCCGACTGAGTGCCCCATATCGGGTCTTAGCCCGGTAACAGGATTATTATAGCCAGTCAAGAAGAAAAAGTGTTCGGTTTTGCATAATTGGCTTGGAAACCTTATAATTCATATTATACTCATGGCGTATGCGTAACATAAATTTACCTCTAAAAAATATTACTCTAATTTGTTTAATAAAGTAGATGTAAAATCTGTTAGAATTATATTGCCAGAGCAGCAGACATACATATACAGTCAAACCTGCTTAAGTTGGCCACTCACGGTTCAAGAATTTTTGGCCAACATATGAGGGTGTAGCAGTTTTATATTGATTTTATGTTGTTTGTTTATTTTTTAACTTTATATTATGGATAATGATTGTTTTAAACATAAGCATTTATTTAATCGTGTATGTTTATGTACTATGTCCATAAACTCCACATAATAACAAAATAGAATAATATGTACATAGTTTATACTACATACATCATTTAAAGTTTAAATTCATAGTTGTAAAGCAGTCGAAGTTTGTTTCAAGACTACTATACATTCTTTTAAATTCAAAATTGCACTTAAATTCTAATGTAACTTAAGAGAATCTTTTAAATTTGCTTATTCATAAGCTTATGACCTTCTTTCTTTTGTTTTTCAAAAAATGAAATGTTCCGTTTGGAAGGATTTCATTCAAATTTCTATAAGCAACGAGTTTACTGTAACCAATTTCGTTCAGTTGCAAATTTAGCCATTGATTTGGATTACTTTTATGATTCGACAATGCAGCCTTCGTATTTCATACATTTAAGGTGGCCAACTTTTCCAGGTTCAATTGCATTGACAAAATTAAAAAATCGACCAAAAAGTGGCCAACTTACAAGATATGCAGGTGCAAGTTAGGAAGGTAAAAATTTTCGTTTTTATATTATATATTTTGGTTTCACTGAAAAGTGGTCAACTTATGAGGGTGGCCAACTTAGCAGGTTTGACTGTAGTTAAAAACTGATAGGTAGATAGCTGATAGGTAGACAAGGCGTATGCGTGATTTTCTTAGCAGCTGCAAAATATATAATACTTTAACTTTGCTAAATCGTTTATAGTTTTTGAAAATAATATTATTGTTATTATTATGTTATTATGTATTATTATACAAAAAATCTTGCCTTAAATAAAATTTCTAGAAGAAAAATCTACGCTTCAAAGAAATTTTTGTTTTTTGCAAACTCGACTTACAATAAAACTTAACAGCGAGTTAGGCAATTTAGCCTGAAGACAGCTAAAAACTCATCAGGACAATGTGTCCAAAGCGAGCCGAAGCCGCTAAGTGAGCAAAACTTGCAAGCAGCTGTCTGAGAACAACAGATTCCACATTCCGGCGCTCCGTACATGTACGTATGTTTTTTGTATTTTGTGTAAGTCCGTGCCTATGATGACAGCAAAGCATACAAAGTAACATTAAAGACTCATCAGAATTTATCAAAATCAAACTAATAGCAAAAGTTATGAACGGCGACACTTGGGCCTTGGCGGTTTTGTGAGCTGTTAGTCGATTGTTGAGCACTATGGAATTTCGAATCAATTTGTAACGCGCTTGTTTGTTCTTAAAGTGTTGCCAAAGTAGACATTAAGGAGATAGGTGGTTGGCCTGTCTCGCCCAGCATCCGAGTCACACCACACGTTCGTGACGATTTACATACCGGTTTTACCTCCACGGCGCGTCTATAGATGTTTCATATCAAAAATCCATTTTATGGAGAACTAATGCTCTACGATGTCGTCAAAACTAAACATTGTACAATCGTAAGAGAGGTAAAATCTCTTGCTCCAACAAGATTATGAAACCAAACACATAATACCACTTTTCGAACACTGATGTTGGATAGTTGTCACAGATTCGTATCTGGGATTGGACTCAGAGAAGGCTTTTGCTTTTAAATGTGGTAAAATTACTGCCATCGTCATGGAAAACACAGCTAATGACACAAAAATCGATTACAAAAGAAATAAACGAATGAAAGGAATGATTGTACTTTTAACTTTTTTTCAATTTCACAACAATGTCCACACAAAACACCTTGCAAATTATTCGCTTAAGTCAATAAATGTCAAGAGTTCTTGAGAGTTCAGGGTGTATTATAGTCGGGATTGCCTAGCTGCCGCAATTAATGTCAACAATCTCATCATCCGGTCTTCTGCAGCAATGTAGAGCGAAAAGATTTCAAGATTTCACAAATATTTTCTTGCGTAATTAATTCTATATATAAAAACGCTAAGGGAAAATTCAGCGTGGTACCGATTTCTTCGCAATATTACAACGTTTTCAGATCAAGCCAACACCATTCGAAAGATAAAAGGCTTATGGTACAGTTTAAAATTGATTTGAAGTTAAAAAACAACAACATACATTGTACACAAACGTTGTTATTTCATGTTTTCTTTTCTCTTCCTCGTAATCACCTATTATGAGAGCATGTATTAAGTCGTCGAATATTGAAAAAAACGATAAAAGGATTAAAATATTTTGAAAAAAGTTTGGATTCAAGTCCCCTGCTACTTCCAAGCTCTAAAAACACGAGAGAATGCTGCAGCGTTCCGAAGAGTTGAAACTGTTTTAGAGAAGCTTTTTTTGGTCTAAATCTTCTAGATATTGCTTCACTGCCCACTTTTTAACAATTTGCAAGATGACGAGCCCGAAAAATTCCAAGTTTGTCTCAAAGGATTATGTAGCTGTGCCTATTTGGGATTACGTTGAATAGTTGTTGTGACGTAGCGTATCACTGAAATAGCTTAAATAGCCCATTGACAGCAAAGGCTTATACACATTCTTCACATACAATTCTCTTAAAACGTATTTGGTCTTTTTGTAACTCTGAAACTAAAAAAGCCAAAAGCAGGGGAAAAAACAACATAAACTGATGCCAGTTGACAGTTTGGCGCTGTCAAAGCTTAAATTCCAATGCAAAACAACAGGAATTTGGCCAAAACATTTGTAGCTGTTGTTGGTAATATGAGCTTAAGTTTATGGCGTTTTATCTAGTAATTCTTCTGATATTGGCCAGCATATTTTGCTGTACTCACGAGTTGGCTAATTGAATGTGAGAAACTTTTGCGGCGCGTGTCAAGAACTGGGGCTTCACTTGCCACTTTTTAAACTTTTGCAAGAGCTCTTGCAGCTTGAGTGTCATGACGGAGTTTCAAGTTACGCGCCAAGCAACTGAGCTGAGCATGCAACCCAAATCCCTATGAGCTGTTAAGCTGCAATATTTTGACTCAATTTCTGGCAAATTGTCATAAATTTGTAATTGCCAAAAGAGAGCGGCTGTCCAGCTAAAGCTGCAGCTGCCTGCTGTCCTTGTTGCTGTCTGCTGGCAACAGGGCTAAAAGCAAACAGCTAATGAGACCAAAGTTAAACAGCAAACAGAGGCCCATACAACAGCTCAAGGTCCACCTTAACCTACAGCGCCAGCTGCAGCTCCTGCTCCAGCGTCAGCTTTAGGCTCCAGCATGCCTTGTGCAAACATAACAGCACAAAAACTCAAATGAAACATGGCAAACAGAATGTGACCAACGTCTATGACCTCCGGCTGCCCTGGCCCCATGCATTGTATCCGTATGTTGGACGCCTGTGGGACATAACGGACGTCAAGTGGGACGTCGCTGGACTGGCTACAACGTGTGCATGCAACAATTAGTGGAGCAGCTCAATCGGCGGCAAGACAATGCTTATATCCCCCCAACCTGCCCCCAACAACTATCACTTGGATCTGAGGCAGACAAATGTGAAATCAAAAAGTCGCGCACACAATTAGTAAAGCTGCTCGGAAGCAGGATTCGCCAGAGTTAGACAACAAGGATGCTTGTCTGATATATACCCTTGCAGCGAGTACATGAAGTTTGCCAGCAATTCAAACTTATGAGTTATATTAAGACTTAAACGATGATCTGCAAGAGTCAATTATAACAGTTAAGTAGAGCAAGTCACAGTTATTGCATTGTTAGTGAAAGTAGCTTATCTTATTGTCTTAGCCATCTACTGCCGTAGATGTCGTGACGGCAATCGGAATTAGAAAACTTAAGTTGGTGCTGGCACGGAATGGCACCACCTTGTGCGTATGTTTGAAGGCCCCACCTTATGCCAAGTTATGATATAAAACCATTTGTGTCATATTCTTAACATCAATCCAGAATTGAGAGTCATATGGAAAAGTCGATAAGTCCACATATGTAATTATAAAATGTGAGCTATTTGCTTCATAGCGACTTCTTTCATATACATAAAAACTTGTAGTGACTTCTATATAGTTCCAGAATACATTAACTCAACATTCTTTTATGTCGACTTAAGCTACTCTTCCATATGCCCACAGATGTTAAACCATAGGCTTACCTTGTCAAGCAAATAGTCAACGTTGCATTCTCTTTGCTGCTCTATATTCTATGATGTAATCCAAATTTTGCTTTTCCAGCGCTCACCTTGTCATTCTTGGGATTAATTCATTCTTATTGTAGTTCACCCATACTGTCGACCTTGTAAATATAAACAAAATCTGATTGAAATTGTGAACCAATGTATCCAATTAAAGATAGAAAGATTTTATGTTGCTTCCATTCCCTTCTCATCTGCATTTATGCCTGAAGCGTCTGTATTACATACTTATATACTGTTCGTTAAGACAATCCTTAATTATCATTATTTTAAGTCAAACTATCAAACAAATCGCCTTTTACAGGTTAGAGCTAATTGTCTTTTGCTGTTCTTCGTCGAAATATATGCTCAGATCTCCAGTTTTCCTCCGTAGTGGCACTAAGACTGAGTTTCTCCAAGAATCTATCTTGAACTTACTGCACTTTTTTTTAATGTCATACTCTATGTTCTCTTCAACTTCGAAATCTTATTCATGAATATTTAAAAATTGGCTGTAACCTTCAGCTGCTTGAGTTATATTTGCAACCATTTATCCTAATAGAAAATTAAAAGCATTTTTTTCGCGGGCCAAACTTGGGTCCCACCATAACATTATTCCTTACACCTTCTTTAATATCGTGTAATTTTTATATAGTAATAAGTAGATTTCATAAATCCGTACATTATTGTGCTATTGTCTTCGAGATATTGAAAAAACTATTTATATTTGTTTAAGAAATGGATTTTTTAGCAGAAATCTGAAGGGGCAAGTATTCCAAAAACTTGAAGTCAGTATCAAAATTTTAATAAAAGCCAAATTAATCTATATATTTGCATACAATGTTTTGTTTTCATTTTGAATTTTAAATTTTTGATTATTCAAAATGTGCTCCTTCGGTTTTATAGCATCAATGTAAACTCTATGAATGATTCAGTTGATATTCCATTCCAAGCTTCTAGTAATGCTAATTTTATTTTTTTGGTTGCACGATTTGTTACGTCACATTAGGGGGACGAGGGTCGCCTAAGACAAGACAATTCAAAATTTTAGGGACGTCATTTATGAACAGCCCCTTATTGAGGTTCAAATTGAAAATAATCGAATATGAATATTCCAACTGCTCCAGCGATCAAATGCTGCTCTTCTGAACGACAGTCCCGTGCATACTGAATAAACTGATCCGCCATGTTGCTTAGAATACACTAATTACTGAGGCTGACCCAAAACTATTAAGTGTAACTATAGAAATTGTAAACACATCTGCATTTAAAAAAAGAACTAAAGTAGCTGCCTTTATAAACAACGCATTTCAGTGCTGTAAAATAGCCACAGACAAAAGCAACTCCAAAGCACACACTTTTTCACAATTAAGACACAAATAAACCATAATTTACACTGTTATCAATGATTTACATTGCATTTATTGTGATGCATCTAGAAACTGTAAACATAGTTGTTCGTGAGCTGCTGATAAGTAGTATAAGTTGCACGATGCGCGTTGATGTACTCATCCTCCTTGCCAGGTGCACAACCAACCAAATCACAGAGTCGGCGTATGCCCTTTGCGTTGATAAACCAGGTGACTTCACCATAATAATTATGCTCTATTATCATGCCCCGGCATAAAAAATCTTCAAGGACATCCAAAATTTGAGCGCTGCGCACAACCATCAGCCGATTATGATATTCTTGGCTAATGCTTTTGGCGAACACCTTCCCATCCTCGAGAAGTAGATCGTAAATCAGAGCATAGTGATAAAAACTCATCTTCTTGTTATAATTGCAAATATCTTGTGCAAAATGCTGAAAACACAAATATTGCCGATGGTTGAGATATTTTAAGATTAATTTTGATTATACGTACAGAAGCGTGAAACTCACTGGGCGAAAATGAAAAAGAATATGAACGGAAGTTGCATTCTCAATTGATTGGTAACGCGAGATCTTAGGCGATATCCTATCCAACCGATAAATGCTAGATGCAATAAGACATATCGATAAGTAAACCAATTACATCGTGTTTTTCTGCAATTTCATTTACAATATGATAACATGTCTATTTTCCAACCGATTTTCATACAAAACACAAACAAATTTGTCTAATTTTTTTGATAGGATCTGAATGGATCACAGTAACTCCTGCTTGTTTTAATTGCGCTCAGGATGTGTGCCAGCACGTGGTACACCAACTTCATTCTGTAGCAGCTAATCTCTACTTAATTTTTTTTTGTGATCAATCTTAGCTCTCTCATATTTGTCTCTTCTCGTCTCATAGCAAAATATTATTGAAAAAATATTCCTATTTATCGATTATTGTCTTATTGCATCTAGTATTTATCGGTTGGATAGAATATCGCCTATCGTCACGCGTTACCAATCAATTGAGAATACAACTTCCGTTCATATTCTTTTTCATTTTCGCCCAGTGAGTTTCACGCTCATGTAAGTATAAGCAAAATTAATCGTAAAATATCTCAACCATCGGCAATATTTTTACTTTCAGCATTTTGCACAAAATATTTGCAATTATACTACAAAGATGAGTAATTATCACAATGTGCTGATTCCCAATCTACTTCTCGAGGATGGCAGGGTCTTCGCCGAAAGCATGAGCCAAGAATATAATAATTGGCTGATGGTTATGCGCAGCGCTCTAGTTTTCGATGCCTTTGGAGATTTTTTATGCCGTGGCATGATAATAGACCATTATTATTATGCAGAATTCACCTGGTTTGTCAACGCAAGGGACATACTATGTGATGTGGTTGTTGGTGCACCTGGCAGGGAGGAGGTGTACATCAACGCGCATCGTGAAACTTATGCTGTCTACCAGCAGCTCACAAACAACTATGTTTACAGTTTGTAGATGCATCACAATAAATGCAATGTGAATCATTGATAACAGTGTAAATTATGGTTTATTTGTGTCTTAATTGTGGAAAAGTGTGTGCTTTGAACTTTGTTTGTTGAAGTTGTGGCTTTTTTACAACACCGAAATGCGCTTCTGTTCTGTAAAGGCAGGAGTTGCAGCTACTTTAGTTCATTCAAATGCAGATGTGTTCACAATTTCTATAGTTAAATTTCAGCTATAGTAATTAGTGTATTTTAAGCAAGATGCGGATCATTTTATTTAGTACGCAAGGGAATGCGCCATAAATAAAATGGCGCCAAGCGTTGCCACCTACATAAAACGAAAAAAAGTAGCATATTGTAAACTTTGCTCATTTTGGCGTACATTTGCTGTTGCTCGCCTTGGACTAAGTGAGCAATTTTGCTCACTTAACGAGCTGTTACATACAAATAGGAGAAATATAGCACAATATAGTTTTATAATTGCAGCTGCAGTATGGCTAGAAGGTTTAGTTTAGATTTACATCAAACTTTTGTTATGGGCAGTCAGTCAACGAAAAAATATAGTCTGGCAACGTCCGACTGAGGAAGTTAGAAAAGCGAAGCAAGAAAGAATAAGTGAACAAAACGCAGCAAGTAAGCTCCAAATCCATGTTCAAGAATCTACTTAACTGGCCATAACAACCCGTTATCGGATTACGGCCTGATGTAAATACATTCTTTCATTGGAATTGTGGTTTTACGTGGTGGGCCCCAAACCCTACGCACAAGCCTTTTAAGGCCAGGGGTGGCTCTACTGGTCTCGAAAGAACCCAGTGTCAAGAATCTGGACTCATATAAAGATCCAAGCAGCAGCGGATGCTGATAAGAGTGTTCAATCTATCAGTTCATTTCGTAGGCAGCCAAAGGATGCAGGATAAGCTTATTTTGCCAAATCCAAGAGTATTTTAACTGCGTGCTGTCAAGCTGGCTAAAATTGTTCGTTTGGTGTTCGCATTGTTGTTGTTGTCAGACGTCGAAATGGCAACAATGAAAAAGTTGTTGCTGTTTTTGTCAACGCAACGTCATTGTTGCTGCTGCTGTTGGCTTCAAAGCAGCTGTTTACGACATAGGCTCAACACACCACACACACACACCACACACACACCACACACACACCACACACACACACACCACACACACACACCACACACACACACACCACACACACACACACCACACACACACACACCACACACAGCGCGATTTAAATGGCCAGGCTGCGCATGGAAGTTTTTCGATTATGTGCTCGTAAAAGTTGCCTTGTTTTTGTTTTGGCAGCTTTTTATACCCTGTACACAAAGTGAAAAAGGTTATTATAGATTTCTGCATATTATGTAACAGGCAGAAGGAGGCGTGGCAGACCATAAGTTCCATGGGCAAAAATGATCAGGAGCAATAGTCGAGTCGATATAGACATGTCCGTCTGTCCGTGTTGGGCCAGCTTTCTCCGATATAAGAGTTAGAGCAAAAAATGTTACCAAAAGATGTGCATTTTCTCAAGGCTGAGATAATTTGTCAAATAAAGTCGATATCTTACCCCCTTCCCCCGTGACATATTTTCGCAGTTTAGAACCGCTCCGTTGAATCTATCAACTCGAAACTTCGCAGAGATGTGCGTCGTATTTATGTGCATCTGTTTTAAAAATAATCGAACTCAGATAAATACATCAAAAGTTATAGTCAAAATTCCACTACGTGAAGATATGGATACATGTGAGCTAGAGTTACAAAATTTGGTGTGCAACCACCCCTTCCCCCGCAATCGATTTATCTTAATTACTGCCACACCCCCCTATTTATTGATTTGAAAATTGTCACAGACATTAATATATGTATTTTTGATCTGTGTTACAAAACTGAACGACATTAGGCCAAGAACACTGGAGTTATGGGTATAAAAGTGATTTTTGCACCCATAATAGCCAATAGGAAAGCTTGTCAATTGGAGCTTCCCAATAGGAAAATGTTTAAAAGCATATCGATCTTATGAAAAGAGATATAAAAGTGGAAACTTCCGTTCCCATTTTGTGTTTATAAAGAAAAAGATTACAGGGTATTCCACTGTCGGGCACCGTCCCGACTGTCTGCATCAAATTTTTTTCACTCTTCTCTTGTTGTTGTTGTTGTTGTTGGAGCGTACGTACAGTATCCTTTGTCCAAAAACAAAAGAGCGCGCACGTAGATATTATGGCCGATGGTCGGGTGTACACAGGATACCATATCCTTTTGGTGTGCACGTGTGTATGTGTGTGAGTGTAGGGTTGCCCAACGACAATGTCATAAACAAGCAATAAAAAAATATAAAAAGCGTAACACAGTGATTACCATGATCATCAGTGTCAGGCTCTGCTTTTGCTTTTGTAACCCCCACGGCAGAGGGGCAGCACATTGGGCCTATGCCTGTTGCCCATAATGTGCCACAAATACGCCAAGCCTCATTGAAATGTTGTTGTCGCCACCAAATACCCTGCAAATTTTGAGCGCTTTCGATACGAATCGATTGTGCGGAAAGTGTGCAAGTGTTTATATGGTTCATAAGTTAAGTATGTTTGTAGAGTTTGTAAAGAATTCCATTCATTCCAATCAATTCATTTCAAACTTCTTTTTTTGGCGTGCGAAAATGTTATATCCTGCGATATGAACGCAAGCAATGACACATTTTGTATCAAAAGTACCGTTTATATCGCTTTTATGACAAATCGTTTGAATTTATTGATTAAATGCAAAAAAAATTGCATTTATTGCATGTATGCAATCGAGCTGTTGTTTTATTCATAAGTTTATGTAACAAATATTATCGGCTATAGGCAAATTTGAACACGATGTTCATTCCAATTTAAAACATAAAATAACTTTTCTAAATCAATGAATAGACGCAGATAATAGTTTGCATATATCCGAATATCACTCATATGAAATTAGTGCGCTAAATTTTCGCTTCGCCATATAAGCGACATCTACTATAAACGACTATCGCTTATATGCAATATTTTGCATATATCTAATTACGCTTACATGTTACAACTGCTCTGCACTGTTGTCATTGCCGATAAGCGATATCTACTGTTATTCTATGGTTTTTTACAACTATAGTACAGTGCACGCTCGATAGAGTGAACTAATCGCGTGCAACGTTTTATCAAGCTTTTTGTAGCGAATTCCTATACAACTCATAAGCTTTCTATAAATGACACGGAAAAATATTTTTCGTTATAACTATAATTAAACAAGCAGACCTCAAGATACCTTTGGTATCTCCAATGATTGGAGATGGAGCGTGCAAAACAGAGACGCCTGTAGAAGAGATTTACATTAGGAATAGAGTAGTCCAGTTGCAATCCAATATCTACTTGGCATTGGTTTTGTCTGCTGTGGTCACAGGACATCACCATGCATAACATCTGCATTGAAAACTTCCTTCTGAGTTGCATTTTGCTGGGAAACAGCGATGGCAATGATTGGCGGCCTTTACTACCTCACAGCAAGGCGTTTTTCAATAGTTTCATAAACATATTTCAGATACTTGGTTCTTAATGCCACTTCGTCGCCTTCGTTCAATAACCGCATTGAACACTGAACTCGCAGTGTTTGTACTAATTGGACTGCAGAGATTGTCTTTAGATTTCTTTGCTACATAATCGCTGGAAATTAATGAAATGTTGCAAAACTAGCGAATTTTTACTATATCTAAAAACACATTTCATTTTGGTATTAACAACTTAGGTTATAAAAAAATGACAAAGATTAGATTGGAATACTGGTGCGAGGTCATAAGAAAAGATTTGTTTTATTTATGTTTTTTTAAATAGATAGCATTTTTGGGCAAAGTCCTTAAATAATTTTTTCTATTTTTTGTTCTAATAAGTTAACTTCCGGTAGAAGTGTAAAATCAAATTTCCATGCATTAAGTCTTGAAGGGTAGCATAGATTTGTGCACTGTATGTAACACTGTGGAGGAGGCGTGGCAGGCCATAAGTGCAATGGGCACAAAGTAAATAAAAAGATACGTCTATCAGTGTGTGTGTGTGTGCCAGCTGGAACAGCTCTTCGTAGATCATCAGGCACTCGGACAAAGTGGGTGTCATTCTGTACTGTTGTGTTACGAAATTAGAACAATTTTACGGTTTATTGCCGCTTTATCTTAAACGAAGTTTACTTTAATTTTTTATTTAAATACTCAAAGAATCTCTTTATAATACATATATTATATGTTTGCTGTAGCAAATATATTTGATTATGCTGACCAAAGATTTGTTGAGAAGACCCATTCGTATGAATTGTCGCGTCTTTTCAAGGGTTTTCCACTTCATAGGTGGCTTGAAAAAGTTTTCGTTCTATCAACTACTATTGATGACGCGTCTTTATAATCTTCCAAATGAGATACTATAATATATATGTATTAAGGAACAGACTATAATCCGCGGTAGAAGTTTCATATTCCGGGGCTAACTAATAAGCTACAGTTTCCACCACTCTATCGACCAATAACTTGTTGGGGTGAGTATCAAAATGAGAGTATATACATGTTACACTTTTATTTATTCTAAATGAGAATTGCACTTTATTTATAGTACAAGAGTTCGGAAATGTTCCCAGTTCCTTATTCTGTGATACTTTATTCCAATATTTGCCTCTTACGAAGATAGGTGCCTAACACGATTCTCATACCAAAATTGTGAAAGTGGCATTTGATTCTCGCAGTGCTGCCGAAAAACTGTTGGGCCCTATTCCAAGGCCATCTTCTGTGCATACCCAAATGGAGTCCATTCCTCAATTAATGTTTGAATTGATGATACTATAAATGCGTCTTATTATCGGGCGTAGAGGGGACCTAACGTCCTAGGTCCTTTCTGACCTTATTTCTCGACGTCCCTAATCATGATGACGACGTGGCTTTACCGCCACCTAGCCATGACAAAGTAAGGCACCGAATCGAGCAGCTCAAAAACAACAAAGCTGCTGGCGCAGATGATCTGCCTGCAGAGTTGTTCAAAACTGGCAACAATGAGTCGGTAAGGTGCATGCACCAGTTCCTGTGCATAAAATGGCTAGGTGAGAGCAAGCCCGATGATTTGAATTTTGGAACCTAAAAAAAGGTGACCCACCAAGGGGTGCGCAAACTACCGTGGTATCAGTCTTATTGCTACTACATATAAGGCCCCATCGAACGTACATATTATTTTGTGTGAAAGACTAAAGCCATTCGCAAAAGAACTGATTGGAGCTTATCAGTTGGCTTTAGGCCAGGTAAGTCCACCATGGACCTGATATGCAGAACACGCCAAATTCTCTAAAAGATAGCTCGTTGAGGGATGACGTATGTGCCGCACTGTTTGAGTTCGGAATCCCTGTAAAGTTGGTGCGACTGTGCAGAATGATGTTGAGCTCCGCCTTTTGGGGAATGAAAAGAAGGCTACAAGCGGGGGTAGCTAGCAAAGCAGGCAGGTAGCAGATACCCCTAATACTTTATACAAATTTTACTGACCAATTTTGTTATAAATTTTATAGATTTATAAAGAAAATTTTAGAAATACCTCTTTATATAAGTAAAAAATTACAAGTATTTTTGGAGGTATAAATAAAACCCGTATTCGTAAATAAATATTTGAAAAAAAATTTCAATATACATCCCAGAAAAGTAATTGTGATGCACTTGACAGGTTTTTAAAATAATAACTGCTTACAATAAAACATTTTATAAATCGAAACTTTCGGTGACACTTTGTCAAACGCAAAAGTTTCCGTCCGCACGTCCAACACGTTTCCACGTTTCCCCCCTGCAAGCCGATGCCATCCAAAAGCCAATTTTCTTTGCAGTTTTTTGACACTATCAGTGATTTTGTCCTTGGCAATGTTATAGGAATTAAATTAATGCAAATCAAATATTAATAAAACCGCTCAATGTTTCAACACAAGTTTCATTAATTTCTTTGTAACTGCGAAAAACTATTTTCTGGCATTTTCTATAAACTGGCAAGTTTTAATTGATTAATTTAATATTATAATAAAAAGAGAGCTTTCGGAATAAAACTCCGTGATAGCCATTTAGCAACAGTTTGGCCATTGCATGGTGTTTTGCGAAAAACTATCATATCATATGGAAGCGTCATTGTTATCAGTTGCCGGATTCGGATTCAAGACATCCAATTAAAAGGTAGCTTTTAGCCAAAAGTATTTGCAGCGCCTTAAGTTCCTATAGAAAAACTTCACAGAAACTGAATCTATTTTGTCAATTTTTATTCTGCTTTAAGAAGCTATTCACAAATGACCAGACAGAAATCCAAGATTACCTCTAGGGTCAGCTCATACTGTGCTCCTGTTGATGTAAATGCAACCGAAAGCTCTAGAGTATTGATTCACACAAGAATGCGAGCTTCCTCAGTCCAAAGTTTCACAGAAACATCTCTCGGGCTTGAAGTTGGGCATTCCAGTTTGAAGATAAAGTTCGACATCAATCGAAATATTGCACAGAAGTGCAATCAGTGTTTATACCCTGTACACAAAGTGTAAAAGAGTATTATAGATTTTTGCAATATAACAGGCAGAAGGAGGCGTGGCACACCATAAGTTCCAAGGGCAAAAAGTCTTATCATTGACTCGTTTATCGCTTTGACCATGTCCGTCTGTCCGTGTGGGGGGACAGATTTCCGAGACCATAAGAGCTAGAGACACAAAATTTTACCAAAAGATGCGCGTAATCTAAGGAAAGATGAGTCTATCAACTCGAAACTCAGAGATGTGCGTCGTGTTCATGCGCATCTATGTTCCAAAAAAATTCCACTACGTGTAGGTATTTATACATATGAGCTAGAGTTACAAAATTTGGTGCGGAGACTCGTGTGACCCAAATCGTTAAAACTGCACCCCCCTTTTTTCAATTAAACCCCCCCCCCCCCCCACCACCTTCCGCAGCAATCGATTTACCATAATTATTGCCATAGACATTTATAACTGTATTTTTGATCTGTGTTACAAAATTCAACGACATTGACCCAAGAATACTGGAGTTATGTGCATAAGAGTAATTTTTGCCACCATAATAGCCAATTTCCCAATAGGAAAATTTGACAATTGGAACTTCCCAATAGGAAAATTTGTACAGGCATATCGATCTTATGAAAAGAGATATAAAAGTGGATACTTTCGTTCCCATTTTACCGTATTTAGTGTTTATAAAGAAAAAGGGTACATGGTATTCCACTGTCAGGCACCGTCCCGACTGTCTGCATTAAATTTTTTTCTCAAAATTTTTCATATTTAAAAATAAGCCACGAACACACACGCTTTCCAGTGTAAAGATATATTTTTTCGCATTTAATATTAATATAACATATCGCATTGAATAACTTATCGTATGTTAATCGCATTAAATATCGATACGTTGCGATATCATATATTCTGAACATACCTAATTTACAGGCTCAAAGCCGCATTGCCTTTTCGAAGCTAACCTCAAAAGAAAAAACGCTAGAAGTTTCGCAAGCACGTGAAAATTGTGCAGTAAGTGAAAATTTTGCTATTAATATAAACGACAAATAACGACAGATTTACTTTCAGCCATTAATAAGACAACTACTCCCTGGGCCGACGAAGTCATCAAGGAATACGTTGATGACTTGCCGCCGCCAAAGGAAGTCGTTGAGGGAGACCTTAAGTACGTCACTGAGTACAAGTACAATGGCGATGGCAAAAAGATAAAGGTAGAGCGCACCTATAAGATTGTAAAGACTAGTGTACCAAAGTCCGTAGCCGAACGTCGCAAGTGGGTCAAATTTGGTGAAGCGCGCAACGATGGGCCCGGCCCTAGCGCGCAGACCACTGTGGTGGCCGAAGAGGTCTTAATGGTCTATGTTGGCTCCAAGGAATTCGAACGCACATATGAAGGTAAAAGCGAATTTAAGAACCTGGCCAAATGTCGCATATGCAATGGCGGACATTGGTCAATGAACTGTGCCTTCAAAGGCACTTCAATGGACATTCGCCAGCAGACGGAGAGCAAGGCAACTGCAGCAGCAGCAGAAACGTCCAAGTCGGTCAAGTACGTGCCACCGTTTATGAAGAGAATCAAGGATCCAGAACGAGAACGCGATGATTTGTATGCTGTACACATCGCCAATTTGCCACAGTCCATGACAGAGACAGACGTGGAGGATTTGATCAAGAAGTTTGGGCCACACACAAATATTTATCTGCCACGCGATAAGGGCACGGGACTGTGCAAAGGCTATGCCTATGTAAACTTCAAATATCGCAAGGACGGAGCCGCTGCTGTGAAGGTGCTTAACGGATACGGCTACGATCACTTGATACTTTCTGTGGAATGGTCCCAGCGTCAAAAAAATAATAATAATAATAATCATACGAATGTATCAGATATAAAAAAATAATAGAAAAAAAAAAAGTTAGTGTTTTTAACGAAACTGCCAGTGTCAGCATGGAGATCAAGCCAGGTTCACTAGGTGGCAACTCCACAACAAACAATAACATTTGCATGAGTGCATTGTGTTTTGCAATTCAAATGTTTCATAATAGGATGTTTTAATGCCAAGCATTAAGTGTTTAGTTACTAATGGGTCCTTGTACTATAATGTCTAACATGCTTAGACCAAGACTTGAGCGGAATTAAAAGCGTAAACAGAACCTACTTCAAAAGTGTGCCACAATTTCTTATTCCAAGAAAAAAAGATCGTTTTAACTACGAGCTGGTATACAAAAGCTCACACTGGAAGTACCTTACCATTCAACTAAGTCAAAATAAAGTCAACCAAGTCAAAGATGGCTAATTTTTTATAACCAGGTATTCTAGTGCGCCAGCTGCTGTGGTCAGCACATCGAGCGTTACGCCACTCTACATCACTCCTTGCGGTAATAACAATTACTGCGGACCACTCTGCATTAGCTTTGCGAGTCTTTAACTGGAGTTGTTCGCTCGAGTTCAGTGTAGAAGCTGCAACATCAGAATAATTGCACAGATACAAATTTCCCAAAGCTGTTACGAGTGAAAAGTAGTGATACCCAAACAATACATAAATAAAATGAGATCAAATAACTAATGCCCACTTTATTTACAGAATTCACCAGGATTGATAGTACATAATATATAGAAGAGCTGAAGGAAGCCAAAAGAAGCAGCAGGAGAGCAGAGGAGCTGCTCAATACCGACATGAAGCTGTAATTTTATATCACTTGGAGTTTGGAAGCAAATCCTGCAGTGGCACGGAGAGGAGTTGTCTGAATAAGCAAATCTAAGGGCTTATGAGCGTTAGTTGCTTTTCCGTGCGGCAATAAGAGCAAACTTCTTTCAATGCTGTTACTCTGTAAGCTCTGGCTGGATCCAATCCAAAATCACACACTCTATTGCAAATTCAAGCGGATAAAGCTGCTTATTCCTTCGCTTCATTTGGAGTATGTAAAAGTGGGAGGCTCGTGTCTGAGGCAAATCCTGCAGGCGCAGGTAAACTTCTGATCTGGCTGGATCCGTTGGTTAGTTAGATAGCCAAGAACGTAAATCGTCCAAGCTAAATCATCCTATAAAAGCCAACTCACATCAAGCGGATACACCTGGTAATGCCTTCGCTGAGTGGTGACCAACAAAATACTGATGCATTTCAATGTCTTAACCTTGTACGGAGTCAGTCAAGTTTCAGTATCAGTCAGTACTATATATACATTCATTTTTGACCTCTTGAATTATAAATTTTGGTTTCGTTTTAGTGGGAATACGGAAGGCACTCAGCTACGTAAAGAAGCAACTACGAACACCGCGTCGCGTAGCCTAAGATTGCCGCAACTTTACTTCCTTTGCCGTATACAAAAATATCAACATACTAAAGTGAAGGCATACGTCGTGTCTGTCAAAGCAATCGCGCTTAAGACGAAGATGTAACCGCCCAACAAATTAGTTCGAATTAGTAGTAATATATTGAAAAACTGAAGGAAACCTCAAGAACAATTTGATAAAGTCTAGAACGGATGATTTGCCGATCAAATCAGATCATAGAATCCAACGAGTATATGCACAACTCTACGATGGTTGGCACGCCGGGAAGCAGAGCACCATATATGTACTGCCAGTTCAATTTTTTTTGCAATTATGTCCACCAGCCGAGCCTTTTCATCTTGCTAAAGAAAGCAGGTACCCCGGCTTATGCCGGTTTCTGTCAAGTTCCTGCAAAATGGTCAAACGGAATCGCTATTAAATCAAATGAGTACTTTAGGCACCCACTTTTAAATTCTTGGATTAAAATATTGTTTTATCCAGTTGGAGTACCGAACGCACTAATCGTACGTCACCTGCTTTACGAAACAGCTACGAAGAACGAGTTGTGGAGCCTACAAACGCCGTAGCGTCTACAAAGATCAACACTGCGCAACTGTATAAGTTCCGGCATAAGCCGAGTCTGTTTGTTTTCCAAAGTAATCGGGCTTAACGCCAAGAAGTAAATGTCGCCTGGAATTTGCTTGCTATAACGCGAAACTTGCATCATTTTACAAGTGTATTTTCAGCTAATGAAATCCTACTTCCAGAACACAATATGCCTGTTACAACGCGTAATGGTCACGCGATGAACACCAAGGCTGGAGGGACGACTTTTTGTAGGAACTCCATTGACAGTGAAAATGTTCCACTCTCCATGAACCCTTGCGTCAAGCTGGTTTGAATTATTCCTGACAATCTTTGGAAAAGTCAATCCAAGCGATCCAATCCACAACGCCCAAGTTCTCACTGAACGCGCTTGCTGCCTATGAACCTGGACTTCACGCATCTCAACGTGCAAGTTTATGCTGTAAATCAATTCCAAAGACGTTTACATAGGACACTGTCAAGTAATTTAGAGACGTACAAAATTAGATTTTGCCTCCAGGAATGTTCGGATTGAATATGGAACCCATATATGGACACGGAATATGGAAGCCATTCATTCTAAATAAAATGTGCGAAATAAAAACAATTAGACCTTAAAAAATGAAAAGCTAGTTTAAGTATTTGTATTTCTATTACCGGGTTCCAGATGTTGCTATAATTCAACAGCCATTTAAGGACGAATCTTAAATATTAAATATATAAATACCCAGACAAGTATGAAAAATCCAAAAATCCATAGTAAAACCTTACACAAGATTTCAAAACAAGTGACCTCCGGGGGCTCCAGATTGAATAGGGCCGGTGCATCTACAACGGAACGCATTTCCATAGAACACGACGGTGCATTGGAATCAATGGGTGGCGACCAGTCAGCTGGGAGCACTGGCTGGCTGCCACCATTGTTTTTATTGTGTTCTTCTTCTGTGTCGTGCTCAACAAAGCCCTCCACCTTGGTCTCTTGCAATTCTGCAGCATCAGTTGGAGGTGGAGCATCGGACACACTTGTCACACTTGCACGACTATCATTGCCATCCAGTTGCTCGAAAGGTGATGTGGTACTGTTAGCTTCAGACATTATAAGTTGTGCTAAAATTTATTAAATTTATACATTAATTTTGAAAATATTTTTAAGAATAGAAATAGAATATAGAAAATACTTATAAATTTTGTTTCATTTCAGTGGGAATAGGAAAGGCTTACTACGTAAAGAAGCAGCTACGAAGTGAAGGCCTACTTCGTGTCTGTCAAAGCAATCGCGCTTAACACGAAGATGTAACCGCCCAACAAATTAGTTCGAATTAGTAGTAATATATTGAAGAACTGAAGGAAACCTCAAGAACAATTTGATAAAGTCTAGAACGGATGATTTGCCGATCAAATCAGATCATAGAATCCAACGAGTAGCTGCCAAATTTGGACATCACAAAGCTAGTGATGTGCAGTCGGCAGCTATTTACGCTTAATATAGAACGGAGGAGCTGCGTGTGCGTCCGCGTTTGGAGTATGTGAAAAATTGTGAAGCCGGTAACATGTTGGCTGGCTTAGCAGATCCGCATAGCTCAGAGCACCATATTTGTACTGGCCGTTCAATTCTCTCTGCAACTATGGCCACCAGCCGAGCTTTTTCATTCTGCAAAAGGAAGCGGATACCCCGGCTTATGGTCTGCTGTGTGGTTTCGGTCAAGTTCCTGCAAAATGGTCAAACGGAATCGCTATTAAATCAAGTGAGTACCTTATGCATCCCTTTTTAAATTCTTGGATTAAAATATTGTTTTATTCCAGTTGGAGTACCGAACGCACTAATCGTACGTAACGAAACAGCTACGAAGAACGAGTTGTGGACCCTACAATCGCCGCAATTTCGCTTCCTTTGGCTTATACAAAAACGTCGACACTGCGCAACTTTATAAGTTCCAGAGACGGAATAAATAGAGTCTGCTTGTTTTCCAAAGTAATGGATAAACGGAATTAGCTGGATAAGCTAGTATAAAAGAGGTGTCCACGTCTTTGTTTTTTCTCAACGCGCAGAACTAGAAGCTGCACCAAAAGAAACACATAAAAAACAGCTTGCATTCCTGGTACTGTACTCTAAACGTTGCAAATTTTAAACGTTGGCTACCATAATTCTTGAAGTGGACTCCGCTTCGGCATATTACACCTAAACATTTTGTGTTCAGAGCTCCTCTTCTAAACGGCGCCTAACATTGCATCCTTGTCATTGTCCACAGTCTGTCCCTGTGGCATTTTCCTTCAACAGGCGCATTGGGCAGCTTTCTCCCTGGCTGCGGGAGACAGAGCAATCGGAACCGCTGAATAGTTAATCCTTCAATATACCCTCGTTACATATATGTATATACCCTTTAAGCAGATATGCAACTCCAAACTATGGTCTCAAATGCGCAAATTGTACTTTATTAAACTTCAAAGTGGAAAGAACATATTTAAAAGAAGTTGTACATAAACTTAAATGCAAATGATATTAAATATATATATAACCACAAAACAAAAAGTATAAAGTATTTCATATTTTATAGAGCATAACTGCATATTAATTAATATAAAAGTAAACTAGCGGAAGCAGCAAGGCAACTCCGAAAACGCTCATGATCTGCCAGCAGCTATGAAAGGCTACAATAGCCTTCTCCGGACGCGGCGAATAGCGTGGATCTATGCCTATCGGCTGCTCCAGATTGTCCTTGAACTTGATAGCAAGCTGTTGTTGCTCATGTATACGATGCACTGCGTGCACTGGCTTGATGACGTCATTGAGGCTCCAAGAGTTCAGCTCCTTCAGCGTCGATTGTTTACTAGTATCCGTGCGCTCGACATTAGCCATATCGCAACTGCGACGCGTTTTAAGGGGTTCAGCCCTGGATCTCTTTGTGCGTGGCTGCTCCTCATTGCTTGTTCCAAATGCGGCATCTCTGGTATATCCTGCAGCATTCGGTACAATTATTTTTGGTACGTGCAATTGCATCCTCTAGCGTTTTGTTGTCTTTAATCCAAATATCGTGAGTGATATCTGAGAAATTTCCAGAATCAGCCATAATATAATATGTATTTTCGTGCAATTTTCAGTAGTAGTTAAAATTAAAATTTTTTTTGCTTAGTTTTTGTTTTATTGTTTTGCAATGTGCGTTTTTCTGTGTACACGACAAAAAGTAACTGTTATATGGTGTTGGGTAGCGTCTGAGTGAGTGAAGAAGTGAACTTGTTCAGCTAGCTGGTTCTTCCTTGTTCATTTGTTCATTTCAGCTCAGTTTGGTTCACTTGTTCTGTGTTTCGTGCTGATTCTGGTTGTGAGTTGCCATATTCTAGGTTTTTTTTAAATCAATGCGAATCGTACTTCACTTCTTCACTAACTCAGACGCTCAGACGCCAATCTAATTGCTTGGATTACAACGCTGCATGCAGACCAGCCGGTGGCTTCAACAAATTGGGCATTGGCGTTGTTTGCATTAGCGGCATATATACATGTAAATTGATGGAAGCTACGCGTTATTTGGCATCCGTAGAAGTCAGAGCAGAGTCCAGTTGCCATAGCATAGATGCCAGCAACCATATTTTAAACAATTTGTTGGGCGTTTACATCTTGGTGTTAAGCGCGATTACTTTGGAAAACAAGCAGACTCTATTTATTCCGTCTCTGGAACTTATATAGTTGCGCAGTATCGACGTTTTTGTATACGCCAAAGGAAGCGAAATTGCGGCGATTGTAGGGTCCACAACTCGTTCTTCGTAGCTGTTTCGTTACGTAGTAAGCCTTTCCTATTCCCACTGAAATGAAACAAAATTTATAAGTCAATATTTTCCAAATTAATGTATAAATTTAATAAATTTTAGCACAACCAACAATGACAGAAGCTAACAGTACCACATCAACACCTTTCGAGCAACTGGATGGCAATGATAGTCGTGCAAGTGTGACAAGTGTGTCCGATGCTCCACCTCCAACTGATGCTGCAGAATTGCAAGAGACCAAGGTGGAGGGCTTTGTTGAGCACGACACAGAAGAAGAACACAATAAAAACAATGGTGGCAGCCAGCCAGTGCTCCCAGCTGACTGGTCGCCACCCATTGATTCCAATGCACCGTCGTGTTCTATGGAAATGCGTTCCGTTGTAGTTGCACCGGCCCTATTCAATCTGGAGCCCCCGGAGGTCACTTGTTTTGAAATCTTGTGTAAGGTTTTACTATGGATTTTTGTATTTTTCATACTTGTCTGGGTAATATTTAAGATTCTTCCTTAAATGGCTGTTGAATTATAGCAACATCTGGAACCCGGTAATAGAAATTCAAATACTTAAACTAGCTTTTCATTTTTTAAGGTCTAATTGTTTTTATTTCGCACATTTTATTTAGAATGAATGGCTTCCATATTCCGTGTCCATATATGGGTTCCATATTCAATCCGAACATTCCTGGAGGCAAAATCTAATTTTGTACGTCTCTAAATTACTTGACAGTGTCCTATGTAAACGTCTTTGGAATTGATTTACAGCATAAACTTGCACGTTGAGATGCGTGAAGTCCAGGTTCATAGGCAGCAAGCGCGTTCAGTGAGAACTTGGGCGTTGTGGATTGGATCGCTTGGATTGACTTTTCCAAAGATTGTCAGGAATAATTCAAACCAGCTTGACGCTGCGACATTTACTTCTTGGCGTTAAGCCCGATTACTTTGGAAAACAAACAGACTCGGCTTATGCCGGAACTTATACAGTTGCGCAGTGTTGATGTTTGTAGACGCTACGGCGTTTGTAGGCTCCACAACTCGTTCTTCGTAGCTGTTTCGTAAAGCAGGTGACGTACGATTAGTGCGTTCGGTACTCCAACTGGATAAAACAATATTTTAATCCAAGAATTTAAAAGTGGGTGCCTAAAGTACTCATTTGATTTAATAGCGATTCCGTTTGACCATTTTGCAGGAACTTGACAGAAACCGGCATAAGCCGGGGTACCTGCTTTCTTTAGCAAGATGAAAAGGTTCGGCTGGTGGACATAATTGCAAAAAAAATTGAACTGGCAGTACATATATGGTGCTCTGCTTCCCGGCGTGCCAACCATCGTAGAGTTGTGCATATACTCGTTGGATTCTATGATCTGATTTGATCGGCAAATCATCCGTTCTAGACTTTATCAAATTGTTCTTGAGGTTTCCTTCAGTTCTTCAATATATTACTACTAATTCGAACTAATTTGTTGGGCGGTTACATCTTCGTCTTAAGCGCGATTGCTTTGACAGACACGACGTATGCCTTCACTTTAGTATGTTGATATTTTTGTATACGGCAAAGGAAGTAAAGTTGCGGCAATCTTAGGCTACGCGACGCGGTGTTCGTAGTTGCTTCTTTACGTAGCTGAGTGCCTTCCGTATTCCCACTAAAACGAAACCAAAATTTATAATTCAAGAGGTCAAAAATGAATGTATATATAGTACTGACTGATACTGAAACTTGACTGACTCCGTACAAGGTTAAGACATTGAAATGCATCAGTATTTTGTTGGTCACCACTCAGCGAAGGCATTACCAGGTGTATCCGCTTGATGTGAGTTGGCTTTTATAGGATGATTTAGCTTGGACGATTTACGTTCTTGGCTATCTAACTAACCAACGGATCCAGCCAGATCAGAAGTTTACCTGCGCCTGCAGGATTTGCCTCAGACACGAGCCTCCCACTTTTACATACTCCAAATGAAGCGAAGGAATAAGCAGCTTTATCCGCTTGAATTTGCAATAGAGTGTGTGATTTTGGATTGGATCCAGCCAGAGCTTACAGAGTAACAGCATTGAAAGAAGTTTGCTCTTATTGCCGCACGGAAAAGCAACTAACGCTCATAAGCCCTTAGATTTGCTTATTCAGACAACTCCTCTCCGTGCCACTGCAGGATTTGCTTCCAAACTCCAAGTGATATAAAATTACAGCTTCATGTCGGTATTGAGCAGCTCCTCTGCTCTCCTGCTGCTTCTTTTGGCTTCCTTCAGCTCTTCTATATATTATGTACTATCAATCCTGGTGAATTCTGTAAATAAAGTGGGCATTAGTTATTTGATCTCATTTTATTTATGTATTGTTTGGGTATCACTACTTTTCACTCGTAACAGCTTTGGGAAATTTGTATCTGTGCAATTATTCTGATGTTGCAGCTTCTACACTGAACTCGAGCGAACAACTCCAGTTAAAGACTCGCAAAGCTAATGCAGAGTGGTCCGCAGTAATTGTTATTACCGCAAGGAGTGATGTAGAGTGGCGTAACGCTCGATGTGCTGACCACAGCAGCTGGCGCACTAGAATACCTGGTTATAAAAAATTAGCCATCTTTGACTTGGTTGACTTTATTTTGACTTAGTTGAATGGTAAGGTACTTCCAGTGTGAGCTTTTGTATACCAGCTCGTAGTTAAAACGATCTTTTTTTCTTGGAATAAGAAATTGTGGCACACTTTTGAAGTAGGTTCTGTTTACGCTTTTAATTCCGCTCAAGTCTTGGTCTAAGCATGTTAGACATTATAGTACAAGGACCCATTAGTAACTAAACACTTAATGCTTGGCATTAAAACATCCTATTATGAAACATTTGAATTGCAAAACACAATGCACTCATGCAAATGTTATTGTTTGTTGTGGAGTTGCCACCTAGTGAACCTGGCTTGATCTCCATGCTGACACTGGCAGTTTCGTTAAAAACACTAACTTTTTTTTTTTCTATTATTTTTTTATATCTGATACATTCGTATGATTATTATTATTATTATTTTTTTGACGCTGGGACCATTCCACAGAAAGTATCAAGTGATCGTAGCCGTATCCGTTAAGCACCTTCACAGCAGCGGCTCCGTCCTTGCGATATTTGAAGTTTACATAGGCATAGCCTTTGCACAGTCCCGTGCCCTTATCGCGTGGCAGATAAATATTTGTGTGTGGCCCAAACTTCTTGATCAAATCCTCCACGTCTGTCTCTGTCATGGACTGTGGCAAATTGGCGATGTGTACAGCATACAAATCATCGCGTTCTCGTTCTGGATCCTTGATTCTCTTCATAAACGGTGGCACGTACTTGACCGACTTGGACGTTTCTGCTGCTGCTGCAGTTGCCTTGCTCTCCGTCTGCTGGCGAATGTCCATTGAAGTGCCTTTGAAGGCACAGTTCATTGACCAATGTCCGCCATTGCATATGCGACATTTGGCCAGGTTCTTAAATTCGCTTTTACCTTCATATGTGCGTTCGAATTCCTTGGAGCCAACATAGACCATTAAGACCTCTTCGGCCACCACAGTGGTCTGCGCGCTAGGGCCGGGCCCATCGTTGCGCGCTTCACCAAATTTGACCCACTTGCGACGTTCGGCTACGGACTTTGGTACACTAGTCTTTACAATCTTATAGGTGCGCTCTACCTTTATCTTTTTGCCATCGCCATTGTACTTGTACTCAGTGACGTACTTAAGGTCTCCCTCAACGACTTCCTTTGGCGGCGGCAAGTCATCAACGTATTCCTTGATGACTTCGTCGGCCCAGGGAGTAGTTGTCTTATTAATGGCTGAAAGTAAATCTGTCGTTATTTGTCGTTTATATTAATAGCAAAATTTTCACTTACTGCACAATTTTCACGTGCTTGCGAAACTTCTAGCGTTTTTTCTTTTGAGGTTAGCTTCGAAAAGGCAATGCGGCTTTGAGCCTGTAAATTAGGTATGTTCAGAATATATGATATCGCAACGTATCGATATTTAATGCGATTAACATACGATAAGTTATTCAATGCGATATGTTATATTAATATTAAATGCGAAAAAATATATCTTTACACTGGAAAGCGTGTGTGTTCGTGGCTTATTTTTAAATATGAAAAATTTTGAGAAAAAAATTTAATGCAGACAGTCGGGACGGTGCCTGACAGTGGAATACCATGTACCCTTTTTCTTTATAAACACTAAATACGGTAAAATGGGAACGAAAGTATCCACTTTTATATCTCTTTTCATAAGATCGATATGCCTGTACAAATTTTCCTATTGGGAAGTTCCAATTGTCAAATTTTCCTATTGGGAAATTGGCTATTATGGTGGCAAAAATTACTCTTATGCACATAACTCCAGTATTCTTGGGTCAATGTCGTTGAATTTTGTAACACAGATCAAAAATACAGTTATAAATGTCTATGGCAATAATTATGGTAAATCGATTGCTGCGGAAGGTGGTGGGGGGGGGGGGGGTTTAATTGAAAAAAGGGGGGTGCAGTTTTAACGATTTGGGTCACACGAGTCTCCGCACCAAATTTTGTAACTCTAGCTCATATGTATAAATACCTACACGTAGTGGAATTTTTTTGGAACATAGATGCGCATGAACACGACGCACATCTCTGAGTTTCGAGTTGATAGACTCATCTTTCCTTAGATTACGCGCATCTTTTGGTAAAATTTTGTGTCTCTAGCTCTTATGGTCTCGGAAATCTGTCCCCCCACACGGACAGACGGACATGGTCAAAGCGATAAACGAGTCAATGATAAGACTTTTTGCCCTTGGAACTTATGGTGTGCCACGCCTCCTTCTGCCTGTTATATTGCAAAAATCTATAATACTCTTTTACACTTTGTGCACAGGGTATAAACACTGATTGCACTTCTGTGCAATATTTCGATTGATGTCGAACTTTATCTTCAAACTGGAATGCCCAACTTCAAGCCCGAGAGATGTTTCTGTGAAATTTTGGACTGAGGAAGCTCGCATTCTTGTGTGAATCAATACTCTAGAGCTTTCGGTTGCATTTACATCAACAGGAGCACAGTATGAGCTGACCCTAGAGGTAATCTTGGATTTCTGTCTGGTCATTTGTGAATAGCTTCTTAAAGCAGAATAAAAATTGACAAAATAGATTCAGTTTCTGTGAAGTTTTTCTATAGGAACTTAAGGCGCTGCAAATACTTTTGGCTAAAAGCTACCTTTTAATTGGATGTCTTGAATCCGAATCCGGCAACTGATAACAATGACGCTTCCATATGATATGATAGTTTTTCGCAAAACACCATGCAATGGCCAAACTGTTGCTAAATGGCTATCACGGAGTTTTATTCCGAAAGCTCTCTTTTTATTATAATATTAAATTAATCAATTAAAACTTGCCAGTTTATAGAAAATGCCAGAAAATAGTTTTTCGCAGTTACAAAGAAATTAATGAAACTTGTGTTGAAACATTGAGCGGTTTTATTAATATTTGATTTGCATTAATTTAATTCCTATAACATTGCCAAGGACAAAATCACTGATAGTGTCAAAAAACTGCAAAGAAAATTGGCTTTTGGATGGCATCGGCTTGCAGGGGGGAAACGTGGAAACGTGTTGGACGTGCGGACGGAAACTTTTGCGTTTGACAAAGTGTCACCGAAATTTTCGATTTATAAAATGTTTTATTGTAAGCAGTTATTATTTTAAAAACCTGTCAAGTGCATCACAATTACTTTTCTGGGATGTATATTGAAATTTTTTTTCAAATATTTATTTACGAATACGGGTTTTATTTATACCTCCAAAAATACTTGTAATTTTTTACTTATATAAAGAGGTATTTCTAAAATTTTCTTTATAAATCTATAAAATTTATAACAAAATTGGTCAGTAAAATTTGTATAAAGTATTAGGGGTATCTGCTACCTGCCTGCTTTGCTAGCTACCCCCGCTTGTAGCCTTCTTTTCATTCCCCAAAAGGCGGAGCTCAACATCATTCTGCACAGTCGCACCAACTTTACAGGGATTCCGAACTCAAACAGTGCGGCACATACGTCATCCCTCAACGAGCTATCTTTTAGAGAATTTGGCGTGTTCTGCATATCAGGTCCATGGTGGACTTACCTGGTCTAAAGCCAACTGATAAGCTCCAATCAGTTCTTTTGCGAATGGCTTTAGTCTTTCACACAAAATAATATGTACGTTCGATGGGGCCTTATATGTAGTAGCAATAAGACTGATACCACGGTAGTTTGCGCACCCCTTGGTGGGTCACCTTTTTTTAGGTTCCAAAATTCAAATCATCGGGCTTGCTCTCACCTAGCCATTTTATGCACAGGAACTGGTGCATGCACCTTACCGACTCATTGTTGCCAGTTTTGAACAACTCTGCAGGCAGATCATCTGCGAAAGCAGCTTTGTTGTTTTTTAGCTGCTCGATTCGGAGCCTTACTTTGTCATGGCTAGGTGGCGAGGTATAGCCACGCCGTCATCATGATTAGGGACGTCGAGAAATTATGTTCGTTATACGAAAACTGTCTACAGTTGATCTTCCATCGTGTTCAAACTGTGATAGAAACGTCATAGTTTTTACTAGATTCTCAGTTTTAACTTTAGTATAATCAAATAGTCACAGCTTTGGTAATCATAATCAGTAATATTTGCTACAGCAAACATATATAAAGAGATTTTTTGAGCATTTAAAAAAAATTAAAGTAAAATTCGTTTAAGTAAAAGCGGCAATACAGAATGACACCCGCACTGCCCGAGTTCATGATGATCTACGAAGAGCTGTTCCAGTTTGCAAATCCGGTCACAGCCACCGTTCTTTGCGAGTATGTGGCCCCAAGGCTGGCACTAAATGACGACGAAGTGGAGATCACTGTGAACTTTGCTCTAGAATACGGACTTAAGAATGGATATGTGGAGTACCAGGAGAATCTATATAAGGCAGGCACCTTGAAGCATAAGGCTTTGGATATATTGGTTAAGGACACCAAGAATGATGAAGTCGAACGTGCATTTAATAAAAAAGTGGCTTTAAAATGGCAAATTATGAATAAATCGTGTTGAGTTGAAGTTTATACTTTGTACTTAGTTTGGGGTTCAAGGGCATTATTTGTGGGCTTATTATGGCTGACAAGCAAGGCCGCTTGGGGACGTACTCATATTCTTAGGTGCGGAAGCAATATTTTACTTTCTTCCCAGCCAGAGAATTATCTTTCATTCTGCTAAGTGCCGCTTTTCGGGATATGTGTCAATTTCAATTATTGCAGCTGCAGTATAATAGGAAATAATTTCAGACACAGTTGGTTTTAAAACTACAGGCAAGTTTCGAATTACAGTAATTTTGGATGTAAGATTTAAAACAGTCCCCTTGAGGCAAGTGGACGTTCGAAAAGCACGAGCTTTAAGCCGAGGTTCCAGTACAGTGCTTTTGGCATATAGTACATTTTTCTCAAAACCCTTAAAGCGAACTGACATTTTGCTGCATTATATAACTTCTAGCTAAAATTAAGTACGATATATTCCAGATTTTGAAAACGAAATCGATTTAGACACTACAGAGAGATCTTATAATGAAGAAATATTATACTTGGTACTGTAAAGAGTGCTTTTAATTTGATAATCAACGAAAGTATAAAGGAATATATAAAACCATGCACTCGAAGCTCTTAAAGCTTTGAAAAAAGACTGAACAGTAACAAAGAGAGAGGAGCTTATGAGACAAAAAGTGAAGTGTTCATATTTATGGTCTAAGAAGTCGGATTCTCTTTTTTTCTTCCAAACAATGTGTACTTATAAGTTCCGAGAAATACTTCTACTATATAGTATTTATACGTTTCGATAAGAAAATGATCGAAGTGAATGATTGGAAAGAGACAATTATTGAAAAACGGTTAAATTGTCAAGTTCCAGTGTCATGCAGGAGAAATATTAATAAGGACGTCTGTCCTAAATTAATAAACAAATCTGCGGAAAATGTATTTTGAAACCAGTATGTAAAAATTCGTTCGAATAATATTACTTTAAAATAACATTATTTAAAAAAAAAATCGATTTTGATGTTTTTATTCAAATTAACTCATTTCAGGCAAAATAGCAATGAACCCAACATCCGACAACCTAGTGATAAATTTCCTGCTTTGATCCCGGCTTGTACTTCAAATTTTTCAGTACGAATCATCCTAAAAATAGTCAGATTGATCCTAACTAGTATTGAAATTAGCAGAAAACAAATTTCCCATCAAATTCAGAATTACTTTTAGTTCCAATCAATACATCTGTTTCTTCGGGAAAATAATTTTCAGTATCATCGTTGGAGAGATCTTCATCGTAAGACTAATTCATTATCTCTCCTAGATACCTCTCTTTGCCGGTAAGATATTTCGGTGTGGCCATATTGTGTTTTCAATTAGAATCAATATCTGAAGTGTACAGCAAATAACGCATAAAATGCAAACAAAGTTTTTCTGTAAGTAAAAGTGTTGAAAATAGCAAGGTATGAGTATTTCTTATGCATATGTCAAAACAATGACTTAGTTTTTACTTTTTCTGAAATGCAAGGTTTTATAGTTTAGACACAACCTATATACCAGAGAACTGCAAGTGTGCGTATATTCATGACCGTTAGTATACTTATAACTTATGGATGTGGTTTCAGTGCATATAAACACCATTTTATATAAACCTTCCTCTACTCAAACACGCCTGATCATGGCCGTGGTAAAAGTTAAAACAACCCCCACATCATTTTTGTAACGGTATTTTTGATAATCGAGTATATGAAAAAATATTTTTATTGTAGGTACACACACTTCTTATTAAAAATAGCCACATGTTTAAATAAAAAAAATTGTTTCTAGTGCAGAATGCATAGAAATCTTACATGTGTGAAAAGTCGCACACGAGGGAAGACAACTTACGTTTTTGAATATCTCGATATCGAAAAATAAGATTATATGAAATATAATTTTTTTTCCGTTAATTTGATGTTTTAGGAATGGTCAAGAAGTTTCATAAGGGTAGCTTTAAAAATAAGATGAAAAAGTTTTAGTTTAAAATTGATTTGTGTGATTACTCACACAAGGAGAAGATTAGGGTTAAGAGAATCGATAGAAAAATGGGGGAGTAATAAATAAATTCATTTGTAAAAACAAAAAATCCGTTATTTGTTTACCAAAAAAAAAAAATTGGAGGGTTCCTCAGAAAAAAGTAAATTGTTTTAAGTTCTACTGTATTTAGTTTTTTTTTATTTTGTCGCACAGTGTAATCGCATACATAAAATGTTTTGTATACATCCGATTATCGCTTGTATGCATCACCTTATATTGCATATAGGCGATATCACCTGTAAGCGATTATCGCTAATTTGAATTGTTTTGCATATAACCGATTATCGTTTATATGAAATTTTCGCTTGTTTGCAATAACTACGCTGCATTTTCGTCATTGCACCTAAGCCATATCTACTGTATAAGAATAAAGTAATTAACGTGAAATTAATAGCATTGGGAAAAAACGTAAAACTTTTCGTACCAATCGAATATTTATAATATCTGATAACGAGCCCGCCCAACGTTTTTTTTTTGTGATAATTGCTTAGTGCACTGGAAATAATCAATCGGCAATATTACTAAGCATCGTTCCATGGAACAGTAGCACCCGATAGCAACGCCCCTCAGATCAAAGCGCACGCGCAGCGGAATAATGATATTGTCCGAGCGAAATACCGTCAAAACGCGGATTGAGAGACAACTCGTCCCCGGGGGCTGGCTTCTGTTCGTCAGTGGAGCACCCCCAAATTACAATGACATAGAGGCAAGGCAAACAAACAAGTGCAATCCATTTAATATAATGCTATTGCATTCAAATTTTGCAAATCCGCCAAATATCTGTACGATATAACAAATTAAACCACGGATTGACATAATTGATTAACACTTCAGTGCTGGCATATCGGTTTGGGCAAAATTCATTTTTTTGGTGTTTGATTTGTTCAATATGGGATTTTATGAGTAAAAGTAAAAAAAGTAAAAGTTTTTAAAATTAAATGTAAAAAGAATGAACAAAAGTGCGTTTCAAGCCTAACATAATATTGTCTATAACCAAAACAATTTAAAAAATCTGATTTTAGAAAAGAATCGTTTAAGGTTTGAAGGCCTACAACACAGATTGGATGACGGTGAGTTTTTGGATGTTGGTGGTCAATAATATTATATTGGAAATCCGTCCAAGTGATGGAAACAACTGGTCAAAATTATCAGTACAAATTTGTGTTAAACAAAATATCTTGTTTTTGCAAGTGGTTGAAAAGTAAAGATAGAAATCAAAAGCAACAAAAAGCAAAGAAAGGAGAATCAAAACCACCAACGAATTTAGACCCAACACCAATGTTAATATGGACAGCTGATTAAACTTAGATGTCAAATAAAATGCGAATTAAATAAAGAACTAAACAACTAAGATGCAACAAATTTAACTGATAATACATGATATTATAACTTATATAAAAAAACTTATATATAATTTTAATTATAATTATTATGTACTATATTCGATATTATTTAACTGGTTAACCTTTATAATGTTTATTTTATGAATACCTAGACAATGAGGTGAAAATGTGGGCATTTAGTGATGAATTATATGAATAAAAATATGATAATTATGGAATAGATATTGGTTTGTTTTTCCTAAAGTAGAGAGGATAGGGTAAAACGATCGTTAGGGAGTCTTTTTATATAGGCCAGCGCATTGGAGACTCAATGGTAGGGAGGGTATAGAGTGCTATGTTGCTCCGACATCTTAGTAACATGAATATGTGAGTACAAGAGTTTAGGTGCTATCTGTTTGTTCGAAGTTTGGTGTTTTTTTTGTATACTCTCTATTATGGAGGGCCCCTTCTTTTTTATTTATTTGTGAATGTGGAATGTTTATCCTCGGGATTATCAACGAACCCCCCACAGGCTGTTTTTGCTATTCGTCGATAGGAGCCAAGTGATGATGTCGTGGATAGTGGCAATAGTGTGGTTTGGATTCCTAGTTCCAGATATATTACATTTAAAACACATTACAGTGAGAAGTATCATCTTAATCTGACGTTTTAAAGTTAATAAAAATCAAGACATTCCGCTGCCCGTAAGCGGTTTTTACAAAAAACTCGATTGGCAACACAGTTATGTTACTGACAAAGCATCCCAGTAGGAAATTTGAGACTGCTTGCTTGTGGCTGAACTATTTGGTTAGTTTGTGTCGCATCGGTAGTGCATCAATTGGGTTGCTCTAACTGAGAGCAAGGCCAACGATTGGTTAACTTTTGTTATTGTTGTTGTGTTTGTTAAGGGCAGCGTGTTTATTGTTGTAGGCTATTTTCGGCACGTTTTTCTGTTTTGATTATACACAAACACTCCACACACACACACACACACACACACACACCCATCGAGCTGAGACTCTTTGTTTGAAACAGCAGCGTTAACTTTCCATCGCCCAACACCCCCGCTGAATGGGCGTCAACACCCTCCTTTGCACCAATGTGTAGATTTATTGTACGCTTGAGGTTTACTTTTGTTGCGCTTTTCATGCGTGTGTGCGTTTCGGTGAGTGTGTGTGTAATGTTTACTTATGCATGCAGACTTTAAAGTCACGCATACGGGCATAGAGCGAGAATGAGAAAGGTAGACAGAGAGCGAGTCAGGGAGTCAGCATGGTATGCTGCCTGCCTACACAAACAAGTCATTTTTAATGCAAATATTTTTCTTTATTTTTACTTTTCCTGCGAAATCATCGTTACTCTCAGCCCCCTCAAGCAGCACGGGTGTCCTCCGTACAGCCCGTCGAGAACAACAACAACAAAACAAAATTTGATGCAGACAGTCGGGACGGTGCCCGACATTGGAATACCCTGTACCCTCTTTCTTTATAAACACTAAATGTAAACATTTTCCTATTGGGAAGTTACAATTGTCAAATTTTCCTATTGGGAAATTGGCTATTATGGTGGCAAAAATTACTCTTATACCCAAACCTCCAGTATTCTTGGGCCAATGTCGTTGAATTTTGTAACACTGATCAAAAATACATATATTAATGTCTGTGACAATTTTCAAATCAATATATTGGTGGGTGTGGCAGTAATTGAGGTAAATCGATTGCGGGGGAAGGGGGGGTTCATTGATAAAAGATGGATGCAGTTTTAACGATTAGTGTCTCCACATCAAATTTTGTAACTCTAGCTCACATGTATCCATTTGCACATGTAGTGGAATTTCGAAGCAGTTTATAGGTGAGGGGGGGTGAAATTAGCATATTTTTGACTATAACTTTTGATGTACTTAACCGATTTCGATCATTTTTGCAACATAGATGTACATAAACACGACGCACACCTCTGTCGAGTTGTCACGGCATAACTCGACAAACTTGCACTGAATAGGTATAATGCGTATCTTTTGATAAAAATAATTTCTTCTCTAGCTCTTATAGTGTCCGAGAACGGTGCGACAACACGGACAGACAGACGGACATGACTATATCGACTCGACTATTGCTCCTGACCATTTTTGCTCATGGAACATATGGTCTGCCACGCCTCCTACTGCCTGTTACATACATTGCACAAATCTAGAATACCCTTTTACACTTTGTGTATAGGGTATAAAAAGACAGAGTCGGCAAAGAATTGCAAACTGAGGCCGATCAAAGGTTAAAATAAACTGAAGCACGTCATGTAAATGTTTACACATCATCACCAACATTCAGCTAAGCAAATACATCGACCTCATCTACCACCACCAGCAAGCGCTCCAAAGCGACAGCGTCGCAGCTGACGTCAGCGTCGCAGCTGACGTCAGCGTCGCCGTCGCCGTCGGCGTCAGCGTCAGCTCTGTGTCGTGTGTGTGTGTGTGTGTGTATGTGAGAGGGAACATTATTGGCGCATATGTTCTACACAAATTCCACAGATTGATGTTGGAATTTTTTTATTAGCATTTCTATTTGCCGTCATTGCCATTGGAAGTGACGTCAGAGCGCGCCGCCCCCCGCCGCCCCAGCACTTATTGCCCCCTTTATGCTTGTCCCTTAACCCATTTGTTGTTCCTTTTTTTTTGTGCTACTAGCATTGTCCTTTGTCTGCACTTTTCAGCAAAGGCATTTTTAAATTGTGTTTGCCATTTTTTGTTGTTGTTTGTTTTGTTTTTCTGCTTCTTCTTTTTTTTTAAGCCGCCTATGCAAAATTATTGCAAAGAAACCAGTGAGAAACGGAAAGAGGAAAGAAGAAAGAAACGGGAAATCTAAGCAAAATCGGCTAAAAGCGCAAATCGATTGATTTCATGTTGATTACCTTGATTTGTTTTTGGGTGTTATTGTTTTTATTGTTACTGTTGCTGTTGCTTTAGGTGTTTTTGTGATTTGCTTGTAAGCCACTTAAAGTCAAAGTCATTTTTAAGCTTTGTAGCCACTTACAATAAGGTTAAAGTTATGTTTATTTCGGGTTTGCTAAATTGCGGCAAACAACCAGCATTTCATTGCTTATTTTAGGGACCGAAATCGATGTTTAAAGTACTATTTATGAAAATGTTTTATCTTTCGATACTGTTTCTAGCTAGACTATGGAATTATAACTGTTCATAAATGACGTCACCAACGAGTGGTTTCATCAAATTGTGACAATGTAGGAGTACGTGTTCCGTAAACATGACGTCACATTCAAAATGTTAATAAAATCTGAGAAAATCGTTATATTTCTATGCAATGCTTTCTTTTCATTTCGAATTCAAACATATCGATCAAAGATCTTGCATTCAATTATAATTTTGGACTTCAAAACATCCTCCTTGCGCTATCATAAAAACAGTACATACTGTCTACAATGATTCAGTTGATATTCTCCCTTCTCACAGCTTATTTGAGTTTTTTAGTTGCACGCTTTGTGAAGTCACATGCAGGGTAGAGGCGTTGCTTAAATGTGACTATTTGTGACCAAATTTTCACAACTTTTGTGAACAGCCCCTTTTCGCAATGTACAGCGTTTACATTATCAACTTGACAGGCAGATGAAGTTGATAGAAGGGGTCTGAGTTTTAGAAGAATTGGATAGAGTTTCCGATAGTTGTACCTACACTTGAGAACAACCAGAGGTATCACGCCAGCTGTTGCAAAACCTTCATTTGTTGCCACCTATGTACATAGCTGTTGTGATCTAATAAGCGCAGCAAAGTCTTCCGCTTAAAGGATTGCACCTACCACGGCTCTTTCAAACTAGCGGATGCTCTCAAACTTTTTAGAGTTGACATAACCGCCATCCAGGGGATGCTAAGATGAGGTCTGCTGAAAGGCAGCAAACTGACCATGCCGCTCTGAAGTCGAGCGCTTACCAGGCGCACGTCTTGGAAAGTATTGTGTTTTTTGCCTGATCTTTCCCACTGAGGCACAATCCACCCTTCTACAGACTTTCCCTATGAACCGCCGTGAACATCTTTTTGCCAAGAGCTTTTGTCACCATACACAAAATATAACCGGCGAAGCGCCTAAATGTTAATTAACTGAGATTCTCACTTTGAAGAAATCACATACTTTGTCTTGCTCTCTCATATGACCCATCTCATACTCTTTCAAAAGCCGCAAAGGCTCCGGTAACTGCTAGCTTAGTACTACCATTGATGTCGATATCATGGGTGCCGATTTGCTATTCTTTTGCAGGATTTGTCGTAGTGTGAATATCTGATCAATGGTGGACTAAACATGGCTTTGGTCTCTCACACAAGACGCTCGATAGAAAAAAGCTGCATACCATGGGGTCAGCTCGGCATTAGCTTCACATTCATCTCAAAGGTAACAGTATTTTGGAAAAACTTCACACATCACCAAAACTTCGCAATTTCTGTCAAATCTGTTAACCTGCGAGTATAAGGTAAAGCTTAAATGTGTTTTTTTTTTTGTTGGTCAATCAGTTGAAGAAAAGGTTAGGCCTTTAAGTCCAAGTTCAGTTAAAGTAGAACATGACAAAAGCAGCAAGCCAGAGCAAGAAGCAGACAGTGATATAGAAAATTTTGGAAAATCTGCAAATAGGAAAAGAGGCACAGAATGTCAACACTTTCATTACGTATGCCAAACACGAATCGAAACTTAAAAACTTGGCACGATAAGCTCAGTGAGTGAGACTGTCACCGTGGCGACAACTTGGTAGTGTGCGTGTGTGTGTGGTTGTGTGTGTGCCATTTGCAAAGACGTAAAGGCTAAAAAAGGAGCGCAAGAAACGCACACAAGCCGAAATGAGAAGAGTGCGACCCACTCTACCACGGGGGAGAATCCGAGCAAGAGAGAGAGAGAACGAGCGTATACGGCAAATTGTCAGAGGTTGTCAACTAAAAAATGGCATTAAGGCACAAAATCACGTACGCCGGATTTCTGTTGTATTTCTATGTCAATGATGGCAATGACGATGATGACGTCCATGATGATAATGATGAAGATGCTGTAGCTGATGATGCCAATCATGAGGTTACCACGCAGCTGTCTAGCTAAGGGGTTTTTGGCAACTGTTTTTGAATTGAAATGAAATTGAAAATTACACTTTGGCTTATCTATGTGTGTGTGTCTGTGTGTGTGTGTGTCTGTGTGTGTGTGTGTGTGTGTGTGTGTGCGTGGTTGTGTAGATAATGATGAAGTTTTGTGATAAAGTTGTTAAGTGAATTGAGTAAGCCTGACGCCTAGCATTCAGCCACCTCACGTTCCTTGAGTTACTAGTTCGTTAGGCTTAGTTAAGCCCGGGCGTGGCAAGCAAAATCAGTGGACTCTTCTAGGTCTATCCGACCTCAGCAGCAACTGACAAGTCTTGTGCCGCACAAGGCGAAAACATGATGCATGCCCCGTTCCTTTGGCATTTTGCATGCATTTTGATAGGTTTGGCCATCAGCGAAGCGAAGCGCAAAATTTTGCGCATAAATGCGTTTTATCTTACAGCAGGCAGCATTTTGGACTTGGATATGACTGGATCCAGCCATGCCCAACGTTGCTGGGCCGGGATGGGATTTAATTCGGTTTTTCTTGGCAAAATAAACACAATTTTCGCAGCTGCTTCAACGCACAAGCTGAGCTCTGCTGTGGTCGCTTGTTTCATAGTTTCCAATTGCGTTCAGTGTGTTCAGCGGTTTGTTTTCCTACTCCCGTACTCCCCTTTTCCTGTGCCCATCTACTACGCTGCTCCGTTGCTCCGATACTCCTTTGCTTCTTAGCGTCTTCTTGTATCTGCACCAAAACGCTTCCGACGGCTTTTGCCACGATTGCTTCGTTTGGTTTTGATCTTAAATACTCTTCAAGTGTAGCACAGTGTTAAGAGTTTTACACATTAGTTTGTAACACATAAAAAAGGGTAACAATTAAAATCACTTCTTTATTGTATTTAAGCCATGAGATTATCTTAATCTTTAGTTGGAAAACCACTCTCTCGCTTTTGTCGGGTTTTAACTTATGTGCCGAACATACAACTAGCTCCTTAAGTTGTCGTTTCGTGATCTTGATTACACTAGGCAACAAATTTAACCTCAATTTTATGCTTTTAGCTGAAACATGTTGTTTCAGGCATCAGTCTTTGATAGCATATAAGCAATTTCAATAAGCTTGATTTAGAAGGCGCTGGCAACCAACTCGTTTGCCATGTGTATGCCGTGACGGTAGCATATCATCATTGAGCTACTCTAAACGGTATTTCAACCGGAAAGAGTATATTTGAGCGATACTTTTTGGTTGCCTATTTTTACGCTCATTCTGAGGAAAACGAAGCTGCTATTACACTCCAAGCGCGTAGTTTACTGTTTTTGTTGTGCTTTTGAATACCAATGTTTTATGTCAATGATTCCTCGCAAATCCTTTTGCAAGTTCGAATTACGCTTTCCTGCGACTCCTATTTTTACTTTGTAGTCTCATAATTTTCAAATCAAAACCTTTTCACTTTAAATAACGGGAACTATGCAACAAAATAAAAGCCTATGTGTCAAACAAAGCTTTTCACTTAAATTTGGGTTTGCTGATGTCGAATTCGGAAACAGTTTTGGATTTTTTGGCACAGTTTTCGAATTATGGCTATTGGAAAAAATCCAGATTTCGAGAGTTGCGATATCAGCAAATCTCATGTTACTCTTTTACTTTAATACCGATTGAGATGAACTGCATGTCATTTAAGAAAATCACATATTGGTTCAATGTTTCTAAGGCGGGTTTGGTCTATTTAAAATCGATTGCTAGTTATAGGGCAATCGGCTCAAATTTTTTGAGCTTTGGTTCCAAAGTAATTGGATCAAAAATTTGAAAAAGTTTTTGATGAGTTCCTAAAGAATTCAATAAACTGATTAGTTTCGAACACTTTTACACCAATTTGAGAAAAATCGCTAGCGAAATGATGAAGGTATTGGGGAATATCGAAAAAATTCCACAGTTGACCATTTTTTTTTTGTAATTTCCTTAAAAACCCAGGAGTAAAACCTACAATTTTTTCGAAAACCGTTCTAGGAAATTCAAAACGCTTTCCGGACTTAAGATCCGCGACCCCAAATTGACCGAAAAAGGAATGATTTAGCTATAGGTTTTTCATTGAGCTCGAATTTGTTGCATAGTATTATTTAATCTTTAATATTTAATTAATTATTTAATCTATAAAAAATTGTAATATGTTTTGTCAAGTGTTGCACTGCCTCGTACTTTGTACATCAAGAACCGTGGTTTCAAACATAGCGCATGTTTTGTATAATAATGAGGAATTATTATATTATCTTCTTCTTCTGAGCTGTTCATAACAACTACTTACCGGCTTACGGCCTGATGTGCAGTACTCCTTCGTTGCTTTCCTTAAATAGCCACATTGACGAACCATCGCGAAGAGGTTTCTTCTTCCAACACACCTAGCCAGCGGATGTTAATTCGCTTGTCGTCGTAAGAGCTCATAGATTTCGCCGTTCCATCGCGTAAAGGGCCAAAGAACTTAAGGATTACTTTCTGCTTCTAAATGGACAAATGCATTAGGCTGCGTCATCTCACTTGGCACAGCACACATAAATCAAAAGCGGGAAGGATAAACAGGAAAAATGTACTTCTTGTGGATCAAATCCTAGAAGAGTATAGTTTTCAACATCAATATAAGGGTCCTACCGCGGCGTCTTAAATGTCCCTTAAAGAACACATACACTTGGTCTTGCTCTCTTTAATAACCAGACACACCCTGGAAGATGGATAGTATGACCAATAATATCGATATCATCTGCGTATGCAAGCAACTGGACACTCTTATAGAACATAGACCCGTCCCTATTTACTTCGGCCTTTCGCAACACACTCTTCATCACAAAGTTGAAGAGATCGCAGGATTGGGAAACGCCTTTTTTGAAGCCTCGCTTGGTATCAACAAGTTTGGCGAAGTTCTTTCCTACGTTCATTGCAAGGGCAAGAATGGTTACTCGGATGTCTTTTCAGAATTTGACATAGTGTGAATATCTGATGAATGGTGATTCCAAGGTTCCAATCAATGGACACGCTTTCATCTTGCCATATTCTTAAAAGAGCTGGTTCTCCTTAATGCTGCCTGTTTTAAACAGGACTTAGTTGCTCTTCGGAATATCATGTTTAAAGTTAAGAATATTTGGAGCTGGGTTGTTCAGATTGTTAGTTATTTCTTATTATATCATTTGTTTTGACTAGAATCAAAATATACGTAAGTATTTTTTTTTTCTAGTTACTAACTACAGCTAGCTTACTTTTAAGAAAAAATTCATATTTCCATTTTTATCTTTATTTTTTTAATCTATTTCGCTATTTCAGAGGTATATTGAATAGATACCCTGCGTATTTCGTGACGTCTTGAATCAAGACTGGGCATAATGTGACACCTTGTCTTACTTGCGCCTTCAATCACGGCATGTACGCGGAATACGCGCCCGGTTTAGAAAATATTTTACATCAAAATGGTTTAACTTAAATTTGAGCCCGTGACCTGTACCTCCTAAGTTTTTACTATCATTTATAGCCTTATCAATAAACACCCGTTTTTGTCAAGACTGGAGTAAGTTCGTGCCTTTTAAGCCAAAGCGTATTAAAACTTCTGCATTTCGAACTAAATATTTTCTCTCCTATTTTTCCGTTTCTGCGGCCGCATATTGCTGTTTCTTTTTTCCTCTTGTTGCTCGGCGTTCCGTTTGGTCCCGGCTAACGAAAATTTTATTACAAGTTTTCTATAATCGACTTGTGGTTTTGGCTCTTGGGCTGCTTGTGGCGCTTATCGCTAATATCGTAAAATTGTTAGCGCCATTGGGTTTTTTTTTTTTTGGCTCATAGGGCAAACTCTGTTTGGGCCAGCGGAAACATTTTTTGGGTGTTTTTCAGGGGCTGTCAAGGGTTAAGGCGGCTGCATGTCGTTCATTTTGAATGTGTTTGCATTTTCGTCTGCCTCTGTTGGCCATTGTTATTAAATGAGATTTTATTTTGATACATATTGCAGCCATGTTGAAAATTGGCAACAAAAATCGTTGCAGCATCTACCAAAAAGTATGCTACATATTTTAAACTTCAAAGTTTTACGCAAAGTTTGGCAAGATAGGGAGTATATACGATATGTTAATATGATAATGAATTGTAAACAAATATTTATAAGCCAAATGTGGAGCGAGTATGCAAATTGATTTGGTTTCAAGCGCCTTATAAGCAATGCATATTTTAATAGTACGAAGTGTTCAAGTTGCTTTATTATGTATGGTTTTCTACGCTGCTCTAAGCAGAACGAAATTTTTTAAAAGAGAAAAATTAATATGTTTTAGTTTTAATTTAAACTCAAATTTCGCGGTTTATGACGATATGGAGATATGAAGATATAAAGATATGGAGATATGAAGATACGAAGATATGAAGATGTGAAGATATCAAGCGTTGAAGATATGACGATATGAAGAAATGAAGATGTGAAGCTATCAAGATATGAAAACATGAAGATAGAAAGATTTGAAGGTAAGAATATACCAGCTTATGAAGATTTGAAGATATGATGACATGAAAATATGAAGACATGAAGATATGAAGGTAAAAATATGATCCTAATCTTCAAGTTATGAAGGTATGAATATATGAAGCTATGAAGGTATGAGGATATGAATACATGAAGATATGAACATATGAAGAAATGAACATATGAAGATATGAAGACACGAAGATATGAAGATATAAAAATATGAAGACATGAGGATATGAAGATTTAAAGACATGAAGATAGAAAGATTTAAATGTAAGAATATATGATCTTAATCTTGAAGCTCTGAAGATATGAAGTTATGAAGCTTTGAAGATATGAAGATATGAATATATAAATTTATGAAGATACGAAGATATGAAGATATGAAGATATGAAGGTATGAAGATATGAAGATATGAAGATATGAAGATATGAAGATATGAAGATATGAAGATATGAAGATATGAAGATATGAAGATATGAAGATATGAAGATATGAAGATATGAAGATATGAAGATATGAAGATATGAAGATATGAAGATATGAAGATATGAAGATATGAAGATATGAAGATATGAAGATATGAAGATATGAAGATATGAAGATATGAAGATATGAAGATATGAAGTTATGAAGTTATGAATTTAAGAAGATATGAAAATAAGAAGAAATGGATATAAGTAAGCGCATTGGTTGGTCCCATTCATTTAGTTTGTGTAGATTTGAATCCTTTTCAACATATTTTAGTGAAATGTCACACCAAAATCCCCGTATTAAAGGTGTTGGCTGCGACTGTCAACTGTCAGAATGACAGCCGCATTCAAATAATAACGATGCGATGAGCTTATTATGCTGCTGCTGTTGTTGTTTGCTTGTCGTTTTGGAGTTGAACATTTTGTGGGACTAACTAACTAACAACAAATTGCGGTACTCGTTATTATCATGGCACACACACACACACACACACACACACACACACACACACACACACACACACACACACACACACACACACACACACACACACACTCACACACACACACACAGACAGACAGACAGACAGAGACACGCACTTGAGTGGGTTGTAGTTGGTAGTTAGGAAAATAGAAACTAGAGCACGAAGCACTTGTCATTTGTAATTGAAAATGAAAATGCAAAAAAAACAACAACTGCAGCAACGAAAACAATGACAGAAAAAGAAAAACCTTAAAAGAAAAATGAACTAGTTGATACTTTGTAGTAAATACTAAAAGGCGGTAAACGGTAAATGATAAAAGAGCTCGATGTGGGCGAAAGACACTGTCGCTAAAGAGAGTGAGAGAGAGAGAGTGAGCGGACTTTGATGCACACGTGCAGTTTTAAAACTCAAAAAATCGTTGTTATCGTTACCTGTTATCGTAACGCGTTAGAGAAACACAATTAGTTGTGAGCAATTTGTAGCCGCTGTCATGAACTCACAATTCTTTGTATCGTTAGACATAATTCTGCATAACTTCATGAAAATTTTGTGACAGCTAACCGCCAAGCTGGAGAATAAATGAAAATCTTTGAGGTTGATTCGAAATCGTATCATTTGCCGTTATCTCGCTTGTAAACCACTCGGACTCGGAGTCAGTCACCTTTTTTTGTTGCCTGATGTTGTGTCTTGCCAGCGCATGTTGTGTGGACTCTTTATATGTAAAAATGACTTAAATTCTGCCGGGCCATGAAGAACTTGGAGTAGAGTACCAAATGGATTTGGAACAAGTATTTCTGGCTTATTTCCCTCTTATTTGTCAAGTTGTTTTCGAAAGCTTTGTATAAACGCTCGCCAAACGTTACATGCACTTTTTGCTTTTGAAATCATCTCTAAATGATTTACAAAACTTTATTATATTCAAACGACTAGTTTCGTGATGTGTTCCATCTCTATAAGCAACAACAAGAGCAACACTGGCATTGCCACAACACGCGAATAACTGTCAATTTATATGCCGTTAGCGTGCTGTCAATGAGCATGAGCAATGAAGTGCTGCCTAGCATTGTCGTTAACATATCAGCCTGAGGGGCGAACACTCTCTCCCTCTCGCTCTCATTTTTTTTCCGTATCTGTCTCCGTCTCTGTGCGTCTGTCTCTGTTGCACTTTTTTATTTAAAGCCTTACAGCTATGCTATATCTGACGTTGCCTGCGATCGTGCCAAACTCATCGACAAATGGCACTAAAAACTAAGGATACACCAATCAACAAACATTTACGCCGACATTGCGTGCATATTAAGCAGCCTAGGACACACACACACACACACGCACACACACACACACACACACACACATAGACACCCTGGCAACAGCGAAAGAGTTATTAACTGGGCTGCCACCACAAAACCAAGCCAAAACCCGCTTTGGCAGTGTTTAGCACCCAACCTCCACTTTGGCCATCATTCCACTCATTTGACTTGAGCGTAAATTATATTCAGCAATTTATCATTTAAAAGTTTAATGTGCTTCTATAAATTTAAGTTGTATGACTTAAGTGACGTCCCCCTCTCTGGCCAACACCTTGTCCCCAAGCCAAAACACCGTCAGACTCACGCACTTTGCTGCTGGCTGCTATTAGTTCTAAAATAAATTGCTCAGCACGCCTGAACTCTCAAACCCCTAAACGCTCCGGGCCATAATAGCAGCAGCAACAGCCAGAGTGAGAGTCCGGGGCAGCAGTCAACGGCAGTTGCAGCCCCCAGCTAGGGGGCTACGGCCGTGAGGATGAGCGAGCGAACGGAAAGCAGGCCAGTGCCGTGTGTATTTTGCGGCTCTTGAAGGTCAAACGGTGTTAAGGTGAAATTGATTAATGTTTTAAGTTGGTTTGCAAAACGAAATCCAAAATTCCAATATACATAAACAACGGCATAGTTCAATAGTTCGGCACAGAATGCAACAATAAACTCGCGGAATGTTGTGTTAAGATAATACAAGAACAGACCCCATCATTTAGGCGCTCTTCTCCTGCCTACGAATATAAATACCTTTTGAGAAGTAATTGTAAACGAGTTTCTAGCTGAGTCTCTTATAAATGCACTTTAGAAGTTAATGTTTAGGACTGTTATTTGTTTACAGTTTGAGATTGAGACAAAGCCAAGGCAGAACGTATAGAAGAGGTTCATTGCAACATACGAATTATCTAACAGGAATGTCTAAAATGCAAATGGAGTAAGTCATAACGCAACCCGTTAGGCGCCTTCTCCAAACGGTGGAGCTCAAGTTAGTTAGTGTACTCTAAACCTGTTGCTTCCAAAGGGCCTGCCCCTTCGCCGCCTTTCTTAAACAGCAAAGCAACCTTTCCCGCGGGCGCTTCTTCATTCATACGCATCACATGACCAAGCAAGCACAGTCGCTAAAGGTCCAAATATCTTATGGGATACTTTCCATGAGATCTTCCGTTGTCACCAAAGTTGCAAAAGAGTCTACCAACTTATTGCCACCCATCGTTGCCATCTTTGGTTGGGGATGTCGAGGTGTGAACTCCGAAAGCAGCATTTTTCCGATCAACGCCCCATAATAAGCCGGAAAAGTGCTGCTTGCACAAATTCAGTGCACGCTGTGCATTCCTACAGCAGAACGCCCCGTTACTATTGGAAATGCGATTTTAATTAATTAAAATTAAACTGTTTAAAATGTTTTTCCATTTTCTCATTTAATTAACTGAAAAAGTTGAGCTACTAAAAAAAAAAATAAGCAAAATAACCCTACTCACAGGCAAACACATATGCAAATGCACATGTCCGGAGAGAAAGACAAGAGAGAGCATCAAGGAATGTGTGAGCTTTGCGACAAGCAGCACACGACAGACAACAGACAGGAGACAGGAGACACAAGATAGTAGACAGCTGTGGAAAGAGGCAAGAGGAGAGTCGCACATAGAGGACACTTCACTGTCGGCATGCAATTTGTTTAGTGTGTGAAAATGAACATTTTTTGTGTCCGCTGTTGGTTATCTTTTTTTTGTTTTGAGCTATTTTGTTTTTTTAGCTTGGTGTTTTTTTTATGTTTTTGTGTTTTAGTCAAATGGAACTTAGAGCGAAGCAGCACGACGAACGTACAACACGGCGAATGATTGATGGTTTTTCTTAACGAAGCAAAAGGACAAACAAATGAAACTTTTGTTTCTTGCATAGTAAAATAGCACTGAAGAAGCACTGAAGAAGCACTGAAGACGGAAGCAAAGTGTAAAAGACAACTGCAAAGGAAACAAGAACAAAAATAACAACAGGACAGTGAGAAAGACAAGCGTAAAAGAATCAACTTACTTACTTTTAATTTTATACAAAAGAATTTTTCAATTTTACGCCAAAATAAGTTTGGAGATGTCAGTAATTTTTCAACAAAAGGAGCTGAAAAAAGGCATGCCAGCAACCAATACACTTACACACAGGCACACACAAATATAAGTAGTATCTATATGCAAAACTCTTGCTAAATATTGTAAATTAGTTACAATTATTTTAATAGAACTTTAAAGACTGTCTAGTACAGCGTACAATGTCTTGTCTCACTCTATCTCACTCTAGCTAGCCGTCTCGCTCTAATGTGTGAGTGTGTGCGCGCTTGAATTAGAGATGTTACCGAAAACTGAAAGTGTCAAAGCTTATAAACGTCAGTACAATTATGCCCGCAGGATAATTGTTTAGACACATGAGCATAATGAAAACATGACATGGCATCCTGCGAGGATCAAATGCGTGTCCTCTATCTTTGTCTCTTGCCACCCGCTTCCGTTTCCGCCACCGCCATCGCCACCGTCTGCACCACCGCCTATGTCAACAGCTCTAACTCTGTCGCTACCTCTTTTGGCGCAGAGCCTCTGTGTGTGTGTTTGGCTGCATCACTTCGGCATTAATAAGCGCCGAAGGCAGTCAAGGCAGTCATCCAGTCATTCAGTCAAACAGTCAGTGTACCAAGCCGTCAGCGAGTGCCTCAGTCAGCCAATCCTTGCGGCAGATTGTAGGCCAATGTTCAGACTCACTGCCGCCAGGTACAGTAGAGCCTCGTAATTTGCAACAACACTGCTTCGCACTAGAATTAACTGTTAATTTATCGCAGCATTCAAGAGTTAGTTGAACTCAGTTTATGCACTGAAATTGGTAGCTTTCAAAGAGCTTCAATTTTGTAAAACATGATTATTTTTTTCGCTTTTTCTACAATAACTTCAACTTTTCATAGTTATCTCTTCTTTGTTCGTCTACGCCTGTGCATAGGAGCTGGCATATCTCTGTCTTGCTCTCTCGTTCACAAAAATAATGATAACTGAAAAAAGTAGAGCTATTTATTGCATCAAGAAATATGTGAGATTAAAGCATCATAACAGTCCAAAACTCAACGCGTTTGCACACAGAACAGAGAGTAAGACCTCGATAAACACGGACATACGTCCGAATCGCATTTTGGCACTCCGAATGAGAACCAACGCATCTTCAGATGTCGATAAACGCTTACCTTGTAACTCTCTCTTGATGTTTGTACATACCTTCAATTTGAGTCACAACTCATCTCGATCGGTAGTAAGGTTCCCAAGATATATGAGATTTGCTTACTCGCAACTTTCGAAATCTCGAATTTTTTGAAATAGCGATAATTCGAAAATGGTGCTAGAAAAGTCAAAATGAATTGCGGATTTGAAATCAGCGACCCAAAATTTACCGGATATATATGTAATATTTTTAAAATTTAAACTTTTTTACTTCAATTCAATAAAAATCTATATTCAGTTATCTTTATTCGTTTATGAGATAACTCGATAAATAATCGAATTTTACGTGGTTAAAGTTGGCTATCAAAATCATCAATATCGAAGAGATAACACTCTTCTTCTTCTTAACTGGCCATAACAACCCGTTATCGGGTTACGGCCTGATGTAAATACATTCTTTCATTGGAATTGTGGTTTTACGTGGTGGATTCCAAACCGTACGCACAACCTTTTCAAGGCCTGGGGTGGCTCTACTGGTCTCGAAAGAACCCAGTATCATTGTTAGTCGCCTCATACGACAAGCTTTGACCTGCTGAGGTGGTATATAACACGCTACTTTTCTCTTATATTATGGTACTTGTCCGGTTTATGAGAAGAAACAGGCTGATATTATACATTCCTGAAAATAAAATGCAGGCATTTTATGTGTCCAACCAATTAGCTGGAGTAGGTAGTGCCAGGTGCAGGCACTCGACAACTTGTTCGTCGAACGATATACATATATATAATTTCTATATATATGAATACGTAGAGTAAGCGGACTAGAACACACTTTTCACTTCAGTATTAATTTCCAGAGTGATCTTTAATTAGCCTGTTAAGCCATCTTAGCGCTATTAACAGTGACTTTGTAATTAAAGAGAATAATAGCGAGCATGACATACACATGTATGTGTGCATATGCAGCGCTTGTTAAGCAATTATAGTTAAGGAGTACAAAATTCAGTTTACATTAAGAGAAAAGGGAAAAGATCATACATTATGGTAGTCACATCTTGCTTGCCAATGCCATAGATTATTGACGTGTTAGCGTCACGGCATACAGGCCGCTTGTACCCTGAAATGCTGCCCTTAGGTTCAATGAGCCTAAAGCGCGACTAGTGAGTGTTTACTGTACTGCAGCCATAGGCTCGGCTCAACGACTGTCAAAAGCACAAGAAGCACACTCACACACACACACACACACACACACACACACACACACACACACTTACACAGCTCGAGTAAACTTAGCAGCGCTGCTGGCTGTTATTTTTGTTTGTTGTTGCTGCTGCTGCGGGGTGGTGCTGTTTGGGGAGTGGGACGCTGGAGAGGGTAGCGGGCGTAGACATGCATGCATACATGTTAATTACTGTTATCATTATGAATCGCATACAAGACTAATTAGTGTGTTACACTTTCGTTTATTGTATGGGGACTTGTAAAATTCTCACACATACAAGCGCACACGGATACTGTGCGTATACGCTATGTACACACATAGGCGACGCTCTTGCCGCACACACACACACACACACACACACACACACACGTACACATGTTAAGTGTTTAACATAATGAACACGCGTATTACGAGGGAATTAACATGACAGTTAACACAAAACACAGCAAACAAACCAACAAAACAACAACAACAATAACAACAACAACAAGAAGCACAACAACAGTTGTTGTTGTCGCTGTCTGTGATTAAAAGCGTTTGCACTCAGGCACACAAAAACAAAAGCCTCAAAAGCCACACACACACACACACACGCACACACACACACACACACACACGGTCGTGCACACACAATGCAAAGTGTCAAAAAATTTAAGCTGTTCACACTTTTCTGATTTGACTAGAAATTTGACACTCATTTTCGTCATTCTCTGTCAATGTTTCCGGCTCTTAAAGATTTTCTCTGACAAAACCAGAACAAAAAAGAATTGCTGCTTCTTTTCACTATATTTTCTTCTTGTTTTTTTTTTTTGCCCATAAAAAAAGAAAATAAGGAAAAGCTACACTTGGGCGCTCCCTCGAATCTGTTGGCTTTTTCCAGCCAGTCAGCGCATATTATCTTCATTGACTTTTATTGTTATGCTTATGCCGTTTCTTGAAAAGTTTTCAGCACGGAAAACTGCTGAAAACTTACTTTAAGTAGTTGCAATAGATTCTAAGTACTTCCTTGTTGCATCCAGCGCACAGGCACAAAGGCAAATAGATTTATACAAACATTGCATATATGTACAGTGGTTACATGCATACATATACACATGTACCTTCTCAGTGGCCCAAAGTGTGCAGTAGATATGGCGAATTAATTAAAATCACACAGAAACTTAACAATTTAAGTTAATTAGCTTAATGTAATTTAAAATTTCCTGAAACCGAAATCGCTTCCCTTTTACCTTTTCCGATTCCCCAAATGTACGATATTGCAAAACTACATTTTCCTATGCATATACAAGGCAACCCCCAAAGATATGCTAAAGATTTTTTCTTCTTCTTCTTCTTCTTGATTGGCCATAACAACCCGTTAACGGGTTAGGGCCTAATGTAGAGCACTTCTCCAAGCAGCTCATAACATCTTCCATTGGGAGGTGGTATTTCACGCGGTGGGTCTCAAACCCTACGCGCAACCTTGTAAAAGCCATGGGCAGACTTTTCTGCGCATATTAGCTCACTGCTCTTACCTCTAGTGGTAATTAGAGCAGCTAACCAGGGGGCACTACGTGGAGGTGTTGACAGGGATCAAGGAGCTTCACCCTGTCATACCAGAACCCAGTTCCGCCCTTTTTTAGATTCTTTTCAACGTGCACTATATGCTTTCTCCTACAAAAAAGTACTAGTACGTATCCCAAGACATAGAGTTGAATTTGTTTGAAACATGCATACCATAATGGTTTTATTGACATTGCAGGAGTGCCTTCCGGTGCTTGAAATTCGTTGAAAATCAAGCCTCTTCCTCAAGTGCCCATGATGAAGATCACTGTCAACAGCCGGTAGCCAGGAGAGGCCAGCCACCCTCGTATTTGCCTCCGTTGGTGATTTGCTGCATACAGATTTCCTGCGTCGTACACCGACACTGCCGGAGGTAGTCACTCTACAAGGCCAGCAAATTGCTCAATTTTAAACTCTGAGCACGATGGAGATGGAAAAGTAAATTCTGCAGTTAATGTCAACGATTGTTGCCCAATGCCCTAGAGCTTAACAACTTTATTTGTACCAAAAATGTTGATATCGCCCTGCAATCCGGCAATGAGCTACAATATACAGAGAATAATTGTCGTGTAGGAGCAGCGGTCCTTATCTGCATGCCAGAGGTGCAAGCTGATATGGTAAAACTTTAGACAGAGCAAGGAAATATTACCATCTTAGACGTATTGCAGCAAATACCGGACCTACACTGGAGTTAGCGACACCGGTGTTCGAATATGCAAGCATATAGCACACGGTTTGATACATTTCGTCAAACAACGATCCTATGCAAGGAATTGGAAGGGTTTCATCAACTCTATGTCATATGGTAGTCTATATAAATAAAGAAATACATATCGATTTTTCATTTTCCATATGTACCAAATGAAGAAGATGAGTTGGGCAATCTCACTTTAACCTTGATTTGGCGCAAGGACTACCCAAATTCTCTGCCAGTCTGTGGGTTCCAGTAAGGTTAGAAGCAGACTTCACTCCGTATAAGGACGCTTCTCGCTTTTGAATCAAAGCCGCAGCCACCTCGAAACTGCCCGAACGACTGTCAATCCTTAAAAGGAAAGCCTTTGCGGGCTTTATTGACTGCTCATGGCATCAGCTTAGACGTCTGGTAGAGCTTCATTCCCAAAAGTACTACAAATTCGAAACTCCCAAATGAGTTCGAACGTCCGGATCATGATTCAGGCAGCGCTCGTTTAGAGCCATCTAACCATTTGTGTTTTAAAAATATCAAAGTTTTGTTCTACTACGGCTAGAATTGCTCATTCCCGGAACATAAAAGGCAGCCCTCGTATTATGAACTGGTAAAGCACAATTATGTTCAACTCGATTAAAGATTTATTTCAAAGAAAAAAGAGCTAGCAGCAAGGAAACGAGTTTCAAAATCAAATGTTAAACATTGATAGAAATGTAAAATATTTTACTGTGTTTCTATATCATATAATTAATAGCTTAATAAGATTTATGAGTTGGTATTCGCAGTACACACACACACACACATACAAACACACACAGCCACAGATGCACAAACACATAAATGCACTTAAATTGCAATTAAACTGCACAATGTGTTCGTTTGTCAGTTAATAAATTAGATGAATATACGGAAAAGTCAATCATATAAAAGCGTACAACTTCCAATAGAAGTTTGAGAGGAGAAAAAAAAAACTATATTGTGACTGACAGTGGAATAGCTTGTTTTTATTTTTTCCAAAATGTCAATTAAGTTTCGGTACAAATTCCTTTACGATGCGTTTGACTCGGCAAAAGGTCAACATTGTTTTGTTACTTTGACTGACATGAGTCTATGTACCACATTTAGTAGTTTAGCTTTCATATTAGCATAACAGTTTTTAGCAGAAGGTAACAGTAAGAGTGTCTTCATTATCAAATCTAGAACATCATTTTATACCATGTGTACTTTTTTTTCTTTTATCTTTCTACCAGAGTTCGCAACTAACATTCAAAACATATTTTCAATGCAGTCGCGCTCACTGAAAGACCAAAAAAAAATAATGTCAATGATATCGGTTTCGAGCTGAGCCGAACACGTGACAAAGACGTCATTAAAAGGAGTTAATGAGAAACATGAAGAAATTTCAACTGCAAACTGTTCATACAAACTGTATGTGAGAACCAAGCAACATTCGAGGGAGATGACAGATTTTTGCCCAGATCTCTGATAATTGCTAGAACTGCAAAAATATGTAAGCCTTCCATTGTAAATTTGGTTTTATATTTTGATTTTATTTAGATTTTATTGCAATTTGTAAAATTTCGTTCAACAACGTATGTAGTTGTTGTTGCTGGTCATACAAATATTGGAGCAATGTTTGTTTGTGGGCTCGTATGTGCTAGTCCCCGTGTGTATGAGTCTGTGTGTACTATTATGCAAATTAATTTTTGGTAACACCAAACACCTCACATACACACGGCATGTACCGAGGAGAGGGGAGCGACCCATAATAGTGTTTGGACAAACAGAGCGCGGCAAACGAAAACGCACGGACGTACCAAACGGATCCGAACCACAAGAATGACGGCAAAATGATGACAAAAACTCAGTCAGCAACTTTGTGACTATTCAACATTTTTGTCATTGTCATTGCGCAGTAACTGTTGTTGCCGTTGTTGCCGCTTAGTGGCAGCCATATGTGGAGCAGCTGAAGCGCCATATTTGCGCTTTGGTGCACTTGGCGTATACACAACGGCCAAAACCATTGGGCCAACAGCAGCAGCAATGGCCCGGAATGCGGCTCGAATTGGCCCAGCCAAATGAATGCCACTGCATACAAGGGGGTTATTCCTAATCCTGGGCTACGCCACTGGCGCTGGCATCCAACAACAACAACAGTGACCACAACCCACAATACATGAATAAACTTTACATACTTTGCATGCATTCATCCAACACTAACACTAATACACAAGCTGGCCAGCATTCATCATTGGGTGTGTGTGTGTGAATTCGAATGTGAATGTGAATGTACAGTCGCCATCAAAATTGACAAAAATGCAAATTTATTTACGACTGAAACGTTGGCAATGACAACGAATACCCAAAGACATCAACAACAAAAACAACAAAAATGAATGGCATGAACAACTCGCAAAAATCAACATGAAATAACCAACAACTGCAACAACTGCAACAACTGCAACAATTGCAACAACATTAACAACAACTTGCATAAACTGACAGCAAAGCTGTCAATTTTCGAAGTTGCATTCCATAAACCTAAAACAATGCGAATTAAATAGTTTCAATTGACAAAAGTAGATAAACAGCAGTCAAAATGGCGATTCCATTATTTCGAAAATGGATTTATTTTGTAATCCCATCAAATTTAGCTGATACTGCAACATTTTCTCGTCATTATGCACTATGCAACAAAAAAAAAAGACCTATGTATGTCTAAAACATACATTTTGCGGTAAATTTTGGGTCGCTGATTTTGAATCCGAAAACTTCTTTTCGAATTAACGCTATTTCGAACATTCAAGTTGCAAAGTCAGCTAATCTCATACATCTCGGATATCTTACAGCCTATTGAGATGAGCTATAATTTGAATTGAAGGTAATTAACTATTAATTAAATCTTTTCAAGCTCGTTTTGGTGTAGCTGGATTCAATTCCGAGTTTTGGAAAATCACTTTTTTTTTTAATTGAGTGCCTTATAAACCATAGTAGAGCTAAGATAAACCATAAATGTCAGAGCATGATTGAAGCGACACTTAAGTATTTCAAAATCTGTAATTTTAATTTGGATTTTAAAATAGCGAAAAGCGATCTAGATAGCTCAAAATGGTTTCCGGATTTGAAATTCGGTACTCCAAATATACCCGAATTGCATTAATTTTTTTACGGAATTTCAAAAATTTCCTTCATAGTGTACGTTTTTCGATATTTCCCAATAACTTTGCCATTTTGCTAGCGATTTTGCTGAAATTTGTGTTCAAATATTTGCAGGGAATCAATATATCGAATTCAAAAATAACCCATTAATATATTTTTGATTTAATTAATTGGAATAAAAAAAAGAAGAATTTTTGATTTCCGAAAAAAAACTTTTAGTTTATTTCCCTGCAATTGCAATTGAATCAAGTTAGACCAAAACATTCTGAAACACATTGATTTGATATAAAATTATCTTCAATTCGAGTGTTTATTCATCTCAATCGGTTGTAAGGATCGTGAGTAATATGCGATTTGCTGACTTTGCAACTCTTGAAATCTCGAATTTTTCGAAATAGCGATAATTCGAAAACGGTGATAGAAAATTCAAAATGTTTTTCAGATTCGAAAACAGCTACCCAAAATTTACCGGAAAGGTATGTTTTTGCCATTGGCCTTTAATTGAGGTCAAATTTGTTGCATAGTATTATTTATCTTAGAAACAAAACAATATTGCACTGAAATCAAAAATGTTGTATTTCTATGTGCTCAAAGAGCATAAATGATCAGCCGAAAGCGCGGTAGACAGGAAATGTCGTGGCGAGGTTTTCTTGGGATCTGTCTTTGTCTTCTTCTTTCTGAGTGGTGAACCGATCGACGAAAGCGCGTATATAATTTACACTGCAGATGCCAATTCCCTGGGATTGCTTTTCCCGCAACCATGCGGATACACAGTCCTTAAAACGTTCTTTACAATCGATTCAAACTTCCAATTGGGACTGAGCTTCCGCCATAAGCCCACCTTGAGGGTTCCATTGGAAGCACTGCTTCGCTATGCTGTCATCCGGTTTCCTCCATGTATGGCCCTTTTTGTTTGTACAGTTTTAAGGTTATATCGCAGACAACGACTAAGAAAAGCTGAATACCAGCTCAAGATGTTGGCGGAGCATTTCCATGTTTCACATGCGTAAAGCATTAAAGATTCAATATTGCATTCCAACAGTTTTACCTCAATGCGAGGCGATATTTTGTTACAGTTTCACACTGGAAAAATAATTCCGAATCCACGACCCTTGTACAGTCTATTGTTGCAACATCGAGCTACACAAAGCTACCCAGATAGTTGAACTGTGTGATCTCCCGTTTGAAGATAGCCCGCTGTTGTTGGTCTCGGCTAGTGTGCATAATTTTTGTCTTCTTGTCCAGCCTACTCCCCATTTGTTGCAGTGAATGACCCATTTCATTAAGGGCACCAATGTTGTTTGACAAGAAACAGATATCATTAAGGTAGCCCAATGGCTTAGCTAATCCAAAGGGGTTACTTTGGCTACCAAGTCTCACCGTGGCACTCAATGCATCATCGATAGCAATTAAGAATAGAAGCGGTGAAAGTTAATTTCCTTGCTCCTCTCCTTGTCTCATTTTGAATACGACTCTTCAGGAATAGCGAAAATCGCGGATGCCCCTCATAGCAAACCATCTTCAAATGTAAGCACGCTCGAAGGCTTTTTAAAGTCGACGAATACGGTGAAGAGCGGTGATTGCTATTCCAATGGTCGAATACTGCGAAATGCCGCTTGGTGTAGCTTCAATATCACCTTTGTCGTTTAGCGTGAAATTATGACAAATATTTGGCACAGCACCATTTCTTAGCCTGAGCGTTGCTAGTAGCAGCTGATGATCACTTCCTGCATCCGCGGTTCTCACTTTGGTTATATCGCAAAGTTATTTAAGTTGTATAAAGTAGTGAATTTGGTTTTATGATTGACTGTCAAGGAAGATCCAGGTTACTTTATGGTAACTGGCCGTTGTCCGGGCCAACCTTGACATTGAGGTCCCTCGTGAAGCTAACGGGTCGTAATTATTGTCGCTTTCAAATGTTGGGCTCAACTCAGATTAAGATGTTGGCTTCCTATGTCTCAATTATTACTGGCTTATCCGCCAAAGCTTTTGGCTTAATGACAAAGTTCTAGCTTGGAGTTATGGCCGATCTTATAATAGGGTTCTTCGCTTAATTCAAGCTCTGGAAAAATTCAACGATGTATAATTTTTATAAATTAGGTTCCATCAAATAAGTTGAATTAATCGACAAATTTACGAACTCCATTAATATTATTAGCGCATATTAATGAAGGTTTCTGCTTTTTCTAATTTCCTATAAGTTTTTAGAGAAAAGCAAAAATTGTTTAGTTATATAGCTCTAAGTTCTTCATTATATTAAGTATCGTATTTATAATTATCTTTTGTGCTGACTTTGTAACTCTAAAAATGTGACTTTTAGCCTCGAGGCACAGTGGGCGAAGTGTCGCATATGTCGGCATAAGCAAATAATATCAACAGAAATGAAAGACAAATTGTTGCACTTTTTTTTAATAATGAAGTAAATTTATATAGAAATAATTCAACTAACTAAAAATGAAAATTGATTCTATTTTGAACAATATTTAATTGAAGTTTTTATTCGAATTAGATTTTTCACATTCACAATCAACTAAATTAATCATTTAGACCGGAAGTTTTACACGTTAAGTGATACACCCGTAAGCTACTATCTCACACAATGGTGTAAATAGGGTGGACTTAGACCGTCAATCCTCTACATAAGTCTACGCAATTTATGATGAAAATTTAAAAAAACTTTTAAATTTAAAAAAAATCGATCGTTAAACGAAATAGGCCAATAGGGAAAAATGCTTTTATCTCATTTCGAAAAATTTTTGACCCTTAAATTGAATCCAATAAACCTTTATTTTTCCTAACACGTCATTTTTTGTGAGTTAAAACACTAGGTTTCGCATACGATGAATTTAAAAAAAATCAAGTTCGAAATTGAATAAATTTTTTTCAAAATCGGTTATAAAAACTGTTAATATAAAATTTAAAATCGTATATCTTTATATAAATACGGAAAAAAATACAATGTGGTACCGATTACATGGCAATAGCTCATCGTTTTTAGGAAAAACCTATACCATTTGTAAGATAAAATGCTTGCGGCTTGCAGAATATAAATTTCAACTAGATATATTGCTTTTTTGTCAGCTAAAAATTGATTTGAAGTTTAAGCAAATTCATAGAGAATCTTATTTTTAAAATTAAATTAAAATCTCATCCTTGGACGTTGCTGCGATATCTGGATCGTAGAAATTAAAGTATTCAATAGTTCTGGCACGAAGTTCTGAAAAGCTTTGATAGAGTACTTGGTTTGCTTTTGATCTTTTTTGTAATTCAAATAAAATTCTGTCTAAAATGACGTTGAGGTAATTATTTTGATATTTTCTGGACCAACAAGATCTACTTCTCTATCTCTGTATTCAGCACATGTGAGTTTTCTCGTCTTTTTTCATGTCGAAACCGTTTCAAGCGCGAAAAAGCGATAGTCCGAAAACGGCGCTAGGATAGCTCAAAGTGTACCAGATTACTACCGTCCAACGATGTGAAATCCATTTCATAGTTATAACTTACCAAAAACCAAAAAATATAATCGCAGATTTTTCAAAGTTCTTCACGCTTCACCAAAATAACCGAAGCATCGATCTAAAACTTAAAGATTTATTTTTTATTTTTTTTTTAAACATGCTTAAAAGATTGGATATGTATATTCCTAGAAGAATTATTGCTAATCGAAATGAGAGTCGAAAGCTAACCGAGTCTTGCGTGTTCTATGGTGGCTCTCACATTTCCCTACGGTTCACTTTCTGGTTTTGAGAAATGTCCTATAAACTTTAATTTTTTGATGATGCTGATATTTGGGCTTGCGACTATGATGAATTCTTCCTCTACTCATATTTTTATAGCTAACATATGAGACGCGATTTTTTACTATCAGTCCATTCCCATATGTTCAGATTTCGAGAAGTTTATCCAGTTGGGGCAATATTGTCAGCTATCTGTCAAAAATCCAATTGATCCATATTGATGGATGCATAGATAGATATTGATAGATTTCTAAAGCAAGAACCCATCCTGCTTGAGAGGTAAAGTCTTCATATTTAAAGGCAAACCTTTTATAACTAAAGAGGGAGTCATTTGCACCTCGATGAGCACTGTCAAGGCATCCAATGAAAATAATTCACAAAAAAGATTTTTGCACTCGATGATACGATTTTGAGGACATCAGCTATATTGGTGGTAACAACGATGATTTAGAAAGAACAAAGGCCAATTCTAACCCCGGATTCGGATTCTACGCAGCAAATTACTTCGGAAATGACCCAAAACTTTCCAGGAACTAAATCATGTTGACCTGTGTTGTTTATGTAACACATAAAGGAATGGCACAAAAGGAATATCGAAAACAAACAAGGAATTCAATGCCAAAACTAAAACATCGATAATCTCCGTGAAACATTAGTAAACGGAAAAATTTCGGCACAAACGGACATTTCGGCGGTTATATTAGGCATTTTGACCACTGTGCAATGGCCTTGGTCGCCATTTAAACCATGGCCAGAAAATATTCATTTGCATTTTTGTGTTTTTAAATATTCATAGCACTTAATAATAATAGCGCCTTGGATAACTAGTTGAAAATGATGATGACTGTGATGATGATGATGGCGATGGCAATGAAGTTGATAATGATGATGATGATGATGATGAAAATCCTTTGAAGGCCGCCATCGCTGCTCTATACACTTGTTTGTCGCTCTGCCTCTACGTCAGTCTGTCGTGTCCGTCGCGTCTGGACAGCGGCCACTCGCCGTGCGCCATTCACGATTCGCCATTTTGCACTTTTGGCCAAAGCCAAAGTTTGGCACGTAGATAAAAAGTCAAATTAGCTGTGTTTGTTTTCCTTAAAATGCAAGAAAAAGCGATTAAGTGAAAACTTTGCTTGCTCTCTTTGTTTGAATTTTATTTTATTTAAGTTGTTGCACTTACTTTCAGTGCGCTTTGCTCGGTTATTTTTTGTCCTGCTCTCCGGAAACGTTTTCCAGTCGATTTGCCAGTGAAAAGGCAAATTGTATTTGCATTCAGGCATGCGAAACAAAATGGCCGGTAAAGTTTTTTGTGTCTATTCTTATAGATGCATACATACATACATACATGCATGCGCTCGTTGTTGTTGTTGTTTTTTTACGGTGTACTTTTATATTTTTGTTGCAAGGTCGTCATGACAATGGTTAGTAACAAGCAACAATCTGAGGTTCAAGCAGCAAAAACTTGTGGCATTAAATACTTTCGTAAAGTTCCAAATTTTTGATGTTAATCTACGTTATTTACATCAAATGATGTATTTTCGTTAAATGTGCATAAATATCCTCCTCCGACATTAGTATGGAAACTCCTTTACTTCAATTTTTTCCATCTGCATAAAAGCAGCTTCGTTTCTATCCAAATAATATCCGAAGATTGTGGCTTGTCTACCTACTTTAAGGAAAGCTTTCCGATTTTTTCGAAGTGTAAAGTGCTATGTGAGGCATGGTATCTAATGGAGAACATTTGAGAGGCTATCTACTGGATTGGGTCAACGATATCCGTTTCCTGGCAAGTACGAACAGCAGGATAAACGAGTTGTATCAATCGCTGGTCTTTAGATGTATTGCAACTAGACCAAAATAACGCAGATGGGCCACTCAGCACAGCAGCGGACTATGTTGAGCCACACGCCCATTGAGGAGGTCAACTACCTAGACAGGAACGTATCTGAATGTTAAGAGCAGAATAAATACAGTCGTTGTTGTCCTCAATATGAAATTCCAGTCAAATTTCGTTCCGCACAAAGTAAAAGCTCTTCGAACCAGAGTCAAATCCGTAGTGTTGTGTGTTTGTGGAACCTGAAAAGTCTCTAGTTCCAACTCGAAAAGAACGCAGTCATACGTTAGCCGCTGCCTGTGATATATTCTTAAGATCCGATGGCATATAACGAAATTAAGCAGTTGGGCACGCGAAGTAGTCGAATGGAATTCTCAAGGTACACTACCGGTTGGTAGCCCAAGAACTACTCAGAAATCAACAGTCTCGGCCGAGGCAGCAACACAGCGCAACACGTGGAAAAATCAGAATTATAAGGCCGCAGATTGAGAGGAATGGAAGAACTTCATAGCAGCCAAAGGCCAAATCTCTGAAAATTCATTGCTCAGCGAATATTCAGTGTGGTACCGATTACTTCGGAAATACGTAAGGTTTTCCGGTGAAACCTATATCATTCGAAAGATAAAAGGCTTGCAGTTTGCAGAATATAAGTATACTTTTATTTATAAACAACTTGAAAGAACACAAGAAAAACCATTATATTTTTAAGATTATATTATTTGTTTATTGGTTCTGCATAGAGTATCTATGGGAATTCCCAATATTTGCTATATGTAGAAATGTCAAGTTGTAGAGAAGCTATTCTGTAATTCAAACTTTTCCGCATAAAACTACTGGTTCTTTTTCTTTGAGACTTATGTATGTATTTGCGATGCGCGCGTCCTCGACCGTCTGACGTCAGAAATTTAGAAAAAGTCTGAAAGTACAAAGAAAACTAATTTTATTTGCGCTCAAAAGGATATCAATATAAAACTTTTGTATTGTGTGAATTCTGTGTTTCAAGCGCGCTTCGATAGCGATTTAATATAATTTTTCACGCTGCGTTCAAAATGAAATGAAATACAGTTAGCTAACACATACAAAGGAAATGCATTTTTATTTGCTTTTCTTTGCATTGTACAGAACACCTTTGATGTGTCCTCACAAAGCACGCATACATGCATAACAACAATAGCTATGAAGCGTTGCATTTCACTTAAAAGTCACTCAATCACTCACTCACTCACTCATTCACTCACTCATTGATAAATTCGCTCACTCATACTTACATGTCAGTGTTCTTCAAAGCAGTCATTCTTTTTGCCATCGCAGGCCACAATTTTGACTTTGTCTATGTTGGGCAGTCCTAACTCCTTGCTAAATTTTACATCCCGAAGTTCGAAGGTCCAAACACCATCGACATAGCGATAATTGTCCAATAATCTGGCCGTAAAATTTGCGTTTGGCTTGTTTATACCTGGCAGCAATTTATTCATACTCTGGTCGTACTTTCTTAATATTTTCTCCCTCAACCCATTGGTCAGAAGTCCTCTCCCCGACAGCTCTTCGAGGGTTTCCAGCAAGCTATCGCCCAGCGTGCATCGGCGATAATGACTAAAGGCCATTTTTGCTTTTGTTATAACTTTGGATAATGCAACCACGTTTTAAGCGGGACGATAACAGAATTAATTGCACATGAAATGGCACCGAAGAAGAAGAGCTAGGAAGAGTTATCGATAGGCGTCTTAGACACCGATGCCAACCAAATTGCGTGTCCAATTTAATTTTGATGCCTAAAAGTATGCAGCGAATTTTTCTGTTTGATGCTTTTAGTTTCTGCTGTAACGTGTTTTAACTATTCAATGCAACAAAAAGAGTCGAGAAACGTGCCGTGTCTTTTGCGGAATCCTAATTGGTGACTCGGGAGGATTGTTGGCACATTTTAATTTCCCACCTCTTTTCCGTTATTATAGAAAATTTTCCTTAATATTAAATATTGTAATGTAAATATTGTATCCTATTAGAGTTATAATAATAATTAAGTAATAGAATTTAAATTTAAAAATCTGCCATAGACCATACTATTAAACATTTAATGTTTAGCGATTAAGTTAATGTACATACACTACCATTATTTGTATTTCCAGCTTTTTACTTTCAAAAAGCAGGCAAAGAAAGTTCCAGCTGGTACTTGACAGTCCGGAGCAGTTATATGCCAGCACATTCAATGCTGTGCGGACATGCCCCACAATAGACATGATCCATAAAACTGAAGAAAGCGGTTCGTCCTTGGACTCATGCCAGTAAAGCTCTTAGGACGCACCCATCAAAAGAATTAAAAGAATCACTCATTTTCAATTTGGGTTGCGAATGTCTCATGGAACAGCAAAACAGCATGGGGTAACATTTTAAGGCCAAAAAATACGTGCTGGCGACGTGGTTAGACATAAAACAATCCTTTGATAGAGTTTGGATTTCTGTGCAAAATCTGCCTCTGTCGTCACCTCAACTTTTCTGGAAAGTTCGATCCTTCTCGGTGGTGCTAAATGGTGTGAAATCTAGCGTCAGGATCTTTGCCCTTAAGTCAGTTTATCTCGAACGGCACAGAGGAATTTAGAATTAGAATAAGCAGTTTCAGATTGCTCCTAAACAACAAGAACCTATTCCTGCAAAAACTCTTAGCATGCTAACTGATGCATCCTGGTTTATGAGAAAGGGAGATTTTGAGAATGACCTGTGTCTACCGAGACGCCATCTCAAGCAAGGCAAAATGGAAAATCTAGAGTTCAGAGAAGATTAAGGAGGTCACATCCATATGTAAATATGTACGTACATTTATTTTACTTGCCTACAGCGCATAGAGAGCTTACAGAGCTTCGGCTATTCTGAGGTTTTTTTTTGGCTCAACTGTTGCTCAACTCATCTCCATCCAGCAATAACTGTAGTAGTGCCATTTACCAGAAGGTAAAAACATCCACGACAGAGACAGTTCTGTGTCAGGGGTTGTCCTAACGACACGAGTAATATAGCTAAGTACCTAGGAGTCAAAATTGACTCTTTGCCTTCTATGTTGCAAACATGACCAACAAATGCATCAGAGCATTACAGCGGGCAGCAGAAAAGCCGGCAAATCCTTGGGAGCTTTCCCAAAAACTAATGATAATAAGATCGAATACGTGTGGAACACACTATTAAGCAACCCTTAAGCTAAAAAGAAAGATTGACTCGAAGTACAAAATGAAACAGTGTCCCAGAGCTCAGCCAGGCCAAGCAGTCCCTCATCTCCCACAACTCTGTTAGGTTCAAATTAATAGATACCTTAGAATATTAGCTGGCATACTTACTGGACACAATAGACTAAAAGCACATCTGAGCAATCTAGGCATTACTAGCTGGCACACCTGTAGGCTCTGCGAAAATGAGGAGAAGTCCTCGCAACACATACTCGCTGAATTTGATGATCTAGCCAGAAGAAGGATAAAGTTTTGAGGGGGGTGTTTATCAATGCAATCCCAGATAGTTGGCACAATAGATCCCAAGTATTGCAGTGCACTGATCCCCATTGACATCAGCTTCATCATCATTAAAGACAGACTAACTACAGTAGGATGGACATTCACAAAGAGTGAGTGCCTGCTCCAAAGCGGTTCTTGGAAAAATGTGAGTCCACGCTTGGAAGCATAAACCTTTGAGTCACGCCAGTCAGTTCACCTGACCCAGACTTAGTAGCCACGAATCTGCGACTCATGTACTTCTTATATCAGTTTGCTGGCCATTTTTAGTTTATAACTTTTTTTATTTTTTTTTATTCTTATTTACTGTATCTTTATTATCTGCTGGGGACATTCGTCTTAAAGCTTCCATTTAAGTTGAGCTATTTGGCAGCACTTTCACATACACTATGTGTGTACACAGACAGACAGACGCAGGCACGCAACGCGTCATGTTCAATGTCGTCGTCATCGTTCTCTTACTCGTCCGTGTCCGCGTCCGCGTCCTCGCCGTCGTGCTCGCTCATGTCCTCATCCTTGTCGTTGTCGGCCGTTGCCGGAAGTGACGATAACGCCAAAGAGGAAATGAACACTTTTTGGGCAATGGCGCGGAGTTACTATAAATACAGTTACATTGCCAGCCAGCAGACAGCTACAGCAACAACAACAACAATAACAAGATAGTCGTCGACCTTCTGCCCGTTTTTTTCTCCTGTTGTTGTAGTTGTTGTTATCTCGCGCCGCATTTTGCGTAGCTGCTGTGTAAATTTTATTGAGGTCGAATTGGAAAATGTAGCCCCGCCCCACAATGCCGAGGACGACATCAGCAACAACTACAACAAATGTATGAAAATTAAAAGCATTTTATGCGCAAATGGCGCACATTTAAAACGAAATATGGTAACACGCGATTTGTCCGCCCATAGTAACCCACCGCCGCCTGCCATCACAGCCCAGTCCAGCTATCCAGTAAAGCCACGAATCCGGCAATCCTGCTGCCGTACACCGCTCAGACCCGCTGACTTTACGCATTCGCGTATAATTTATGTGGCATTTAATGAAAACGGAATTGAAATTTAGTGAGAATTTATTAAATGATTTTAAATTGATGTTGGTCTGTAGGCGTCGCATCCCGCGACCTCTCAACCCAAATAGTCAACACACCCACACATTTCCACATTTGATCTCTGTCATGAAAAGCCGCTGGTTTTGCATTTAATTAAGCCGAAAACTGAGCTGAAATTTAATTTGCTCATCTCCAAAGTGCGCCAAAGAGCAGCGCCCTTCGTCCAGCTTTAGCTATCAGTTACTAGTTGTAAATTAGAAGACATATGCATGTTAATACACAGCACGTTATACATATATAACTGTACATTTGTAACTGTATTTAGTGTATCGTTATCGATGTCGGTAGCTGTATATATCTGTGTCATAATTGTTAAACTTACTCGACCTGCTTCAGTGGCTTAAAGACGAAACTGAAACAATCGAATGATTCATCCACAACGGATAACGCATTCACGACTACGATTGTGCTCATCTTATGTAAAATGAATGATAGATATGTAGAATGCGAAAATACACAAATGGTTATCATAATACAAATACTGAACTTTTAAGTTTCAAGCTCCACAGCTAATTGTTGTGTTATCCAATTACACGGAAGACGGAATCCGCAATAAAATAAAAACCGTTTCCGTTCCCCTTCCCGTTTCTATTCATTCGCTACCTCTACCTCTATCTCTACCTGTACCTCTACCTCTACCTCTACCTCTACCTCTACCTCTACCTCTACCTCTACCTCTACCTCTACCTCTACCTCTACCTCTACCTCTACCTCTACCTCTACCTCTACCTCTACCTCTACCTCTACCTCTACCTCTACCTCTACCTCTACCTCTACCTCTACCTCTACCTCTATCTCTATGCCCTTAAGGCTACATTCTAAATTTTGCACCTCTTGGCAAATTTATATGACAAGCCGCTATGCAACCAGCAGAAGGCTCAGCTTCGCCCACGACAGAGCTGCAGCAATTGTGGACTGTGCTTGTCTTACCATTAGAACAAACATGTCTTCTAAGCAGTCGTTGCCTACACGAAAATGGGACTGGTGCTAATTGGAATCTTTATGAAAATTGAAGCTATTCATACGCGACTGTTTTCCAAACTTCTATTGCAGTAAACTCTATGTGAAACATCTGTGATGATCTACAAGACAGTGAGGCTGAGCATATACAACGACGATCCATCACTGGGCTTGTGGACACCAAGGTATAATAGATGGTCTGACAAGCAAAGGTTCGGGCCTACACAGCCAGTAGGGCCTGAGTCGATCGCCACTGTCACCGTGGAATAATTGGTTGTATGGATAAGTAAGGAACGCTGAACATCCATCGCGTGACGAAAAACATTGTGAAAGAATGGCTCGTGATCTTGACTTGTTACGGCCGTCGCCGAAGACTGTGTGAAATGTGGAGCGCCACATCAGTCATATTCTTTCTAACCTTTCAAGTGTCCTGGGGTTTCTTTGCTGAACCGACCCACCCACCAAAAATCGAATCTAATGTAATCTAGCATACTTTTATGCTAACGCCCTCTCATGCGCAAGCGTCACGGCATATATAGAACTGCAGGTAAGCATATACAAACATCAAGGCCATAATAAGAATGTATGTGTTATAAATTAAACATGGTGATTATGAAGTGATAATCCACATAATCACGTTCAAGCGGTTTTATTTGGCTTTGCATTGATCAAATGAAAAATCATGTGATGCTAGTGAGCCTGACAAATGCATGCAGCTAATTTAACGCAATTCATCAATTTGCAAAAAACAATGCCAATAGCTAGAGTTACAACTACAAATGCAACAACAGCCACAAGTTGCAAACAAATAGGCAAAATGGTCGATCGATGCACCGACCAAAAACACTGAATGGCTGTGAACAGCTTTTACCAGTGCCCAAAATGGCCGGCCAGCTGGTCGACTGGGTCCCACTGTCTGTCTGGTCAGAAGACCAAAATGCCAACTGGGCTAAAAGCGAAAATTGCGCATTAATTAAATTTGAAGCGAATGCGAGTGCGCATCATTAGTGCCGCACAATTAATGGGAATATTGTTGCACAGGACGGAGCGACGGACAGCAATGTTGATGCCAATGTCAACTGCACGTGCAGCACAGGTCAGTTGCCGTACAGAGGTAGTTTGGCAGCTCTACAGTTTGTGAACTGTGGTACAAATAATTGACTTGTTATATGTTTGGAAAGCATTTGTTTCGTTTTAAAGCATTGCTTAAGTAGTACATACAATTGAAGCTAAGACTAAAATATTGATTTAGAAGTTATTATTCGTTACGAAGTTGTCACAATTACAAACATGTTATTAAAAGTTCATATCGCGTAATGGCATCTCTTAAGGGGTTACTCCACCAAACACCATTGCGCTGTTCCATTCAGATCAATGGCGCGCTCCTTAGTCATCACTCTTGCTACCATGAATCCTACCAGTACGACGCGCAGCAATGAGACAGACCCTAGGAACGGAAAATGTACCATGCCTAACAGTCGACGTCTTATCAATATGCTTAGGGTTACCACAACCAAGAGGATGCTCCACAGGATTAACGGCAACACCACGCACTTTTGGCCAGCTGTTGTGCTTCACCGTATACTTGTGGTAGACACGACCAGCCTTCGGGATGGGCTGGTCAATGCAACCACCGCTGGTCAAGGCCGAAGGCACAACATTCTTGGCGCCTGAGGGTAGCATGATACGGGTCTTCTTGGTGACTTGGTTGTGTACAATGACGGTGGCATAGTTGCCAGTAGTGTGTGTCAATCGGTCACGATCACCGGTCTTCTCCTACAACTTGCAAATGGTGGTGCCCTCAGGCATCTGAGACAATGTCAGCGCATTGTCAAATTGCATAGTAGCGTTGCGTCTTGACGTACGCCTTGAAGACGGAACCAAGGCCCTCACGTTGTGCACGAATTACACGACCCATTGCGATACTTGGGTAAAAAAGAAAAGTAAGAAGGGGAAGAAAAACGCCGACAATTGTCAAGACTGAATATATCGCAGAGCTTTTTGCTGGCTTCGGTTCATAACATCGCTCCGAAAGTAAGACGTCCATACACACCATCAAACAAATCTAAAATTGTTTAATTTTTGGGTCTCAATACAATTGAATATTTATTCATGGTTTTATTGCAAGCACAGAGTACCACACTGCCGGGCGCCGTCCCCAAAGTTGGCACATTATAACCTATATCTTTATAAGTTTCTATTCAATCTTGACCATTTTACACCATTTACGTGGACAGTAACAGTGTGCATATTTGTGCCAAGTTTCGATCTGGTAGCTTTTACGGGGTGTGTTTAAACCTCCCTTCTGTCACGGCGGAAAGGAGTAATATACCGACATGATTCGACAAACTTGATCTTTTCCCATAAAATGTGCATCTTTTGGTAACATTTTTTTGCGTTAAGTCTTATAATCTCTGAGTAGAACACGGACAGAAGGACATGGCCATAGCGGCTCGACTATTGCTCCTGACGTTTTTTTGCCCCAACATATGGTCTGCCACGCCTTCTTTTGCCTGTTGCATATGTAAAAACACACATTGTAATACACTATGCAACAAATTTGACCTCAATGAGAGGCTTGGTGTTGCTGGTCCGGCATTTCGTAGCACGGTTCAAAATTTCGAGACTTGCAAAGTACCAAAATCTTATACAATTTGGAGATCCTATTTTCGTACTAAAAAACCAAAACGGCTGCCGGACTCGAAAACAGCAAACCAAAATTTACCGAGAAAGGTATGTTTAATGCCCTCGGATTGTTTGAGCGGAAAGTATTCCGTTAGACTTTTGTTGGCAACGACTACCGCATTCGATGGAACGACGAAGTCTATGAACTCTACGATGACATTGACATAGCTAATTGAGATCCACCTGCTCCGCTGGCTAGGTCATGTTGTGCGTGTGAATGAAGAAGCTCCTGCGAGAAAGGTCTTCAATGCGGGTGTCGCAGGGAGGCGACGAATGGGAAGACCATGCCTCCGCTGGAAGGACCAGGTAGTGAGCGCGCTAGCTACCTTTGGTAACACCGAATGGAGAAGGCGCGCGCAAAACAGACACCCCTGGAGGAGAGCTTTACATCAGGCCGTAACCCGGTAACGTTTTGTTATGTATGATTGAGGGCTGTATAACTAGTCAAAACCTTATAACTAATAGAACGTCTGACAGGCCAAATTATGCATTTGCTTCAGTTCCAATCGCATAATTTTTGGAAGAATACAAAAGCTGGCAACCCTGGCTGGCGTTCGAACAGTTGGCTCAGTTTGCCACGTTTCTAGGCCTTAATGTGTGCCATTGATCAGAGCATTGACCACTAAGTAAACTCTTTGGTCAATAACAACTCATTTTGACCGATTGCTGTTGTTGTTGCAACTGTTTTTTGAGTTTGATTCCATTTTTGGTTTGTGCCATTTATTTTACACCACTGCAATTAAATTGTATAATTTTGCAATATTAACACAAACAAAACGAATCTGTTTACAAACAGTTCCCATATGCATCTGCCGATGGTCAATCTGTGGGTGTGTGTGCCTGTGTATGTACGTGTGAGTGTGCTTAATTCATAAATTAATCACAATATTATTTGAGTGCATTTTAAATGTTATTATTTTTTGAAAAATTATATATAATTATTTACATAAATGGTGAAAAATGTATGCAGAATCTTTTATCAAGCTCAATTAACATATTGAAAATGACAACCACTAACATTTAATGTCACCACTTTACTTCATATTATATAATATACTATATTTAATGTTGGAATAACAATTTGTCATCGTTAATCTTTGAAATTGCAGTTGCAATTGTCACGTGACAGGCATTATTTTTGCCCAAAAGATGACATCTAAAAATTGTTCATGCCCAATAAATTAGGCTAACACTAACATTGTGGCTAAGACTAGAGTTATTGCAGATTTTGGTATACGTGACATATTACAAACACGAAATCTCAAGCGATTTTGTTTTGAATTAAAAGAGTGTCTTTGCTTCTGTTAACGTGAATCCTTATCCGAAATAAAGCTGATGTAAGTCCACACAGTTTTTCGTACTCAGCTGGATTTCGGGGGCAAATTATGACTAGAAGCTTTCACCCTGCTCCACCAAAAACCAGGACCGCCAGCACCTTTGAGTAAAAAGACGTGGCGATAGGACTCTGAGATTTATGTAGAAAACTTTACATTTGATGTTGTCAAGGATTTAGTCGAAGAAAATCGGTATCCGATCAAGCGGAGAATCACTATGGCCTCAGTATGTATACTTCTCGATGCTTCTTTGTCTGATAAGGTAAACGAGTTGTAGAAACAACTCACCTGGGAAGAAACAAACATTCTAAAAGCAGATGATGTAGATGTACTCAAGTAGTTCTGCTGGCTCGCTCATGTTGTGCGTATGGAATAGGCTCTTGGGTGAAAGGTTCCAATGCGTCTGTTGACGGAAGCCATTCAAGTGGTGGGCCATTTATCCATTCAACGGACCAGGTAGAGTGCGCTACTTTAGCTTAATTTGGTGTAATGAAGTGGGCAAAGCTTGCCCGAAGTAAAGGCGCCTTTTTTATGATGCTTCTCCTTTTGCAATTAAGTATTCAATGCTCACTTTGGTTTTCAATTCCTACAAATACTTGGTAGCCTATAAATATTCGTTGGAAGGGATCGCGTAGTACCTTTTGCGTCACCGATTGGAATAGGCACTCGCGAAACAGACGCGCTTGGCAGAGTGCTTTACATCAGGCCGTAACCCGTTTACCCGGCTGTTATGGCCAGTTAAGGAGAAGATAGCTTTATTTTGTTGAAAATCGGGAGGTTATACCTGTTGCCTATAAACCACTCCATTGTGGCTATTTTCGCTCGAAGTTATAGCATAAATTTGATCGAGCTTCAAATACAGAATGCTGCAATGTTTCGTATAGCGAAACAGTTGTTTTGCGAACCAAGTAGGATATTCATCAAGTCTTTGACTATAAATATCCCCCCATTGCCTAGACTTAGCTTTTCCAGTTTGATAGATAATCTTGGACAGAAAAAAGAGACAGTGTATGCAAAACGGATCCCATAGGATTTAAAGCACACAAATAAAAGTCGGCTTATCCATGCTCCCATGTTCGAATATCCAGAATAAGTTTTCTCTTACAGACAAAGCTCAGGTATCGGTTGCCAACAGATTTAAGGTTGCCATGCCGCCAAGGAGCAGGTATGCATCTTCGGAGACCATGGTGTAGGCAATTATCACTTTAATGGCGCTTCTTTTGCCTTGCACCCGGCAGTCACGATGCGTAGTGCCGGATAGACCTTACATAATACCAGTTAGTGAAAGCAGATGGCCTGCTTTAAGCACATATCGGAAACTCCTACTCGGATTTTGGCAGTTTGAACTTTTGGCCTGCTGCTTTTGAGATTTGCTAGCTAGCCAGTTAGTGACTGGGCTTATTATTGTATTATCACTCCTGCCAGCAAAGCCCACAACGGTCGTACCTTCTGTTATTGTCAGGCGATATGGACCCATATTATGGGACCTAGCGCCGATTCCTGTGTCACGCCGCCTGAAACGGTTTGCAGCGTTCGACCCGAGGAACTATCGCATAACAGATTATGAATATAGTCAAAAATTATGCTGTCAAGTTACCCTACCGTATTCTGTTTCCTGAGTAATGTGCTAGTTGTCCGTATTCAACGCTTCCAGTGTAGTGACCAAGCAGTAATTTTTGCTGCCACCAAGCCATCTTGAACCTGGCAGTGCCCTGCGGGCTATATCGACGACGATGAGTAATGGCATCGAGGGCGCTGTGCTTCACGCGAAGGTGAATTACAACACACTGATTGCTTCTGTCGGCATAGATCTAGCAGGCATAGATTTCTCTGTGCCGACGGATCCTTTGGCGGCTTGCTGCCTTTCGGGATCATTAGTCTCAGTAGCTTTCATCTATCAAGAATGCGACGTTCGGGTCACGATTTCAATACTTTCCAAAATTATGCATTCGGAGAGTAGTGGGTTTCTAGTTAAATATATAGGCATTTATTCTGTAGGAACGCCCTACCCGGTAACGGTTTATTATGGCCAGTGCCAAAAATGAAGTTTGGCACCGATTTTCATAGCTCTTGCTGTAAGAAGTCATTATTACAGTTAAATATTGTCGGGAATATCTTTTATATGTAGGTATAGTTGATTTTTTGTTTTGTTTTTCCAAAACTCAAACGATTTGATGTTTAGAACTGAGACAGCTGATGTCTTGAGTGATGATGACGTTGCTTAGACGATTGCCAAGTGTTAAACAATGCCTGCCAAGTCAGACAATGGCTGATGTTGACATTTATATAGACATTGCAATAGCAATAACAACAACGACTAAAACAAAAGCAACAACACTGCAAAAAAGAATGCTGTAAATGCAAAAGTGACAATAGACTGCTGCAGTTTGTACCGGCTACGCTTTCCTTTTGCATCCCTTTGGAGTCACTTGCGAACCCCTTCCACTTAACCCATTACAGCCAGCAGCATGAAAAACCAAGATTGATGAAAAAGCGGCAACAAAAACAATCAAGTCTATCTAAGCCATAAAAAAAAGGAAAAAATAAACCACACGTTTGCAAGTGTATCTGTAATTCTTGCTCTATCTGCATTTGTATCTGTATCTGTAGCCTGACAACACCAACGTCACGTTGATACGAGAATAAACGAAAAAAAAAACCTACACGCAAACGCCGATGCTCATATATTCTTTAATATTTGAGCATAGAAAACTTGAATTAGTCTCGAAGCAGATCTTTCAAAAACTGTGCCTCTCTTCTAAGTAACGGCAACTTTTTGTCATGTCATAAACCAAGCGTATTGGCGGTAAAACCGGCACTTAAAACCTCAAGTGGTGTGTTAGTCTCGTGGCCTGATTCGTGTGGCCTGATTCGGGTGCTGTATTAGTAGTCTCTATAGGAGAGAGCATAGCGGCGACCAGTTTACGCCGCACGTTTGTGTTTTGTATGCCATTGTAGCGGCTAGAGAGAATATATTAAATATAACCGCCTCGCCGGGGAGTTGAATTACTCGCGCAACTAGTACCATGCCTGATCTAGCACTCGCACGTCTAACTCCTGTGAAAACTGAAACTGATGTAAGGACTGGTATGCAACTGTACAAACTACAAACGAAACAGTTTTATTTTGAGTCAGTTAGATGTGTTTACAGAAATGAGTATAAAATATCGATAAATTTTGAAAAGTTTCTTAAATTCTTACGCACGCCAATCACGCTTTTCGGTTTAGATGTTAACGAATCACGTACAGTGGTAAATGATAAACTACTTGACAAACCAATAAAAATGTACACAAAGTGAAGAGTATAAAAAATTACAAACAGCAGTAGAAAAAAACGCAAAAACCGCCAGGATCTGAAACAATACGTTTGACAAAAGTGGAGTCAACCGCTACAAACACACACACACACACCACACACACACACACACACACACACACACACACACACACACACACACACAAACACACACACGCACACACACACGAGCGCAGATTGAACTTTAGAGTGGAAGAGTGGGATTGTGAGCAAGAGGGGAAAACACTGCTATTGCAGTTACAACTGCAGTTACACATTGCACAAAGGAGAAGCGCATAATATGTGTAAAGCCAAAAGGATTTGTTATTCGAAACCGAGCGAAAAGATAAATAAACAAAAGCAGCTTCTCTGGCCCGCTTCTTCTGTCACCCTTTCTCACGCAACATACACTACACTTTCAAGCTGCGGGAACACGTTGGAATGGTATGCTGGTGCTGGAACAAAGGCAAAGCCAAGTTCCGACTCAGCTGCCCGGGTCCAAGGGTACGGCACACAACGGCAACAGTAACAACAACCACAGCAAACATACACAGAAAGAAAAAACTAAAAAATTTTAATAAGTGCCACAATGGTGTGCAGCAGTAGCAGCAGTAATAATGAATGCCTGCTGCTCAGGCATGTATACACTGTGTGTCTGCATGTGTGTGTGTGTGTGTGTGTGTGTGTGTGTGTGTGTGTGTGTGTGTGTGTGCGCATTAGAAACCAAACGCTTTAAGCCAAATGCTGCGCCAAGCCAACAAGAACAACAACAATGGCTGCCATGGCGAAACGTCAACGAAACATTTGAATGACATAAAAAGTAACAGACAAGTCAAAAAGTATATAAAATCTCACATCAATTTGTTGTTCTATACAACAACAACAGCAACAAACACACAAACAACAAACAAACACAAAGATTTCCATTAAAAAAGATAACTATAAAACATATTTACATTTGAGGCATGCCGCGTCATCCAAAATGTGGGTCATCAGTGGCTTCAAATCAACAGCAGGCTGCATGCCACAAATAAAAAAATGTTGTACCTTCATATAAGCACATAGATACACACACACACACACACACACACACACACACACACACACACATGCACATAATGCCACTGTGTGAGTGTGTATTGTTGCAACTGCAGCAAACGGAATTGCAAAAAGAAAATAAATTGTGCATAGTTTTTTTTTGTTGTTTTTTTTTAATAACTCACATTGTTTTAAATGGTAAAGTTTTGGTTTTCTATTTTCTATTTTTAATAAAAAAAAACTTGATTACAATGAATGCAACAAAAACAAAATCTTGAACACAAAAATTGACTAGGTTTAAATAACTCGCAATACCAAGTTTAAGAAAAGCCGAGGAAATCAATTTATTTTCTCGTTTACTTTATTTGTTACCAAAAAAAATTGCAAATTTTAATTGTATCCTGTATCCACAGCGTTAAGGGTATTATAGCTACTTCTTCTTCTTCTTGACCGGCCATAACAACCCGTTACCGGGTTACGGGTAAAGCTCTGATCCAGGCGTCACTGCTCTGAGCGCGCCTTCTACTCTCTCTACCTGCTCCTTCCAACGGAGACATGGTCTGGCCCTTCGTCGCTTTCCCATCACATCCGCATTGAAGGCATTTCTCGCAGGAGCCAGCGCTTGACTATGTCAATGTCGTCGTATGGCTCTTAGAGTTCGTCATTCCATCGGGTGCGTCGAGTTAGTCGTTGCCAACGAATAGAGGTCCAAAGATCTTACTGAGTACTTTCCGCTCAAACACTCCATTTTCATCAGGCCGCGTCATCACCCATGATTCAGCGCCATACAGCAAAACAGGAAGGATGAGCGTCTAGTAGAGTGTTAGTTTCGTCGAGCGGGACGAAATGCATTTGCCTACTGAGACCAAAGTAACATCTATTGGCAAGAGTGATTTCCCGCTTGATATCCATGACAACATCAAAAGTATAGTTTTCAACATCATTCTGAGAGTCCAAACGCTGTGTATCTCTACTCGAAGAAAGCATATACTTCATCTTGCTCTCATTTACAGCCAGACCCAATCTGGCAGATTCACTTGAAAGAAAAGGATGCTGGTACTACGGTAAATGGCGCACACCGTGGGATCACCCTTCTTGATTGTAACTGCGTGCACTCAGTAATAAGAGTAGCATTCTGTGCTCTAATTGGTACCAAGCGTTGTCCAAATTTATCCAAGGTGCTGTTCATTAATAACGTGACCATAAACCATATGATTTGCTCAGTTAGCTATTGAGAAGCATTATCTTAGGAGAGAGAGCGTCATGCGCAAAGTAAAGACGCCTTCAAGAATGCCCTAACAGGTTGTTATGGCCAGTGAAAAAGAAACGATGTGCACTAAATGTTTGTCAAATAATGTCGATATCTGACTCACTTATCCTGTAGGAGCCTTATGAAAGCCATCAGGACAAATCTTTTCCCTAAACTACAACGAAAGTCAAATTTCTACAGATTACAATAAAACAGTATTTGCTAAAACCACAAAATATGATACTAGAGAATGTAAGTACACAACCACTTCTTAAATGTTCTATAGATCATACTTCACTACTGTACAGTACTGTCCAAGCACTATTTTTTAGTAAACAATCAACTGTCAACAAAAGATACATCGCATGACGTAAAAAGCATCTCCTCTACGAAGATAGCGCTTGGTTTCTGTTGAGCAGCAAAAAATTAAGAAGAAATGCGACACTGAAGTAAAGTAACGGTAAATCATAGCAAGTGCAGCAGCACAATGGCATAATAATTACAAGGTAAGTGTCCTCTTCTCATTTAACTGTTTACTTATATTTTATTTGCTGCTTGTGCAGTATTTGTTTTGTTACCTAGCTCTTTCTTTACTGAAGTATTTGTTTTGAAATGCAAGAGAGAAGGTTATGAAGTAGTTGACAAGTCGAAATAAATGTTGACCTTTTGATTGAAAATCGTTAACTCAACGATTCAATGCAAAACTTGTCGCAGATAGTTACTTTTTGTTTGTTTGTTTTCGCTGTAACTTTTCGAGTTTCCAATTTTCCGGAAAAGCCCTTAATTTCATTTTCGCTTTGGCTTGCATATCTTTTGTCGACTAAAATATTACTAAAGAAGAGAGTAGCCAGAAGTCACACGAAGAACGATATCCGTCGAATTTCGGGCGAAATGAAATAACGAGTGCATGAAAATGTTTGCCTTCTCAGGTGGTTTGTCGAATGTGAAAATTATTAAGACAGTAAGAGAAGTAAAAAATTGCATTATCCAAAATGCATGTGAATCTTGCTAGACCCAAGCGTATTGGCACATGTGTCACCGATATATTGTTAAACAACTTGAAGGTTGTACCGTACCGGTACACCAGAAATTTGGGCCCAGTATAGGCCCAAGTTTTGGTAGGACATGGTGAAGCTTCCTGATGCTGCAGATTAGCTGTGCGAATCACCATTCGGTTTTAGGGCGCAGCGAAGTTTGGGAGTTCGATTCGTAGGGGAATTTTACATTGTGAGTCCCAAACCCTACGCACATCCCTGTTAAAGCCCTGCGCAGGCATTAGCTCACTGTTCTAAGCAGCCTGGAGATTTGACCTACATCAGGCCGTAACCCGGGCCAGTCAAGAAAAAGAAATTTGGAAAAACGTCATGGATTCTACATAAGGAAAGTAACGCGTTATCGGTCAAGAATTTAAATTAGAGTTTTAAGGTTAGTTTCGTAGTGGATGAAACGGCTCATCGAAGAAAGTTGACATATTCTCAAGATATAGTCAGTTTAATAGATTTTGTTGATGCTTCCATAAGTTTAAGTTTAAGAGCCTGCTTCTACTAAGAATACTATACCTCTCTCCAAATTGTAAATTAACTGAATGCTTCGATGGATAAGTTACTTAAGATGTTTCCCTAGTTTCGTATGCCACATTCAGAGACCCTCAAAACACTTTTACTCATTGACCTCGCAACTAAATGTATGAGCATGCTGCTACTTAAGCATTTGTATCTCATAGATACACTGCTTTGATTTGAAATCTCAAGACATACTATATACAACATGTAACCGCTTAAGAGGCTGCTCTAACGTCTGTTTAGTTGGAAAAGGGTTGAACGGCTGTCAAATTGTTGCACCTTAAATTGTGGTCGTCGCGTCGGCAGCAATGTTGGTAATGTTGGAAATGTTGGCAATGGTGGCTCTTATCACGTCGCAAGCCTGCGCTTCACGCTCGAGAAACGAAACCGGATGTGACATCCTTTTAAAGTCGGAAGTACTTATGCTTAAGCGTGCGTTGGAGTCGAAGCAGCCGGCAAACATCTGCTGCTTCTTCTTCGTTTAGTTACTCCAAAGTCGTTGACGTCGACGTCGTCGCCGTTTTCTGTCTTGCGTCATTTTGTGCTACTTAAAAATTGTTGCCAGTATTAAAAATTGTTAGGCTCCGTGGACTCGGGCCAGCGCAACAACCGACAGTTTGTCAGTGCCGGCTCGTAAAAATGCAGGAGGAAGAGCGGGAAAGCTGGCAGCTAGAATAGTTTGTCTGTGTCAGCGGTTCCCAAACTTGAAAGGCTACAATAGTACGTTTTTAAAGCAGAAGTGCAAATTTTCTTGGAGAGATTCAGAGATGTTCATTTTACATTAAGTTGCTTCTTGGTAGCAATCTAAGGCAGTGTGATTTGCCTGAAACCCTAGGCGAATTTCTTCGTATTAGAATGCATTTTAATATCGTGCGAGATTTTGTGCAAAGTGTTGTAAAGTGCGATACAGTTCTTTGTTTTAGGACTTAAAAAACCAGTGCCGACCTCTCCTATCAGCGAGCGTGCCGAACTATAATGTCAGTATCAGAATACATGGTGTAGAAAAATAGTTCAAAGCTCCGAACTAACTATTCAGCTTTTAAAACTATCTTAAAAAATAGTTCGGTAAAAAGCAGACGGTGGCAGCAACTTATTTAATGAGCGCATTCCAGGCGCAAATTTTCAAGCGAAAATATCCATTGAGCAAACCACACATAGTACATAGTATCGTATTAGAGGTAACATGCCATTTCGAATCTTTGCACTTGCTGTTGACCCACTTGAAGTTCAGGTCATGACTAAGACAATGGCCAAAGCATTTAGCTGTAGCTTCTTGAGTCATTTAAGTGCCACTCAAGCCACGCCCAACGCCCAACGTCCAACGGTCAAGAATGCTTCCAACATAACACGATTCGCCATTTTAGCTTAAAACCGGTTCCTTGGTGGTTTTCGTTGCATAGCTTATTGGTATTTGGGCGCTGAGTATTTATTGAAAATAGACACGCGACTGGTGCATATTTTATGAGTTCTAATGCCACGGATACCAACTAGTTCCCGGATTCCGACTGACAAAAGCAGCTCGTATCATTTTATACAAGTGTCGCTGAAAACAAGTCAACAATTTAAAAGCAGCCAAAAGCATTTAATGAGCAAGCACAAGGAGTCAATTCTACGTCAAAGTTCGTTACAAATTGTAATAAACTCGAACATCCGTTGCCTTTAAGTGAGTTCTAATAAACTTTATGGCAGTATTATTCATGCGGTTTGGACGCTGCTGCTGCTGCTGCTCCGGAGACCCTGTTGACTTGGCCAAGGTGTTAATGATTCAATAACATTCTCCGTTAACAGCACCAAGCAGGCGAGACAACACACATTAATGCGATTTACACACACACACACACCCACGCAGAGACACACAGAAGCTGGCGCTTAAATGCCAACACGCTGCCACAAAAGGTGACCACAACATTGTAGCCCCACAAATTTTGTTGCCCCACAAAGTTGCACGTTGCTTTTAGATGCCACAAGGCACGCGGCACGCGGCTCACGGCTCGCGGCTGGTCAATTGTTGCGTGACTTTCAATTTGTAAAACATTTTCGCTTTTAATGCCCTGCCCCAAAAACAGCGACTGCCGCAGCGCCCAAACTTGATACGCCCTAATGTATGCAGCGATTCTTTCTTCCTATTTTTTTGTTGTTGTTGTTTGAAACCTAATCAATTTGACTGTCGGCTGGCTTGGTGACATACCACCAACTGCTTGATAAGTGTCTGCTACTCCAGCGCCAACAACGGAAGCTGAACTGACCCCGCGCTGGGCAGAGGGGTCTGGGAATCTGTCGCTAGGGGCCGTTAGAGGCGCACATTAAAAGCAGTCATTAACTTTTAAATGAAATAACGGAAACGAGATAAGCACGTGAAGCGACAAGGGCGACACTGGCACGCCGACAGCTCCCGTTCCCAGCCGCAGACCCCGTCCTGATACTATGGCACTACCAATGGCTCCGATGCTATCGTCGGTGACGCGCCCTCGTAACGCCCACGCGTACAAATGACCCATAATTATTCAATAAGAAATAATAAAGTACGCCGCACACACACACACACACACGACACACACACACACACACACACACACACACACACACACACACATTGATAGACAGCCCAGTAGGTTGCAGGTTGCTGATGTTTGTCCGTCGTACCACACTTCGTGCTGGGCGCCCACTTTTCTGCCCATTTGGTTGGCGCTTAAGAAATTATTGTTGCGTGACTTGTAACATTTTTTTTTTCAGTGTTTTCCCCTCAGTGAATTTCCTTAATTTGCCAGGCGCTTGGCACTCGCTCGCGCGTTTGCCTTGTACAAATGATTGACAATCATTATGCCCCACTCTTTATGGAACCCCCTAAGTGTCCAACGCCCTTGCGATTCGCATCATCGTTGACGCTGTTAAGTAGTTACATTTTGTAGCAATTTGCGTTGCAGGGGCTTCAATAGCAAGCCAAATCAGAGAAGTTGGAGTAGTTTGTAATAGGTTATGACTCTTCCATAATTAGCGCTTTGGTGCTGTAATCTGCTTGAATACAACTCAGAATCAGTGTCGTTTTGAAGTTTATTGGGCCGGTAGTAATAAGCTTGCAAATATCCAATTATTAACCCATATTATACAGTTTATTTTGAAGCGCTATTTGCCTGACCATGTCCATGCTGTCGTAGAGATCATAGAGTTCATCGTTCTAGCTAATCAGGTTGTTGTTGCCAAACTTCTTACGGAGTCCTTTCTGCTCAAACACTGCAAGGTCAAAAGCTACTATATAATCGACAAAGAGATGTTGAGTGTCACCTTGGTATACGTGTGTCTTTTGCAGAATTCGGCGTAGTGTGAATATCTGGTCAATGATTGACTTTTCGCACGGATAAAATGCAATCAGTTCTTTCACGAATAGCTTAAGTCTCTCACACAATACGAAACAATGCTGATACCACGATAGTTAGGGGACTCTGTAGGTTAAACCTTCTTAAGGAGAAGGCAGTGGACAGCAAGCTTCCAATAATAGCGTATGCTCTAATCTAGACATATTCTGCAAAAGAGCTGGTTCATTCACCTTACCAACTCATTGCCGCCAGTCTTGAACAACTCTGCAGACAGGTCATCCGTGCCAGAAGCTTGGTTGTTCTTGCAACCCTGACTTCGTCATAGCTAGGCGGCGGTCCACACTGTCATATATGATGAGTGACATCGGGAAGTTAACTCCGGGAGCGGCATTAACCTCATCATCGCCCGTTAGTAAGCCAGAGTAGTGTTCCCTCCACAAGCTCAGTGCACCCTATGCATCCACTTCCACATTTCCCTCTGCATCTCTACAGAAAGACGCTCCGGTAATAAATCCTTCAGCGAGACGCTTGACTTTTTGGAAAAACTTCCTTACGTCATTCCTGCTCCTGCATATCCCGACCCCCTCTCGCTCGCGTTTTTTACGTCTGAAAAAATTCATCTTCCTCATATACTGTTGAATGCAGATTTTGAGATGTATGGTTTGTGACTATATTTTCACAGAGCCGCACCAACCGTTAATTTAGGCGGTAATTTTTGATGTTAGTTGAGAGCGGCGTGAATTTCATAGCATATAATTATTGTTATATGTGCATAGTGATTTATTTGTGGTCAAAGTGCCAAAACGTCAACACCCATGCAAAAAAATAGAAAAATTATTTTTTTAAAAGTACGTAAGATATCATTTTTTATTGAAACAAGATAATTTGTTTATTGGAAATGCTATTTTTGAACAAAATGATTCGTGATACCCCAATGTCCAAGACAGAGCTGGAAAGGATTAAGATGCGTGAAGCAGGGATAGGAATAGATCAAGTTATTGTTATTAAACGTAGGCACCGCTATACCATTGAAAACGTTTAAAAAAATCCAACAAATTACTCAAGCGACTATAAGAGGGGTCCGATATCTATCATCGATGTGCGAACTAAGTGGCATACTCGGAAGTTTGATACTCATGACTTGATGATGTCCAACAAAATTAAGTCGAAATCAAGCTCCACTTCTTGTCAAGGGTAACAAACCAATCCTAAAAGAGCAGTACAAAAATGAGCGAATTACAGTGTATGAGAAATACAATTTTGGGTCGTGGAATTCGGAATCGTTATATTTAGCGATGAAAAAAGTTTAATTAAGATGGAAGTTTAACTTGGATGGTTCAGATGGCTACTACAAAAATATTATGAGAGTTGGGATATCCTTTTCAAAAATTAGACTGTTAGACTGGCTGTGTTCAGTTCTATGTCCAACTACCCAATATGAGTTTCCCGGGTCAAATTTCTTCACTGGCATATTATAAGCTATTTAAAAGCAAGCTATTCCCAATTCGAGACGTTTTCCCTGGCCACAACTGGATATTTCAGCAAAACAACGCTCCAAACCATGATAGCCAGCTAAAAAAGTCGTACTCTTACAGTGACGTAAATCCAGACCAAAACATCGATGTTTACCATCGCAGAGTCCATCGACAATAGACATCGATGTAGGTCGATGCATCGGACTATGTTTCCGATGTTTTATATTTACATATTTTTTTTTTATGACTAATATGAAATATGTGGAACTTAAGCTATCTTAACATAAGAATATTTCTAGATACTATATAATACAGACCAATAGATCCACGACTTAATTATGTCAACATAAAAGTTTTGAAACCTGTCCCCTTAGCATTAAAATTCGCTGAGAGGGTGGCCTTTGCATAAACTTTGAGATGACATTCTCAATTCTGTAAACACTATTTGTAAAACTAAGAATAAGTTACTTACTTTGGCATGATCTTCTATAATATGGTGGGCGTATGAGATGGTGAAATGTTCGATGGTTTAAAAATATCGATGTTTTGCCGATGCATCGTATGTTCGAGAACATCGGATGCATCGATGTATTTTTTATACCACTAACTCTTAGTCCCTTCCTGTCGTGGCCGAGTATGACTCCGAACCGTAATCCAATTCATGATGTCTGTGAGATACTTTCTGTAAAATTGTTTGCATCGCACCGGAATGGAACCAAATGAACTTCTTCGTCCTTAAAAGTAGTTGATGGACTTAATGACAGCCCAATATGTTATTAACATTAGTTTATTTTGTAAGAAATAGTGTTATTTAGTGTTTTTATATAAACAAATTAAATATGCACACGTAATTATTTGCTATGGAGAAAAACTAAATTAATTTTATTTAATTATAAGAACTGTATTTATAAAATTTATTTTCGATTTTTCTTAAAGTTCTTATTAAAAACTAAAATTAAAAAATATAACATTTAATATTTCAACATTTTTATTAAGTAAAAAATGGATATGACGTAATGGACTGTATGTGCCGCTCTATCTAGTTGTAGGCTCAATACCTTGGCACGCACCTTCAGTGTATAATTAGTCCCAAACGGATTGCACATTTCATGTCTTCATCTACTGAGTCCTCTATCTACATTTATTAAACGGTAAAGGCGTAATAGGTTCTTGCCTAATCTAAAGTTGAAACTGAAATGAAGTATCCAAATTTTTGCATTATGACTGGTTTTAAGCCCAAACGCAACTTGTTTTGAATTTGGAACAAGTATTGGAAGTAGTTTGGGTTTCCATGCCATAGTGAGTACGGGAGGATGGAGGCTGAACGGTTGTAATGTGCATGTACAGTCTCAGGTGCCTTTGAGGGCAGTCAACAAGCTACCCATACTCAAAATATGAAGTGTTGTCATCAAAATTTTCATTGTTTACCGTTACTTCGCCTAACTTTTGAACAAAAGCGACAAAAACGCTTTTGTTGCTATGTTTCTGGGCATATGCGAGTGTATGGACCCGGAATTGTGTCAAGCATTGCATCATTAAAATCGACAAACAACTTTCGGGCAAACAACCATTCAGCAAAACTAGTATATAAGTTTTTGCTGGCAAAGGGGAAAGGGTGTTCAAAGGTCCTAACACACACACACACATACACGAATTACTTATATCAATAAATATATAAATGAAACAAAAAGTTACAAAATTAATGAGTCATCGTAAAAGTTAACAACTTGCACAAAATTGTTTATCTAAAGTGTCTTTGGAGTTGAGCTGAGTTGCGCTCCAACTTGTCGTAGCTCGTCGGTATTCGTCGTAACTCTTGCCGCTCTAACTATAAATTGATGCGGCATGTTTCGATTGGGCGAGAAGCTGGATTTGGGTTTGAGTTTGGGTTAAGGTTTGTTGGGGTTGCGCACACGTAATCACTTTTTAAGTGGAACACAATTTATGATACATGAAAATGTTTGTTGCTTTTTCTATTTGTGCCCAAAACAAAGGCCCCCGACACACACACACACACACACACACACACAAAGACACACACAAGCGTACGCACACTACCAACACCTGCCACATAACCACAACAAAAAACCCAACGTAACGTGGCAAAGATGAGAAGGTTGACACTAAGACTCAAAGATTACTTTACCCCGGTCTGTTGGTTGCTCTGCTCAAAAGGTTTTTGTTTGACTCTGCTCGAGGAGAGGAGCGGGCGGCTGAGGCCGAGGAGGCAGCTCTAGATGCGGCTGCCTCTTGGCTTGTCAGCGCAATAAACACCTCAAAGTTGATGACATTTCATTAAAATCAACGCGGAGCGGGCCAAATGAATTTACTTATGGAGCATGAAAGTGGGTTCTGTGGCCTTCTCACATTGACGAAACGAAAATTTTGTGTTCATTTGGTAAAAGGTTCCCCAAGAACGTTGGCGCAATGAATTTCATTAAAACAAGCAGCAAAAGTGCTTTCTACTACGAGTCGCCACATGGAGCGTGGGGGCAGGGGGGGCACAGGGGGGTTGGCGCCATTTTGCATGTGTGGTAACATAGTAGAACATAGGCACAGAAGCAGAACACATACACACACACACAGGCAGACAGACAGACACACACAGACGGACAGACAGACACATACAACTACATACTTAAGTGTTTGCCGCTTTTGCCTTTATTGGTTTGCTTGATTTACGTAAGTGATGTAGCTTTCTCTCAACAAGTATGCGTAGGTGTGTGTGTGTGTGAGTGTGTGAGTGAGTGTGTGTGAGTGAGTGTGAGTGAGTGTGTGTGAGTGTGTGTGTGCGTGAGTGTGATTGCGCGCGTGTGTCTGTGAGTGTGTGTGAGTGAGTATATTTTGGTTTTTTTTATGTACTTACTCTGGAAAATAACTGAATTTTCGAGCAAAGTGACTTTGATTGCAAAAGCCGCAGTTATTTTAGTTATTTAGCTTTGCAGTGCAGCGTTTTTAATTATATTTTCGTAGCAAAAGCAACTGCTTTGCGGTTCTAAGTGTGTGTGTGTGTGTGTGTGTTATAAGTGCTATCAATCGGCAAATATTATTACATTTACTTGAACTACAAACTATTAGCAAATGTTATTGATAACATTTTCATCTAATGAGTTGGCAAAGCAAATGAACTTACGGAAAAATGGAAAGTTGTGCATAATGTATAGTAATTAAGATGTGGAAAATGTTAAAAGCTGTCAAGTAATCCTTTGGCAATGCCGCATTCTACGAGCATGTAAGATGTGCCTAACAGACAGAAAGTGCATCTTGTATTTATAAAAAGTTTGCTGATATTTGTTTGCTTTTGACAAAACCACTTATCTGGAAGTAAGACAATTTTTTTTTTGAAAAGGGATATTTCTGTCTTACTGGCATCAGTTATAGAGTACGTCAAATCAACTTTTCCTCATAAGACAATTTTCCAGAATTTTTGTTATAAATATAATTTTTGAAAAGTGATATTTCTGTCTTACTGGCATCTTTCTGCGATTAAAGGGTCAAAAGTTATAGAGTATGTCAAATCAACTTTTCTTCGTATTTTTTTAAATTGCGTATGATATTTACGTGTGAAATTGCTGTTTTGGACATAAGTGTTTTTGTAAAAAGTCCACAGATATCTCAGGCTCATTGGTGCCACAAGGCTTATTAAAATGTTTTCAAAGTGTGTCTGACAGCCTGTCGATAGGAAAATGGAAACTAAAGTATCTACGCCAACGTCGCTTTATATGCAGTCTAGGAGGCAGTTCCCAGTTGCGAATGATTCAGAAATCACTTATTTCCTGCACAAATTCGATGTTATTTTATTGCCAAACTTCTATGATATCCGTACTTACGTTTAAGACCAATCTGGAAAATTTTCTAAGCACTGCATCTGTCAGCTTCTCCTATTTCGACTTCAAATATTAGTATTTACTTGACGATTTTGGGAAAGGTGTTTATTACACTGCGCATCGAATATCGATGCTCTTTCTTAGCGTAAGCGTTCCGACTGGACACTCAACTAGAGAGCGTTGAGTATGATTTTTTAATTTTTTATTAATGAATTTTTATTTGCAATCTGTCTGAAAACAATCAGCAAATTTTATAAGTAAAAATAAAACTAAAATGGCAGGATTGATTTTTCTCCAGTGAGTCCAATCAATATACAACAATTCTTTTTTCTAAAAGTTATCATACAATTATTGTACAAATCAATCTGGGAGGTCCTATATAAGAAATCTTTTCAGACGTCTAACGTCCATACTATTGGCTGTAGTTAATCGCAAGTACTTTTTCGTGATTAGACAGTCTCTCCAAGTATCTTCGCAATATTTTGCTTATTTCATTTTTGACGTAGGGAACATTCAAGTCTTTGTGTATTTCTTAGTTGCTTACATACCATGGAGCGCCTGCAATGTTTCTAAGAGTAATGGATTGATATCTTTGCAGGATTTCGATGTTTGAGGTGATCGCCGTCTCCCAGAGCTGCATGGCATACGTCCAGACTGCCTTGTATAGATTGAGTATGATTGAGCAGGCTTGTTTGCTCTTGGAAAAATTTCATCACAACTCAACACAACGCCTAGAAGCAAACTGTTCGATCGAGTTGCACACACGAAACGAGTTCGTTCAGATCGTTCTTTCAACAAAATTTCGAGTCAATGTGATCGGAAATTTGGTATTCGTTCCAGTTGTCTGATTCTAACCTACTAGCAATTGGATATGTTTCCTCATTGGACGATTTGAGGTTTGTAATGTGCCCGCAAAGGCCATACAGTGGCATAGACAGGTTGCGCACGTGACACACAATGATTATATTTGCTGTATAGTCACATCTTTTAAAGCCAATTCATGCGCTCTTCGTTTCCATGGATAACTCGATGCCTGGAAGAATAGTACACACAGATCAAGTTTAATCTGTCTGTGCAATCGATGACAATGATCGACTTTAGGACATCTTGCAGCTCCTTCAGCACATTTCGAAGATATATTGTGCATCTAGAATAATTTTTTTATATCTTTTCAAAATAAGTAAATAAAAGTTTAATTTTTTTCAAAATTCGCTAAAAATTCAATGCGGAAAAATTTGTACTTGTGTGCTTACTTAAATTGTATGCTGCCTATTAAAAGTAAATTTTTGGAAATGGACATACATACATAGAATTGTCGTTGATGCTCGGTTCTGTGGTCATATGGAAGAGTAGCTTAAGTCGACATAAGCAAATGTTGAATTACTGCCTTCTGGAGCTTTATAGGTGTGGATTCAAGTCACCATTTCTTTTTTAAAACTTGTACATTTCTTCTCTCACAAACTTAAAAATGGGACGGTGACATATAATGACTTCTATAAAGTTCTATAGTGCAATAACTCAACCTTTCCTTAGATCGACTTAGGCAACTCTTGCATATGACCACAGATATACTTTAATGTCAGAATACTATTAGTATTACTGTATTAACCTTCTCTATACATTTACAACGAGGCTTAAATATGTTATTCGTTATGTGCTCTTGTGAATCTTGGTTTGAATTGAAATCTTTATCTTTAAATCTTGGTTTGAATTGAAATCTTTATCTTTAAATCACTATAGCCGTTATGTCATAATTTGTTGGCTTTTTAATTTGTAACTAACATGATAACAATTGGCAAGTACTTAATCATGTATAACCACGAAAAGAAACTGTGAGCTCTAACATTCTGTAAACAGTTTTGTAAAGCTAAAATATATATGGGGACCTTGATTAAAGTAGAACCTTTAACAACTTTTCCAGCCACAAATCCGCTTAAACTCGTTATTCCATAACGCCAAAAATAATAACAACCAAAGCCGTGGCGGAAACACACAAATGCAAGCAACAGAAAATGTTGCTAACGAAAGACCAGCAACAATGTTGCCAAGCCCACACGAACCGCAAAAGTTAAGTGTGTAGGCATTGAGCTTCGTGTTGGACGAGCCGAACGTATGCGATTGCCTTCGGCTGCTGCCTCTGTGCCAAGTGTTCGTAAGCTGAACTACAGCCGAGCGACAGGCTCAATGTTGAGCAAGGTTCTGTGTTCGGGCTGCCTGTCGTGGCCCTTCGGCAGCAGCGGCGTTGAGTTCATTTCAGTGCTCGGGCAACTTCCAAACGCGTCGGTAGTGTTCACGCACGAAAATTGTTAGTTAGCTTAAAACGCCGTTTGAAAACGACAAAAACGAACGAAAGCAATTTCGAATTTTTGAAAAACGTTGCGAAGATTTTTGAAAAAAGATTTGAAAAAAAAAAAAACAAATAATGCAAGTTTTCTGTGAGTGTTGCACAGTGCAAGCGGAAAATCGTGTATCAAAGTAGCGCCAAAAGAAGCTAACAAATAATATTATATTTTTTTTTGCAAAGTAAGCGCTACAAGTTGTGATTTTGGCGATACAATTTTTTTTTGGCTTGAAAAAGGAAAAGTGCGACAAGTGTTGAAAAGTGTTTGATTTTTGCTGCGAATTTCAGCAGGCGAAAAGGTAAATGGCTTTTGCTTGGGTTTCACTTATAAGTAAAGTCTTTTCAATTTTAAGCAATTGGCAATGCAAGTAAGGTAGTATAGGGCAGTGTTGGAAAGCATTGGAGCCAGGCTAAGTAAGAGCTGTGCGCAGCGTATAGAGCTTGGCAGAGAGTGCAGCGCAGCTGCTGAAACAATAAAGGGAGCTGTGTATTATGTAAACACACTCACACACATAAAAATACACACACACACAAATAGCGGGAAACTCGGCACGCAGCAAAGTGCATTTCCGTTGCGTTATTTGCCCGGCTCGCGGCTGCCATCGCTGACTGGCACTTTCTTGGCCACATTCCGTGCAATGTGTGTGTGTTGGTGCTGTGGCATTTCCTGTTCAACGCTTCACTTCATTCATTCATGCATTTTTCTTTGAGCTGCGTTTGCTGTCCTTTTCGCTGAATTTCGTGTATCCTTTTGGGTTCTTATATTTTTTTATATACCCTTTCTTTTTTTCGCCCCTACTCGGCTTGGTTGCAACCTTCTCTCAGCCAAGACCGTTTTCTTTACAGCCAAACACTGTCTTGGCTTGCGCGCATTTTCTTCAACTTTAACTACAACGCGGATTTGTCGCGTTGAAAAAGTTTTTATCGTGCAGCAACAATGGCAAAAACTATTGCCTCCGCCCAGCAACTTTTGGCCCCCCCTTTCATTGTCCCTATGCTCCTGGCACTCCATCGTTGGCAACCAACGGCTGGTGTCAACTTTTTAGTCGCTGTGATTTATGTTTTATTAATATTAAAAGTGATTTATTAGCCATGAAATTTTGTGCGAGCTGAAAACTTGTGCCACCTCTGCGTCCTCGACGCGAGTTTCGTGCTCATCCTGGCTGCTTAAGAAGCGCTTGGTGCATGCGCGTCTGTTTAATTACACACCGCACCTGTAAGCCATGCTTTTATACACACGCCTACACTGAGCGAAAAACTTGCGTATCGGTTGGCTAAAAACACTGTGCTATCTTTTATTGTTTGAGCACGTAATTAAAGTTTTTAAGTAAAGAGCCCGAGTGGTGAGCGGGTTAAAGAATACCACCTTAGCAGGTCAAACCACAATTCCAATGAAAGAATGTATTTACATCAGGCCGTAACCCGTTAACGGGTTATTATGGCCAGTTAAGAAGAAGAAGAAGTAAAGAGCCAAAAAAGTGAGTCTAAATGCTGTTGGTTGTTGTTATTGAGAAGTAAAAAGATCTGTTTGTTTATGTTTGAATTCTCGCTGCGGCTGTGCTGTTATGTGCTGTTATGTGCTTGTTGTTGTTTTTTTACGCGGTGTGGCGTTATGTCTAATTATGTTGCAAAATAGTGAATTCACGAATTCAGTGTAAAAGCTTAGCCCACTTTCAAAACATTCAATTATCATTTTGGATGATATTTTTTCAGTCTTTAATGTTTTGAAATTCTTAACTTATTGAACAACTGTTGTTGTCTAGGGGTCTTTATGTGTATAGCAGATATTAGCATAGTTTTCTTAGTTACTCATTAAGAGTCGGGTTTCGTAATTTCGGCATAGGCTCACCTCAAAAGACCAAAACCGATACCATTGCACGTTTAAGGCTATAAACATTGTTACAGACTTTTCTTTTGACATGTTCCAAATGCTGTGCTAAATTCACTGAAAAAGCTGACCTGTTCCGAGCGACTTTAGATACTTTTGGTATCATCAGTTTCGCTCAGTGCTGTTATGCAGTGCTTGGTAGCGGCCTCTTGAGCTCATTATCCCTGAGCCAACTTAAGCTAAACTGCACAACGAGATTAAAATTGTAAATGACAGCCAGCCTGACAGCAGCTGTTGTTGTTGTTGTTGTCGTTGTCGTTGTCGTTGTTGTGACTGTACCGTCCCTTTTGCAGTTATGCAGATGACAAGGACAACAATGACGCCAACGACGACCAACTCTTTACTCCTCTTCTGGTTGCACTTACTGCTCTTTCGTGTTTTTAATGAAAATTAATTAATAAAATAAATTTTTACGCAGTCGCCACTTGCATTCAGTTTTGTGCCTCTCTCGCTTATTTGTTGTTTCTTTTTACCCTTCCCAGGCGCACTACCTTTGTTTTTATACCTTTTTATCTGCGTGCGTTTGTGGTTATGTGTGCGTGTGTTCAGGTGAATTTTTGATTCAATAATGAAGTGTGCAGCATGCATATATTAAAGCCAAGTCTCAGTTTAAAATGCCTGTCAAAATCTCAAAAGACTGACAGCTTTGACAAATTTATTATAAAATGCAAAACGAAATGCTTTATTTAACGGATTAAACATGTTTGAAATCTTTTAAAGACGATAAAATTTCATGTTTGAAGTTAAAGTGTTCTAAAGACAACGAACTAGTGCAAATGTAATCAAAAAGTTCAGTTTGTCTTTATTCAGTTTTGGTCACGTATGCTTCTTCCAATCAATTTTCTTTAATTTTTTTTATTGTTTTTATGCACAATTTAAACTATTACTGACGTAAAGTACCACGCAGTGACTGTGAGATACTATCGAAAATCATCAACAATATGTAGCAAAATTTTGATGGTATTGGGGAGTTTGTGCCATCGGACAGTGAAGCAGACATTTATAAAACAGACTTCTATTTAAACGATCAAATTAAATTATCATATGTCGAAGAAAGGCTGGATAAGGCTTAAGTATCCCTCGCCTCAAATAGGTAACATTTCCACCACTTTCTGATGTGTTTTCCTTGTTGTTTGACAAAAAGGAGCCAAAATAATAGATGAATGTACAACGATCAATCGATATTGAAATTCACGCATATATTTGCCGTCCTAGCAGCAGGAATAGAAGTTCCATATTATAAAGAACCTACTGTACTGAAATATATTATGATTGATCATGTCATGATTTTTCTAGAAAGCCACAAGAAGTTTTCGTCGGTTGCACGATTGCTCCTTGCACCTGCTCCCATACGTGACGTAATATCAAAAATCTTCTTCCAAGAGAAAACTTGACTATATATGAGCAGTTTCCTTCCAGAGGTAGAGTCTCATTTCGCAAAATATGCGATAAAAACCTTATAAATATAGTATGAAAATATGTCGGATATGCGACAGCGAGACTAGCATTGTACGGATTTCCTTATTTGGGTAAAGAAGCTTCGAAGAGGCAAACTAATTTGTCACAAAATATTGTAAAGCCTCTTTATAAGTTCTATAGAACTATATAAAATCTGCGGACAACTATTTTGAAACTATCGGTGCTCTACATAAAAACAACGCATACTTTTCACCGGATTAGAAAGCCTAACAGCAATATTTTCATTTTTACAAAGGATATAACTCTGATGAGCTTTGTTCCAAAAAAAAAATAGGGTTGTGCTTCTACTACTATGTATCATTCTGCCGAAACCATAGACGAAGCCTTAAAATTTTCAACTACGTCGATATTTTCATACTCGCCACCACTAAAAAAAGAAGTTCGACGTCGATGCCACGTGTGACCCTACGAAAAGGGAAGAGTATCAATGAAATGCTGTCAAATTTCAAAATGTGTAGGAAATAATTGATGTATGTACTCGTTATATATACTTTATTAAAAAATTTAAAAAGAAATTTTTTAGCTTTTACTTTTAAGTTTAATTAATACATTTTACATATACATATATGGATTTATTAATTAAAAACTACTATTTAAAAACAAAATAAGCTTATTTTTCATACTCACTACGTGGTACTTTACGCCACAAACTTATGTTGCTATGAATAGGGCTAATAATTTCTTATCATTATTTAACCCTACAGCTATGTTTCAAATCTTTACCCTAATCTCCTCCTTATGTGAATAATCACACAAATGAATTTTCAACTTTAATTTTTTCAACTTATTTTTGAGCGATCTTTATGAAACTACTTGACAATTCTTAAAACATCAATTTAACGCAAAAAAAAAGAGCTACTTGATATAATTTTATTTATCAATAACGCAATATTCAAAAACTACGTTGTCTTCCTTTATGTGTGACTTTTCCCACATACTACTACAAGCAAAAAAATCTGTGATTTCGTTTATGAATCAAAAAATCTTTATTTAATCTTCAAAATTCGTTTCATCTTCCTCAAAGTAGTCCACCCCGGATGCAATACACTGGTGCCAACGTTTTTTCCAATTTTAAAAACATGCTGCAAAGTCCTCTTCCGGTATAGCCTTTAATTCCTTCTTCGTTTTGATTTCTATCTCATCTATCGATTCGAAACGGTGTCCACGGAACTGTCTCTTGAGTTTAGCGAATAGCCAGAAGTCACATGGTGCTAAGTCAGGCAAATACGATGGTTGCGGAATAAGATGGGTTGAGTTTTTTTGGCGATATGATTTAAATTTTGTCTCGTTGCTGCAGTCCACTTAAGCTCTTTTTTCACTTAACATATTAGCTGCACCATCGCCATATGTTGTCTGTTTTGGGTACAAAATTTGTACAGGTATTTGCTATTCACATAATCAATCGCTTTTAAATACAAAACAGAAGCTGCGAAAATTGGTAAAACTAAGTCAATTAAAGCCTCTAAAATCTTATTACAAACCAATGCCAAATTCATCTGAAAGGTGAACCGCCAAAGTGTAGAAACGGAGGATGACTTTGTTATTCATCTGCGACTCCATAAGTATGATTAAGTTACTCTGCTGTTAACAAGGATAAGCTGTTGTTCTCCCAGAAGTAGATTTAAAAAAAGCATCTATCATTCGTCATTCTAAAACTCATCGATATTTTAAAAATTCTCCAAACGCCGTTGACGTATTATGAAAACCAAAATGCATTAATGATGAGATTTTGTCAATGAGGAATTTGGCAAATCTTTCAGTAGTAATGTGTTCTAACAAAAAATTTCGATAAGATCAACGTCTCGTTTCTACAACTTCTAAACTTTTAAGTGAGAGTACCGATGAATCTTTGTGCGTATGCAACTGGTCGCATTGGAAGCAGGCGATACTTTTAAGAGATTCATGCAAACTAGGTCATTTCTGAATTATTTGCAATATGTTACAGAGACATGGCATCAGGTTAAGCGTGAAACCATAAATAAATCCGTTACAGATCTTCAAATTTCGCAGAAGAAAAGCTTGCACGAGAAAAGGCCAGGGATACTCCAGAAGGACTGATTCAAGAACAGTCCAATAGTATTTGAAAGGGGTATAGTGGCATTCATTAGCTTTAAATATAACAAAGAATAAAGTTGATATTTAATTTACAAATTGAGATATATATATTGATATTGAGGGAAGTACACTTCAAATATGATAAGATATGAGAGTTCTTAGATATGTCGGTTAGTGTCATCAATTGCCTTAGTCGATGAAGAACAAGTTCTCAAAAAAAAAAAACTAACATTAAGGCCCCGCGCACACTGATAGCGGGACTGAGCTTAGATGAGATGAACAAAGAGCGGAATTGAACTGTGCTGACACCCTCCGATTCACCATCTTTTCGTCAAAGTAAAGAGAATGTAGTTTGTTATAATCAAGAAAATTTATTTAAATTCGATAAAAATAATTTTAAAACATTTTGAGCATGTTGCAATTGTGATTTATACTTGTTTAAAAAGCTATAGAAACGATCGAACAAACAATAGCTTTTAGTAAGATAATCTTTTTTCATCTCAAAGACGACGGAACCAATTTACCAAATATTATTTGATAAAATATATATATACTTTATAGAATAGTAAATTTATTTTTGTTTTTATTGTTAGACGACTTAAATTGTGAGTGGAAGGAAAATCGGGTTGTTATAGCTTATAGCTTTAGGAATGAAGATAAGGAATAGGGAAAAGAAGAGGAAGGGAAGGAGTAGGAGAAAGAGCAATAGGAATTTGACCTACCTCGAGAAGGGCGCGGGGGATGGCGGATAAAAAAATAAAATCTTGATTCAATTTGCTTTCTAAGTTGAAAAAATGGATGAAATTTAAAAATCTGAAACTTTATTTAACATATTATTACTAAAAAATACTTAGGGATTTGTGCTGTTAGCAACTGCACATTTAAATATTACTAAAACCCGCATTCATCGCGCTGAATAATTCAAACATGTTGGACACAAAAAAAAAACTCATCTCCACATAAGTCTGTAAAAGAGTCATTCAATGCGCTTCAAACTTTGGCGCAGATTAGCTCAGACCGTGATTTTCCGAAAACCCTTATATTAAAATTCCTATATGAAAGTGTTTAAAGCACATATGCACACAGTATTAGATAAAAAAAAGTATTTTTTCTGTTATTTCATCTAAGCGCTCTTTTTGCACGAAATTTATCGCTCATTTACCAGAAGGCTGCCATAACTAAAAAAATGCAATTTTGCAGAAAACGCGTTAAAAGTTTTTAATTTGCTCCCAACAAGTAGAAAAAAGAATAACATATTCCTTTTTCACGCGGAGAGTATGCAAGATATCTTTACACAACGTTTTTTGAGTTACAACAGACTTCTGGTAAATGAGCGATATGTTTTTTTGCCACAAGTTTTCGGAGAATCAAGGAAAACCAAGCGTCAAATATCATGACAATGCTAGTTTTCACATATCAGCTTACAAATGAGACATTTTGAGAACTCAAAACATCGAGTTGATGGATCATTGAGCGTATAGTCCCAATTTTGCAGGCAATGATCGCATTTAGTTCGCGCACGTTATGAAAAATTGTGAATTTAAGATTTGTTTAAAGCTGCAGAGGCGTTGGATGAGTTCAAGTAGGAAGTACTTCACACGATGTGCCAAAAGTGTTTTGAAAAGTGGTTCAAGCCTATGCTTGAATCTTATCTTATCCACTCACCAACTCATATATAGGTTTTGTTTAGTATACCGAAAATTTTGTAATGCTATCAGGCACCAATTTGTTACTGAAAATGCGACGGACACCTCCTAACTATGATTGGAAAAGTTAAGCTGATACGTTGAGAAATTCGGCCGCATCGGTAAAGATAAAACGAGAAAAGGCTTTGAGCGTATGATAATAAGCGTAAACATTGATCTATCTTTTGATAACAAACTGAGAACTATTTATACCAATGTAATTTTAAGTCTTCCATTACAAACTTATTTGCTACCTTCCTGCCTTTTATTCGACGTTCATCCTGCAACTAACGTTTGGAGAAATCTTCAGTAAGACCTCGATAACTTTTATGAATGGTGGTCTGCCAATCATATCAATTTGAACTCCGGCAAATGCAAAGTGATGAGTTTTTGCGAGCAGCTATTTCTCACTAACAGTACAAACTGGGTAGTTTTCCTCTCAGAAGGGTTCATTTTACTATATGGGACCCATCTGATGCTGACTCGCTGTTTCTGTGGAAACGGATCTTTTTCAAAATTCCTGCCCTTGGCTCCCGATACTTGGAACCTTTTCGTATGTTACGCTGTAACCGGAATTAAGAAGCATTTGAGCCATTCAGGGTACTTTCAGACAACTTTTTCATCTTACCCATACTGCATGTAAAGTCCATGTTTTTTGTTTATTCCCTAAAATTATCCTAATCTTCTGCTTCCGATCTCATTTCTAGCTGTACTTTAAAGCAATGCGCTTATTTTCTCGTTTTATTTCGATTATCATTGTCCTGCATTGAAAAAAAGTCTGTCTTGCAGTTATTTGGTATGAATCGTTGATAGTATCAATTCATAAATTAAGCACTAAGTCCTATATTAAGAACTAAAGTGGTGTCTAGCTCCCAAAGTTTTTCAAAGCGTTAACAAGTCAATGTTGGAACACTAATGCAGCTCCTGAATATCGGTATTTGATCGTGACCCAGTAAAACGTCGTTCTGCTTATAATACCTCCAAACAGTTGAATGACCTCTTTGACCTCTTTTTATTCAAGTGTATTCCATTTTTTGCAAATCACAGCTTTCAATAGTATCCAAATATCACCATCTGCTAAACTCACCTTCTTTAATCGTATAATCTACCAAGTTGTGTTTTATTTGCTTAAGTACTTGCTCCGACTTATTGAGCTTCTCAGTTAAGTTATTTTAGCTGCGCTTTCCAGAGTTGTTTGTGGCATCCGAGACTTGTCTTTGCAGTTCTGTAGATTTTCTTTGCATAATATTTTCCGTGTCCTTTGTTCTAATTTGAATCACTTGCACAAGTTTCATTATATACCCGATTTCCAGTTCTTCTTCTAACTTAAATTACCTTGATCTGTATTTTTTAAGCTTCTTGAGCAGTTTTTTGTTGTAAGCTACTATTAATATTGATTAACTATGAGCTAAATTTGGTGAATATGGGGTTTTAAATGCTGAAAAATGATAAAGCCTTTTCGGTAACTGTGAAGCACTGACAAAACCATGTGGACACATAGTTGGGATGGGCTAGGACGTCTTTCAATATGTTGACCTGACACACTAAATCCTTGAATCAGACCATTGTAAGATGACGTAGAAAGTTTTGTTTCCATCGGCGAACATAAGAATCTTTCTATCTATCTATGTATCCAAATTTCTGTGTATCTATGTATCTACGTACTTATCTATTTCTATGTATATATTTATCTACATATGTATCTATGAATTTATGTTTCTACGAATATCTACCTTTCTATCTATTTTTACGAATTTCTATCTACCTTTCTATTTATCTCTGGATCTATATATCTTACCATCTTTCTATCTACCTTTCCATTTTTTTTTTTACAAATTTCCATCTACTTTTCTATCTATAGATCTATCTATCTCTCAATCTATCTACCTGTCTATCTAGCTAGCTATCTATATATCTATCTATCTCTATATGTATCTACCTATCGATCTATCTATCTATATATTCATCCATCTATCTATCTATGGATCTACCTATCGATCTACCTGTCTATGTGAATTTTTCTATCTACCTATCTTTGCATTTATCTTTACATCTTTCAATCCACCTTTATATCTACCTTTCTATCTAATTATCTATCGATCTATCCATCTATCTATTTATCGATCTATCGCTCTATTTAATTATATATTTTCAAAATTTGTTTTTACCTTTCTATAAATCTTTGTATCTTTCAATCTTCTTATCTTTACATCTTTCAATCCACCTTTCCATCTACCTTTCTATCTAATTATCTATCGATCGATCAATTCATCTATCTATCTATTTATCGATATATCGCTCTATCGTTCTATTTAACTATATATTTTTAAAAATTTTTTTACCTTTCTATCAATCTTTGTATCTTTCAATCTTCTCATCTTTCCATCTACCTTTCTATCTATTTACTTATCGGTCAATCTATCCATCCATTTATCTATCTGTCGATCTATCTATCTATTTTTTTCGACCTTTCCATCTATCTAACTTGCCATCTAATCACACATCTATCTCATTATTAACAATTCTATCGCTGACCAACTGAATCCCTGCTTCATTGTGTTGATTATAGCCTAAAGCAGTTCTTAATGAGCCTTTAAGTCGATCACAGCTGGTCAACTGGTTTTGGCCATTGTTGCGCATATATTAGGCCTAATTTGGTAGGCATGACGGCTGTTAGTCATGACCTGCACATCTGTGTGTGTGTGTGTGTGTGTGTGTGTGTGTGTGTGTGTGTGTGTGCCTGTATGAGGTATTGTGTGTGGCTGCCAATTATTTTGATATTAGACAGAGCGCAAATGCTGATAATGCAATGCATTGCATTTTGAAGGAAAGGGCTGTTGAAAAATTGGACATTACGAATCGCATAACGTGTTACGGGATTTGGCAATATTATTGGATAAATGGGCTTAAAGGCAATGGCCAAAAAGCATTAAAAACAAATTAGCATAAATATTGTGGAAATGTTTTAGTCGCTTAACCCTTTTGTTAACGCATCAAGCAATAATATACAAAAGCCACAATTAAAGGCCAAGTACATGGATATTAAACAAATACATAAACATTTGAGCAATTATACTAATAACAAATGCACACACACACACACACACACACACAGACACACACACACACATACACACACACACACACACACACTAATACTATGTGCGTTGGCAATATGGCAGCCAAAACATGGCAGCTGGCAACAAAAGAAACTACAACTGTAATTATGACGAAGCCAAGCATGACAACAACAACAATCTAGCATACATGCAACATTATAAACAAGACAGTGAAACCCGTCAATGTTCAACACGTTCGCTGAGTTTTGAGTTTTAACTAAGCGAAATATAGAGTTAAGTTTTTGACCTTTTCACCAAATTAATAGATTAGATTGTCCTAACATATTCATGCCCTTCATGGTACATGGAGCGGCTCAGAAGACTGGAGCGTAGGATACTCAGAGCATGTACAACGAAAGTAACCAAAAATTATACACAAAGGATCAAATTTTTAGAATCGACATACATACATAAAATTGACTTGATTAGGAAACATACAAGTCGCAGCACTGATACACTTACAGGGAACAACCTAATTTTTGCTCCATTCTTTGGTAGTGGTTTCCCACGCCCTGAAACTTTTATTTATTTAGACAAAAATGGTTTCATTGAAGACAACGAGTGGATCCCAGTTATTTACCATGCAGTTAGGAGGGCAAACACAAAGTCAATTGTCGCAAAAAGCCTAACAGAGGAAAATAAAAGGTTCGACTGCAGCATTTCAAAAAAAGATAGGCAACCTTCTGCTTCCACTTCCAAAATATGCTGGTGGCTATTACCAGAATAGTCTAGTTCTAAGTCTATTTATAAGGTTTTATATTATTCTCGAAATTACTGATGCATTGTTTTTTCTTTATTTTTCTCTGCAACCTCAACACAAACAAACAATTCCAAAAAAGAAAGAATGTATACTTAAATTAAAGGCCAAGAGTGCTCGATCAGAGATATTGTCCAATTAAAATATTATCTAACATTTTGTTCATTTTTTGTAAATTAGCCTAAGATATAACAAATCAAAAAAAAAAAAATTGATTAGATTGAAATAGCTAGAAATGCGTCAAATAGTTATCACTCACTGAACTGATTGAAAAGTTTCACAATTCCATTAAAGTCGCTTTGAAAGAGAGGAAAATAGCTTACGAAAGTTACATTAAACCTTTTTAACAGGTGCGATCTTTTTTGGCTTGATTTTCATTATTCAATTTTAAAGAGTGTTTTCAAAATATGGCAATAATTACATGAGACAACAGAAAGTCGAGAACATGTTTGGCACTGAAATAGGCGCTGCTTATTTTTCCAAAAAGGCAATCACATATCTGAGCTAATTTTTACATTGCACGCATAGCGAACTTTCACAGAATTTGATACTTTTTGATACTCTGTAATCGTTGTTTTGCAGAAATGTGGACTCTCGTAGGTTTGTCCAATTAGCACAGATTTTACTATACATACTATATATATGTATGTGGGTATGTGTGTGCATATGCAAATACGTGTGCATTTGCATGTGTATAGGCTGCTAGTGAAACAACACACAAAGGAGTTAATGTGTAGCTCGCATAACAAACTGAAACAAAATGGCGCCACGAGAGGGCAACACTCACACACACACGCACACACGTACATATGATTATAGAAGAAGCAGCGACGGAAGCGCGCATTGTGCTCCGGTCAAAGCTCAGCTCAACAGAGCACACAAAACAAACTTCATGCAATATTATTATAGCCTTTCTTCCATTTTGTTTTTTTTCCCTCTGCTGCACGGCTTTATATGCAATATACGTGATACAAACACACACACACACACACACGGCCATTGTGGGCCATATGACCCAGCACGTTCATTCAAAAATCAACGCGTATAAATCACACTTTGAGCGACAATATGCAACGATGCCCCAGGCACGGCTTGGCTCAATATGCATTGCTCAAAGGATGTTAGCCACGGCACAATGGCCAATACTGGGCGACTAATAAATAACGTGTCACTGCAAGCGGAAATAAACACAATTAAAAACGCATCAGCGTTGCATGGCTGCCTGCTCAAAGGACAAGAGAGCTTCAACCAAGAGCAAAAAGTATTGCAACATACAACAAACAAATAGCAACAAAAGCTTAAACAAAGAGTTGTCGGCGTTAAAAAAAAAAACAACAAATTCATAGAATTGAGCCAAGGGAACCAAAGCTTGTTGAAACATTTACTTTAGTCAATGCAACTAGCTGGCTGCCGTGCCAGGTGACGTATACGTAATGTGCACACAAACGGAAAGCACACATATGCGCAAACAAGTACGCCCACATCCACACACACACACACGCACACACACGCACACATACACACAGACACACACATACATTGGCTGGATGCATATAAAGCCTCATCACGGAGGCAGCAACTCAGCAAAAGTTGTGCTAAGAAATTGCCCTGAAAAGTATGCTTTAATTTTTTTTTAAACTCATTTTTTATGGCAAGTGAAACATGTTCATTATGAAAATTGTTTTAATGGGATTAAACTAACATAAACGCACATAAAACTCATTTCAAACAATATAGTGTGATAAAAAATATGTGTATAATTAATATTAATGCATATGGAAATAAGACAAATAAAGATCAAGAGTTAACGAACGTGATTTCAGTGTCCTTAAAAGCATGCTCTTATTTTCTCAAACGATTTACCTTATAAGAATAATTGTTTAACTTAAAAAGAATAAAATACCTTTGCATTTACTTCATAGGCTCTGATTTATGGAAATTTCGAACTATCACTGAGCTTTTTTTCATGCTTTTCGTTTTTTTGTGGCTTTGGCTAGAACTAGGTTGATTTCCACGTAGCTCTTTTTCTAGTAACTCGCCATGTACCTTAAGTTTTCCATTGGAAGTACTGCTTCGCAATGTTGTCATTTGGTCGACTCAACTACCTGTTGGAGGTAGAGATTTCTAGTTATCACACGCACGGTTTTCAACATTGAATTTGAACAACCTCAACATAGTACTGTGCGTAGAACTTGCCAAGGAAGCTGCAGGCTGTACTTATTCTGCTAACATCCCGTTACGTTCCTCTAAATTTCTATTCGTCTCTGAAAAGCACAATTTTTTGCCTAATTTGTCAGCATTATGTGCCATCTTGCATTCGTTTATGTAAGCGCTATTACAAGCTTATTCATGTGCTACCATCACGGCATGTATGCTTCATACAAGTCGGGTTTATAGATATTTTACATTAAAAGACACATCGAGAAAACAAAAAAGTTTCGGCGTGGGGAAAATGAGGCACATATCAACTCAATTCGACAAACTTTATCTTTTCTGGAATTAGGAGCATCTTTTAGTACAAATTTGTGTCGCTAGCTCTTAAGGTGTTGCAGAGGTAACGATTCATTTAGGACATGGTCCGATCGCTACCCGAGACATTGATAAGACTTTTTGCGAACTTATGGTCTGCCACGCCTCCCTCAGCCTGTTACATGCATTGCACAAATCCCTCTTAAACTATATGTGTATACGTGTAGTGAGCAGGTTAGAGAATTCTACCTCAGCAGGTCAAAGCTTGTCGTATGAGGTAACATATACTTACACTGCATTCTTTCTAGATCACTAGAGAAATACATCAGGTCGTAACCCGTGAACGCGTTGTTATGGCCCGTAAAGAAGAAGAAGTGCATAGGGTATAAATATCAGATGAAGCTAATAAAAGTTAAGTGGTTAAAATAAAGACCTTATCGCCTTTCCTTTACAAATAATCATTATTCGCGGTTCCTGGCATCGTGTTTCGAGCTCACACTTACATCCACACCATATAAGCCATCCTTCCAAGACTAGTCACAGCTATGCACTCTGCAACTGTGCATGCCATCATCAGGTTTAGATTGACAATTGCCACTATACACAAACTCATGTGAGCCTTATAAGCAAATCTTTTCTTCATTTGTGAAAATGCATACAGGGTATCGTACAATCAGTTCAACTGTCCATATCGCATCTTCATAAATATGCATATTTCTTTTGCATTTTACACTTTAGGTGTCCCCGATAAATCATATCGATTATTGTAGCATACATGTATGTGCAGCATTAAGTTGTTCTCCGCTGCTTGTTTTTATTGTACTCATATTTAAGTGCCTATTTGTTATGACTGCATGTGTTCGTATGTCTGTTATGAGTATTCTCTGTTCTTTCGATGCCTCTTTTTGTTGTTTACTCGATTTTTTCTGCTTAATCAAAATTCAAGAGCCTCTCAACGAGTACATCGTTTAAGTAATTTGTGTGTGTGTGTGTAAGCTTTATTTGCGTTTTGTTTAACATACTCAATGCAAATGTTGTGTAAATGATCTGCTTAGCTTGCTTATGGCAATTTGACACGCAAAGAGAGGAAAAATGTGAAGAGAAGAAAAACCAAAGCAAATAAAACATGCAAAGAAAATGCAAATATTGGTTTAACTACGACACTTACACACATGTAAAAGCCAGTTTTGTGTAAACACAGCAAGTTGTAAGCTTAAAAATATAGAACTCAACTGGGTCCACAATTGCGTGTGCATATATATATATATATATATATATATATGTATATATGTATATATAGACGGCCGATTTGGAACCAAAGCGAAAGCTGAGCTCTTAGCTGCTCGTTAGTATGGTTTGATAGCTGACAGTTGTTAGTCAAAGATATCTGGCAGGGAAACACAATGCTATACGCTTTAAGTGCAACTCATTCATTCAGTTTATTATGTGATATACAATTGGCAGAACCCAAAATACTCGCTTTTAAACAGCAAATAAAGGCATAACTTGACACTCAGCACTTGAGTTTGCACACAAAGCCAAACGGAAGGGCAGCAAAAGCTGAAAAGCTACCCAAGTCCCGACAATAAAGATTCAAACTTGTAAATGTGCAAATAAAATGGAAATGAATATAATAAAGTAGCAATGGCGAGTCCTAGACGGAGCAGGGGTCTTAAGGGCCTGTAGCTGAGCAGCCTTGACAGACGACAGACGTCTGGGCAGTAGCAGAGGCAGTGGCGTGGGGCGAGGGGGGCAGCAGCAGCAAAGAGAGACAGACAGCGCTTAAGTGAAAAACTGACAAGTAGCTTACGTAAATAATGTCAACGCAACAATAAAAATAATAAACGAATTAGCTGCTTATTCAGAGCATGACCCAGGTCCAAAAACCCCCGAACCCAAAGGCAACCCAGAGACAGACACAGATACAGGCACTCGAAGACTGTAGGCAAAGGGAATTTGTGGGCATGGCGGAACAGGAACAGGAAAAAGGAAAATGCCGCACACGACAAACATTTAAATCGACTTTGAAATGTTTAGAGAGACAGTGTGTGAGAGCACTAGCGGGGGGCAGTGGGGGAGCGGCAGCAAGTTTACAATTTCAAAGAAACCAAGGGCTCACTTGCCCCCTGACCCCTGCAACCTGCCACTTGAGCCGCAGGATATTTTGCGTTTGCTTTTTTTCGTTTGCCTCTCGCAACTTAAGTCTATTTGTCGCTGTCGCCTAAAATGTTGCTACTCGACAGACAACAACACAGCGCACAACATTCAGAGAGAGAGAGAGAGGTGAAGGGAGTGGCAGGTCAAGGTATGAGCGTGGACAGGTTGCCACGTTAAGATGTTTATGGCTTGTCAAGGATTATTGTTATCACCAACTCCCCAGGTATGCAAACAAAATGGTGGCAAGGCAGCCATCATGTAATTGGTGTAACTGTGTGGCCGCCATTTTAATCTTTGAGCCAGCCAAAAAATGCAAAATGCTATTAGAGCTCAGCCACATAGAGCCGACGCAACGCAAAGGGCGAATTTTTAGACTGGTTATTAAATGTGCAATGGGCGACAGTTGAAGGCATGCCAGCAAGCCACTGCTGCTACACTGTGACAAAAAAGGTGTGCGAACCTAGTAATGTAGGAAAGCTCTTTTGAGCGTAAGTTAAGTAGACGTGTATTTACGACTTCTTGAAACGAGCTTGAAAGGTTCGGAAACTGTAACTGACACTTTAAGCGTGAATGCGGTTGCTTCCATTTCAAAGAAGCTAGTAACTCGTTGCAGTAGATTTAAAAGTGCTTCAACTCAACAAAACTGCTTATAATCAGTGAATAAAACCGGAACCATAACTGGTATCGTCCAACGAAACTAAACGATTAAAACCAGAAATGAAATCTTATATTTCTTAAGAAACGTTAAACCATATTCTTCGAACCGAAAAGCACATATCAGAACCGAAATTGTACTGATTCCGTTTCATTGCTAAGATTAGCAGAATTGAAACAAAAGTCTAATATATTTAAGCAGTTTACTGGGTCTCTTCAACCAGATAAAGTGGGTGATTTTGCGTCAGGATTAGCTACACTTTCTTTCAGTTTAATAGAAAAACATGAAGCTAGTCTATGAAAAAAACACATTTTCGTCGATATAACGACATGCTCTTCCTGAAAAAAAATTTAAAATTTAGAACTTTAGTAAATGCTGACAGTAAGCCGCAGATTCCAAAAGCTCAGCTTTTCACAGAGCAGTTTCTTGTTCTCATACAGGTTTTTCCTCAAAAGATAAACTTAAATGGTGTTCGGAAAATTCGAAAAAGTTTCCACAATTGTATGAAAGTTAGTAGTGGAATCTATACCCAAAACAGAACGTTTTACCGAAATTTAGGCTTTGATCAATATCACAATCCAAACCGGTGGCGATACTGTTTGTTTCTCTACTAATTGGAAAGAACCTTTTTTTTTAATCAAAATCAATTATTCTTGAAATATGCGCATTTTACAATCTTATTACAACAAATCTCAAAATGTTTGAATTCCTAAAAGGCATTCAACTTTACTGTGAATTTTGCAAACTATTATAATTACCCGCTGTAGGCCATATTCCTCTTCCCGTTTCTTCTTCTTTATTTCTTCTTCTTCTTCTTTATCTTCATCTTCAAATTCAATTTCATCTTAATCTTCATCTTCAACTTCAATTTCAATTTCAATTTCATCTTCATCTTCAACATAAACTTCATCTGCATCTTCATCTTTATCTTCTTCTTCATCCTTCATCTTCATCATCATATTCTTCTTCTTCTGCTTGTTCATCTTGATCAACATCTTCATCTCCTTCTTCTTCTTCTTTCTTTCCTTGTCCTCATTCCAAAAGCCATAATATGAAATAACTCGATTTGCGTTGCACTCCGCCCACTTCTCGCTTCACTCACAACCGTCTTGTTCTCTTCAGGTATATCATATTGCTCTTCCTATTTATCTTCATCTTCCTCTTCCCGTTCCCCTTCCGATTCACTATTAGTATTCGTTGCCTAACTCTGTGAACAGAGGGGAACAAATTATAGGCTTTCAGGTTCTGTATATTTTTATTTCAACGCTTTTTTTCTCCACCAAAATGAAACTTTTGTCAACATTTTCCTAAGCAACAAAATTCCTCATTCCAAGAGCTATAAAGTGAATCAACCCGATTCACGTTGCATCTTTTCATTTTACGAGTTGCATTTACCAAATTGGTCACAAATGGATTTTTCTATACGAATATCAATTTAGACACGGCACAATACTTCTACTAGAATATGTGAAAACGCTGACACAAAAGTATTCTGCATGATGCAAATTTACATAAAGCATGAGTGAGTGACTGAATGAGTGAGTGTTAGGCATAATTTGAATATTTATGCTAGCGAAGGCATTTCTGCAAGGTTTTAGAGCTTACAGCCTACGTTGATTGCTTAATTATATGAGCGACCAACATTTTAAGGACATGTTTATACAGATGAAGTTTTTCTTTGTTGCTTCGGAACATATCGACTACTAACTCCAACATGTTTCCGATTCCATTATACATTGCCTTGGTTCGGAAGATATGGGGGCTTAAATAAAAATGTTCCTTAGCTCTAGCTGGGTCGCTTAGGTCAATCTCTGCAGTGTATATAGTGAATAAGAACGGAGCAAAAACGCTCTTCAAACAGTTCATCGTAGACAGAAACTCTAAATGACCGATTAGCCAGCTAGGGCCATTTTGAGCTTCTGAAGAAGCCCCCTCATGTCAGACACGGTTGAAAGCTTGGTTCACATCAAAAAATGCTTCTCCGAAAAAGCTATGCCTCGGGCAAAGGAGTGTTTGGTATAGTTGCTGCTTAAGTTCTATCCAGATGAATAATGTTGTATCTATGCTTAAGGATCATAGCGATCTGGCCTCATTCCCATTCCTACGAGAACCCTACGCTGCGCACATTAGCTCTCTGGTTGTGCGTCAACTTGGTAAGCCTAGAGACTGGGGCCAGGGTGCTTCACCCAGTCTGCCAATGGGCGGGTTCACGCGGTGTCCCCTGGTTAGCTGCCCTAATTGCCACCCGTTGTGAGGACAGTGGGGCTATGTGCGCAGCAAAATAACCCCGAACTTTCAAAGCGTTCTAAAAGCAATCAACACTAAAACAGTTGAAAACTTATTCATGTTTTCGCTCAGTGTAGCTGTGCCACACTGACAAGCGAAATTTATGAGCAATGACAGTTGTTTTTAATGCTGTTGTTGTTGTTGTTGTCGTCGTCGTTGCCGGTTTCATTTTCGGTTTTCGTTTATTTTGCCCAACATTTTGTGATTCCGGTTCTCTTATGGATTTTCCACTTTGGCATCAAAAGCTGTAAAGTCATGAACTGTGACAAAAGGATTACACAAGTTACTTGTGTCAGAGTTCAAATCTTTCCGTCTGCTCACTCAATCCCTCTCTCGTTCGGTATTTCTAGCTTTCAGCAGCTGAAAACGTCTGCTGACATTGAGTTTATAGGCTAAATAAGATTAATTTAGAGATTTGGCTTAAGTGAGCTGCTTGGTTGCTGGCCAACTTGCCTCTGCAGCTGCCTCTATTTGTGGCACGCTGCTTTAAGTGCAGCCTGCATTTGTATATGTAACTATTAACAGTTACTTATCTCTAAGTTTGCGTATTCGTGTGCATAAGATACTCGTCAGCCAGCTGTCAATTTGTTCTGTCCATTCACTTGCCCTTGTGCAGTGTGCAAATTTATTAGATTAACAGCAAACATCAAAGAGGAAATTAACTGTCGTCTGGACGACTAACTGTTCAGAGCCAACTGTCTGATGGACAGGTCAAAATTCAGCTAAATAACTGCAAACATTTGCAACTCTGTTCTTTAGAATGTGTCAAATAACCATTTAGTTGCTGACATGCAAAAAGTGTTGCCTATCTTTTGGGGCAAATTCTTTGAATCATTCATTTAAGTGTTTTTGTGTGTGCAATAACTGCCTTAATGCCAACAAACACTTATAGCTTTATTATGTTTGAATAATTTATAACATAAATGAAATATTTTTGAAGCTGTCATATTCTATACATATATAAATTTATTACTTGGCTTCCTTTGCAGTTAACAATTTGTGATATAACGAAATGCAATAAAGCTCAAAAATGAATTAAAGTGATTCTGTTTAGTTTATTTAGTTGAACTTTAATTGTGGCTTTAAAATAAACGCTATAAAAGGATGCAAAAAAAGTTAATTGTGTGTTAGTTTTGTAAATATCGGGATTTGCTACTCACTACAAAACTTATTTGAGATAGAATACCCTAAATAGCTTCGGATTTACTCGTGAAGGTTTTTTAATACAATACTTGATTTTCAGGGTTGTAGAAAACCTGCAGTTTGACATGATGTCGGTGAGTCGTTCTTTATATTGAAAATCCATAAAATCCTTGCAAACATCCGCTTGCGAATTCGCCCGAATGTTGCCTAACACTTATTCACTAAATCACTCACTCATGCTGAAGAGTGCTTCCGAGTACAGTACCCCAGCGGCACTTAGGAGTCGAATAAAGGTCCGAATGACGATCAGAGACGCCACACAAGATTGGGAAGGCCTTCAATTTCATCAGGTTGGCGCCGCCTGATACATGACTGATGAAATTATCGAAAAAATCGATCTCCGATATGAGCGTGCTATTCAGATTACTTTGAGCGCATTGCAGGGCTTCTTAGGATGTCTTTAAATATTATTCGATTGCTTTTTATTGACGATTTCTTCAAGATAGAATATGAATCTGCCCTATTCTTTAACTGTTAAACATATTTTTGCGATAATTTAGACTTGAAAAAGAAGAGTTGGCTTCAAATGTAAAGTAAATGAATAGATGTTTATGAAGGGCGTATTAAAACCAGTTTTTTTCTTCAATTTACAACATGTATTTTTTATGAAAAACTGACATTTCATTACAGGAAGTTAAGGTTAATATAGATTTTAATCGCTTGGGGCAGATGCTTTTTAATAGAACGTTGCATTTCATTTGAGTTTATTTGATTTCTTTTAAGTATGTGGCAAATGCAAAAAGCGCAACCATATCGGAATCATTAAGCGATGAAAATGATATACCCCGAAGGATATGAATGAATGGTTTCGATATTCAATAATAATTTTTATTACAGTTTACTTGACGTGCTTAATGAAATGTTTTTCGAATAAAATAACATTTTTAAAAAGTATTTGAGCCTTCAAACAACTTTGAAATTGTAACGTTTTAATTATAAAATAAATGTCATAAAAATAAAAAATGTTTCATTTGGTTTGCTTAAAGCGAAGATATTGCATTCTAGGGACAGAAGCTTGTGGCATTTTTCGCATGTTATGATAATTTCAAATTAATATAATTTTCAGAAAATATTTTTTCTTTTATATATTTGAAATGAGTTTTGTTTTTAAACAATAAACTGTCATTAACAGTTAAAGTGAAAGGCCGCCATTTTGTGCCCTTTTATTGCCGTTATTGTTGTTTTGCGTGTTTGTAATTCGCCACAAAATTTAATTAAAACGCTTCTTTTTTTTTTGTTGTTATTTTAACCGTCGTTGCTGCGTGTGTGTGTGTGCGTGTGTGTGTGTGTGTGTGTGTGTGTGTGTGTGTGTGTGTGTGTGTGTGTGTGTGTGTGTGTGTGTGTGTGTGTCTGTCTGTGCAACAAGCAACCAAAAATTCTTTGCGTTTGCCTCGTTCGTTTTATCATTAATTTAAAAATTTGTCACAACCCTTTTCACTGGCAAAAGCGACTAACGGACACTCTCTCAAACACATACGCTGCTCTCGTGCGTGTGTGTGTGTGTGTGTGTGTGTGTGTGTGTGTGTGTGTGTGTGTGTGTGTGTGTGTGGAAACAACTTTGCTTTCATTTGAGGTAGCTTGCTAGTGATGGCGCTGATGATGACGATGGCGCCTTTTACCCCTTTGCGTTGCAGCAGCCATAGATAGACAGACACACACACACACACACACACACACACACACACACACACACACACACACAGCGCCACACACATGCAAGGCGAGGCAACATGAAAAAGGATGTGTCCTTGCGACGTTGACTCATTGCACTACATGCTCGACAACCCAGCAACATTTGAAATACAGCCAAACAACCCAGCAGCCATATTGCTTGACTGCCTACCTCCTCAGCTTGCCATACCGCTTTCCAAGCCTACACTTCTCTACTCTTAGCCAAATGCCGATGCCCTGCTGTGTGTGTGCCTGTTGGCCTAAAGTCAAGCTCTTTGAATGCCATTCAACTATTTGTGTCATTTGCCATATTATTATCCATGCTGGCAATGGCTACTCTGGTCTCAGATCTGTCTCCCTGCATATTTCATGCTGTTGCGCCCCATAAACTTGCCTTGCATTGAAGCACACAAACACTGACAAGTGTGGCCAAAGGTCAGTCGGAGAGTCAAGAGTGTCGAAAGAGTCACTCATCGCTCAATTTTTGACTTTGCAAAGTGATTTAGGTTAACTTTTGGATGAAGAGCTCTTGTCAGCATCAGTGCAATCAAAGATAAGCATAGGGCTTATTTAATACTTACAGTTGTTACGATAGAAATAGTTTTCTCAATAGAGTTTAAAGAGTGTTGTGATAGGATTCTGGCTTGAATAAACTTTGAAGGCCTTTTTGTGAAACAGTGTTACGCTTGTTCTAGTGCACTTATGCCTAAGTTAAAGCTTCGTTTCTCTGAACGTTTTTCAGAATAACTTTTACATTTATCAACCGATTTGAATGGTATGTGTTTAAGCACATAAAATTGACGAATTTCCATTCCAAACTTTTCAAAATGTGGGTGCAGTCAGTCTTAGAAACACAAGAAGTTCATCTAACTAAAAATAGCAATTATGCTATTATCCCATCCAATGGGCAGCTCTGTTCAAGACCGCGAGTCTTTGCTCGAGTTCTTGGTAACGTACCGCGGTCTATTTGCACTGTTGGATGTCAAGTCGAAGGATAAAAGATATCGTCATATTATGTGAGCCTGAACTCTACAGGTATTGCGTCCCGCATGTGTGTGTCTTGATTTTTTGTATCAATGGGGAGACCAATGCTAGGATCTCTTCAACATTTGAAGTTGCAAATAGTTTTTGTAATATATTAAATAGGTCAACATGGTTTAGTTGTTGGAGCGCTAAGGGTAATATCCGAAGTATTTTGCTCCATAGAATCACAATCCGGAGTCAGAATTAGCCTATCACGTCAGGATTTTGAGATATTTGAGGTTATGTACCCGAAAAGCGGCCTGTGGTCTACATATCCTCTAATATCTCAAAATCCTGACGTTAAGGTCTACTGGTCTCGTAAGGACCCAGTGCCATTATAAGTCGCCTCATACGACAAGCATCGACCTGCTTAGGTGGTATTCTCTAACCCGCTCACCACACGGGGGTCCGAGTGCAAACACTGTCGCCAAAAACTGTTATGCTGGCCTAAAGAACCACCTTGGGCTTCTTTCAACACGATAATTCCACGGATTTGACTGTACAGCTTATTGTGATGGATCCATCAAACTCATATTGAACATCTATTTTAAGCTGGTCACATTGTTGCGCTTTTGGTCGAGAGTAAGCAATCGCTGTAGCCACTATTCTTTCATTCTACGATTATCCAATATCAATATCAACGTTTTATAGCATGATTCCCTCTTGTGGGACATACGCTTATTGGATCACAATGGAATTCAGTATCCATAGTACCATTTATAAAACCTTCTCCTAGTTTCCTAGATTTTCCTGATGAGACGAGTTCGACTCAAAATTTCGCAGCTTTCTTAAAATTGGACAGCACTCTATTATTATTGGTAGTCACCAGTATCAGTGTTGCCTTTAAGATTGCCATGCAGTAAATACAAAAAAAGTCAATGACTTATCAAACACCCAAAGCTCCTTGCCTTTTTTTTTTTGCTGGGATTTAACAATGTAAGCACTCTCTAACTCCGCTTAAATACAAGAGCGCAGAAAAAAAAGACATCGCTTTCCGTCCGTAGCTCTTAAAGTGCATATAGACGGTTTCGCCCTTCATATTCCCTTGCGGCGTTAATCCGCTGACACACACGTGCACAGCAGCATTAAGCTGCCTGCTCGGCAATTGTCATAATTTTCCATATCGTCCAATGTGACCCCCAACAACAGGGGACTAAGCGAAACATAGCGGGACATAGACAATAAATGCACTGTGGCAGTCAACAACAAAATGGCCGCAGGCCCTAAGCTTGCCAAGCGCTCAATTAGAGCGAGATGGCAGGCTAAACTAACAGAGGGGTCAGCAGAATATTGGCAGCAAAAAAAAACAAAAAAAACTGACAGACTAAAAATAAAAAACATGTGCCAAGACACTCTAGCTGGTCGAAGCTTGCATACTCTTACTTATCAGATTTGTTGTGTGGTTTCTTTCTAAGCGAGTTAGAGGGAATGTCTTGGTTTTGGTTAGAGACTGGATGAAACAGCTGCCACTACAGTTGAATGTCTCGACTAAGATGCTTCATACAAGTCGACTGGGATATATATGAGAATAACATCCAAAATCACAAAATATAAAGAGCACTATAGTTGATTGTCTCGACTGTTAAAATATTCTTGCCATCTAGAACAAACTGTCAAATATCTGTATAAATATGAAACCCATTCTTTTTCCATTTTTGAACTTTCCCAATCTGTCAACTTAATTCGAATAAATAACCTTAAGGTTTAAAAAAGAAATTGTCGAACGACTTGCTAATTAAAAAAATAAATGTCTTGGCCATTGAGCTAACATCTTGTTAACTAGTGATATTCTAATAAATCACTACCAATAACAGTAAGTTTTTAAAGGTTGTTAGAAATTTCAATCAAAAATACGATCTTGCCAAAAGCAAAGATTTCGAGAATTTTCCAACAAGAAACGATGTGTTTTTTATGGAATTCACAAAGGACAAAAGTGCTCAAATTGGGCGAGAAATCGTGTGAAGTTCTGAAGTTCAAAGTTTTAAAATTTAAGTTCGTCTGACAATATCATTTATTTTTACAATATCACACTTTTCAATTTACTAATCGAATCCATAAATTAGTAAAATTATCGACGTTTCTGAAGCGCTAGCTCCAAAATCCGAAAATCATTATAATCTCGAGGAAAGGTATAAAAGTCTACTGCAAAATTTGGAAAAATCATGTAAGGATGTCCCAGGCTGTCATAATGATGATCATAAACCAAAGATAAAGTTTAATGTTAGATAAAGTTTTACTTATTATTAATTGGTAATTTTAACACCAGACATAGAACTATCGCAAGACTAAACGCATATGTCTGCACTTCGAGCGGTGACGCAGGAGACGATTAGCAGGGGCAGCATATGGTTTTGATTACTAGCCCGGCGGGCCGCTAACCAAGACCATGTGAAAGTAGGAAGGCGAAGTATCCAACCTTGAGGGTACCACAGCGGGCCGCCATCAAGATTAGGTGAAGAGGCACATGGTTTAGATGGCTATTCAGGCGGGCTGCTAACCAAGACTATGTGAAAGTAGGCAGGTGGAGCACCCAATCTTGATGCTACCACAGCCGGCCGCCATCAAGATTAGGTGAAGGGACTAACCAAGACCATGTTGTAGTAGACTAGCTGCTCGTTCGGCGATCGGTGACCAAGTGAACTTGTATGCAGCAACTGGTCTGCCTTTTATAGTGCTGACTGCTGTTTTGTCAGCCAATCACAGCTCTCGTCCTAACTCTGCCTTCGCTTACTTCCGTTATCCTACCGTGGTCTGCGGTTGGTAGTTTTCTGCTTGTATTTTATTGTTTGTTAGTGCAGTCAATATAATTTAGAGTACAACGGGGACTTGTTTACGTTTAGCCTATTTGTTTACTATACCGTGGTTCGAGGTTTAGTGTTTTCACTTAAGTAGAGTTAGAACGCCTATTTGCGCTGAGCTGAATCGGAACAGTTGTTCCAAATATAGAATTTCCGAAGAAATTTATCACGCATTGAGTTAAACACTTATACAAAAAAAACAAGAAGCTAACTGTGCTATTTGTTGCAAACTTCTTGACAAAGTTAATATGATCTTTTGAGAAGTATGAAGAAAAAAAATTTGAAATAAAAATATGTATTGCGTGTATGAACAATGTGAAGCTAGCTGAAGTTGGAGTTGACAGTTGGAGTTCCACACGCATTCATGCATATTTAACAGTGTGTGTGTGTGTGTGTGTGGGTGTGTGTGTGTGTGTGTGGAGCATGCTGCAGTGTGACAATTTTGCCGCTGGCTATGACTGCTCATTTACACTTTTGCACATGTCCGGCTGCTGGGCAGACACAACGAGGGTGGTAGAGATGGTTGCAGGGGTTGAGGAACCCGGCAAAATGAACGTAGCATTCAAAATCTGCCGCATCAGCAAAATTTACCATAAGCGGAAAATGTTTTCGCTGCTTTGCTCTATAACAATACATACAAACTATATACATACGCATATGTACGTGTATATGTGTGTGTTCGAGGTTAAACAAATACAGTTAGTACCACTACGGCAGTAACTTTTGCTGACCATGACAACGACCACATTGACCAGAAACGTACACAGCGTTTGCCAAGGGGTCTCTCACTGTTGCTCGTGGCGTTGATTTTGGACTTGGATTAGTCTGGGCCACGACTTGCCATAGACATTGAAGCTGATGTTGGAACACGTTCGATGGCTCCGTCTCGCACTGCTGCTTTGTGCTCCAGACGCTGTCATTCGGCTCTAGCATACACTGAGAAAAACCAAAGAATATCATGTAAGACCATTAAGTATACTTGTGTGCTGTTCCACGTTGTACTCGGTATCGGAACGATTGACCAAAAACAAGTTTTTAACATTAAACATGCATAAATAAACTTCAAAATTTAAGGTTGAACTCTTTGCGCTCAGTGTACTCACAACGCTGCTATGTTTCTGTTTAATTTTGTTTACTTTCAAGTAAAACTTCATGCATTCCCAAGTGTGTAATTTTAAATGTCAGCAACAATAAACACACACTCCTTAACACATGTGTACACACTGCTTACATATGCCTGTGTGAGTACGTGTGTGTGTATGTCACTGTCCGGTTTCTCAAAATGTTTTCGCATCGTCGCTCTTTATTTCTCAAGCGTTTGCCAGCTGATTTACGTTTATTTGCTTCAAGTTTTGGCCAAAATTGGAAAAACAACTCAAAGATTTTAAGTTGACTAAAATTTCTTGAAAAAGTCAGTTTTTTGTTTTTTGCTACAGAAACGAAAATTAAAAGACCTGCTGGTAACTTTAATGAATTCCGATGAATTCTAATTCATTACATTTATTAATGATTGACTTTAGCTGCATTATATGCTTTTAATTTATCTGAAATCATCTGCATCTACAGCAGGTTATCGCTTTACATCCTAATGGCAGACTCTGCGTATATTAGTCCCAAAATATTCAGCCTGCGTATTTCCGAGAATCCCAGGCAATCGCTACTCCTGCCAAAGTGTAAACATAGGCAGTAAAGCACTCAGTGCGCTTATATTTTGGTGTCTTCCAATCAAAAGTTGTGACCAAGTATATCTCTGTTTCCCGAATGAGCAATATATAGCCGAGACATCACTGCAAGATAAGATAACTTATCAGCTAGTTTTTGGAAAAAAGTGACGTCAACTATATGAAATTCTTCTTTGACGTCACCTACATATAAGCCTAGTTCCAAGTGCTTAGATACCTGTTTACTGCAACTCTTCCATGAGTGGTTGATGTTTCAAATGCCATAAGCGCCTACGAATTTTCAGAAAGTTGTGCTTACTTTGAAGCAGACCTTGAATCCTAATGCTGTCAGCCTAAATCTTCTTCATGACTGGCCATAAGAACCCATTACCGGTTTACAATCTGATGTAAAGCACCGCTTCAGGTACCACTACTACGTGTGCGGATTTTTCACAATCAGGTCTTTCCAGAGACACGACCTTCTCAACAGACGTATTAACGACCTTTCTCAACATGACCAAGCCAGCGCAGATGCTGGAAGCTAATTTGCCTAAGTAATGCTATGTCGTCATAGAGTTCGTAACTTCATTGAGTACGTTACTTACTGAGTACTTTCCGCTCAAACACTCCATAATAAACAAATTGGGAAGAATGAGCGTTAAACTCGTCTGGAGAGAGTTGTCTATGCTACTCATTTGCCTGCTGAGATCCAAGTAGCATCTAGTGCCAAAAGTGATTCTCCGCTTAATCTCCATGCTCACATTCTTCGCTGTCACGATAGTGCAAAGGTTGATGAAATCCTTGGCAACATCGAATGTTTAGTTTTATTTATCAATGCGAGAGTCCAACATCCACATCGCTCTACTCGAAGAAAACATACTTATATTTTGTCTCACGTCATGACTATGTATGTCAAATTCAATTAAATTCATTCATTTCTCCTGACTTAATCCAACGATTTGTACTATTTAGTAGGCTGGTTGGCATTGACTTTGCCAAGGTAGACGAAATCTTTGACAACATCGAATGTATAGTTCCCATCATCCATTTTGGAGTCGAACCGCTGCTTCGCATATACGCGATCCCTCAAGGGGCTATCAAATGCTGCTTTATAGTCAACGTGGTGGATGTCGTCTTGCTATTCGTGACTGTTTTCCGTGATATGGCGTAGTGTGCACATCTGGTTGATGTTGGACTTACCGAATGCCACACTTGCAGCCTTATGTCACATCGATGTGACGGAGCTATTTAATTTCATTTCCACATGTCTTACAAAAGATTTTGGCTCATTTTCGAAAAATCGAAGGTTCCTGGCATTATTACTGATTATGGCTGTTTGGCATGTTCTGCGTGTTCCAGCAAGACCCGACCTGCTTTGAATCAAGTAAGCCACTCTTAAACTCTGCCATTTAATAAACAGTTATCACCATAAGCTTGCTTCAGTTCAACCTGACGCTGGAGAGCTTTTATCACTTTAAGCGCGATATCTCGTGTTGTAAACATCCAAATGCTATGCAATTTTGACAGTTTGAAGAATGAACCTTTCGAACGTAACTGTAAGGAAGCAAGTTTCCAGCAGGGGTAGGCGCTCAGTCTGCCCCAGGGCCTCTTACAGAAATATTTATTCTGGAAAAATTACTGGGACTCTGCGACTGGGAGTATAACGCGCCAGCTAAACATACACACACTTTACTTAAGATCTTTTTATTCATAGAACTATTACTACCCTAACCGCACAGATTTTGCTAAGCCTATCTTATGATGGCCCTAGGCCGGCATACCCTTGGCAATCGTGGTGTAGCGTGGCCGTGCTGTCCCCTCGTTGTGGTTGTGGTCGAGTCTCCGGCGTGGCTGCGGTGGTTGTCGTCTGGTGGCCCCCCTCGTGGCTGTCCGCTGGCCGTGGTCCCTCGTGGCTGTCGTTGCTCCCCTTTGCTGCGCGATTCGATGCGGGCGCGTGTTCCGCGCATTAGGCTACGCCTAGGACTGTCCCAGCAGTGTCTACGTTCAAAAAGGCGCAATTTATTTACAAGCCGACTTTGTTCAATCTCAAGACGTGGTTTGGGTGAACGTTGCTTCGACGTTTTCTTTCATCATCGCATCTACCAAGGAGCCATTTAAATACAATTTTCAAATCAAAAAACAGTCTTTTTCTTGCGTGACAGATTGCCGGATTACTCCGAAACGCTGACTACTGCACTCAGCTACCAAAAGGGTACATTGAGTACATCCATTTGCATCCAATTGGCCTTTGGTAGTTAGACAGCTCTGTAAGCGAACATGTTTTGTTTGTGCTCTACCTCCATGGATGCCTGCCATCCAGTTGGAAGCGAAATCATGAAATGATTCGCTGCATCAACATTTTCATTTCAAAACTGTTTAAAAATGACTAGACAAGGAAAGTAATTGAATTGAAATGGGAGCACAGACCTGTATCTTTTGTACATTTTGTATCTTTTGTATCGTAGCTAGTCAGCTAGTTCATAACCCAGTTGCAGTTTCACTTGGCCAACAAAATCAATAGACAATTTTCATTTTCATAATGCAAAAGCCAACTAATTCGGTCTTTCTCTGTCTCTGGCTAATAACTAGGCCACATGCGACAATAGACCAATGAGAAAGTGTTTAAGCACACGGACACGGACAAGCGTCTATAGGCTAAGATTAAAAGCCTCGACATGTCTCGTCTCGCTGCCTCTCACTCCCTCTCTCACTCCCTCTCTCACTCCCTCTCACTCCCTCTCTCTCTCTCTCTCTCTGCGTGTATTCATGTGCAGGCCTCAGATAGAGCACGTATCTAATAAAACGCTTCGCACGCGTTTCTACAGCTAATATGCGCTTCGATTCCGGCCGGAGTAGCGCCCTCCCCCATCAATATATGTCCTGCTCGGCACACAGATAAAAGCATGGACGCAAATATTTAGCCGAAATTTTGTACGCTGCTCCGCTGACAGTCTTCCTCTCCTACGGAGTCAGCTCCCGTTGTGTTTTCAAAGCTCATTAAATTTTGTCAATGCAAATATGTGAGAGTGGCGCACAAAAACAGGGTTTTCAGAAGAAAGTTAAAGAGCAAGTCCCGTATAAAAATGCACGGCATTGATGGCTGCCATTGCTGCATGCAACACGTACCTATTGTTGTTGTTGTCACACTAACATTTGTTGCTGTTGTTAGAAAACTTTGCCAGCCAAACGACAAACGCCATATGCACTTCCTACACATTTCCTGCTGGCCAGGACCTACAATGGTGGCAAGCGCTTCAGGGAAGGGGAGCGAGTGGGAGAGAGCAAGCAACCGTCTGCAAACTGTTCGCCGCTGAATTTATTACGTGCAAATGTAAATAGCTGCACGTGCAATGGCAACAACTGCCGGGAACAGGACCCGGAGCTGGGGCAACTACGGCAGCCAGCAGCAAGATAAATGCACGAACAAAACGGTCTTCGGTTGAGTTCTGAGCCACGTTGCCGGCAATAAAAATGTTGTCGTCTCCAAACTATGGCAGAAAGCGTCAGAAGGAGCAGCAGCATTCATGTCCTTGTCGTCATTTGGTGCATTTAGTATGCAACGCTTTGTCAATAGGTAATAGATATTGCATCTACAAGATAGAGTACAGACCGCTGCCGTGTAAATATTGCAATATGTATTTAGATTATTTATTGCAACATAACAGCATCTCATTTCATTTTGACCATTCCTACAATTTGGCTGGCTGATCTGGGACTGGACAAGGCGAAGAAGCTAACTCAAATGCTTTCAAATATAAAGGTACCAGCTTGTTTGGTTTACTGTAGTGAAAGTATTTGCTACAAACTGAAATTTTTTTAATTGCAAATGGTAAGCAACTTATAAAGATAACTTTTGCTCAATTGTTTATAATTCTCAAGCGGGTTAAGACTCTTTATGTTGAACTTCTAAACTGTTGCATGAAGCAAGAGCTCTTTAATGTCTTTCCAATCGATTCTGTGATAGCTTCGATCTAAGCCGTGCTTTCAAAGCAAAAGATTCGTTGAGCATTAATTCAGCCAACTACTAAAAGAGAGTTTCTCAGTGTATGACATATGACATATATATATTCCAAATTCAAATCTATGCAATTCTAAATGCCGCGAGCTGGATCCATGAAAGAAAGCTGAGTGGGGTAACTGCAGTCATCACTGGACCATTCTCGCACAACGTCGATCATGGTCAGCGAATGTAAGACCAGACTTGACATCATTTCACGTCACCAAGGTTTCCAGGGCAATGAAACGGCGGATAGGCTGGCAAACAAAGGAGCGGCGTCACAGCCAATAGGGCCTGAGCCAATCCTTCCTGTCAGCTCAGCTCGGGAAACCATAATTGCTTTTCGAGCACCGTTTTCAAATTATCGCTATTTCAAAAAAATCGAGATTTCGAGAGTTGTGAAGTTAGCAAATCTCATATTACTCTGGAACCTTACTTGTAAGCTTCATGTTAAAAACCGCTCATGCGGCCCTGCTGCGGGTTCTTTTCAATGATTTTTGCAGGAGCTGTTGGGACGAGGAAGAGTATGAAACTGTAGAGCATCTTTTCTGCTCAAGTCCGGCTCTCTGTAAGCGGAGACATAAACATCTAGGCAATTACTTTCTAAATAGCGTTGCAAGCCAGTCCGAAATAAGACCCAAAAAGATCGCAGATTTTATCGCTGCATCGGGATGGTCTCACCTTTGATTTTGTATCTGTTGGTTAAAGGGAAAGGAGTGAGCTAGAGATCCTAAGGTATCACAACGGGCCGAAATATAGCATGTATGTCCAGCGTGGACACTATAAAAATATATGTAAAAATAAAAACAGCTACTTAACAGCTTGTCGCGGATCGAAAACCAAAAAAAATTTCAAAATTTCAAGTAGCTTTAACTGCTTTGAATTGAACCAAACTACAAATTTTCTTTGGTCTTGGAATACTCTGAACCACAACTAATGCTCACAATGGCTGAACCATGAACTATTGAGCAGCGAGCTCTGCATATATAGTACTAGTTGAACTGGCTGTTTCTTTGAGTAAGCCTCCAATTCAAGCTTAACCCGAACTTATGACTCATCAAAGGAAGCTGACCCATTCCCAGCACTAAGACAATCTTGCCCATTAACAACTGAAACGCTGCTTAAGCTGCAAATGATGCGTCACAGCAGTGGTCGGCAGACCTGAAAAAACGGAATTTAAGCAATATTCATTGTCGGAACGCAAGTGAGCGCTTAAACCATATAGAGTGAATCCATGCCCATTGTTAAGCGTTTTTAGTGCCATCATATTCAGCTTCAAAGGAAGTAAATGCAAAATGGCATCAGTACAATCACTTCGAGTCTTGCGGCGAGCACTGGAGTTGCAGCGCACTTTGTGCAGTTTTAGCAGTGGGGTTTCTTTTGAAAGGGTTTCATATACCAAACAGTAGGATAGCGTGGAAACTATGCCAACTTTACACCAACAAACGTGTTATGCAGATACTTGGTAGAATCAATGTGAAAGTGGCTTTAAAGTGTGGGATCAGATCAACTCTGAAAGCAGAATGATTTAAATTTCTATTATAGGAATACTATATATAACAGAGAGCTAATGACATAAGTTCGTTTAAAAGAACTCGAGGGCAAAATATACATATATGAGTTTCCCTAACTCCTTTGGGAAATCAACTATGGAATCATACTGCCTCCGAAATGGGCGGCATAAAATAATTAATTTTAGCTCTAAAAAGTATGCTACACATATTTACTAATTTAAACTTTTCATATCATTCTTTGACAGCGGCTTTACTGTTATTAAAAAGACTTTCATATACACACACACACACACACACACACACATACGCTGCACACAGATACATACAAACAGTACAGTGAAGCAATGTTAAAGAGAACAACAACAAACCAACAAGCAACAATTTTATGATGATGGCGGCAGCTAAGCAAACAAACAACAACAGCGACTGCAACAGTAAAAGTTCAATAAATGATTTGGACAACAACAAGAAGAAGCACAACAATAAACAGCAAATAGAACAGTTGCAGCTGAATTCAAGGTCATTCAACTGGAGCAGCTGCAGTGCAACTTGCAGCTGCAACCAGACAAATCTTAATCTAAGGAAATCCATCAACTTGACGCACAGTGGACTCCAGCAGCATATGAAGCTGCGATGGCAGCTGCTGCTGCTGCTGCTGCTCTGCAACTGCATTGGTAAGTGTAAGAAAGAGACACGGAGAGAGAGAGAAAGCTCTATTAATGCAGCGTTCGGCAAATTTAAGCGTTATGGAAGTTGCCTTGTGTTACTTGCTGCAAGTATCTACGTGTGTGTAAGTATGTAATTGCGTGCACTGAGAGAAAAAAATGCGTGTCAATAGCAAAAACGTTGAAACTTGCTGTTTCAACGGAAAATGCTGCTAAAAACGTAACGTAAGCCGATTTATTTAAGCTTCATATCATATTTTCAGTTTTTAGTCAGTGTTCGCTTGCAATTCGTAAGTGCTTTTTCAGTACCTTCACGTAGAGTGTGCTTAACAGAGATAATCATACCTATCAACACAAACGATTTCTCAAGTCAGCTATTACATATTTCCAAAAATTTTACTTTTAGGCATATTTTGTTTGGAATACGCGTTTCTTTTTTTCTTATGTAGGTCGATTTCATAAACAATCTTCAGCGCTTAGTATATCCAACGGATGATCAATCTAGAGGTTTTTTTTTTGCAATAGGCATATAACACTTTCTTGTCTCTTGTGCTCGGTATTGTTTGTTAATGCATTTTCCTTGAAACTGGACTTTTGTGTGGTGGGTTCCAAACACTAGGCACAACACTTTTAAGCCGTGGGGTGGCTTTATCGCGATCAGGAGTGTGGCAGTGAACCGCCTATAGAAGAAAGAAGGCTATGCGATCTGTGCGAAAACCCTATCAGGAGATGAAGAAGGGCATTTTCATCGGACCGCGTCAACAAAGCATCAAGCAAAACGGGAAGAATGAGCCTCTTATAAAGTGATTGTTTCGTCCGGCGGGAGTGGTCTTTACTAATCATGTTTATTTATGTCGGAAAATGCACGTCATCCACATCTTTCGATAGTGATCTCTCACAGCTCGCGTAGCAGCTATTTTTAATAAGGCTTTTGAAAAGCATGCAGCTGTTTTCAACAAACATTTTGTTTAGTGATGAGTCTCAACAGATACGTCATCAAACAAAATTGACGCATTTGTGATGAAGAGCTGAAACCATTCAACAGTTCATATTACATACACAGAAATTTATTCTTCATATATTAACCATTGTGATCGGAACGCTCCATATCGTGAGGATATTTGGTTTTAGTAGGATGACGTTGCATGCCACTGTATTGAAGACAAAACCTCCTCTAGATTGATCACCCTGCAGTTGACTGTAAAGAAAATTGAACTTTATGCAAAAATATTGTAGATGACGCTCTTACGCTTATGATTTACTATGCCTGAGCGCAGGGGTCGGCAGCGGAAGCAAAGAAGTTGCCCATGGCAACTCCGAAAATGTTCGCATACAGTCACTTGTAGTCGAATCGCGCGAGTCGAAACATACTTTGCACAGATTCAGAGATCATTCTAGAACGGTATATGGCGCTATGTACCCATGATGCACCAGATATTGTCTCTCGTGGCTGCGACGTTGCAGAAATCGTTGAATCACTTATAGTCATATCAGTTTTGTGAGCTGTGATCTATGAGATGAGCTGTTCATCTCATGACACATTGTTGAGAGCTTGTGCTTACGATTGAGAGGATTTGTAAAATTTCAGGTTGGGGTCGAGCTTGCAGTCTCTTAGTTTATTGATTGGTTGCATTGATGTACATTAAGTAGCATTGATGTTAAGAGTAAAGGGCAGATTTAGAAACGCTTCTATTAGATATGATAGATGATAATTCCCTGACCTACTAGCAAAACGCTACCACTTTATTCGAAGGTCTGTAAGATAGCGCCACCAACTAGTCGACGCTCAAGACATCTGACTTGAGATATTGCGTTGATCTTTTGCAGCCCAATCAGCCTAACTAGGGACACATCGTGGAACACAATTGTACACGCTTTGTCTGCTACTACCTTTTAAATGGCTTTTCAAGGGTTCGTCGTGTTTCGAATCAAGCGACAAAGCAAAGAACTTCATCAGAATTCAGCATCAGCTAAAGAAACTTAGCAATCGGATTGCCAAGAAAGAGCAATTGCATCAATAAGCGGATCTGTGCTCACACAGACACGACCGAAGTGCTAGCCGAAGTATGACATGCTGGTGGCGGGCTCATTTCACTAACCACACTAACACATTCACATTTCTGAAGATCAGAGTCAGCAAACTGACAAACTTTGCTGCCATTGTCGATCACAGCGCGTTTTATCTTTTAAAAGCTAAACCTTTTTTTACCAAATTATACAACTGCCAGTTTTTTTTGTTGATTGCATACAAAATCTTAAAAAGAGAACATTTGTGTTCACCGAAACCGAAATTGTTGTACATTTGACAACGAAACTACGCATTTTTTTCTCACAGTGTATGCACGCTTATGTGTGCTTAGTCGCTTGTCTGCGTGATATGATTTGCCAATCGTTACTATTGCTAATACTACTCCTTATGATTATTGTTAATAACCCAAAGCGATACTTACTCATATAATACTTACTCAAGTACTTGTTTAGTGATGCTGTACTTTTTTGGGTGTGAAACTGTTAATTGCAAAAAGTTTTTTAATTGTTGTTCAACCAATTGTTCTCTCTTCATTGAAATCATCATTGAAATGAAGACTTTTCCGTTTCAAACAAAATCTCCCCAGTGGGCGCCTTCGAGCCGGACTTTGTCATACCCCTGGAGAATGTGACTGTGGCCCAAGGACGCGATGCGACCTTTACATGTGTGGTCAACAATTTGGGTGGTCATCGGGTGAGTGGTGACGGTTCGTCAGTTCCCGCCAAGGTATGTATCGGTTTCAGGTAGCGCAGCGTTTAAATTTATCTTAAAACAAAAATACAAAAAAAGAAGAAATTTCTATTTTTTGATGTTTTTTTTCATAATTATAGATTTAATTATTGTTGTTTTTCTTGCGTTGGGAGCTCATTTCAAGTGCACCGTTATGTTTACAGCAAATAATGAGAACTGCACAAATATGATATATAATAAAAACACAATTATATTTTAAGCGCACCTTTCGAGTATGTATCTTATCTCTCTTTCTCTCACTCTAAACCACATAGTATATAATAGCATATAGTTTATAATAATATACATATAAAAAGTATATATATATTTAACAGCACTTTGCATATTTAACGCACCAATGCACCAATTATAAAATAAAGCAAAAAAAAAAACAATATATTTAAATAAATTGAAATATGAAGAAAAAAATCAATTGAAAATTTATTTCAAAAATGTTCTTCATGTATTTATTGTACAAACATATGCCTTAATATAGTAAAACATATTTAATATATGACAAAAAAAACCAAAAAAAATAACAAAAACAAAAAAAACGAAACTAGAGCAAACGTGGCGTAACCTTCTATATACACAAAATATGTTTTTTTATGTGATTACAAAAATTCAAAATATTCCATCACACACATGCATTCATAGCTGATTTTGCAGCACTTCAACATTACATCGAGTGGAAGCGAGTACTGAATTTATAGAGATAATAATAATACTAACACATTCAAATATTATTGTTAGCTTCATTTCCTGCATAATGTGTTGAAAAACGTTTTTGTTCATACGCCTTTCTACGTAGAAGACAACAGGTTAATGGCATAAATCAAAATTGTTAATTTAAAAATTAAGTTAAACATTTCAAATTTGGCATGCTGAGGGACAGGAATACATAGTACAACAAAAAAACATCGGTTGAGCCTTGTATTGATCTAAAATCAGAATCAAAAATTCAGTGTGGTACCGATTACTACGCAATAACGTAACGTTTTCAGGTGAAACCTATACCATTCACAAGATAAACTGCTTGATTTTTGCAGAATGTAAGTTTCACCTGAATACGTTACGTTTTAGTCAGTTAAAAATTGATTTGAAGTAAAAAAACAACAACAAACCAAATTGTACACACAAACATTTTGGTGTTTTCTTTTCTACTCTACGCAATCAGCTATTATGGGAACATGTATGTCGACATTCGACGACAAAGCAAACACTTGTTTGTATAAAAACACCAATTCTGAACATAAGTGTTGCCAATTCCGAGTTGACCCGCTGCATGTGACACTCCTTAAATCGCACACTTTTCCCAGATGCTCCTTTGTCCATACGCACAGTATGACCAAGCCAGCGGAACGGCTAGATGCAAATTCGCTTAGCTACGTCATCGTAGATTTCGTTGGTTTGGGAACCATGAATGAGCGTCTTGTAAAGTCTATGTTCTGCTCATTGTTGAATGACAGCAAAGTATCTCCAAGCCGACAAAGTTGTTCGTGTTATACGAAATCCTTGACAAAATCAAAAATAATGCTTATAACATCGATCTATGAGTCCAAACGATGCGTCTCTCTACTTAAAAGAAACACATACATTGTTTTGCTCATATTTACCACCAGTACCACCCGCAAAGTCTCCGGTAACATCTCGCTTATGAGAGGTGAACATTTATAAGTTCTCGGCTTGAACTGATAGGCCACGAACAAAAATTGGTTTCCAAATTCGGATTCAGCGTGCTCAAAATGACGAGAAGAATTATATTTAAAGCCATTAAAGTTTTTGGTTGCCCAGTGTGGTCATTGAAAATCGGTTTGAATAGAGATTAAAGATTTTGCGTACGTTACTCATACGTTACATTAGATTAGATTTGTGGTGGGTGCGATGGCTCATCAGAGAAGATTGAATCATTCCCAGCATTCAGCCAGCATTGCCCATTGTACCATGCCCGACAGAGGAAGTTAAAAGAGAGAAAGGACAGTTGAAATAGGAGCAAGAAGAAACTTGCAATAGATGCTCGCTATTGACCCAATTTTCCCGACTCCCGTAGGAAGTCGTGAAGACTACGTAAGAGGAGACTAGACACATCGCTGCATTTTGTTATTGAGTGCCTCACTTTCCAAAATGCGTGATTAATCCAAAAAGGGCTCGCAGTTCTTTCCTCTTCTGACGAAGAAGGTATCTGTACGCCTTTGGATTGGCTTCTTCAACGAAGTGTTTTTTGAAGGATTTCCAGCATTCCTTACAGATTGAAACTGTGGATCGCTAACCATCCAGCTAACAGGAATGATTAGTTCTGGTCCTATTGGCTGTAACGCCGCGCCTTTGTTTGCCAGTTAATCTGCAATATTATTGTCCTGGATACCTCTGTGTCCAGGAACCTAGTAGAGACTGACTTTGTTATGACTTGAAATCATGTTAAGTCTGGTCTTACATTCGAGTGCGAGGATGCTCCAGGAACCTGAGCGTAGCCTGACTGTCACTACAGATCCCTACAGCTAGCCTACTCAGCTTTCTCTCATGGATCCAGCTCGCTGCATTTGGAATTGCGTAGATTGCCGTTTAAAAAACCAACGGCAAACTGTCTGTTGCGCATTAGTAGCTTGGGTTTTCATCAAGAAGCCAACCAGCATATTTCGGAACCTTCTGTTTAGAAGACATGCGTGTTCCCCGATAGTAAGTATCCTGTATTGCCCCAGTACTCTCTTGGCGGAAACACCACTTTGTATCGGCGAACGAACTTCACATTTGGTACAACAATAACAGCAGGCATCAAGAAAAGCGGCAAGTCTTCCCTTAGCTTACTGGCTTAATAGCCCAAATCCCAGTTAGTTCATCAAGACTCCGTTGTTTTTGAGTCTGCTAGCCGCTTTTATAGACTCTTGTCGTACAAACACGTCAAGAGTGGTTTGAGCTGGTACTCATAGCGCCGGTAATCCCTAAGCAGGCATGCCTCTGCAGTCTGTTGAGAAGAGTGACGCTAGACATAAACATTGTACTCTTCCACCAAACCACGCTATGTACCACCAGTGAACGGTGCTCGGCTTTAAAAACCAGGTTTTACTAAAAGTTCGTCTGCCTTGACAGAAGGCTCTAAGAGTTCAAGTTCGATTTTCCGTTCAATGTGCACTTTTGAGGTCAAGGGTCAACCCGAGATACTTCACATCGCTGTCCAGTGCCAGAGTTACAACTTTTAACATTGAAAGGATCAGTCCATTCATAATAAGCTTTTGAGTGAACAGAACAAGTAGTCTTACTCGGGTTTTCGGTATATTAACAAATATCACCTATTAGCCTGTTGTATAAAAGTTTGCTGAATGAATCATGCAGATTGAACGCTCAAAACTGGTTTCAAATTACTTACTTTTAGTTAGTCTAGTGTAAAATCTAATTCAACTTTTTCGAACTTTTTGATTAGCAACAGTAAAAGAAACAAACATCAAAAATATGGTATTCAATGCTATTCAACGGATTCCATTTGCAAAGTGGGTATATAATAGGCAAGCATGCAAGTTTATATATAAGTAAATAAAGCATATATATGTGTGTGTGTGTGCCATTTACATATATAGAAGTATATATATATATAAATTGTTGCGCAATACACGTCAAAGAGTGTTAATCAACGAAATGGCATCATAAATAAAAACGCCATTTCATATAAATCCTCTGATGTTTCAATCAAACAAAACAACAGCTACAAAAGTAGCAGAAGCAACAAAAGCGACAATCGCACACACAGACACAGAGAGAGAGTATTACAACAAAGTAACTCTGGATTTTGTGTGTCGTGCTCTGGGTGTGTGTGTGTGCGAAGGGCTTGTTTTTCTTTATTTCAACAATAAATAAATAAAATATTATCTACATAATAAAATAAAATGCACACATTTTGGACACACACACACACACATAAACAGAAGTATCGAAACTATGCTAACAGAAGTATCGAAACTATGCTAACAGCTGAAAATGGTGACTTTTGACGAGCAATACAAAAGTATTAGTTTTAATATCAAACACTCGCTGCCGTATTTATAGAGTGTATAGAGTATGCCTAGATTATAAGTATCGATATGCTCCGCTCTAGAGTAGCTACCGTGCACTATACGTTTGTACGTGTATGCGTATTCATGGGTGAGCTTAAACACTTATGAATAATGGAGGCTTTCTTTCACAACAATTTTTTAAATGGACTTTCATTTCAATTTGTTTAACAGAGCTTAAAACAACACAAAAACAAACAGTTGAATAATCACTGTATTGTTTCCATTTGAGTTTTAAGTGTTTTCATTTTAATTTTTTTTTCCTCTTTTTTTTAGTTCAATTTGAAGTTTTAATTTAATCATTTAGTTTCTCTTTAAAAAAAAAAAAAATAGTAAGAAAATTAAAATAAAAGTAATATTTAAAAAGCAAAACAAGTAAATAAAAATAAATTCAAGCGCACCGAGTTTAAACCGAAACAAACTTTGCACCATTTTTGCCTTTATGTGTATGTGTTTTTATTGTTATTGTAGCTGTAGTTGTAGTCACACATGTATTTGCATTTATAAAGTTTTTTGCTCCCTTTTGAGAAAAAATTGGCTCTTTGCATCTATCCGCGACTTATTTCCATTTACATTTTGCTATACTCTTACAAAGTGCACACTTACACACTTCTTTCGAAATAGTAGTATTATACGGCATGCTTGCCCTTATTTAACGTTACTCTATTTTACACACTTCACTTACTTTTGGCTTGCCTGCGGCTCACACTTTGCGGCCTTGAACGCGCTCAATCGATGCTGCTCATACACCTGCAGCCACTGCCGAGTGTGAGCAAGACAAACCCACACTTAGCTAGAGCAGTTAGCGGCATGTGACTTACAAAACAGCCCAGTAGGAAATTTGCGAATGCTGACGAATAAGTAACTATCAAGTCAAGCAACTATTCAATACTGTGAGTTAAGACACATTTGGACATTTGGACAACTGTAAAAAATCAAAAGTCCTTCAAATACTTTACTGCATCAGCTGTGGCGGCAGGAACACTGTAAGAGCATAAAAACTTTGTAACTCTTCAAACAACTGCTCTCGTTCGCTGGTTAATCCTTTGGCCCCTTTTATTTTTGGTTAAATTTTTTATGCTTTTACTGCGTGCAGCCCATTGTTCGTCAATGTTCGGATGGCTGGCCGAGTATTACGCAATAAATTTGGTTTATTGACTAAATAAATACTGTGAGATGCAGCACGGAGTTGGGCAAATGTTGACAACCAACATCCAAAAGCAAAGACTGACGAGAACTGCAGTTATTTGCTTATTTTACAGACTTTTAACTTTATTGATTTCATTTTTATATTCCGCTCGCCCGTTCCAATGCTTGATAACAAAGGTAGTTACTTTCTTTACCTTGCTGCCTTGCCTGTCTACAACCGCAGTGAAGTTCGTACTGTCAATCCGCTGGAACCTAGAGTCCGTCATTCCATTGAATGCGCTACTAATTGTTGTCCAAGCGTAAAGAACCAAAGATATTGTCATACAACAAACTCCCCTCTTTTATGTCTTTATAAAGGAAATCAACATGCAAAACAATATTTCGCTGTTACCTCCTCAGGCTTTAAAAGGGTTGTGCGTAGGGTTTGGGACCCACCACGTAAAACCACAATTCCAATGAAAGAATGTATTTACATCAGGCCGTAGCCCGATAACACGGGCTGTTATGACCAGTTCAGTTCAGAAGAAGAAGTTATTATTTAGCCTTGAAACCAGAACAGTTTTTATGATTGAAAACATTATTTTATCATTATCATTTCGGATTGCCACGTGGTATCAAAATGCTAAAGAAAGCGCTGGAGAGGATTACCGCATGCATGAAGCCAAGTTGGGTAAGGGCCAAATTGCTCGTTTTACAAGTGGGCACCACTATGTATGTATTAGTACCACTATGCTATTGAAAACTGTTAAAGATAGTCTAGGAAACTACTCAATTAACTGGCGGAGGAATCCCACAACTATCATCAATGGGCAAATTAAGCAGTACAACAAAATAAGGTCGGAATCAAGCCTTAAAAGTAGGACAGCAATAGAATAGCAGCACAGAACAGTGCAAAATTGAGGTAATTACAATGTATGAAATATACAAGTTTAAGGTCGTGCGATTTGAAATCAGTATATATCATTAGGGGATATTTATAAATGAAGTCACGAAAATTTTGAAGATTATGAACCCCCTCCCCCAATGGCCAAAAAAGTCACAATTTTATAAGCAAAATTTATTTTTTAGTTAAAAGAACTTAAAAGCAAAAGGAGATTGGACTTTACAAAGAATCACATAGAAGACTCATAAAGTCGAAACAGACACTGCTCAAGGCAATAAATAGCTAAATGTACTGCCTTCGGTAGTTAGTTTAGAAAACAAAGTTCGGCTATGCAAACGGACAAAGAACAGGAACTAAACAGTGCGATTTAAACACAAACAGAAACAGAACTTACAGAATTTGTAGTCATTAGAACATCGAAACAGAAATAAGTACATTTGTAAAAGAAACAAGTACTTTTGACTTGTTGCTGTTTGTGTTCAATACAAACTGTTATTGGCGTCATCTTTCTCGTTGTTATTTCACTGCACTCATGAAGTTTTTGGTGAAAAAATGTGTTTTGAATTGACAAGCATGCACACGGGTAAGAAGTATCTACCGCCAAGTTAAAATGGACCACCACTATTTAAGTTTCCGAACTTAAAGTTGTTGAAGTTGAAGAACTTTAAGAACTGTATCGAATTTGTATATCAATGTGATAACATCCATATTCTCATCCATTCGATCAGTTCCTCGATGAGGTTTAAGAGATTATGAGGCATTGCAAACTAGCAGAACATTCTCATTCTGTCGTTCATCACACATGTCGCATTTCTCATGGTTCCGAACCATAAGAATTTCGCACGGCAGTAAGCATCCACACCCTGCGTCTTCTTTATATTGTACATATGGTAGCTGTGCTTACATCGTCACCAGATATCACAGCATCCAGATATCTATATAAGTTATACTGCATCACGTAGTTTTCTTTGTTCAAAAGTTAGAACCAGCAAAGTCAGGTGTCTTATTTAAGTGACCAACAAAAAGGGTTATTTACAAACAAATTTCTCTTTATTAGTTTAAAAAATAAAAACAAAACATATAACTCTTTATCCATACCTTGATTACGTGTCATTTCAGTTAACCGTCACACCTTTGCGTGCTGTTTTTCCCCGAAATTCATCTAATTTTTTTAATTCAAAAACGAATATTAGCAACTAAGAGAACCTTTTCAAGTATCGTAACGTTTAATAGCAAGCATAAAAATGCATATACAAATTATATTAATCACTGGAAACATTGAAATGATACTTGATATTGGAAAATCACCTGCATGCACGCCATTTATGAATATTTTTGTATTTGTAGATTAAAAATATGACCTCTATGGTATTTCAGCGTTTTGACAAAATGGGACTTAAGTTTATTGCAGTTATGAAAACTTGAATTGCTGTGCATTATAGGCATTCTTTGAATAGAGTAAAGAAAATTGATATGTTTGCCACAAAACAGTTCGAAGATTTGACACATTTCGCTGCGAAGACAACAGAAACAAAGTAACATAAGCATGCATGCTTTTTTTCTTTGCTCTAACTTTGGAATAAACATGCATGCTCTTCTTTTCGCTCGCACTGCTAACACAGCACACACAAGCGTTACACCATCCGAGCCTAAAACCTCGCGCTCCGGAAGGCATATGAGTCGGTCTAACTCCCCAGGCGTGTAATCTATATTTCAACGCCTTTCTGGACGCAGACTTTAGATTAACATCTTCATGTTCTTACTGGTACTTACATTGAAATGTGCTCTACTTTTAGCTTGTTGGAAACAACGCCGTATCTCGGATATAACGATTCAAATGTAGTATTTCAATTAAATTTGATTTCTCCATTTGCTTAGCTGTGTCTTTATGAGCTGATTTGTTCGAGTTCTACGATGAGTTTTTCTTCTGCCTTGCACTTTTTGGTCGTGTTTCCCTTTTTCCATACAGTTTGATGTACTATATACATATGATATATCTTTTCTTTTTCGGGCACTTTTTTGTCTTTTTTCCCTTTTTCTACCCTTTTTGTTGATTAATCGTCTATATATGAGTTATGTAATTGATAGTATGTGTGTGTGAGTCTATGTATTCGTTTGTTATGTAATTGCTTCAACTGCACCGCCAACTGCACCCATTCTCAATTGTATGTTGTATATCCCATATGTATTTATTTTCTTTGTCAATTTTATGTTTATTGTGATAAAAACCCACCAAAAACAAACGTTGTATATGGCCAAAAGATTATTAACTAATTGCTGAATATCTTTTCTCTTCAATAAAAACACAACGCACTATCGGAAAACACAAAATACGAAACACGAAATACCAAAAACCATACAACTAACCAAAAATGGCCAACCACAAATCCAATTCCACTAATTGCACTTGAAATATACTTTTGTACATGCCAAAATGTCTCGCTGGCTGACTCTCTCCCACGCGTCTCCTCTCTCTCTCTGTCCCACTCAAAACTACAAACTCAAATACAACAACCAAACTTGCAAAATGCGCCGACATCAACATCAACAACAATAACAAACAACACCACCAAAAAAAAAAAACAACAACACTTAACTGCGCCTTGTTGCTGCAACAAAATGGAAATGGCGTCAAATTGCGCTGACATCTGACGACGTTGGCGATAACCAAAACAACAACAACAACAACAACTACTACTACGGCCGGCTAACTATCAACGTGGCCATTGTGACAACGACACTGACCCCCAATGTCGGAACTTTTTCTACCACCCGCTTTGGCGACAACTGCAACGAAACGGTACAAAAACTGGAAAAAAAAAACCACAACAACAACAACCACCGACTTTCAACCAAATTCTAATACATACGCCAAAACGATTTCAATGACAATGGATGCGAACCTTTCACTATTTGCTAACGAATAAAAAATAACCGGAAATTGCTGAATGAACGTTGATGACAACGACGCACAAAAACTCCAAAACACAACAATGACAAACAAACCAACCGAACTCGAAACGGACTTGCTAACAACAAAAACACCAACAACAATGGCAAACGAAACATTTTCGCGTTTTCTGCCGCAAACAACAACACTAAATGCTGCTGGCTTTTGGCCAATGCTTTAACGACCATGATGACAATGACGACCAATAATGGCATTAACAACACGTTGACCGTTTTACCGCTATCCCTTACCAAATAAACGCCCTGCCAACATCCTAACCATGCCCCAAACCCAACACTGTTTCAAACAACAAAATGTCCTCAACCAACCAACTTTATTTGCACCGCACTATTGTGTCCAATATCAAACTGCAATTTGAAAACATCTGGTGACACGCTCACACACACACACACACGCACACACACACGTCAACACTTTGACTACAACAACATCTAAATCGTCTTGCTCATCAATGGCGCAATGCAAACTCAAAACGCCTCTGTCATCAACGCCGACTGTGCTCTATGACGACGATGACGATGACGATAACGATGACGTCGATGATGATGATGACGCTGACGATGATGATGCTGAATCTGTTGACGATGACGTTAATTCTCATACTGCTGCGAATGTGATGGCTTCTGTACCATCAACTAGGTCGCCTGGATTAAAGCCGATGCCAAGGCAATTCTAGCGATACACGAGCATGTGATAACAAACAATGATCGATTATCGGTGACACATAACGACTACAACACATGGACGCTCAATATACGTAGCGTCAAAATGGAGGATGCTGGCAAATACATGTGTCAAGTGAATACCGATCCAATGAAAATGCAGGTAAGCCTTTAATCCCCTAACAAACCAACGTCAAGAGTAACACTTTAATGTACATTTCATGCTTCATGCAACATATTTTGTTGTTATTTGCCTAACTTTGCCACAAGTTAAATTAGCCATAAAAATGTTAATCCTCAACAAATAAGTTTGACACATATATGTTAAACCACAATTATTTGCACATACACAAATGTTTTCATTTTCGATTAGATTGCTTTAAATTAACAGCCGATTGCAGCGCCATCTATTGGGGCTTGTAGACACATTGTGAAAAGAAATTTCACAGCTTTCTCGTTCTTTTGTCAACTGTACACAAAGTGTAAAAGCGTATTTTAGTTCTGTGCAATGTATGTAACAGGCAGAAGCAGGCGTGGCAGACAATAAGGGAAATGGGCTAAAAGTTTTATAATTCACTCGGCTAGCGATTGGACCATGTCCATCCGTCTTTCCGTATGAACGTCGAGATGTCGAACACCATAAGAGTTAGGGTACCAAGATATGCGCATTTTCATCAAGCAGATCAAGTTAGTCGGCCTATGGCCATATATCACCACCTTCCGCCTTGAGAGATGTGGCTTACACCCAAACTATGAAAGCTATCCGTTCGAAACGTTTTAAAGCAGTTATGCACACTATTGCCGTGCATGTGTGATGCAAAAGAGATCAAGATCGGTTATAAACTTTAAAAGATAAAGGTAATTATGAGGCAATTGTCGGCCCTCCTTCTATAAACGTTAAACCGCTTGTTACACGAAGCGAGATTTTTAAGTGAGAAAGTGAAAAAACAAAATCTCGCTCGAATTTAGAATGCCATTCTGTTATGAAGCAAGTCCCATCCCCCCCCCCCCCCCAACAAATGTTTGTTTACCATTCAGAATTGATCGTCTTACGTTTTTCATGGTATGGTATGGTATGCATGGTATAAATGTGCTTGGACCATGTGTCTTGGAGGATGCTTCATCCGCGAACAGCTTTTGTTGCATATGGCACGCCTTCGAAGACCCATACAGTCGATTGCTATTTAGTTTCGAGCCCATAGGCATAGATTCAAGATCGTCGCCTGTCACGATCTTATACACATCTGCTGAAGCTCCACGGCTGTATTTTTTTAAACATTTAGTTGAAACGATACTTCTTCGGCATCCAACGCAAACAAATCTTCTTGACGGCCAGTTGTTTATGCAATATTTAATGTAGACTTGTGGAACTTATGTCCTGGTATGCCTTAATCTCAAGGTATGTCACATGACGATCTTTTAAAGTCAGTTTACGCATAGCATCGAGGGTTTATGGCCAAACAACCGTTTCTGGCAAGCTTCACGAAATTCTTCGCTGAGCCAACAGCGATCACGATTAAATTCTATGTGGTTTTCGATGGTGTTTCATTGCCAAAAATCAAATTAAGTCTATCGACGCACTCTCGTTAAGACTTCCAGTTCTGTAAAGAAGAAAATTGTAAAAGATAATTCCACGAAAATTTAAGGAAAACGTGTTTCATGGGTTTTTAAGCTAAAGAATACGCAACTTCACGATGCGAATTTCAGATTTGGGAGAACAAGCCTAGAATAGCTCATTTCCGAAATATAAAAGACTTTTTATGACTGTTAGACCCAATTTTATTATATAAACTGATGAAGCAACATACAAGTCGATGAAAAACATGCAACCTTCAACAATTCATCGCAATCAGTAGTAAGATTCCTGAGTAATATGAGATTTGCTAACTTCCCAAGCCTTCTTCTTCTTAACTGGCCATAACAACCCGTGTTATCGGGTTACGGCCTGATGTAAATACATTCTTCATTGGAATTGTGGTTTTACGTGGTGGGTCCCAAACCCTACGCACAACCCTTTTAAGGCCTACTGGTCTCGAAAGAACCCAGTGTTATTGTTAGTCGCCTCATACGACAAGCTTTGACCTGCTGTGGTGGTATTCTCTAACCCGCTCACCACACGGGGAGTAACTCTAGAAATCTCAAATGAATAGTGAAATAGCGATAGTTCGAAAACGCTGCTAGGAAATTCTAAATGGCTTCCGTACTCGAAATCAGAGACCCAAAATTTACCCGAAAAGCTATGTTTTAGACATAGGATTTAATTTTTTTTGTTGCATAGTGTAATAATACTAATGTTGACTCCGCATACATACATATATATATATACATACATATATATAGAAATCAGCTTGTTTTTCGTTGTTTTTCAACAATTTGCAATTGCCTGCAGCAATGTTGTCTTACAGTCGAGTTAACACTTTAACACGAGAGCAGAAAAGATATATTTAAATAAATTAAACGAAAATATTCTTGCAAATTAACGCAGTGCATGAGTGTGTGTGTGTGAGTGAGTATGGGAGTGTGTGTGTGAGTGTGTGAGTGCAAACATTGCCGCAAAGGCTGAGCCTTTTGAACTGCCATCGCCGTTGACACATGACAGTGTGCGTGTGAGTGTGAGTGAGTGTGTGTGAGTGTGTGTGAGTGTGTGTGTGTAAATAAGTGTGTGTGAGTGTGTGTTAGTGTGTGTGAGTGAGTGTGTGTGAGAGTGTGTGAGTGTGAGGAAGTGTGTGTGAGTGTGTGTGAGTGTGTGTGTGTGAGTGTGAGTGAGTGTGTGTGAGTGTGAGTGTGTGTGAGTGTGTGTGAGTGTGTGGGGGTGGTTGGGTGGTGACACATAAAGAATTAAGCGCTTTAATAACAAAATTGAATAACAAACAATGCGGCGGCGTTGACGTTGCAAGCAATGGCAAAAACTGGAAAGCTCTTTAAGTGTGTGTGCGTGCATGTTGCAAGCAGAGCGCCGTTATTATACCCTATACACGAGGTGTAAAAGGGTATTATAGATTTGTGCAATTTTTGTAACAGGCAGAAGGAGGCGTGGCAGACCATAAGTTCCACGGGCAAAAATGATCAGGAGCAATAGTCGAGTCAATATAGACATGTCCGTCTGCCCGTGTTGGGCCAGCTTTCTCCGACACTACAAGGGTTAAAGCAAAACAAGTTTACCAAAGGCTGAGGGAGTTTGTCGAATGAAGTCGATATCTTAACCCCTTCCCCCGTGACAGTTTTGCGCGGTTTATCTATCAACTCAAAACTTTTCAGAGATGTGTAGCGTGTTTATGTGCATCCATGTTTTCAAAATAATCGAAATCGGATAAATACATCAAAAGTTATAGTCAAAAATATGCTAATTTCACCCGACTCGACTATAAACTGTGCCAAAATTCCACTACGTGTAGATATGGATACATGTGAGCTAGAGTTACAAAATTTGGCGTGGAGACTCGTGTGACCCTAATCGTTAAAAGTTTTAAGTTTTTCGATTTACCTTGATTGCTGCCACACCCCCTATATATTGATATGAAAATTGATATCTATAAATGTATTTTTGATCTATGTTACAAAATTCAACGACATTGGCGCAAGAATACTGGAGTTACGGGTACAAAAGTCAACTTCCCAATAGGAAAAATTGTCAATTGGAACTTTCCAATAGGAAAATGTTAACAGGCATATCGATCTTATGAAAAGAGATATAAAAGCGGAAACTTCCGTTCCCATAAAGGAAAAGGGTACAGGGTATTCCACTGTCGGTCACCGTCTGTCTGCATCAAATTTTTGCTATTTATGGTGCTTGTGTAGTCGATATATGCCACCCACTTTAACTCGCTCCCGCTACAGCTCCAGCTCACGCTCACGCTCACTCTCACTCTATCTCGCTCTTGACACAACTTGAGTTGACGCTCGACTGTCAGCTTATAAGGCTGTCTCTGTTAGTTTTGGCCATTAAACGCTTCACATGTGGAAAACGATTGCGTTTTCAATATCATTTCATTTATGGCAGAAACGCACCCACTAACCAACCACTCCCATTCACCATAACGCCCCCTTCAACCGCCAACTATGTTACATTTTCTGCAAGGGTTTTGTAATAAAAATCAACCAAACAAAGTGAATTGAGTGAAAGACAAATATGGGACAAATAAAAAACAAACAGTCAGACAATCCGACATTCAGTTGAACCAACGTCAGTGCCAGTAGCTGTAGGTACACGCCACACTGTCCCACTCCCATAGAACGCCTCCAAAGTTAACCCTTTTATATGTATGCATATTGGCTGGGCGGCCGCTTTAACCCATTTCTGCCGTTGTTGTGTCTTTGCTGGCTTTGTATGAATTTCGGCGTTCTGCCCGCCAACATCGCTGTCAACTGAAACAACAGCAACAACAACAAGATACAACGAATACAACAAATAATAATGACAACAACAATTCACTTAACGTCACAAAAGCTCGTTGTCGTTGCAATTGTTGTTGTTGCCGTGTTGGTAGACCGCAACATGAAAATAAAAATGCGCATACGACGTGTGTGTCATCGACCGGGTCACAGAACTTGTTTCGCCATGTCAAATCAAGGCGCGTCTATATATAGCTTTTACTGTATGTTAAACTCCTTCAATAGTAATATTCCCATACATTATAAACTTGTACTTGTTTTCCCCACAGACGGCTATTTTGGAGGTAGTCATACCACCGGACATCATAAACGAGGAGACCTCCGGCGACATGATGGTGCCCGAGGGTGGCTCAGCCAAATTGGTTTGTCGTGCCCGAGGTCATCCCAAGCCAAAAATCACCTGGCGTCGCGAGGATGGACGCGAGATCATTGCACGCAATGGCTCACATCAGAAGACAAAGGGTAAGTGCACAAGGGACACTCTGCAGCCATATAATCCTAAGACGAGCTTGAAACAAATGCTAAACCAATTGTTATTCCAATTCTATTGCAGCTCTGGCTGTCGAGGGTGAAATGCTGACATTATCAAAAGTTACCAGATCGGAAATGGGCGCCTACATGTGCATTGCCTCCAATGGGGTGCCACCAACTGTGAGCAAACGCATGAAGCTACAGGTGCACTGTAAGTATAGTCTATATATAAGAATATATCAATATGTGGCCCAACGCTGCGAGTAGCACTCGAAACTGCCGTGCAGCAAATGCTTTGATTTATGCCTCAACCGTCGTTGCTGTTGCTGCTCTCTTACTTGGCCGTAATAATGCCAACACATAACGGCAATAATGCTCGCTCTGCCACACTTGGACGTGCCCCAAGCTCCACGCACTGACAGTCTGAAGGGTTAAGGTGCGAAAGAAAGAGTGTTGGCAAACAACCGCAGCATAACGCAATAACGTGCTCTGCAAGTGTTTCCGTTTCGATTTCCGGCAATGTCGCCCTCATCTCATCATCGTCCCTACTTACTATAGCAACACCGTCCGGCAAAACTTTTCCAAATGCATTAAGTGAACCTGACGTGTTAGCCGGAGAGTGGCGTTAACTGCGGGTGAATATACGTACTACAAAGCAACAGCTCAACGTCACGATTCTGTAGTAAAAGTTGGCAACAACACTTCGTTTCTTTCTTAGACGCCCTGCCTTAACCTGGCGCACGACTGGCTGGCAGCTCCTTAGCTTTAGTTTCAATGGGGTATCCAGTGGCGTGGTAATTGTTAAGGGCAGCCAAGTTAACGTATTAAAGTTAATGAAATTTCTCCTTGGCGTAAAGTAAAAGCTCTTTAAACCACTGTAATTTTTCACGGGCCACGGCCAAGGGAGCTACAATTGTGGTACAGAAATCGTTTCGATGTGATTAAGCTACAAATTGACATTGATATGCTAAAAGAGAGAGATTGAGAGAGGCAGAGGGATCAATGAGCCAAAGCTGCACAAAGCGATCCAGGTGCACACAGGTATGAAAATAACACTAAGCTCTGACAATGAATAAGAAGCTAAATAGAACCTAGCAGCCTGAACTTTTGCTTGATGATCCTACATTCTAGTGTACTAATTCCACGAACTTCCGCTACTAATAATGTGCTTGACTTTTCAGCTCAGTTCAGTTAAGCTCTCTGTGTGCTTGGGTCCTGAATGTGAAAGTAATTACAAGCAATACAAAACGATAAAATTGATACACACTTTAGATCTATAGTCATTTTCATTATGTTTTTCGTTACGTTAAGTAGTTTGTTTCGATCTTTGCATTACGGTTTCTAAGGTCCGTCTCTGTTCACAATTATGATCTTGTAATTCATTATTTACGAGGCATAAAAGAATTTCAAATGTATGTTATGAGACTATACATACATTTGTATATAGTTTTATTCTCTTACCATTGTCGAGAGTTACTTAATTTTATTTGTAACTACTTACTTCAAATGTTGACATCCTTCTGCTATATAGTTTTCAGATCAAGACCACGGCATATCCATTACAAGGTATGAACCATATGCTGACGCTCGCTCATTTTTAGGGCACTATTTTTCATTCTGGTGCAAACGTCAATGAGGGATGTTGTGTATACGCAAAAATAGTGGCATTAGCCGGCAGATGGCTCATATCTTGTAAAGCATATGCTTTGGCACAGTTCATTGTGCGGAATTCCCGCTCAGAAATCCTTTATTCATTACTTATTCATTATTGTAGATTTGTGCAACAGGCAGAAGGAGGCGTGGCAGACTATAAGTTATATGGGAAACAATGATCAGAAGCAAAAGTCGAGTCTATATCCATGTTCTCCTGTCCAAGCAAAACGTCCCAAAAGTTCCGAGCGCAGTTAAAATTTGTCAAATCATGAACCAGAATAAGTGAATTTCGTTGTTTACAACTGCAAAGAATAAAATAGTCCTACCGACACGCGGCACAGCAAACGACATACTATTCTATATTTATGATATGGAATTCAGTCAGAAATCGTCACATTTAGTCATTTGGATGTACTTGCATATCGTATAAATGTCATAAACGTTTTACTAAGAAAAACATTGATGTATTTTACAGACTTCACATTTTGATTTTATTAAGCTTTAATACGCTGAAAAAGGCACAAAATGGCTTTCTAAAACTTGACAGTCCTTCTGAGAATGATCTTAAACCATGTTTAAGGCGCTGCCAGACGGCAAAAAAGTCGAAAAATGTTTGGCCGATTGTCAAATGGATGCCTTGATGACTTTGATGATGCGGACTAGACAAGCAATTCAGGCAAAGGGCGTAAATAGCCCGCAGCCAGACAAAAGTCTCAAAAGTAAGCAATGCTAAGAACTCCGAAAGAAAAGGAAAATGCAGATGGAAATGGAAATGTAGAGGGTGTTGAAATTGGAATTGGAGCTGGAGTTGGAGATGAAGTAGAGTGTGAGCGTAAAGTTGAAAAGTCGATTTCTTATCTTCAAAATATATTACTGTGCCAAATGTTCGCACGTCAGCTGACATTCTGTGAGTGTTCTTGTCTCTCCGTCTGACTGACTGTGTCTATGTGTGTCACACTAATGAACACGCACAAACACTGTGGCAATGGCCGACCAGTCACTTGCTATATCCTGTTGATTCCTAGCCACAAAAATTAATTTTCATTTCTTATCTGTAACAATTTTTTGCCTTGACTTTTTTCGGTTTTTCCCTCTTTTTGGCTTTTACTCGTTTCATTTCTTTGTCATTTTATTTTCATCAGTCAGTCAGTCAGTCGCTCAGTCAGTCACTCAGTCAGTCAGTCACTGAGTTTTCCCATCGGTCTGGCTGTCTCGCTGTCCCTTTGTCTGTCAGTCAGAGCGTTGGTTCCATTTCATTGGCGGCTGCTGTGTGTATTGGCCTTTATTGCCTGTCTTTGTTAGCTTCTGCGACTGCGTCTCAATTTCAATTTAAAAAGCCATATGTGTCTCTGCCACTGCCCCTTCCCTGTTGCTACACTTCTTGGAACACTCAACGCCCACATCTCCTTCTCTCATCAAGCTCAACATCAGCTCTTCAAACTTATCTTTGTATGTTTGATTTCCAAGTGATTTTCCCCAATGCTTTCCGCCATGTTATACCAACGTGGGCAACCTTTATGTGAAACCGTTTACCTACAAGCTATACGCTATACGCTCCACTCCTCCCGACTCTCGACTTTTGGCGCTCTGCCTCTGACTCTGACTGTGACTGACTCTATTGACGGTTGAGTTCTTAAGTTGCAACAGCATTTTGCTTGATTGATTTTAATCAGAAAATTAAGTGGCTTTTCGGCTTTTGCTTGTCTCTGACAGCCACACGAGCGCATTAGCGGTAAATGCGCCTAAAGAGCTACACAAATAAAATGCTTTACATGTGTGTGTGTGTGTGTGTGTGTGTGTGAGTATGTACTTCATAGATACATAAGTATATATTGCTATGGCTTTTAAATATTACAATCCAATTTTTGTGTTTTTCGAGGTTATTACTATTTAAAACAGAAAATAATTTTCAATTCTACGATAAACACATGCGTTAATCACATACATAAAAAGAACTCTTACAAGATGCAACCCGTCGCCTGATTACAGCATGTTGTAGGATCCTCTTCCAGGCACCGCTTCGCGCACGTCTTCTTCTCTCTGTAATATGGAAAGTTGTTACTTTGCACTCTACCTGGCCCTTCCAAAGAAGACTTGCACCTTTGTCGCCTTCCTTCAACAGTCGCCTTGAAGACCTTTCTTGCCTTAGCTTCCTCTTGTTTGACCGAGCCAGTTGAGTCGCAATTCGGTCGTACAGTTTATCGTTCCATCGAACACAAGTCGTTGCCAACGCGTAAAAGCCAAAGATCTTACGAATTACTTCCCGTCCAAATACTTCAAGGGCATCTGCATTAGGCTGCTTTGTAGTGTTAGTGTCGTCTAGCAGGCGTGGTTTCTAGTACTCATTTGCCTACTATGGCCAACGAAGCTTCTATTGAAAGGAGCGTTTCTCCGCTTGATCTTCATGCTGACTTCATTCTTTTTTGGGGCCAAGGTAGACGAGATACTAAACAATATCAAAATTATAGTCTTCAACAGCAATCTTACAGTCTTACCGACGCTTTTCTTACTAAATGTGAATTTACTCATTTACAACCAGATTCAATCTAACCGATTCACTTTCATTAGCCGTAACAGACTCTCTATCACAAAGTTCAAGAGTTCACAAGGTGCTACTACGCACGGTATCAAAAGGTTCGGTGACATTCTTTCTTACCTTGACGGAAGTTGGTGTATTACTTAACGTCAGCGTGCAAAGTCGCAACAACTTTCCAGGGTTACCGAGCTCAGAAATGCGACATCCCTCAACGGGGTTTCAAATGCTGTTTTATAATAGACGAAGAGATGATGGGACCGATTTCGTAGGTCTTTTGTAAGGATTTGGCATAGTATAAATAACTAACAAAATTTACGAGGAATGAAACTGCGGCAGTTGGTGCATACCGTGGGATCACCCTTCTTGCGGTTAGTGCAGAGCAGATTTGTTCATCTTATGTTAAAGTTATGCATAAGGTGAGATATGTTGTCTATATCAAGGTATACTTAACCAGGTTATAACAAGACTACTCAACACTTGTTCATATAAAAGTACTCCGATAGGTAATCATGTTTGAATTGTCTACCCCCAAATATCAGTATCCAGTCAAACACATTATCCCTTATTTCAAATGAATTATCAACCTAATACCTTTTTCTATTTAAAACCAATTCACTACAATTCTTTCATCGACCACTTATCGATTTGACTTATAAGTTTTTGTGCCTTTCTGCACAAACGATTAAATATGTGAAAAAGTGGAAAAAAAATGGAAATTGGACCAAAGTAGTCACTCTTCAATTTTCACAATTTATAGAAATGGAAACTGCTGCAAAGCTTGAGCGATTTCTTCGTAAAAAAAAAGCTTTCAAGGCTGAAAGATGTAGTGGGAAACCTCGTCATGCCATCTTTAAGACTTAGGTTTTGCAAGTGGCACAAGTTGCCAACTCTTTGGAAGCTCTAGTTGAAATTGTTGATACATGCCGAATATTTTAAGAAAAATGATGACGTCAAATATGATGATGCGCATCTCACGGTAGAGCATATTCGTCTTCCTGTTTCTCATCCTATTTTTCTTCTACTTCTTCATCTTAATATTCATTTTCATCTTTATATTCATGTTTTTATTCATATTCATATTCATCTTCATCTTCATCTTCATCATCATCATCATCATCATCATCTTCATGTTCATCTTCATATTCATAACCAATTTGTATGTCCTGGTATTGCTTCTGCATTCGATGCTTGCAAAATTGTTGCAGACTTTTTTTTGCTTAAATGACACTAAACTGCGTAACTATTCTCTCTTCGCATAAAGTTCAGTTGAATGATTCGTTTCTGTTTTCAAAATCATTAAACGTTATTGATTAATTTGCGAAACTTTATATTAGACAAAGAAAGAAATTACATTTTTCACATGTAAAGAAACATTTTATTTGTTTGCTTACATTTATGCAGTACTAGGGGTCTCCGCCGCCTGATTGCTCCGCTCAACAACTCTCGAGGTAAACCATATTCCTATTCCCATTTCATCTTCATGTTCATCTTCATATTACTTTACATCTTCTTCCTCTTTGTCATCCTTATCCTTATTTCAAAAACTATAATATGAAACAACCCGATTTACGTTTCATTTCTCCTCCTTCGCGCTTCGCTCACAACATCCTTGCCCCCAAGGTAGAGGTATTTCACTTCCTATTCCTCTTAATCTTTCCTTTCCCCTTTCGGTTTTCCATCCCGTTTCTATTAGTAGGCATTGGTTGTGAACAGTTTTAGGCGAAAAACATAGTAGGCTTTGCGATTTTGTGTCATTTTGTGTAGCTTAACGCTTTTTTCTCCACCAAAATAAGACATTTTCTTTAGTAACAACAAGGCGATTCCTTGAGCTATAACGTAGATCAACCCGATTTACGTTGCACCAAGCCGTTTGTAGTAACATTGGCCATATACTGAATTTTGGCTTATTTATATCTTCATATATATAGATTGCATACCACAATAAGCGGCTAAAATTAACGGTATAGATAAGTATTAACTTTTAGCTAATTGATTGTGGAGATGTTGTACATTGTCTGCTTCTTCTTCTTCTTTTTAACTGGCCATAACAACCCGTTATCGGGTTACGGCCTGATGTAAATACATTCTTTCATTGGAATTGTGGTTTTACGTGGTGGGTCCCAGACCCTACGCACAACCCTTTTAAGGTCTGAGGTGGCTCTACTGGTCTCGAAAGAACCCAGTGTCATTTTATGTCGCCTCATACGACAAGCTTTGACCTGCTGAGGTGGTATTCTCTAATCCTCTCCACATTGTCTGCTAGCATTATTTAAAGTTAATATATGATATCCAGCTATTGAGTATACGTGCGGTGTTCCTTTTGGGTCTTGAGCCCTCTCCCTAGGCAGTAGGTCTGCAATAATCCCCTGGAATTGCAGCAGTTAAACAAGCAACTTAAAAATTTGCTATTAACACGTGTGCTAGAATCAAATGTTTACTTCTCTTAATAATTTCTATGCATTATAATAGTTTCTGTACAAATATAAGTAACAGCTGTTTTTGCTAGCTGCAGACTTAAAAACAAATAGGTAACTACAAAAGCTGCTTAAAACCGAAAATCTACGTATGTTGACCTTGGGTTTTGCCCAAACATAATGTTTACACTTTTCTCGGCTTTCTTATTCACAACTTTGTGGTATATAAGACTGCAATGAAGCTGGAAGAGTCACAGTTTCGATTTGAAAGACGTTCTAACTACAAAATATTAAAATGCGCATTATCATCATTGTTACCTTGTTGGCTCTGATTGCTGTGGCTGCTGCCCAAGGTCCTGGCAGACGCAATAATCAAGGTGGTGGTCGTGGCCTACAAAGACGTGGTGGTCCTGGTGGCGGTCGCGGTGGTCCCGGTTTCGGTCGCGGTGGTCCGGGTGGACGTTTTGGCGGACCGGGTGGTCGTTTTGGCGGTCAGGGTGGACGCCCAGGTGGACGCCCTCGGCCATGCAATTCTACCACAACAACAACTGTTGCTCCAACAACTACGGTGGAAACTGTTACCGATGCTGCGACGGAGGCAGAAACTGCTACCGAATAAATATAACGTCTTGTGTAACATATCATATGCAATAAAATAAATTTCGTACACGTACAAATTTAATCGAATGTGATCTTATATAAATCTAGCAGTATGTAGCATTTTTCAAACACATAGCTTTAACTCTCACAAATTTGCACAAATTCGTTTGGGCTGCAAAATTTATGTCAAATGCGAACTTTAAAGCAGAAAGAGTTTAGTTAAGTGAAGCTTTTCGAAACGCGCTTAAAAGTATGCTTTGAAAAATTTGTGACTTAGAAGCACTCTGAAACGTTAAGTAGCCATAAACATTGATATGTAACAGCGGTGTGCCGTAGGCATTTCGTGTACTCGTTTTTTAAGATTTCAACTACTAAAGTTGTTACATTTTTGTGCTTATATATAAAATAAGCCCTGGCTGCAACAGATGCCATATGCCAGCCATACGGCAACACTCTTCCATACACGCTACTCAGAGGTAGACCACATGGGGCATGCACAAATCCAATAAATTGACCAATAATGAACGGTTGAACGCAGACAAACTGGTGCAGAGTGGGGCACACGCGGAGGGTCAGACAGCTGGCAACTTAAACTCCCGCTCGACCCGCTTACCCCTGGTCCAGGTCAAGCTGAAAAGCCAAAAACAATGATGGCTTCGCTGCGTTTCTCCCACACAGCAAGCATCAACGCTATGAGAAAAGACAACGCCAAAGGCAACAACAGAAACAATAGAGAAGGAAGCAGCGTGGCCCCAAAAAAGAAGAGAAAAAGCAACAAAGAGAGAAGAAAAAAAACATAGAGAGGAAACACAACCACAGCAAACACGCGAAGCAAAGTGCCCAAAAAGGAAAGCAAAGTAAAAAGGCACTCAGTTGGGCAGCAGCTGCAATCAAGTCGGAGCAAGATACATGATAACAACAGAAGAAGAAGCAGCAGCAGCAGCAGCAACAACAATGACGACAACAACAACGACAGCAGCCCGGACAGCAATGGTCAGTGGCCACTGACAGTTCCGGGCACGATTTCTGGCTCTAACAACAAAATAATTCATTTTCAATTAAAATCGCATCAGTTCTCAGGCTGCCGTTAACAAATACTTCGTAATCTCTGAGAGCAAAGAGAGTAAAAGAAGAAACCAAAAGCAAAGAAGAGCAAAGCAAAAGTGATGTACAGTTACGTGCAAAATATAAGAACTACAGATTGATAGAGCTGAGAAATATGAACAATTAGTTTGTTAAATGACTTTTGCAGTTGATTGGCAACGATTGGCAAGCCTAAAAAGATATGATTCAGGCAGCCACGACTGGGCCATGCACAAGGACTTTAAGCGGCTTCGGAGAATGGGTACAGTTGTTTCGCCAGTCTACAATCTTCTCAACTGACGTCTCTGCTTCGCGCGCCCCACTTCCTTTCTGTGATACCAAAGGTAGTTAGTGTACACTCTGATCCTTTCAACACAGACAACTGCCAGCAACTTCTTCGACTTCTTTCAACAGTCGCATTGAACACCTTACTCGTAGCAGCTACCTCATCCATACGCACAATATGAACTAACCAGCGGAACCGCTAGATGTTAATTCACTTGACTATGTCAATGTCGTCCTAAAGCTCATAGAGCTCGTCGGTCTATCGAGTGCGGTAGTGTTTGCCAATGCGTAAAAGGCCAAAGATTTTACGGAGTACTTTAAAATATTAGTTCCGCCTGGTGAGCGTGATCTCTTGTCCGCTTGCTTCTCGTTAGGGCGAACGTAGACGAGATCTTTGACAGCACCAGAAATTACAAGTTTTTAACATCGCAGCGCCTCTTTACTCGAAAAAAACATATACTGATGTCAATATCAACTGTGAAGGCAAGAAAATAGATAGTAGTAGACTATTTGCGACATACACGCCATCCCAAAGTTACAGAGGTTGCAGGGTATCAAAATGTTGACGGAGCTGCGTGTGTTGCTCACCGTCTTTCTGCAAGGTAGCACCAAATTTGCAGAGATACCGAGCTCAGACAATGCGGCATCTAAGCGATCCCTCAGCGAACTTTAATATGCTGCTTTATAATCGACAAAGAGTTGGTGGGTGTCTATTTTGTGTTCGTGAGTCTTTGCCAAGAAATGACATTATGTGAACAACTGGTCAATGGTGGACCTGGCCTTTAGCCACACTGATAAAGCTCATTCAGTTCTTTTAGTCACTCACACAAATCGCTTGATGGGGCTTTATAAGCGATAAGAAGAAGAGTGATGCCACGATAGTTAGCGCACACCTTATAGTCACCCTTCTTGAGGAGACGTCGGGCATGCTCTCATCTAAACATATTCTGCAAAAGAACCTTATAACTCTTTGTCGCGCCAGTCTTAAACAACCCTGCAAGCGGGTCATCTTCGCCAGTAGCTGCTGTTCTTTAGCCACTTGAATGCGATTCAAACTTCGTCATGCCTTGGTGACGGTGTATCCGCGCTATAGAGTTTGTCCTGAAAGTGGCATCATTCACACCATCGACCCATGATAAGTCGAAGAAGTGCTGCCTTCATAACCTTAGTGAACCCAGCAACAGGAAGACGCACCATTAATGAATACTTCAGCGAGACGCTTGACTTTTTGAAAAAACTTTCTAATCTCATACTTGCTTCTCCTTGAGTCTTCATCAGGGATTTTTGAATCCAATGTATCAATTTTGTTCGATTTTTTTGTTCACAATGTTTGTCATGAAGGTCGTGTTGCATTATTCCCCAATAACATGATGTTCGAGTCAAAGTTTTAAGTTTTGTAACGTTTATTATCAATACTTACTTAAACATATTATATCATCTAGCATTGTTTCAAAAATAAAAATGTATCTTAACCAGTAGGTTGCATACCAAAATAGGTGACTCTAGCATTTTTGATATGAATAAAACTAGGATTCTTTACACCGCGAAAAGGAAGTCAGATATGATCATGATTCGACAGAACGAATAGCTTCATTACCACTTCCAGGCAGCAAATGATGCCAATATACCTAGAAGATATAAAATCCGTATTTTGTCATCTTTGTTAAATACCAATGCATGGCTACGATGTTAAAGACAGAAGAGAGTAGTTTTTGGCGTTCATTGGCCAAAAAACAACTGATTTTCAAGTGTTGCAAAATAAGGTACTAAGGTAATAAGGTACAATGTGGTAGCTAAAACTTGGTACGAACGTAATTGTAACCGCATATGTACTACTTGTTTACTATGAGAATATAATTTTGTGATAACCTCTGGACTATGAACTATGATGTTTAATAAGCGCGCCTTGCTAGGCGTTTAGTTAAAAACCACTTGATGACGTCACGCGTCTATGCTTGCTCCACTTAACAATTAAGAACTTAACCCACTCTTTTCGACTTTACGTTTAATTGCAGTTCATCCGCTGGTTCAAGTGCCAAATCAATTGGTTGGTGCACCCGTTCTCACAGATGTCACATTAATTTGCAACGTCGAGGCATCCCCAAAGGCCATCAATTATTGGCAGCGTGAAAATGGTAAGAGCAGCAAATACATATGAACGCAAGCGTCAATATGAGTCGATATTAGCAGTTGGAGCTGGAATAATGGAATTTGAGCTGTAGCCGAAAGCAATACCTCGAACCTGGTACACCGAACAACGCAGTCCACACAGCTCTGCTGTGAAATTAATTTTTCATTTTCATGCTGGCGACTTTTCCGCCCCCGTTTTCCGTTTGTCACTCCATTGGCACCACGAGTTCAAATTTTATAAACCTTCAAATGCCGCAATTTGTCTTTATTTGGTTCGTGTTCGCTGGCAAACTGATGTGAAATATTTTGTAGTCCTCGTTCCTAGTTGCCGCTGGGTTTTCTTTTATCAAGCTTCAGAGACAGCTTCAGTTCCAGCTACGGCTTTTGTCAACTGCATTTGACGTATATTGCAAACGTGACAGCAGTCCACGCCAACAAGAACAACCACGACAAGCATAGGGTTGGACGAGAACAACATTTGCACATAGGGAACACAAGTCACAACTCAGAAATGTCATCATCAATGTTCCCCCCAAGAATTTTAAACAAAATACAAAAGAACCAGAAAAAAAACTCATTTAAACAATTTGCTTTTTCTCTGTTACCCCTTTTGGCGCTGCCACTGCAGGTGAAATGATTATTGCCGGCGATAGATATGTCCTCACCGAGAAGGAGAACAACATGTACGCTGTGGAAATGATTTTGCACATAAAGAGACTGCAGACAAGTGACTTTGGTGGCTACAAATGTATCTCAAAGAACAGCATCGGAGATACCGAGGGAACTATACGTCTATACGGTAAGTTAAGTTCATTTGTGCACGTATCTTAAGTAAGTCCAGTGACGTAGATGGCTGTTTGCCATTGAAGGGGATATGACTAAGTGTTTAATGCCTTCTACACTTCTAGCCTAGGTCACTTTTCGCCTTATTAGGTACAATTGTCATATTCCTTTAAAAATGTATTATTTTCTGGCATAAGCTGGCATAGAATTTGTTTTTGTTGTATATCAGAAGAAAAATTAGAAATACCCTTACCGCCCATATTACCTTGCGTAAACGTATCTTAATTTTGAAGTATATGGCCGGGTTGATGGGTGGTTGATTCACTAAAATACATTGTTTATAATCCTAACATGAATCTACGTATCAAATTTGATGGCTCCAGCTTATATTTTAACATATCTATAAACAATAAAATTTTGTTGTAAACATGACACTTTATTACCTATATATTTTGAATTTTGTATTCGATCTTTGTATCTGTTTTTTAACACCACACATGCACAGCAACTGTGCCAAGTTCCAATCGGATAGCTCTAATAGTTTGGGTGTAAGCTGCGAAATTCACTTTGTGTACAGGGTAGAAAAAAACCGTAATAGCGGCGAAAAGGGCAAAAAACGGCATAAATGTATTAGGAATAAAAATTAATACAGACTTTGAACTTTATTTAAACATAGGTAACTTCTCGCACAGACCTGCACAATGTTCGTTCTACTCTACAAAAGATGAGCAACTTTCTTGTTTTTTCTTTTTTTTACAAAACAATGACAAATATTAACAAAATCTTTTTCGGTTTGCATATTCTACGTACCCTGACCTTCAATTTCCATTATTTATATTAATTTATTGTTGAAACGTGTGAAATTTGCAAGCGCGCAAAGTAAGCAAAACGTTCCTACTAATTTTATCACAAAAATCAACTGACTTTGCAGTTCGATAAAAATTTCGGGGTCGCAGCAAAAGCGATAATACTTATTTATATACTCTATAGAGTAAATAGTATAAAAATTTTGTATTAAGTTTGAATTTTATTTCCACAACATTTTGGACTTTATGCCAAAAATTTGGCTATTGAGCCCAATGTGCACTGTAAAAAACGAATCCAACGATATCAATCGTTGATCAGCGTCGATCGCTCCAGGATAAAGTTCGTGAAGGTCTTCCAAAAATGATCGTTGTGCCCTTTCTGGCATTGAAGTTGTTGGGTGGCATACCTTGAGATCAAGGCTTCCTTGAGCATTAGTGGGACCAGCATAAATTCGATATTACATGAACATTTGGGCATCAAAAAGATAGGGAGCGTGTGAACTGGATCCAAGAAATGTTAAAAAAATACAGACATGGTGACTCTAAACACATTTACGACATCGTAACATCGATTGCTTACAAGCAGCAATGGATAGTATGGCTGTTCCAAAACAGGACAATCAAAAGAAAACCTATTTGCGAACGCATCGCTTCAAAACTATGAATTTCGATTTGTATACAACCATCTGTTTGCCAGAAGTTTTCAGAGAAAAATCAGTCTTGGAAGATAGATTGTCCATCATAAACACAAGCCATACTCAAAAAAATTGTTTTTTTTAATATTTAAGCTCCCAAAATATCGAAATAATAAGTCATCCGCCTCACATCCCTGACTTGACAGCTCATGACTTCTTTCTGCTCCCGAGAATCAAAACTAAATTGCGTAGCCAACGACATCAGAAGAGGATGTTGAACTTTTCTTCTTCAGCTACCAAAAGTGGGAGTGGCAAAAGTGCTACAATAATCAGTTTAAAAGCACGCCAAAATGTGTTCGTCTTGACGGAGAGTATTTAGTATATAACACTAAAACCATTTTTAATGATGCTTTATCATTCTTTATTATTTGGCTACAATTTAAAATGCAAACCTCTTACAATATATATCAGCAACTAGGTTTTCTATCATGAAAAGTATCTTTTACTACATGGTACGAAAATATAGTAGCAAAATTGGTTGCATTTTTACATAAATGTATATAAACATTCTTGCCAATGTGGAACTTTCGGAGTTTTTTCAAGAGTTCTTACGTCGAATTCGCTCTAAAGTAAATAAGGTTTTAATTTTCTTCCGAGAAAGTAAGACACATTACATAACAAAACTTCTTCTTCTTCGTTAAATGGCCTTACGGTCTACTTTTCGCTCAAAGATTCCAAGAAAATTTTCTTCAGACTTCGTTATTACACATGCTTTAGCGCCATAAAACAAAAACGGGTGGGATGAGCGTCTTGTATTGAGTGTTAGTTTTGTCTGGCGAGAGTGGTCAACAAAATTTTAAAGAATTTAAAATCTGTAATAGAGATTTCAGACAATCCGATCGTTGCAGCTTCAGAAGACTACTGTTTGCTTGGAAGTCTTCTATACATATATACAAAATGTAATTACCAATGTTCATGTGACAACCTATTACGCTTAAATCTTTCAAGTACTGAGTAAGTAATTTCATTTTTGTACTGGTTACTTCAATCGATATATCAATCTTCTTCCAACTCAATGCGCGCCCTTAAGGGCGGCAGAGAATCTCACAGATCAGCTTTTTACTTGACACTTTCCTGCTCTCTTTTTTATAGCATTAATCTTTAATATTCATTACTTAGTTGGAAATTATAGCTTCATTTCATCCAGCAAAACCGCTTCTTGAGAAGCAATTCAATCCTTGTGGACTCTAAGCTTCGGTCACATTTGCTAATAAAACCTTTTGTGTTTTGCATTCCCGCCTGCTTTGCTTTGAATTATTCTGAACAATAACAGTGAAAGAAATGTGCACTGTTCTCATACAAACAGTATTCCAATATTGCAAAATATTTAATAAAAAAGATAAAATGCACACCAAAGATATCACGCTGCTCCCACAGATACAACAACAACCATTCACACAAAGTCCTTTGTTGCTTCGAAAATTTCTTATCTTTGGAGCAACAAATGTGAATATCAATCAAGAGCGCATGCTGTTAGTTTCTTTTGCTGCCGATAAAGGATTTTTGTTAGGGTTCCAGCTGTGAGTACGATGTTTCATCGAATGGTTTGCAGAAGTTTAAAGAACAAGAACAGCTAAAAAATATAAAAAAGAAATTTGAATCCAATTCGTAAAATAGCTTTATTTAACAAATCATATCGCTTCATATGCAAATGATTTCTCTATCGACAATCAAGTTATTACTTCAAGTAGTCGAAACGCGATGCACTTTTATAGTCTAATATTATTGGGTTAAGATGTACTTCGGTCTTTCGCAACACCTTTTCCATCACAAAGTTGAAGAGGTTGCAGAAGAGGGCATCGCCTTATCTTGACGTCATTCTACATAGTCGAATCAACTTTGCAGGGGTTTCAAACTCAGACAGTGCGGCATATACGCGATCCCTCAACGGGCTATCCAATGTTGATTTATAATCGACAAAGTGGATGTTGGTTTGGTATTCGTGAGTCTTTTCCAGGCTTTGGCGTAGTGTGAATTTCTGGTCGATGGTGGACCAATAGGTCGATAGGCCATAGAAACAAGACTTATACCACTTATACGTAGTTAGCGCATACCATAAAGTCACCCTTCTTGAGGTCATGGCAGAGGACATAAAGATTTCACTCTTAAACAACTCTGCAGGTAGGTAATCTGCGCCAGCAGCTTTTTACTTCTTGAGCTGCTTGTTTGCGATCCTGCATATGTCGTAGCTAGGCGGCGGTATATCCTACTCGTCTGGCCTCTTCATCTTTCTCATCTCCCGATAGTGGTCTTGCACAGATTGCGTAGCAACCAATTGCAGGGTTCTTTTAGAGACGGCGTACTTCATCCCAATTAAGGATCCGGATATTGCAGATGCATGCCATGCGTTTTTCCGGTCCTCAACTTTGGGGGTGTTACTATCTCGGGCTTTACATTTTTTCATTGAGAGCGAGGTTTTAACGTGGCAAGTCGCAAACCCTACGCATAACCCATTTCGAGTCCAGGTTAGGCTTCGCTGCGCACCTTAGCTAACTACCGTTGGTGTTAAGAGCAGCTATGCAGGGGGATGTTCTACGTCATCTTGGTTAAGGTAGTGACAGGTATCACCTTATCCATTGCCCGGTAAATGGCGATCAGTAGCTTTAAAACTGTTCCATACAAAATCCGACGCCGCTAGACTTAGGAATATACTCTCTAAATCCAACTTAAAGAAAAGCTAAGAAGTACATAGACTTAAGCAAAGAATCGATGTGCAATATACTAAACGCTCATTTTCCAGGCTGCACTTCTGTGAAGCCCTCAATAGCTCCTGCAGGAGCCGTAACGTCGCTAAATTATCTCCTAAGCAAAAACAACATAAAATGGGATACATAGTTTTAACCCACATAAGTCTCCCTGTTCTGATAGGATTATATCAGCTCAACTTTAATATGCTGGCCATAAATTGGCTTCAATCCGAACCCTTTTTCCCCCATATTATAAAAAACAGAACAAATAATTTTATTTTTCCGCAAAAAAGTATTACGATTGGCAAAAAAACTAAAATCTCAAATTTTATGTTTTTTGACGATTTAAGCACTCTGACAACTATTACGGCGATTTAGCGATGTTTTTAATTGAATTTGAGCACTCTAGTCGCTATAGTTGGGTCGCCAGAGAAATAATAAGAGTAAATAATTTACAAAATTTTTATTTCTTTTTTGTTTAAATTTCTCCTCGCTAATTTCGGTTGTTTTAATAAACGTGCGGAAAAGCATGAGTTGATTACCAACTGTTTATTTTATAATATAAATGCTGGAGCTGAACTGAAATGGAGCTGAACTTCTTAAATCAGGCCAATTTCAAAGTATTTAAGGCCCATCCTTCCTTTTAAAATAAATATTAGAACTACCCCAAATCCAGAGCTTTTATCTGAATCACAGCATGCTTACCGTTATAGGATCGATCTATTGAAACAGTCCTTCACTCGGCAGTGTCCACGATAGAGAAATCATTAAGCTTTACAGAATACACTCTAGCTGCCTTCCGAGATAACGCAGCTGCTTTCAATAATGTTGTTCATCTGCCAATTACGGCAGCACTCACGGACCCGGAAGTCAATGATCAATTGGTTGATCAATCAATTGCTTAAAAGATACCAAGTCTTTCATTTGTACTCACAGTGGGTGCCAGCCATTACTTAATCGATACCACATAAGTACGCAAACAAAACTTCTTGCGTTACTGTACGACTCTTTAAAAGTAGCAACAAATTTTTTGGGGGATGCCTCTCATAGCAACGATTGTTCAAGTGAGACTTGCAAGCTGTTAGTATGATCGACACAGGGTCGATCTTCGAAATTCCGCTTATGCGTCAGTACAATCCTGGGCCTTATTCTCTCTAGAATGATAATTGCCAATTAGCTTTGGCAATACGTACAAAACGGTAATACCACGCCAGTTAATGCAGGTATTAAGATAATCTTTCTTCAGTATCTTGGGTCCTTCCATTCACTGGGCATGGTTTCATGCTCCCAAACAGCCTGAGCAAGTGGAAACTAAATACAGGTTGCAGTGTCTGGATCCGCTGACAGAAAGTTGTCTTGGTATTTTTTAGAAGCAGCAACGCGGTTCTTTTTACTGTACTTGTTGAGGGATTACTGTCAATTCGGCTGACAGATCTGCTCCTTTCAACTTCGCAGTTGATCTTGTCTAGTTACACTTAATTTTGAAGTTTATATATGTAATATCTTTAAGTATCCGAAGCTTATGCATTTGACATTCGACTAAAACATATATTTACACAATGTTCTCTCAACAGCTATGGAGCCGCCTGGCAAGAAGAATATGCGTGATGATGACCTAAATGAAGTAACGGTAAGTCAATAAAGTTCTAAGAAAATTAATTACATTAAATTTGATGCACTCGCTCGTAACGGCTGACAGAAGACGCTCTTTAAACTATAAAATATAACAGATGTCAGTGTTTACACACAACTCACATAGAATACTTTTTCTTCTGATAAATCTGAATTCCTTACGCCGCTGTGGATTCTGTAGAAAAATGAAATTGTGCTTAAGGAGAATCGTCACGAAGATGGTTCACGCAATCAAAATGGCCGCCTTTATAAGGACCGCGGCAATGAGGCGGAACTTGGAAGCGGCGGTGTTGCTTGTGGACCGCTTAATGCGGCGGGTGTACGGCAGATGAAGACATTTATATTACCGTTATTAGTGTTATTAACAACGGCAACAATAACTACAACAGCAACAACAACAAGAGCAAGAACAATGCGCTGCCATACAAATAACGGTAACAATGGCAGCACAACAACAACAAGAACAACAAGCAGCCTAACAATTGTGGAGGCAGCCAGCAGAGCGGCAACAATAGCGCGTCGCTGCGACTGCGACTGCGGCAGCGACAGCGACAGCGACAGATTATTATTATAGCTTAATTAAATTGTAATTACAACTAGACAGACAAACGGTAAACAAACCAACACACACACACACACACATACACGTTCAATACAAATTATCTTTTAGTACTAATGAGCAGCAAAAAGCTGGGGCAAGGTCACAGTTACTTCCCTTTCCAAAACACTTCTAGCCGCTGCCCAACGACCTTCAGACCAGAGTAAAATCAAACCCCTAGAACCCCACAAAACCCACACAGAAAAAGCTAATCATAAATAACGAACTAAATAGATGTCAAAACTAAAATGAGTAAATAAAAATTAACTAAAGTGTCGTAGAAATTAAGTGAAAAATGCGTTTAAATGTTACCTCGTTAGTGAAAAAGAAAACCAAAACTTACATTGACATAAGCTAAAATGTATGACACACACACACAGACACACAGACACACGCACATGCATGCAAAGGCATAGTATAAATACATAATATGGTATTCCAATGGCGTTCGACAAGAACAAACATGCGTGTTTTCAATACCGATTTCGATTGCGTTATCGATATTGAGCAATCCAAGTGGGAATCGGGAACTTGGAAACATACAACAAATCAAGTATAAAGTATGACTACTCTCATAAATACCATGTGTATCACTATATAAGTACGAACATACATATATATACATATATACAACTCAAACGTATACTAGCTAATTAAGCTTAACAGAATACATAAATACATATTGATATATATAAAAACTAAATATATTATAGCTCTTAAGAGTGAGACATTTTTTTTTTTTTTCTTGTAATAGTCAAATTTAAGTAAATGTTTATGCAGCATTTGGATTTCTGTACATAATTCTGCTCAAATCAAATATTTATAAATCAAATTTACTATTTATAAACAATAGATTATAAAAAAATTTCAAAAATTTATGTAAATATTTGCACTTCGTAGTGATTCCCCATATTTTCTTGTTATAACAACTGTTGTTTGTTTTCATTGAAACATTTTATTTAACTAGTTTAGAAAAGGTCTGCATATGCTTTAATCTTTATATAAAAGTTATATTTAAGCTCAATATTGACAAAGGTGAGCGTGCTTAAACATGCGAGGTGAAAACAAAAAAAAATAATTTTAAAATACAAAAAAAATATGTGTGTTAAGAATTTCTGGCAGCAAAACAAAAACTAAACAACTTTCGCAAAACTTTTGTCCGAAAAAACTTCAAATTCTTGCTATTTTCAATAGAAAGTTTAAGTCATTGTGTCTTTTCTTTGCAAAATTTCAAGACGTCTTATTACACAAATTGCCAATTAGTCATAAAAATACCAAATTCGGTATGAAAACTGTTTTGTTTTTCTACATAATTAAGCCAAATCAGCCAAAATATCATTAAACTATTTCTACCATGGCAATATATAACACCTTCTATAGGCGAAAATTCAAGAATATCCAAATTTAAGTCGTCACGTGACTGCTATGAGCCATGCAGCTGTCAGCTCTCTCTCCAAACAGACATATTGTGGCGCCATCTATTGCTCACATCAAGCAAAAACATGCTCCTCTTTTCCCGCTCACTGCTAACAAAGCACACCCCAAAAAATGTGCAAACTACTCACTCTTTTGTACGTAGCGACAATGGAAATAGATCTACACCTAAATTATGTAAACATAAAAGTTTTGATAGTTTTCGCTCGTCGCTAAGAGTTTTGCCTACTCTCAATTCTGCAAATTAAGTAAGACTAAAAATGAGAGTTAGTCCTACTTTGGCATGATCTTGAAATAATCTTAATAGTGACACTTAAAATAATAATAGATCGGAGTAAGAGCTGGTGAAATGTTCAATGGTTTTAAAAACGTCGATGTGTTGCCGTTGCATCGTATGCACGAGAACATCAGAAAACATCGGAAAATTACAGGCCAATCATCGATGTTTTCGATGCATCGATGTATTCCTTACACCACTAATCGGCAGTCCCTTTTGCGACACAATAAAGCCATCGTTGCAAACTCACGCATTTCACATGAAAATGTCCTAGGCAGTGCCACTGCTTTGCGATGGTTCATTTTGAGTGCAATAAAGCCAATGTTGCAAACTCACGTTTTGAGTGCATTGACATGATGCGTGAGGGTTAGGCTATAAAACGTCAGAAATGCATTACGCTTTTTGCGATAGTTTGGCAATAGCCGACTGGAGGAAAGCGGATGATGCTTAAGCGCAGCAACTGTACACAAAGCAACTAGTTCTTTACTATCTACGTTTTTTACTTGTCGTACTGAAGAGATTGGTTGAAGTGGCTCCACAGATTGATTCAATAACGTAAAAGCTTTCGAAAATGTTTTTTTTTTAATTTAACAATGAAAACTTGTCTGAGAGTTTATTTCGATTTGTGACATTTTATATTTGAAGCTGATCTGCTTTAAATATTGTGCGTAACTACATATTGAACTTCCAATTTGCAAACCTTCGAGCATATCGGCCGATCTTCCGTTAATAACACATGTTCCAATGCTTCAAACGTTGGCATGTGATTTCACAGACGCAACTCATGTAAAAGTGAATTAGTGGTATATCAGGAATCTCTTTCAATAGAGTTTCAACCCAAAGTAACTTTTCGCTATGCTAGAGACTGTCTAGAGATTTTTGGCACACTTCTGAATGACTTGTTTGCGATCATACATTTCCATGTGGAAATTTATCTACTCAATTTTCTCTTTGATTATTGCATTACCATACACACAACGAAGCTATTTGGCAGATAAAGTTGAGAAAAATATCGCGTATCTCCGTACTAGGCTAAAGTTAAACGATAGTGAATTGAAAAATTTTGTTCTATAGCCGTTTGAACAAGTTTTTCCCTTATAACTAAAATCCACACTTGATTCTTTAACAGTGTTCTAGTGAAAAATTGTAACATAACGAAAGCTCTCTAAATACGAGTTTTCACCTGAAAAGCTTATTCTTGAAACTATATGTAAGAAAGAGCTTTTTGACACTTTTCAGAATTAAAAATTGAACTCATATTGAAGTGAATCAAACATTTTATTTTTTAAAGCTGATCATTACTTTATACTTTAAATGTGTTAAAAAAGGACTTAAAACCAGAGTTCTCAAATAACCGTTAACCTTTTCAGCGTGTCCGCAAAAAACCGGTTATTGCAGGACACAATAAATAGAGGAAAGGTAAAAACCAATGCAGCCCAGTTTGCTGCGCAAAAGGTCAATGCTACACCAAAAACCCTTTTTTTTGGTTTCTATTCGCACATGTTTTTCCAGCACCACTTTAAAGGGAATGTCAATGTTAGTTTCCTTCGAGACTTTGAGATAGTTTCAACAATATTTTCTAAAAGTGAAAGTTTGACAAAAGTGAAGTGTCTTTCATTTCGAGATCAGTTCGCACTTCAAAATGAACTTTAATTTTGTAAGAGCAAATTAGAAAGTTTAAAGAGAAGTTGTGTAAATGTCAGTTGCTCGTTTTCAAAGAAACCTTTAAAGGACTTAAGGTGCCCAAAAAGCCAATGAATTTCTCTATCAACTGCTATTAACTCGAACAAGGACTTTCCAAACTTTCAGAAAACGCAAATATCCAAGAAATTCCTAGCTATTTCTCTGAAACTCTTAATGCCGCCTTTAAAATGAGGCATACATGTATGTGTATTTATATGTATACATATATAAGCTCAATATAGCACGTATTACCAATACCACAACACAACAAGTAACTGTATTATACTAAAATAACTGTTCTGTGTGACATGTGCAGCTCAATGTTAAGAGTAATTATGTAAATTTATAAGTAAAATTGTGCCAAAAGCATAAAAAGCAACAAGACAACATTTTTTTTTTAAGTACGCAAAAAAATACTCTGCAAATCAATGAAATGTGTGTTTATACTATAACTTATATGAGTCTAAAGTAATAACCATATCCCCAGCAAGTTCTTAAAGACCTATCAAGTCGAATAAAATATAAAAATATATCAAAACTCACATATTGAAATATTGATGGAAACATTACAGTAAACGTAAATGCTAGCGCTAATAGAAGAAGATTTAAGAGAGTAAAAAGTAGTCGAAACGACAACTTAAGACAAAAGTTCTACTCGAAATACTCCTAAATACTTATATACGTACTTAATATGTATTAGTGCAAAAGCGTGAGAAAAAATTGCGAAAGCAGCAAAAGTAAGTTTAATATAAATTTAATATAAATTTACTTAAAAAAATACATAAATCTCTATAAGCATACAAATAGCCAATTTTTTTTGAAAAGTGCGCGTGAATGTGAAAAATATACAAAATACGGATATAAATGTATATGAGACATAGTAAATCAAAGTTATGTTTAATGCTAGAATAAACAAAAAAAAATAAAAATAAAAAAAGAATATATATTTAAACAAGAAAAGAAATTCGTTTAAACAATTTAACTATATTTTAAGAAGAGGACAGTTTGATAAGTCAGTAGCTCTACTTTCGATCAAACTCTTCCTTTAGCTCAAATTCACCGGTTTTTTACATTTTTTTTATGCCTACACAGAGAAAAAAAACCAGCACATTGTACTCAAAGTAAGCACATCCAACAAGTACATAAAATGTAATAATAAGTTGAAAATACTCATTTTGAGTACAATTTTTAAGTTGATTTTGATGTGGACTAGCGGCCAAGCAGCTGGTCCGAGAAACTTTTCAGGTTTTTTAGTGATCAATATTACTATTATATTATATTTTTCTTCAAATTTTATTGAGCGCATTGAGAAAAGTACTGAAAGAAGCATTTCCTACAGCATTTACCTCAAAACTCTCGATACAACAACAACACAATGCACTTCCAAATAGTTTGAAAAATTTCAGTTGAACTTAGAAGAAGAAGAGAGCAAATTTGACAGATCTCTCAAACAGTCTCAATTGTTTACACTCTTCTTTTTTTAAATTTCCTATTTAAGTACAAATGCAATTCATTTTGAGCTTTTTCTACTTGATTTAGGTACATTATATGCACAATTTTTGATTGACTACGAAATGTACTCATTTCAAGTATTTTCAGACAATTTGAACTCTAATATGCTTGTTTGCATATTGAGGAAACTAATCTTAAACCTTTAGTTTAAGGGCATGGTCTGCCCTTTCGTCGCCTCCCTGCGACCCCCGCATTGAAGACCTTTCTCACAGGAGCTTCTTCATCCATACGCACAACATGACCTATCCAGCGGAGCATCTGGATTCGCTTGACTATTTCAATCTTCCGAAGTACTTTCCGCTCAAACACTTCAATGGCATTTTCATCAGACCGCTTCATCACCTATGCTTCAGTTCCATAGAGCAAAACGGGAAGAATGAGCGTCCTGTAGAGTGATAGGTTCGTCTGGCGGAAGTGGTCTCACTCTCAGAGATCAAAATAGTGCAAGTCGGAAGCCTTGCTCGGTATCAAAAGGTTCGTAGAGGTTCTTTTCTACCTTGACGTATCCGCGTCTATTGCACAAAGTCCTTCTGATAAGTAGCACCAACTTTGAAGAGATACCAAATGCTGCTTTTGGTATTAAGGATGTTGTTCAAGATTTAACATAGTGTGAATGTGTGGTCAATGGTGAATTTATCATAGATCAGTTCTTTTCACGAATGGCGTTAGGCTCTCACACAACAGGCTCGATATGCGATCCAAGACTGATGCTATGGTATTTGGCGCATCCCAGTGGGTTATCCTGCTTGAGCGCAGCTCAGAGGGCACCAAAGTTCCAATCATCGGGCATGCTCTCATCTAGCTGATTTTCCGCCAGTCTCGAACAACTTTGCAGGCAGGATTGTTACCAACGACCCGTGAAGTTAACTCCTCAAGCAGCGTTAATTCCGTCATCGTGTTATCTGCACAACCTTAGTGCAACTTGTGCATACATTGCAAGATTTCTATCTGCATCTTCACCGAAAGACGCATCGGTACTAAATTTTTTTGGAAGAAACTCCTAACGTCTTTCCTGCTCCTGCACATCTCGAGGCTAGCGCTTACGTTGTTTGCGTCTGAAAAAGCGCCTCTTCGCGAGGTATTCCTTTTAAAGGCGACGTTTAGACAGCGGCTTAGAAACAGAAAATAGTCGCAGGTGGTTAAATCTGAAGAAAACGCCTTATTGGACAGGACAAACTCGTCCTAGCTCAAGTTATAGTTCTTTCTATTTTTTTGGCGACTACAGAAAATAATTTTTTATCGGGAAAATGCTGTCGTTTTGACTTTTTACCCTCTTCAAGTTAATAGATAAGAATAACTTCGCTTACATCCCAAAACTGTCGTCACTGTCCTTAATTGTCGACAGTTCACGTTGGCCTTTTTTGGAGCAAATCCATTGCCAATGGCTTTTTCATGTTCCAATATTTACGTAAATCATTTGAGAAGCCTACAGCTTCAGCACTTTCATTATCCGTGCAACCATTATCATTCCACGGATTTGAAGTTTTTGGCTGAAGTTTTTGGGTGTGACGTCGGCGTCACTTATGTTGGTACTACTGCAACCATCAAGCTCTTTCTTGATTGCACCTTCTTTCTATTACATCTTCTTTTAACTTTGACTTTACTCTATCAACGGATATTACAAAAAGCATGAAGTTTAATAGAGTGGAATCCTTCGCCGTCACATTGAGTCGACTTGCTGAAATGTGACCATTTCAACGACAGTGCATACATGTGCGTTTTTTTTTTTTTTGATCTATCTCTTTCTCAATTTTGCCTACGAGTGAGTCGGCCTGACAGAGACAGCAACACAAGCAGCCGCTCACGTAGCAAAAATTTTGAATTTTTTAACGGCCCAGGATTCCGCTCTATTAAATTTCATGCTCTTCGGGACATTATTTGACAGGCGTGAGGTTGCATTTAAATCAGGCAGCGGCAGCGAAAAATGTTACTTTTCTCTGCTGCTGACGGCGATGCCGTACCCTGATTTAATGCAACTACGCGGCATACGCAAAAAGTCACTGACTTATCAAATGGACCTCTTCTTATAATTTCGGTATACAACTAAAATACATAGCTAAAAATACAAACAAAAAAATCGTAATGCATTCAATGTCTACGCTAAAGTCCGTAAAAAAAACAATGTAAGCAACTTACAGAATCGTAAATTTCATTAAAACAAAAATATTCAATTGTAATTCCACAGCATAAACACATATATGAAATAAAAAATATATATTAAAATTTACAAATATAAAAAATAACACACAAAATTAATAAATGTTACCAAAGTTGCATACAAAAATTGGGTTCTTTGCGGCGTAAAAAAGTGCAAATACAAAATTAAATTAAAAAATAAGCCACAGCTCAACATGCATAATTAACTTAGTTTAATTTATGTTTATGTACATAAAATATTTGTATTGTAAAATCGGAAAAACAGAAACTGAGTAAAGTATAAAAGTAAACCAAAAAAAAAAAAAATGCAAAAATAATAAATGGAAAATAAAGAAAATACATATGAAATAAAAATTTACCCAAACAAGTGTCTTTTTTTATATAAACTGTAAAAATCTACACAATTTTTTCAGTTCTATTTAAATATTTGCTTTTCTGCTGCTAAATTAACAAACCAAATCGAACAATAGCGTAAATATACATAGTTTTTAATATTTATTTTTTACCTTGAACTATTTAACAGCTCGCAAATGAAACAGCAAGATTTGTTTTTGTTTGTAAATCATTAAGTCAATATTTAGCAAAGTTTTAAAATAAACCAAAACAAAAGTCAAAAGTCCTGTGGCTCTATCCGGCAGTATTCTTGGCATGGCGGCAAACCTTGCGATGTGCCACGCCTAGTGCCGCCCTTTAGAAGTTTGCTGCGCAAACTCTAGCTTTTGTCAGCTATCAGTCTTAACGGAACACGCTTTCGCGACTCACAAACGGATACGTATCAAATTTCCAGCAGATTTACAGCAGGTAAGAATGGCGCCTTGATAGCGCAGGACTCACCGACGCAACCTCTTTCAACACGGATATACACTGATGTAGCTCAATTATTGGTGACACAGGTCAACATGGAAGCGTAGAATCCGAATCCGGAGTCAGAATTATCATATCACTTCAGGATTTTGAGATATTTGAAGTTATGTACCCGAAAAGCGGCCTGTGGTCTGTCGGTCAAATATCTAAAAATCCAAACGTGATAGGCCAATTCTGACTCCGGATTTTAATTCTACGCAGCAAATTACTTCGAAAATGACCCTTAGCTTTACAACAACTGACATGACCCCGGTGTTTGTAGACCTGTGTTATTGATTACTAATACAAAAACCTTTGCATTAACTTTAAGCCAGGGATCGGCCGTCAATAGCTCATTTTATACATTAACTGTATTACAGTTTCTACTATTCCACTTTCACGAAATCCACCTTGCCTGGATTCCTGGGCACTGCAGATTTGTCGGTGGCGAAACAGCCGACGCATCACGACGTTGCGGCGAAAAGAGCAACAAGTTTTACAACCCAATTATAACAGCAGTGACATCAAAAAATCCATAACGATTCATTATAAAAACTGTACTAAAACCTGGAAACACTCTAATAGCCAACATAAAGCAACAAACCTTAAAAAGATAACTCTAGAGGACTTTGCCAAAATTGAACCAGACACCAATAAAACCTTTCGTCGCTCAGACTAAGCCAATGTCATTCCAAACACCGCTTCGAAAAACAAACTCCTTACCACTCAATGGCCACTTTTGCGATTCGAATCCCATTTCAATTGGCCCCAATCTTACCAACTTCCGAAACAAACATTTCAAAACTTCTGACACTTACTGCGCCCTTTTGAAGCCCATCAAAAACATAACACACTTCCTCGCGTCTGATATTCTACTCGCTCCTCATATGTGGTACTTAAACGCTGTAGCAGTAAAGGAAAAAAAAAAAACCTCGCAGAGGAGGAGGAAAAACTACGCCGAAAAGCACAAATGCCTGAAACATATGAAAAGCGGCGAGCGTCTTAATAACAGCGTCGAACAAAAAGTTTGTTTATTGGAAATACAGATTATAAGGAACTGTCTAACTCTTAGGAGCAGGGAGATACGCGAGCGAAGCGAGCAGGGGGCGGAACCCTCTAGCCTATATTGATCGAAATGATCACTTGTGATGAGAATTGCTTTGTAGTTGCTTTGGGGTCCATAACTCATTTGCAGGTAAATAATCGTACAACTAGCTGTCAGAGTTTATGTGACGTCATATTTATTGATAGCCCTACTTATTGCAGCACATTACTTGTTAAGGACTTTCTTCATTAAAAGTTAACGATCTGCTAAACTTATGCGAGCAATCGCTAACCTCAAAATATTCAAATTAGGAAAGCAAATAAAGCTCGAAAGGGTTCGGCATACTCATAGTGAAAGGACTTGATTTGAAGGCTACTCTTATATCATTAAAATCGGTCCCAGTTTCAAAGCATTTTGTTCGCATTCACGGTTCTTTAATAACAGTGTGCAACAAATTTGAACTCAATGTAAGGCCTATGTATAAAACATGCCTTTTCCTGTAAATCTGGGTTGGCTAATTTTGAACCCGGAAACCGTTTTGAATTTTTAGTCAGGGTTTCTGAAGTATCGCTATTTCAAAATTCAAATTTAAATTCGAAATTTCCAAAGTTACAAACTGGTTTTCATTTTGTTCTTTTTTATCGTTTGAGGCATTTTTTTGATATTTCCTTTCGTTACCGATTTTGCTCAAATGTTCGCAGAGAATCAATTTACCGGAATATTTGACAAACTCTTTGTAGTTTTTGATTAAAACAGTTTAGAGTAATAAAAAACAAAAAAAATTCCGAATTTTGAAAAAAAAAATTAGCTTAAACTTCTAGAAAACTTTGAAATTATACTTAATTACCATTAATTCGAACTATTCATCTCGATAGGGTCTTGATTATCGAGTAATATGAGATTTGAAATATGTTTTGAAATAGCTATAACTCGAATATCGTGCTAGAAAACTCAAGCTGCTTTGCGGATTCGTAGTGACCGCAAATTTACCGACAAAAAATTATGTTTTACCCATAGACTATTTTTTGTTGCATAGTGTAATTTGCAATAAAGCTAAGGTAAGATTTACATTAATATACTTAGGGTTAAAGACCACGAAAGTGACTTTTGCTTGTAAATAAGCTGTTTCCTACAATCGGAATTATTCGGAATAGTTGTAGAACATAAAATTCTCTGCATGGATCAAAACTAAGCCAATATTTGCCATATACACTGCACGCAATTCAAATAAAGGCAAAACCATTGTCTTAAAAAACTTTGTAAACAAAATTTTTTATTTATTTTTTTATAAATTCGCTTTTGCATTGAATTGGCCATTTTTTGACGATTCCGAATTTCCGAACATAATTCCATTACAGCCTCCTGAAGCTCCGATACCTTTTCCAAGCTGCGCCCGCCAGCGTAAACACGACGAGGCAGATTAGCCCGATTATTTCCGATTCGACTTACGAGGGAGATCGTAGATCATGATGGCCACTCTTAAAGTTGTAATTGCTTGTCCTGAAACTAAATAAGAGTGGACCGCGTCACATGTATAAGATCAGTAGCCGTAAAGTTAGCCAAAACATCATCTAAGATTTTTTTTTTTCCCCCGAACGCATACCAAAAATACTCCAAATCATTCCAAAAACCAAAGTTTAGATTAATGTAAAAGCATTCAGATTTCTTTAAATCACGCCATTGGAGATCACAACTCTCAGAGCTAGAATTGTTCAATTTTTGTCAATAAAAAGATTACGTTTTTTGCATACTTTTTTATGACTACTTTTCTACTGAAAAATGCATTAGATGCATTTTATCATAAAAATTCAGTTCGAAAAGTTTCATGATATCAAAATCAAGTTCCAAAAAGTTCAACTGGACAGGCGCATAAGAACACATACACAATATGTATATGCCATATGCCGGACTTTGCTGAGTTCGTTTGGCTGAAACATTTCGAATTCACTTTTTAACCGAAGTTGGAGAAAAAATTACCCGAATGGAATGTGTTAACTTAAAAACGTACCGAAATATGCAAAGCTTCTTAAAGCGTATCCTAAATTATCGAGCTTTGTTTCATGGCTAAAACATCGGTGTTAGTAATGTTCGAGTACCAGACCACAATTTATGAAAAGAAACACACGGACTTTGCAAAACGTGGTTCACATAAGAATGTCTTCGGGCACGCTTCTATTTACAGGAGAAAAGTAAGTACATGCATTCTTTTTATGATGACAGAACGGCAAATAGAAGCATGAACAATGGTTCCTTTTTTTTACATGCAAGCTTCCCTTCTATGAGAAGTATATTTAGCATGTAACTTAACGGTAATTTATTGTGTGCCAAAAGAAAACAAAGAAGGACTCTACGGTGATATAAAAAAAAACAATGGCTTCTTAATTCTGTTTACATACCCTACCTACGGGCAGTGCCAATAGCACTACATGCATTTCTCACATCTCGTGTTTCCAGCACGCTTCTATAGGAATGCGAAATGAGAAGGGAAACTCGAGCGATTCACGAAGCAAAATCACATGAAAAAGTACGTGCGAACTACGTTCCAAAAGAACAGTTCTTTAGCCTAGGCCATCGCTACTTCTGCATGACAAAAGAACTGTACCAGAATTACTTTTTTTGATGCTGCTAAGTCCGTCTGGGTTGCCATAAGTTTTCCAAACGAAAATTCTGAATTACTGGATCTATGAGAGAATGTTGTTTGGAATCTGTAGTGCCAGTTAGTGTGTTGGTTCCAAGTTCCTAGCTATCCACGTAAATGAACTGATGGCTTGGACTCACGGCCAATACAGCCAGAAAAGGTAAGTTCTGTCTGCGTTTGTTGGGTTAATGACGATTGATGAACAGAATTTAGCCAAAATAGATGTCATTGACGTCACAAATTCTTGAAGCGGACGGCTCGACAGTACACTTTCTGTGTTGAAAAGTGAACAATTCACATGAGCGCGGTGTATACTCTGCCTTTGATCGATATTGACAACTATTAACAGAAATCGGTGCTAGTAACTTCTATCATAGTAAATATTACATTGCTTGGGAAACCATACAATCAAATGATTTGATTTAGGCATTCAATCAATAAAACTACAAAACTGTTCTAAAATCATTATGCACATAATAATCTACGTTTTTGTAAGAGTCAATCAACTTCTTAGGTAAAGTTTAAGCTTTTAGTGGTACACAGCATTCAAATTTTTGACTTTCATTCAAAATAAAACAACAACAATGGCGAAACTTCAGCCATTTGCAATGTCATTTGCATATATGCATTGCAACAAATGAAATTAGAGTGCCAGATTTTACGCATTGTTTGCATGTGTGTGTTTAAAGTTGCACACACTCACTCACACACACACACACACACACACACTCACTCACACACACACTCACTCACACACACACACACTCACTCACACACACACTCTGGCATTCATAGTGTGTCCTGATTATTAAAAACATCAAAATGTAGCGGTAAACGCTGCCAAAGGTTAGATAAAGGGCATGCAAGGAGTACGAGCTCCATTGGTTCTGAATCATTTTGTTGCAGCTGTGTAAAATGCATTCAAAGTATAAATACAAATACAAATGTGCAATGCAAATACAAATACAAATGCAAATGCAAATACGAATGCTTTTTGTTGTCTTTTTGGTCAAATGATGGCGGCCAACAACAACAACATGAATCAGGCCAAGAACAACAACCACAACAAAAACAATTTCAACTGGCATTTGACAGAGTGTATTTATTTTTAAGTTGTAGTTACAAATAGTATGTAGACTGGCAGTTATTTATATTGTAGCTCACACAAACACTCACACTCACTCACACACACACACACTCACACTCACTCACACACACTCACTCACACACACTCACCCATACCAACACACAGATGAATGCAAAATGAATAATTTGTGTGACAATGTTGCGTTGCCTGGCTGCTAAAATGAAAATGGAAAAAATATCTTTACATTTGCATCTTTTATGCAACATTCAAAAGTATGCTTGCAACAAAAAAACCAAAAACCTTTTGAAAAGCTAATTTTCAGGCGCGAAAGTTTTAATACTCTACATTTTCAGCATCGCACAATCGTTAGTAGTGTTGGGTCTTTGACAAATGAAGGCACAGAACTGGGAGTCGCATGACCACGAACTCACATGTCATAATCTATGGGCATTCTTCTTCTTAACTGGCCATAACAACCCGTTATCGGGTTATGGCCTGATGTAAATACATTCTTTCATTGGAATTGTGGTTTTACGTGGTGGGTTCCAAACCCTACGCACAACCCTTTTAAGGCCCACTGGTTTCGAAAGAACCCAGTGTCATTGTTAGCCGCCTCATACGACAAGCTTTGACCTGCTGAGGTGGTATTCTCTAACCCGCTCACCACGGGGTAGCTCTACTGGTCTCGAAAAAACCCAGTGTCATTGTCAGTCGCCTCATACGGCAAGCTTTAACCTGCTGAGGTGGTATTCTTCAACCCGCCCTTCTTACAAACTCACAGGTAGCGGTTGAAAAGTGTACTTTGAACAACGATGACAGTAGTGAAATCAGGCTTAGGATCACATGTTGTTCTTTGTAGTCAAATTAATAATGGAGCCTCTAGCAAAAGGAAACTAACTCTCTTCGAGTCACTCATACTTACCATATTGCTTTACGGTAACGCGTAGACAGCATTTATTGCATGAATTCTACGAGTTGACAATCCGCGGCTTCTTCACTGTTTAGCTCGTGTTTGGACCAAGAAGTTCCAGGAAGAAAGGTCTTCAATGCAGCAGTTGCAAGGAGACGTCGTATCTCTGTTGAAAGGATTGTATATATGTATTATCCTTACTCCACCCCCTGCTCACTCTGCTCGCCAACCTCCGTGATCCTACCGAGGTGGAGCATATTCCAATTTTTGTTCCCCTTCCTCTTTTTCTTCTTCTTTCTATTCTTTTTCATCTTCCTGTTCCTTATCTTCTTCCCCTTTCTCTTAATCTTCCTCTACCTGAATCTCTAACCCATTGCCTTATACATAAGCCTAAGGGGTCTAACTTGGAAAATTATTACCAAAATCTTTAAAAGTTTCTATCCGATGTTGATAATTTTCTGTTGTACCAAAATTGTATCTTTTATGTTGTGGTTGGAAACCGCGCAATTCTGAACGGGGTGGGATATCGACATGATTCAACATCCATAAACCTTCCTTGAACTTCAGCGAAGATATTAACAAAATTTCACGACAATCTGTCAAACCGTTTTCGAGTTCACTGGATTCAGATATACGTACATACAGGCATTCATTTTTAAATACATAGATTTAATGTGATTTTCACTTAAACTAAAAATAAAGAATATCTTTATCTAACCTCTAAAAGTGCAGTATCTTTACTAGAAAATTAAGATCTTGTGAGATGTCATATGATATAAAAACTCATTCATAATGGATTTTCAAAAAAAGGTGAGGCTTGTAGAGTCTATGTTAAAAGAATCTCTCAAAGTCCTTCTTTCCTCATACTCGGGAATGTACCAGAAATCTCTGCAACTGAATTTGAACCTTAAATGCCAGATAAGTGGCTTCAAGCAAACTTCAGCCAAAAAGCCGAGAACTATCTTTAAGAGCGTGGGAAATCCAACAAGAAAAGTTTCAGGTGAAACCATCTACAGATTTCGGACGCACCCTGAACTATGAATAAACTAAGGTTTGTGTGCAAATTTCTCGACATCATATAAACTATAGAGTGTAGAGAGTCAGCTTGAATTGGAAATGTCAACAACTAACATTGGACCAAAGATTGCGTTTACAACAATGTGCAGTTATGTCAACCAGAACATAACGCAAAAGCTTGCAACCTGCCGGCATACAATGTTTGTCCCAACAGAAGCCAAGCCCAGTTGCGCCCAACGAACCAAGTAACCCAGGAACCAAGCCAAGTAACCAACTAACCAGGCATTATTCGTCCTGCCGCTGCCGCTGCTCCTGCTCCTAGGAGCAGGCTGACTGCTTATAGTTTAAATTCATCTGTATGTCTGTCTGGTTTCACGCTTTATGCACTGCTAATGATTTGATGTCGTCGTCTTTCCTCTCACCTCTCTACCGCTCTGATTCGCTGCCGTGACTGTGACGGCAACTTGCAAGCAACTAACTGTGTCTATGCTTATTACGGCATATATAGCAAAGTGTAGACATGTGCGTGCTTGTGTTCTTGAAATGCAAATGTAACAGGAAACTTCTTCTGATTTGACTTGCATTTCACTACTTCCACGTGTCCGTCTGTCTGTCTGTGTGTGTGTGTGTGTGTGTGTGTGTGTGTGTGTGTGTGTGTGTGTGTGTGTGTGTGTGTGTGTGTGTGTGTGTGTGTGTGTGTGTGTGTGTGTGTGTGTGTGTGTTTGTTTCTTTGTTTGTGTTTATTCTGACTTGAAATGATCACAAAAGTATGCCGCATGAGCGCGATGAACGCACTAAATCAGTCTAATTTTCCACTAAAGTCTTGATTATAGCATACTTGCGGGCGTTATGCAGGTACTTAAAGCATCCTTTTTAAGAGAGAGTAAGTTTTGCACAAGCTGCTTTAACTGTTATGTCAAATACCTTATTTTAACATTTCATGCTTATATTGTACAGTTGATACCTATATCAATATATATTTGGGGGAAATTTTGTTTCCCATGGTATCGAAGAATCGAATCAAAAGCAAGGAAGTATCTATAGAATGGCTGAAGCTGGGATGAGTGTAAGCCAAATTGTTACTGCTACAATTGGACAACGATATTGAAATGACCCATAAAAAAGTACAGGTCTATAATGCCGAATGTTGAATACTTATTACATGATAAGTTCATGCGAAGACGAGATGCATCTTAGCTAAAAGTAGGATGCCCTAAATTATCCTTAAAAAAATAGTAAAAAGCGACGCGCACTTTGATTTATGAGCAGCACAATATCTGTGTTCTAGAAATCAAACGCCCTATATATTTAGCGATACAAAGGTTTATGTTTGGATCAGGAATTCAAACCATAGCACAGGTCTACAAATACGGTGGTCATGTCACTTGTTGGAAAGCTATGGGTCATTTCCGAAGTAATTTGCTGCGTAGAATCCGATGCCGGAGTCAGAATTGGTCCATCACGTCAGGAGTTTGAGATATTTGAAGTTATGTATTCGAAAAACAGCGTTTTTTTCTTACTTTTGAGGTTATGTAGATGGTGTGGTCTGTCTGTCCAATTACAAGAGATCAATCACGAGCCTTTGAGACAATAACATAGGTTAACATGGGTTAGTTGTTTGAAAGCTAAAAAGACTACAGCCGCTTTTCGGGTATATAGACTCAAATATCTCAAAATCCTGACATGTTTGGCCAATTCAAACAATTCTACGCAGAAAATTACTTTGGAAATGACCCTTAGCTTCCCGACCACTAAAAAATGTTGAACTATCGAATCGTAACCGTAACTGTTATTCAAAATGGTGAATTCTGCTGCTATCATAGAAAATAAAACACTATCAAAATCTGTTTCTCGCTCCCGCTTCTTTTGGCTTTGTGTTTGTCATGGAACATGAAAGTAATAGAGTGGAATCCTTGGCCGTTACATTGAGTCGATTTGCTGAAAAGCGACCATTCCTAAAACAGTGAGACAATTTTGGTTACGAGTGAGTGGGTCCAACAGAGAAAGCAACACAAGTTGCATCACAAGTGCACTTTCTTAGAAATAGTTTCTTTTCAGCAAACATTTTGAATTTTTTTACGGTCTACTCTATTACTTACATGCTCTTTGGTTTTTTGTAGTACCAATATAACCGGTAAACCGAAACAAATATCGGTGAATCGAATTGAAACCGATATTTTTGAAAAAAAGAAACCGAAATCAAATCGTTTACCGAATCAATAGTATCGGTACTACCGTAGTCGTAACCGTATCCGAAATAAGTTCCGGTTTGAATCTCAGTTTTGGATGTTCTTCACAAAAAAGCTACGAAAAGTATAAGGATGAGTCATCCTTATCGGACTTGGCAAACCACGGGGAAGAGACCCTTATGGGATGACAACAAGAATGCACACGGATCCACGTTTCATTAGCTGTTGAGTCAAACTTTGAGTGGCCCAATATGTATAAACTTGTTGGGATGGCCGGCCATAGGCTAGACCTCAATCCGATTGCAGACTTCTGGGTTACCATTTCTGCTAAAGGTTTTGGTGTTGAGAAGCAATGAATCTGTAAGCTTAGAGAGAAAAAGCCTGCTTGGTACAATGGAGTTAACGGCGTCTTGTGCTTCAACTATTTAAAGCGATCCTTCCCAGTGGAAGTGTGCGACTATAAAGATGGTGTCAAAGTCTGGCAAGCCGCAGAATCCGGTTGCGTCTTATCACCTAATTAGCTTCCTGGCTTCTTTCTCCGAAATATGTGAGAGAATATATCTTGTAGGAGTGTGTGCAGCTTTGGGTGTCCAAAGTGTCATGCCTGACTATCAAATTGGCTTTGTACACCATCATGGTACTTCCGAACAAGTGTGCAACTTGTCTTTGAGTTTTTTTTTTCAGCATTTGGCATACAGTTTGGCTCTTTAGCTTTCCGCTGCACAGTTCAACCTGTTGAGGTCGTAACTTCAGAAGCGTTGCTTTATGCTTGAGGTATCAGGTGTGCCTCAGGACAGTGTCCTTGGATCAATTCTGTACACTTTGTACACTGCGAACTAGCCGGTGCCGGTTTCAGCAAACTCGATGATTGCCACATATGCTGATGACACTGTCTCCAAGGAAGCAGCGGTTATCATGCAGCAGTTTCTGAATGAATTGGACAGTGGATTATGCAGTTGAAACATTACGTGTCTTTACGTCATCCTTTGAAGCTCAGGCTCTTAGATGTATCACTGGGTCGCCGTGGTTATGCGTAACTGCACGATTCATATCGATAGAAGTATGAGTGAAAACGGCATTCCAGCCGGTATAATGAGCGGCTTAATACGCACCTTGAACCGTTGGCAGAAGCGTCAGCGCCCACTGACTCTTGCAAAAGGAGTTTGGCTGCGAAGAAGGCGTCGCTTGTATGTTCCGTGTCCTTGACTTTCTTGAAGTGCGAGAGATTTGCTTAAAATGTTGATTATTCTTCCTGAACGTAACGTCAACTGTCGTATTCTTGTTATTTGAGTTAAGTGAAATTTTTGATTTTTACGCAATTCGTCACACAATAAGAACTCCTTAGTAGCCAAACAAACGATACAAATATATATGAATCTCAAATCGTTTTGTATAATATGATCCATTACCGCTCAGTTCCACAATATTCATTTTGCAGGTAAGTTTTGGTTAGCAATTTGTCAGCCATTTTGTTGCATTTCGCCATGTTATAAGCTCGTACAGAAGCCAATAGTATTAGTGTCAATATTGGCACAGCTGCAGTTGGCAAACAATGCAGCATCCAAAGGAATATGCCATGTTGCACGCATAAAATGCGGCTTAGTTGCAGCAACAGCAGCAAACACAACAACAACAAGCGGAATGCTGGCTGACCTTTTGACCCGCCCGCCAAACGGCTAAATCATCAGCTGCATCGACTACCATTGCGCTAACTGTATAAACAGTCCAAACTATGACGACAAAGTGTGACAGAGAGGGAGACAGAGAGATAGAGAGAGAGAGAGAGAGACAACAATAGGAAAAAAAATAATTTACATACAGACAGACAAATAGCTGCAAAAAAAAAAGGTAAAAATTTGTTGACCGGCTTACACACACACAAGTACAGTCCCATACACATACAGATAGTGAATCTTTGTTGCTGCAATTGCTCTTGTTCATTCTTGTCCCGCATTGTGCGCCATTTGTTTTCTCACAGTACGTTTATGCTCTCTACCCAATATGGAAAGGTTATACTAGGTCAATAACAATGTATGTTACACGCAAGAGAAGCAGACCTTCTGAAGTCCTGGACTTCGGAAATTCGAAAATTATTCGGACACTCAGTTCATTTTCCTAAAATACTAATAGAAATTATATCGAATGATGATTTTAATATTTTCCTCTAAGCCTCTATGACTTCTTCAAAATGTCGTAAATTATGACATTTTGGCAATCTAGGGGAAGTTATTTCTACTAGTGCTCGAATCGTCGACATTCGACGACTTAATACATAACAGCTCATTACGAAGAGGAGAGAGCAAACACGAAATAACAACGTTTGTGTGTACAATGTATTTTCTTGTTGTTTTTTATCTAACGTATGCAGAACATTTTTTAATTTCAATGCATTTGTACCTAACTAAAACTCAACGTATGCAGGTGAAACTTATATTCTGCAAACCGCAAGCATTTGGCCTTTCCAATAGTATAGGTTGCACCTGAAAACGTTGCATAATGGAGAGGTAATCGGTACCACACTGAACTTTTGCTTAACTCAAATTACAAGAATATGACAGTTTACGTTCAAGAATAACAAAAGAAGAATGATAAAAATTTTAAGCAAATCTCTCACACTTCAGGAAACATAATTTTTGCGGCTCTACTTTAAGAGATATCATGAGATGAGCAAAATATAAATTTCGGCTAAATCCTAGTACGCAGATGGCTAAAATATGCGTACACGAAATTAGCAATATTTTGTGAACTAAAAAAAAGACAAAATCACATGATGACCATCTGTTGTATGTCGATTGTTTTTAATGTTATAAGAAAAGCGCGGGCATTAGAACCAATCATTGAGAAGGGTTCGGGGTTGATTCCCCCAAACCCGAAGTTTCTGAGGGCCCGTAAGCCCTGTGTGAGTAGGAAGAAGCGGCAGCATGAAATAAGAGGGACGCAGGGTACTTTTCAAGGAAGTTTCAACAACTAACAAAGAAACGATGTTTTGTGCGCACAGTCGTTTAAAGAGAAATTGAACTTTCCTAACAATGATGGTGCAGCCAACAAATTTATAAATGGCAAGAAGACTTTTATTCTTTTAGGAGCCAGCGACGCATCATATAGATTCAGGTATATTGATGTTGGTGCCTACCTTTTGCCTGGCTGAAGCGTGTGCGTACCCCACATTTTGAAATTAAGGATGAATCATTCTCTTCATTATGCAACCGCATGGTTCCCGAAAGCTGAACGATTATTCAAGCCGAGATCGCCGCCCACTTTGCTTTGTCACCCGTACAGAGCACTGAAGATTGTGACAGAATGCTGGTAGCGACGGACTACAGCTCAATCACGGACTGCAGCAACCCAAGCCGGTCGCGTTGAGGACTACCCTTAGAAAGTGCGAAACACTATCTTTTGGATCTCACTTTCGGCTTTTTTCAGAAACAACATTTATTTCAGCATGTGTGCCAAATAAAATAACAAATTGGCGGACTTTTGTTAAGAAATAGCGGCTGTTAATGAGTTCCACAAACTTTCCACAAACGCTGTCTAGTTGGCAACTCTCTCATCTGGCAAGTATGCCAACTACGTACTGCGAAACGGAATCTCGTAATGAAAAGTACTTACGCAGTTATAATACTCTGTACACAAAGGGGAAAAGGGTATTGTAGATTTGTGCAATGTATGTAACAGACAGAAGGATACGTGGCAGACCATATGTTACATTGCCAAAAATGATCAGGAGCAAAAGCATGTCCGTCTGTCTGTCCGTATGGTCGCAATGTTCTCGGAGACTATAAAAGTTAGAGCAAACAATTTTTTACCAAAAGATGCGCATTTTCAGGGAAAAGATCAAGTTTGTCGAATTATGTCGATATCTCAACTCACCTTCCCCCGTGATAGGATTTCGCGGTTTGCACCCACACCAAAAAAGCTATCTTATTGAAAATTGGCGCAGATACTGTGCATGTGCTGTGTAAAACTTTTCAACATCGGCTGATCTTTTAAAGATATATGTAATAATGTGCTCAAGTTAAGCCCCTTCTCTAAAAAACTGCAACAAAATATCACTTTATATGGACATGTTTTTATATAAGCTTGAGTTTCAAAATTTGGTATGTAGACTTAAATACCAAACAATGTTGACCTTCTGTCGAATCAAGCCTCCACCCCCGGTGTACAGTTATCTTGATAACGCTCATAACTCCCACATGTTCACGCTTCGTTTCTGCATTACATATACCGGACCACTTTATGGACGTACCTCTAGATGGGGCGACGAATTTGGTAAGTCTTCATAAAATATGACATATTCCCGTAAGATCGCATATTTGTTTCAGTTACGATTACTTTCTGAGAATGGGGTTTCCTGCCTTCCGCAGTTTATATAATTTCTCGAAAGTTTCCAAGACGGATTTTAAAACTGAGTCGAAATTTGCAGTTTTTTTGGCTTTTAGAGAAATTTCAGAAAATGCTTCGGATGCAATTCTTCAATTTTTATATATTTTACAATTTGGAGCTTGTTTAAAGGACTTAGAAGATCTACGATCATATGTTTTAATGTACTAAATTTTCATAGCTGCAATATAGCTATATCGATTTGATCTTTGGAAAATTCTAAAAAGTGTTCAACGCAAAACGATGTGATTATACAGTTTCTTTCGGAACCCATGTTTCAGTGCTTAGCGCCATAAAGCCAGCCGGGAAGGATGGGCGTCTTGTGGAATGATACTACTACCTAGTTGCCCACTGAGATCAAAGTAAAATCCATTGGCAAGACTGATTCTCAGCATGAACTCCAAAGAGGTGCCAAAGTAGACGAAATCTTTGACAGTGTTAAAAGCATACTTTTCTAATTCAATCGGAGAATCTAACCGCGGTGACTCTTGAGTCGAAGAAACATATACTCTGTCTTGCTCTCCTTTACAACCTAACCTGGCAGATTCTCTTTCAAAAATGTCTTTAGTCTTTCACACAATACGCTTAGGACCTTATATGCAGTAAAAAAAAAGGCTTCTAGAGGACACGGCAGAGGACACCATGGTCCAAACATCTAGCCATATTCTGCAAAAGAACTGTGGCATGCACCTTACCAACTGATTGCCGCCAGTCTTGAGCAACTCAGTAGGCAGGTCATCTGCGCCAACCCTCCCTGGGCTCTAAATGGGTTGTGCGTAGGGTTGGGACCCTCGGAAAGGAACACTCCCCTCAAACGTATGAGGTTACTCAACATGCATAATTTTTTTTGTTGAAAAATCTCTTTTAGTTTTCTTTTATTCAAGCCATAATATTATATGTTACGTAACATTCGTTACATGACAATGTTTCCTAAAAGCATTGTTATCGTTATGTATATAAATTTAAATAAGAAGCAAATAAGCAGAAAAAGGCATTTCGTTGTATATTGTTTCTGTAGGACAGATTTTGCGTTATGAGTGCAGCAATCGTTCTCTCTTAAAGAAGTTAAAGAGAAAATGCTTTAAAAAGGGCTCGTAAGTCGTAAATTCAATTTTGAAGTCATTTTTCTATAAATTCTTATAAATAGTATAAATTCTTTAATAATATCAAATGAAAACATTCACTTTTCCGGTCTGTGCAAATGCCCATAAGTGACATTTAGCAACGGAACAGATGTCGAATTTATACAACTAGCAGCAACTACTTTTCAACATTTAATTTTTGAAGCCTAATCTCTAGGTATTCTTCTTAATACATTATTACGATTAGTGACTGCCAAAGTATCGTTTCATTGATACATCGATCGAAGGTTAGCATATTCAAACATTTTGATGAATTCAATTCTCTCTACGGCATATTTTTGTTTACAAGCTAAATGAGCTCAGGCGTCTTGTGATTCTTCGTCTGTATTATCTGGAGTTGTTGGAATAATCGATATAGATACAAACATACTTAAATAAGCTACCTAACCTACAACTTAGCTTGATTTCAAATCAAATCAAAAATTTCTTCGGATCTGTTAGTTATATGGCTGATATGGCTTTTAGAAGCTGAAAAAAGTGAGTCCAAATAAAGCTTATTTTGGCTGCATTTCGCCAATTTGCTGAGATATTGGCGTTCAAAGTTTCGAAACAAAAAAATTTCTCAGATTGTCTTTATCTTAGGCTCCTGTAAAAAGATATTGATTTCAGCACTTCAAAATTGAGTTAATTTTGGCAGGAAATCTTTTCGTTTCGAAGATATGCTTATTTTAAGATAAAAACAAAAACTATCGTTTAAAATCGCTAGAAAAAAATGTGTGTGGTTGCTTTCATTTCAAAGTTATCGTTTGTCAGCAAAAAACTAAGTTTATTACATTTTTTAGTTTACGAGATATAGATAGTTAAAGTTAAAAAAGTAAGTCACTATACGTTTATTGTAGCTCTTTTTTTCTAGTTTGTTTTTTTAATTTTAGTTTGCTTTTTAAAGTTTCAAAACAAAACTTGGTCGCAGATTGCCTTCATCTTAGCCATCGACTTTAGCAAATCAATTAATCTTTCTTCAAAACATGGTATAATAACATAAGGTATGCCTGCTCTTCTTTTACTCAGCACAACTTTTGTGAGTGAGCATACGAAAAATCTACTGCTGATTTGTGCACACGCTCACATGCTTACATACATTTTGCGTTGTCTAGAAGAGGCAACTAATCTGAGTAGTCATACCTTATATTATTCTACCATGCATCAAAGTACGAAAATTCTGCGCAAAAGTATTAAAACAAAGCAACATTCTGATTTCCATTTTTCGAAACGGTTGCTTTTCTACTTTCTACTGCTTTTCGAAATTGCTCTTTATTTTTGTACACAAACAGATACAATGGTCGAGAATGGGTTAAATACTATACGTACTAATTTTTAAGACTAAGAGCACTAGCTACAACTCTTTTGACTCGAATTTTAACAGCTTTCTATATAAGGTATAGTGGGTTACACTGTTTGACAAAAATTAAGATTTACTACACTGTGGAAAAAACTTTTCAAAAAGGGGAAAGCTTTTTGGAACTGCTTTTAGAAAGAGCCTATGTCTAAAACATATAATTTACAGTAAACTTAGCGTCATTGATTTCGAATCCTCAAAACTGTTTTAAATTATCGAGCACGGTTCTCGAATTATCGCTATTTAACAAAATTCGATATTTCGAGAGTAGTGAAGTCAGCAAATCTCATTTTACTGAAAAACTTTACTGCCCATCGAGATTGACTGTAATTCGAATTGAAGGCAATTAAACATCACTCAGATGGTTTTAGTCTACCTTGAATCAGGACAACAAACGCAACATATTTTTTTCGAAATTAGAAAATTTAACTTATCACATTAATCTTTCGGATTCGCCAAATTGATTCTTTGCGAACATTTCAGCATAAAATTTAGGCAAAATCGCTAGCGAAATGACGCAGTTAACGGCCAATGTCGAAAAAATTACAGGAACGAAAATTTGTTAAATTTTCGCAAAAAAAAAGCAACAAAAATTCCCGTGGCTAAAACTAAACTAAAACTTTTCCGTTAAATTTGTAATCGCTTATTGCGTTTCCAAATGATTCTCGAATTATCGCTTTTTTAATATTAAAAATTAAGTTCGAAGTTTCGAGGTCTCATATTACTCGGGAATTTTACTGCCGCTCAAGATGCACTGTTACTTGAATTAAAGGTATTCAAGTGTCGGTTCAATAGGCTTGGCATAGTTTCAGTCTAATTAATCTTGTTTGTGGATTAAAGGCCCATATACTAACAAAAAAGTAAAAAAAATTTAATTTTCGAAAAAAATTTTAATTTAAAAAAAAAAAAAAATTGACTTTCATTTCGGACGATAGCGAAGCTGCCGAGTAATATGAAATTTGCTGACTCTTAATTTCGAATTTTTCGAAAAACCGATAATTCGAAAACGTTGTTCGAAAACGCAAAACGGGCGGCGGCTTCGAAATCTGTAAGGTATTTGAGGTAAAATTTGTTCGTGTAACTCGAAAATTGCATTCGAAAAAACAGTCTTCGAATACGAAGTTTAAGCAAATGCTTTATACCGCATATTAACAATTAATATTAAAATTCGGTTGGAATTTAAGCAATAGCTATTTATAGCACAAGACAAACAAAACATTTTTCTATCGTTTTCTTTTTGGGAAAGAGTGTATGGAAAAGTAAGCTCTAGTTTTGGCCCCTCTATTATTTGCTTGCTCTTGTATTTGTGACTATTATGGTTGCTGTTGTTGTTGGCGTTTCAGTTGCAATTCGTCGCTTTATTGCTATTGTTGTTGCCACTGTTGTTTTTTACAATTCGCGCAAATATTTGAGGATTTTAATTGTTTGTGTTTGCTTGCAAAAAAAACAAAAAGAAAAAATTGTCGGGTGGGGAGGGGGAGGTGGTGGGGGGGGAGTTGCCGCAAAGGATGCGGCAAGGCTGTGGCAATAGGTTGGTCGGTCAGTTGGGGCTATATGCATAGAGGGGGCAGCCGGGGCAGCGGCGAGCTGGTGTTACAGTAACGGTGGGTGATCCAAAAAATGCAGCGAACTTGCAACAAAATATTTGAACAATTCCAAATGCGATAGTAAAGTGTTTTAAGCGGTTTTTGTTTGAATGGCATCATGGCTGCCGCTGCCGTTGCCGCTCTGGAATGGCGCGTGAGTCCTGCAGCTAGCATATAGCATACTTTTAGGCGCAGTCGATGTTTGTTTGTTTGTTTGTCCTTCGTTTGTTTGTCTCTTTGCAATATGCGTCTGTTTGTTTGCATAACTCGCACACACACACACACACGCACACACACACACACACACATACACACAGAGAGAAAAACGACATTCTCGAAATGAGTTGCCGCTTACTCAATATGCGAACAAGCATTTTTGAGTACACATTTTCAGTAAATACTTTAATTGAGTAAATTTCGTACTCGAATAAAAACCAAGAACATAATGTACTTAAATTAAGTACAAAAAACTCAAAATAAGTAACATTTTGAAATTTTAAAAAAGAACTGCGTAATAAATTGACAGTGCGAGTGAGAACTGGCGCATTACCAGGTTTGGTTCCTCTTCTTCTTGGATTGCATTGTGGTGTTGCATTAGTTACTGTATCTAAGTTGGCTAGCGTGGCTCAGTGCCCAAACACTCGAGATCGTGAGTTCGATTAACACTATGACCGCATGCATATTTGGTTTAATGCTGGTATAGTAATGTTTTTTTCACTAATTTTCTCAATTCAAAATAAAATATACAGATAATAAAAATACCACAAGTAAAAAAAGAAAATGTAAAATAATTACAACAAGCCAACATAACATAACAACAAATTTAAAATTTTTTAAAAAAATTTCAACTGCTACGACTGGGAATCGAACCAAGGACCGGACCTCCTGTGTCTGCTTAACCTCCGATCCACGCAAGAGTACAAAAATTTCTCAAAAACGTTAAAAAAAAAACAACTTAATTTGAGTAATTGCAAACTCTTAAATTTGTACACAAAATTCGAATTTTTTACCTAAAATGAGATTTTATGTACTTGCACGGCTTTCGTGCACGGATGTGCTCACTTTGAGTACAATGTACTTGGTTATTTCTCTCTGTGCACACACACACACACACACATGCATGGAAGCGCAGGTTTATTTACTTGCTGCGCTGCTGTGTCGTACGCCATTTTCTTTTTTTTGCGCTCATTTTTGCATGTTTTTTACTGTTAACATTTAAAATATTTGCGCGCATAAAATTTGCTGCTGTCCAGCTTCAGCTCCTCTCTCTCTCTCTCTCTCTCTCTCTCTCTCACTCTCTCTCTCGCCTGCTCTATATCTCCTATATTTACTTTATTTTATAGTACATTTGTTGTTGTTGTTTTTTTTTTTACTTTTTTAATTTAAATTTCCTTTTTGAGCATTTTCATTTTTTCAGTTTTTTGCTTCGGTTTTCGTTGCAAAAAGGATTTTCATTAACAAACTGCCGTTATTTGGCATTGGTAAACTGTTTAAGCGTTTAGTTTATTTGCCAGGCATATTTTATTTCCAACAAAAAATGACATATCGTATATATGAAAATTGCTAACATTTACCTTTCGTAACTAAACTTTCAAGCCTTTTAAAGTAACGCACCTTCTCGTACACACAGAAAAATTGCAAACTGCATTCACAACATAAGGGTGCTCGAGAAAAAGCGAATTTTTGGGTTTTGTTTTTTTTTTTTTTTTTTTGGGAAAAACAACACCGTTTTACCAACTAAAATCTCGAATTTTATGTTTTTCAACGATTTAAGCACTCTGACAAATTTCCAGCGATTTGGAGATGTTTTATAACTTTAAATAACTTAAGTAATAACGGCTTTAGCAAGCTAAATGTTTTTCTATCGTGTTGGTCATATCTTCAAAGAGTTTCCTTCAGTTGGATCGCCAGAAGAATAATAAGTGTAAATAATTTTCAAAATTTTTTTGTTTTTATTTTTTTTGCTTAAGTTTTTCCTAGCTAATTTCGGTTGTTTTGATAAACGTACACAAAAGCCTAAGTTGGTTACGAAAAAAGTATCGCGATTGGCCAAAAAACTTTAATCTTCAATTTTACGTTTTTCGACGATTTAAGCACTCTGACAACTTTTCCGGTGATTTAGCGATGTGTTTCTGTTGAGAATGTCTTCAAAGGGTTCCCCATTGAATTGGACCATAGTTGACCATTGCTATACTTGGGTCGCCAGAGGAATAATAAGAATAAATAATTTAAAAAAGTTTGATTTCCAATAACTATAATAATTTCCACTTAACCAAGCTAAATATTTTCTATCGTGTTGGGCATGTCTTCAAAGGTTTTCCTATTGAATTTGAGCACTCTAGCACTCTATAGTTGGGTCGCCAGAAGAATAATAAGAGTTAATAATTTTCGAAATTTTTTTTTTTTAATTTCTCCTATCTAATTTCGGTTGTTTTTATAAACGCGCGGAAAAGCCTGAGTTGGTTACCAACTGTTTATTTTTTTATAAAACTGAACTTCTATTTATTTATACATGTCATAAGGCCCTTCATGAATCTTTTTAAAAGAAAATACTTTTGGCAAGACACAATTTTCTAGACATCTCCCGCGGTGAGCATGATTAGTATGGTTCCTTTTCCGAAATACAATAAACAACAACAAAAACCTGTACTTTGTACCTTTACGCTCTGAGTGATCGTTTTCTAAAAGGTTTGATTGTCGAACATCAGAGCCGGTAATTAAAAATTCTTCTTTTACTCAGAGGCTAATATTCTGCGGGTAACGCTGGGCATGCTAGTCATCAGGCAATCGTGGAATGCTTCGTGCCCCCACAATCCTGAGTAATTCAGACCTAGCGGCAACTCGTCTAGCCTAAGATTCAAGAATGAAACGGCAGGAATATGCTGTGCCAGAGCCACTTGAAACGCTAATGGATGGCTATACCGCTAAGTACAAATTACACTATGCAACAAAACAAAAGTCTATTTCGTAAACATAATTTTTCAGATAAATTTTGAGTTGCTGATTTCGAATCCGGAAACCATTTTGGATTTTCTAGACCAGTTTTCGAATTATCGCTATTTCATGTTACAGTACAATGAACTCTATTTTTATACCCTGTACACATAGTGTACAAGATTATAGATTTGTGTATGTAACAGGCAGAAGGAGGCGTGGCAGACCATAAGTTCCATGGGCAAAAAGTCTTATCATTGACTCGGGTAGCGATTGGACCATGTCCGTCCGTCTGTCTGTATAAATTGATAGATCTGCGAGACCATAAGAGCTAGAGACACAAAATATTACCAAGAGATGCGCGTAATCCCATGTAAGATGAAGTTTGTCGGATCAAGTCGATATCTTAATCCGTTGCCCCGTGACAGATTTGCGCGGTTTACAACCGCTCCATTGAGTCTATCAACTCGCAACTGCTCAGAGATGTGTGTTGTGTTAACGTGCATGTTCCAAAAATGATCCAGAAAAATTATAATAAATCAATGAAATCAGTATACAATAAAAGTTGCACCCGTAACAAAAAAAAAACGGTGTTTTATTTTCAAAACGGTGTTTTATTTTGATAGAATGCTCGAACTAAGTGGAACGAGTGGCGCCGCAGCAAAGTTCTCACTCAACACTAAGATTTTTTTGCATATAAATATCTCTCGCCTTTCTTAACGTTATTAATACAATATTATTTTTAATTATATTTATTTATTTTGAAATATGAAAGCAGCTCATATTTGTTTTGCGTTTGTCACAAAATTTGCTTAGAAATCCCGACGAGCCTTGCGACGTCTAATCAAAAAATGATGCTGCCGTTGTGTATAAGTTTTCACCTTTGGCTTTGGCTTGATGGGGTTCCAGCTCGCCCGAGCTCCCTCTTTCATAATCTTTCTGAGCTTTTTATAAAAATTACAAATCGTAGCGGACAACAAAAATGCAAGCCACACCATCCAGATGCATATGCCTTTAAACTGCTTGAGAGTATTAAACTATGAGTTTCTTTGGCTGGTTGTAAAGCTGTTACTTACCAAATCCAAGATTAGTTCAACATAATTTTCTACTTCCACATGTTCGAGGATGCTGGTTACGATTTTGCTTGCTACTGATACCAACTGCTCCTTGCAATGCTCTAATCCTTGGTACTTGCCCTTTGAAGGCTTAAACTTTGCTCCTTTTTTAAACCTTGACATTTTAGTGCTGTTCCCTGTACTAAAAATTGTTGAATTGACAAATGAATCGAAAACTTTTGACTTTTCATTGGTATTTATCGAAAACTGTGTTGAAAAACAAGCACATAAACATAGTGTTAAGAAACATCAAAAAACGGCCAAAATAACATACTCCAAAGAGTAAGAAAGTAATAGAGTGGAATCCTGGACCGTTAAAAAACTTAAAACTTTTGCTGAAATGCGACTATTTCAAAGACAGAGTACTTATGAGGATGCTTGTGTTGCTGTCTCTGTTAGACCGACTCACTCGTAGGCAAAATTGAGAAACAGAAAGAGCAAAAAAATTTAAATGTTCTCTTTACAGCAAGTCGACTCAATGCAACGTCCAAGGATTGCAGTCTATTACTTGTATAGTCTTTGAAATGATCGCATTTCAGCAAGTCGACTCAAGCTAACGGCCAAGGATTGTATTAAATTTTATACTCTTTAAACATACTTAAATAGTATGAAAATTTCAAAATTTTGCTAAACTGCATCCATTTCCAAGACCAAGTGAGGCTGCTTTTGTTGCTGTATCTGTTAGACCGACTCACTCGTAGGCAAAATTCAAAATTCGCTTACCAACGAATTCCTTGAAGGTCTTCCAACAACAGTTGTTTTGTCGATGAACTGATTCTGCAAGATTGTCATGTGACTTACCGTGAGATGTATTCAGATAAAACTTATATTCTGCAAGCCGCAAGCATTTTATGTTTCGAGTGGTATAGTTTTCACCTGAAAATATTGCGTTATTGGGAAGTAATCGGTACCACACTGAATTTTTATTTAGCGTATTCATATATAGATTCAACCACGGTGCTTCAAAAGACGCTTCTAAAATCTCAACAAGCAACCTATCCAGGCTTCGAAGACGAGCCAAATCCAACAAAAGTTCGGACGAAGCAGAAATGGTCGCCTGTTTCTTATCAAAAAACGGACATAAAGCTAGCGTGCCATAAGAAAAGCATAAGACGGTCAATTCTGAACGGTATACAAACAGTTTTTTTGCAAAGTTTTCGGAAAATTAAGGAAAACCAACGGTAGAAAACGGTTCAGGCTTCATTATGACAATGTGAGCAAGAGGCTTTTTGAGAACCCCAATCGTCGAATTATAGGGTCATCCGGCGTATAGTCCCGATTTGGCGCCCAACGAATTCTTTTGGTTGAAGAAGCGGCTTCATGCGTATTCAGAAGTGTATCGTTTTGGAGAATCCTTTTGAGGATACAAAAACTGCTGCCGATGAAACTTATTTTTACTTATGCTCTATTCTCCAGACATAAAAGGTGACTCTAGAGTCAGTTATAAAACAAGTTCCAGTAGTGATATGTGCGTTTTTCGGGGTGACAACTAGTCGAGCTGCATTAATACCCTTTTGGGTTATTGCACTGCTTGAGAACTCTGAGATGGTTGCGCATCTATTGCTCTTGTGCGGCCAACTCTTAAGGTTTGCGAAATATAGGCGCTCATACGGATAGTCAAAGATATGGACGCACGGCTTTATCGACCATTGCTACTGATAATTGTTGCAATCGGACATATGTTCGGGCGATATTGCACAAATATCATACTAGAGTTCTGTCAAGTACCTTTCGTCATTTATAATTATGCCACCAAATTTCTCTCAGTGCAGACCTAGCAAACGATTGCATGATAGAAATGCAAAATGGAAACGGAAATCTAACGTGTTGTAGCTGATATTGCGGTTGTTCTTGTTGTTCTTGTTGTTGTTGTTGGTAGGATTGGAAGCCAAGCCCGAATGCGAATATGAAAAGAATAGACAAGCGGAAAAACCTAAATTTCCAAGCACATTAATGTGGAGCACATTAGTGCACGTAAGTGTATTAAGGATAATGGATGCACTCATAGGTATACATAGATACTTACTCGGTATGTAGTATACTATTTCACTCTCGGTCCGTACTTGAACCGCCCCGACAGCAGATTCGCCGCTCTTCAGCCTACCAAAATGCAGAGGTAAGCTCTATACATATACATAGTATATACTCCATACATATGTACCTGGTACATACATATGTATATTTGTAATACTAACACATCTAACTAAACTAAATGCACGAATGAGTTGAAATGAGTCGCTGAAGAAGTAGTGCGGTTCTGTGGGTTTCTCAGTCGGAGCGCGAAGTGGGCGAAGGAGCTGCTTCAATGGCCGCATTTTAGTTCAAGTCCTGTTAAAGGGATATGTGTGTACATAAATTATAGTGCACTGGATTTTATACTATTTGCGCTCACGATTTCTCTCTGGCTCATTTCATCTGTATGTATTGCTTGGCCCTCACTTTGAAATTCCATTATTCTTTGTTTTCTTCAGTTATGCTCTCAATTTAAGTTCTTGTAGACTTTGCAATTGAGGTTTGAGCTATTTTAGGCAACTTTTCTACAAATTGACTTTGTATTTTCTTATATCTTCATAATTAATTTCTCAAATCAAGTTGCCAATTAGTTTTCAATGGCAAATACCTTCAAATAGGAAGAGCAGACTCTTTTGTTATAAAATTAATATGCACAACTTGGTTTTTGTTGTTGTATTTTGAATACGATATCACAGTAAATGTGCACTTTTGTAGTTCCAACAAGTAAAGCATCAAGTCGTCGTTGAAATGTTCATCACATTCAGAAATTTGCGATTAACATATGAATGTATTACCGAACAACGGCGCTTTTTCAAACACAGGCATTGTTTTTGATCACATTTTTTTATTTAAATTTGAATAAGGTTAGATTACGAAATCAAAAATTGCGCGTGATTTCAGTACAAATACTTAATATTCTTTAATTTTGAGCATTTTTTATTTGTAATCTTATTTTATTTTACATTAATCATTCATTTTAATCAAATATCGAATTAAATATCGATATCTTATCATCTATTGTTAACATCACTAAGCTTTTATTCAATTTAAAGAAGAAGAAAACGGCATCAGCATACAAGTGAAAATTTTCCAATTGCTACAAACGACATATAATATATAAATTTACTTTCAGCCATGAATAAGAAAACTACTTCCTGGGCCGACGAAGCCGCCAAAGAATACGTTGATGACTTGCCGCCGACAAAAGAAGTCGTTGAGGGCGACCTCAAGTACGTCACTGAGTACAAGTACAACGACGAGGGCAAAAAGATAAAGGTAGAGCGCACCTATAATATTGTAAAGACAACTGTACCAAAGTCCGTAGCCGCACGTCGCAAGTGGGTAAAATTTGGTGAAGCGCGCAACGATGGGCCCGGCCCCAACTCGCAGACCACTGTGGTGGCCGAAGAGGTCTTTATGGTATATGTCGGCTCCAAGGAATTCGAACGCACATATGAAGGTAAAAGCGAAGTTAAAAACCTGGCCAAATGTCGCATATGCAATGGCGGACATTGGTCAATGAACTGTGCCTTCAAAGGCACTTCAATGGACACTCGCCAGCAGACGGAGAGCAAGGCAACTGCAGCAGCTGCAGAAACGTCCAAGTCGGGCAAGTACGTGCCACCGTTTATGAAGGGAATCAAGGATCCAGATCGAGAACGCGATGATTTGAATGGTATACGCATCACCAATTTGCCAGAGTCTATAACCGAGACAGACTTGGTGGACTTGATCAAGAAGTTTGGGCCGCACACAAACATTTATATTCCACGCTATAAGAGCAAGGGAGTGGGCAAAGGTTATGCCTTTGTGAACTTCAAATATCCCAAGGATGCAGCAACTGCTATTAAAGTACTTAACGGATACGGGTACGATCACTTGATTCTCTCAGTGGAATGGTCCAAACGGCAAAAAGCCTAACACTTAAAGTGTAAAACAATTCAATCAATAATAAATAGAGGTTTAAAATGTTCATTTCAATATATCAGCTAAACAATAAAAATTGTACAATACTTATCGAAACTGCACAGCTTGGTTCACTAGGTGGCAACTCCACAGCAAACAACAACATTTGCATTTGCACTTTGTGTTTTGCAATTGAAATGTTTTATATTAAGACATTTTAGTGTCATATATTAAGTGTTTAGCTACTAATAGGTCTTTTTACTATATGTCCAACGTGCTTAGATCAAGGCTTGAGCAGCGTTAAAACCCTAAACATTGGCCCACTTCAAAATTGTTATTCCAAGAAAAAAAAGCTCATCTTAACTACGACCTGGTATACAACACCTCTTACAGGAAGTACCCTACAGTTTGCATCCATTCAAATTAGTCAAAATAATAAACATAGCTTATCAATTACCAGCTGCTCCAGAGAGCGAGTACAGAGCCAGTTGTGGCCATCACATCGAGCGTTACGCCACTCTACATCACTGCTTGCAGTAGTTACCATGTCAGCTATAGCCAAAGCAGATCAGTGCCAGGGAATGACGACAGTGATGGTTTTGTACATCTATAAGGAGGGATGTTCGCGCGAGATCAGAGTAGAAGCTTCACGAACAGGATGAATGCATAAAAACAAATTCCAAAAACGCGCCCGCTCCAAACGAAACCTAAACTAAAGGCGAACATTCATGAGGACTAGTATTAATAGGAGGACTAGAAGTAATATATAGAAGAACTGAAGGAAGCCACAAGAACAAGTTGATAAAGTCTAGAACGGATGTTTGCCGATCAAATCAGATCATAAAACACGCTCCAACCATAATCTAAAGATGGATGAATGCAACGAGTAGCTGCCAAAGTCGAACATCACAAAGCTAGTGATGTGCAGCCAGTCCCTGCAAAATGGTCAAGCGGAATCGCTATTAAATCAAGTTCAGTGAGTATTTTATGCATCCACTCTTAAATGCTTCGATTCAAATTTTGTTTTATTCCAGTTGGAGTACGTCACCTACCTAAGAAGAACGAGTTGTGGAGCCTACAATTGCCACAATTTTGCTTCCTTTAGCGTATACAAAAACATCAACACTGCATAACTATATAAAATCCAAAGACGGCATAAGTAGAGTCTGTTTGTTTTCCAAAGTAATCGGGCCTTACACCAAGATGTAAACGCCCAACAAGTCGCTTGGAATTTGGTTGCTTTCATCTATGAAATGGCAACTGCATGCTGCTGTGACTTCTTCGGGTACGTAACTTGCATCATTTTACATGTGTATTTTCAGCTATTGAAATCCTACTTCCAGAACACAATATGCCTGTTACAACGCGTAATGGTGACGCGATGAACACCAAGCCTGGAGGGACGACTTTTTGTAAGAACTCCATTGACAGTGAAATTGCTCCACTCTCCATGAACCCTTGCTTCAAGCTGGTTTGAATTATTCCTGACAATCTTTGGAAAAGTCAATCCAAGCGCCCACAACACCCAAGTTGTCACTGAACGCGCGTGCTATGAAGCTGGACTTCACGCATCTCAACGTGCAACTTTATGCTGCAATTCGATTCCAAAGACAAAATTAGATTTTACCTCCAAGAATGTTCGGATTGAATATGGAATCCATATGGATACGGAATATGGAAGCCATTCATTCTAAATAAAATATGCTCCTTTAAAGCAGGATGCCACTCACAAAATAAAAACAATTAGACCTTAAAAAATGAAAAGCTAGTTTAAGTATTTGAATTTCTAGTACCGGGTTCCAGATGTTTATATAATTCAACAGACACATTAAGCAGTTTTTTCCTGAATCTACTTTGTGGTACTGGATGTTGATCCGTCCTTGTACGATATATATATATATATGTATATATAGATTGGTATAGATATAGGTATACATACATAGTAAACAGGCTTAATGTAACAGTAGGAAATAAATACATCTCCAAAATATGACCACAAATTATATTTTATTTAGTTTCAAAGTGGACAGAATGCAAAAATGTTAATTCTTCGATAATCTTAACTTAAATGAAACTGAAATTTAAGTTAACTTTAGTAATAAAATTTGTAGGCTAGCAGTGCCAGCAAGACAACTACAGAAACTCCCAAAGTCATCAGAAAATAGCGACAAAAGCCTACAGAACGAGTGGCCTCCTGTGGACGCGACGAATAGCGCTCCAGATTGAATACATGTAGCGAACTTGTAGGCGTGGTTTCATAGCGATCCAAATAAGTGGGTGCCAAAGTGCGCCGTGGGCGCCGATGCTTCAGGCGCATCGAACGTGCCATTTTGCGCGCGAATTCGCTGCAAAAGCGTTCATCATCGTCCGAGTCGGACCAAAGTCCTTTGGAATAAGTGGGTGGTGGCGAATGGTAAACTGGCTTGCTGACGTCATCGTTTTTAGGGTCGACAGCGAAGCCAACATTTAGCTTCTTCTTTGAGGATGGGGCCCAGCGTCCTTCTTCTGCGTCGGGTTTATACAAGTTAGAGCCCTCCGCCTTCGTCCCTTGCAATTTTGCAGCATCAGTTGGAGGTTTTTTACAAGCATCGGACACACTCGTCACACCTGCAGCTGCTGCCACTGGCGACGCATCGCCGCCATTTGGCAAAACATTACGACTTTCTTTGCCATCCAACATCGATCCTAGCACAAGCGGCTGCTCGGCAATTGTTAAGGAGTCCGAATTATTAGAATCTGCCATCATTAAGCTATATTTACAAGTTTGTAAAATTGATGCGCTTCGATTTTTTTCGCTTTGCCAAAAGCATACGTGCGAATAGAATAACTGTAAAATTTATCCAGTGTGTACACACATTCAAAAATATGAAATTAGCCACAGGGCTGCCAACTGTAAAGTCAACATTGCCATTTAGTTGTGTGTTGAAAAGATCTGTTTACCATTAAAATCAGCTGACCACCAAAATACTGATGCATATCAATGTCTCAATCTTGCACGGAGTCGATCAAGTTCAGTCATTTTTAAAATCTTGAATTATAAATTTTGTTTCATTTCAGTGGGAATACTCAGCTACGTAAAGAAGCAGCTACGAAGTGAAGGCATACGTCGTGTCTGTCAAAGCAATCGCGCTTAACACGAAGATGTAACCGCCCAACAAATTAATTCGGATTAGTAGTATAATATAGAAGAACTGAAGAAAGCCTCAAGAAAAATTTGATAGAGTCTAAAACGGATGTTTGCCGATCAAATCAGATCATAAAACACGCTCCAACCATAATCTAAAGATGGATGAATGCAACGAGTAGCTGCCAAAGTCGGACATCACAAAGCTAGTGATGTGCAGCCAGCGGCTATTTACGCTTAATATAGAACGGAGGAGCTGCGTGTGCTTCCGCGTTTCGAGAATGTGGAAAATTGTGAGGCCGGTAACATGTTGGCTGGCTTAGCAGATCCGCATAACTCTATATGCACAACTCTATGATGGTTGGCACGTCGAGGAGCAGAGCACCATATTTGTACTGGCAGTTCAATTCTCTCTGCAACTACGACCACCAGCCAATCTTTTTAATCCTGCTAAAAAAAAGCCCCCGTGTGGTGAGGGGGTTAGAGAATACCACCTCAGCAGATCAAAGCTTGTCGTATGAGGCGACTAGCAACGACATTGGGCTTTTTCGAGACCAGTAGAGCCACCCCAGGCCTTAAAAGGGTTGTGCGTAGGGTCTGTGGTTTCGGTCAAGTTCCTGCAAAATGGTCAAATGGAATCCCTATTAAATCAAGTTCAGTGAGTATTTCATGCATAAACTTTTAAATGCTTGGATTCAAATTTTGTTTTATTCTACTCTATTACTTTTTCCGGTAAGTTTTGGGTCGCTGATTTTGAATCCGGAAACCATTTAGGATTTCCTAGCACCGTTTTTGAATTATCACTATTTAAAAAAATTCGAGATTTCGAGAGTTGTGAAATCAGCAAATCTCATATTACTCGGGAACCTTACTACCGATCGAGATGAATTGAAGGTATTTAAATATTAAATCAATGTCTTTCGGACGATTTGTGTCTAACTTGATTAGATTTCAAGCTACAGGGCAATCAACTGAAAATATTTTGTCGATCAAGGATTCCACTTTATAAAATATATGCTCTTTGGAAACCCCAAACAAAATAAATATCGATATCATATCATCTATTCTTAACATCACTAAGCTTTGATTCAATTTAAAGAAGAAGAAAACTTTATCCCCAAGCAAGTGAAAATTTTCCAATTGCTACAAACGACATATAATATATAAATTTACTTTCAGCCATGAATAAGAAAACTACTTCCTGGGCCGACGAAGCCGCCAAAGAATACGTTGATGACTTGCCGCCGACAAAAGAAGTCGTTGAGGGCGACCTCAAGTACGTCACTGAGTACAAGTACAACAACGAGGGCAAAAAGATAAAGGTAGAGCGTACCTATAATATTGTAAAGACAACTGTACCAAAGTCCGTAGCCGCACAAGTGGGTCAAATTTGGTGAAGCGCGCAACGATGGGCCCGGCCCCAACTCGCAGACCACTGTGGTGGCCGAAGAGGTCTTTATGGTATATGTCGGCTCCAAGGAATTCGAACGCACATATGAAGGTAAAGGCGAAGTTAAAAACCTGGCCAAATGTCGCATATGCAATGGCGGACATTGGTCAATGAACTGTGCCTTCAAAGGCACTTCAATGGACACTCGCCAGCAGACGGAGAGCAAGGCAACTGCAGCAGCTGCAGAAACGTCCAAGTCGGGCAAGTACGTGCCACCGTTTATGAAGGGAATCAAGGATCCAGAACGAGAACGCGATGATTTGAATGGTATACGCATCGCCAATTTGCCAGAGTCTATAACCGAGACAGACTTGGTGGACTTGATCAAGAAGTTTGGGCCGCACACAACCATTTATATTCCACGCTATAAGAGCACGGGATTGGGCAAAGGTTATGCCTTTGTGAACTTCAAATATCCCAAGGATGCAGCAACTGCTATTAAGGTACTTAACGGATACGGGTACGATCACTTGATTCTCTCAGTGGAATGGTCCAAACGGTAAAAAGCCTAACACTTAAAGTGTAAAACAATTCAATCAATAATAAATAGAGGTTTAAAATGTTCATTTCAATATATCAGCTAAACAATAAAAATTGTACAATACTTATCGAAACTGCACAGCTTGGTTCACTAGGTGGCAACTCCACAGCAAACAACAACATTTGCATTTGCACTTTGTGTTTTGCAATTGAAATGTTTTATATTAAGACATTTTAGTGTCATATATTAAGTGTTTAGCTACTAATAGGTCTTTTTACTATATGTCCAACGTGCTTAGATCAAGGCTTGAGCAGCGTTAAAACCCTAAACATTGGCCCACTTCAAAATTGTTATTCCAAGAAAAAAAAGCTCATCTTAACTACGACCTGGTATACAACACCTCTTACAGGAAGTACCCTACAGTTTGCATCCATTCAAATTAGTCAAAATAATAAACATAGCTTATCAATTACCAGCTGCTCCAGAGAGCGAGTACAGAGCCAGTTGTGGCCATCACATCGAGCGTTACGCCACTCTACATCACTGCTTGCAGTAGTTACCATGTCAGCTATAGCCAAAGCAGATCAGTGCCAGGGAATGACGACAGTGATGGTTTTGTACATCTATAAGGAGGGATGTTCGCGCGAGATCAGAGTAGAAGCTTCACGAACAGGATGAATGCATAAAAACAAATTCCAAAAACGCGCCCGCTGCAAACGAAACCTAAACTAAAGGCGAACATTCATGAGGACTAGTATTAATAGGAGGACTAGAAGTAATATATAGAAGAACTGAAGGAAGCCACAAGAACAAGTTGATAAAGTCTAGAACGGATGTTTGCCGATCAAATCAGATCATAAAACACGCTCCAACCATAATCTAAAGATGGATGAATGCAACGAGTAGCTGCCAAAGTCGAACATCACAAAGCTAGTGATGTGCAGCCAGTCCCTGCAAAATGGTCAAGCGGAATCGCTATTAAATCAAGTTCAGTGAGTATTTTATGCATCCACTTTTAAATGCTTCGATTCAAATTTTGTTTTATTCCAGTTGGAGTACGTCACCTACCTAAGAAGAACGAGTTGTGGAGCCTACAATTGCCACAATTTTGCTTCCTTTAGCGTATACAAAAACATCAACACTGCATAACTATATAAAATCCAAAGACGGCATAAGTAGAGTCTGTTTGTTTTCCAAAGTAATCGGGCCTTACACCAAGATGTAAACGCCCAACAAGTCGCTTGGAATTTGGTTGCTTTCATCTATGAAATGGCAACTGCATGCTGTGTGACTTCTTCGGGTACGTAACTTGCATCATTTTACATGTGTATTTTCAGCTATTGAAATCCTACTTCCAGAACACAATATGCCTGTTACAACGCGTAATGGTGACGCGATGAACACCAAGCCTGGAGGGACGACTTTTTGTAAGAACTCCATTGACAGTGAAATTGCTCCACTCTCCATGAACCCTTGCTTCAAGCTGGTTTGAATTATTCCTGACAATCTTTGGAAAAGTCAATCCAAGCGCCCACAACACCCAAGTTGTCACTGAACGCGCGTGCTATGAAGCTGGACTTCACGCATCTCAACGTGCAACTTTATGCTGCAATTCGATTCCAAAGACAAAATTAGATTTTCCCTCCAGGAATGTTCGGATTGAATATGGAATCCATATGGATACGGAATATGGAAGCCATTCATTCTAAATAAAATATGCTTCTTTAAAGCAGGATGCCACTCACAAAATAAAAACAATTAGACCTTAAAAAATGAAAAGCTAGTTTAAGTATTTGAATTTCTAGTACCGGGTTCCAGATGTTTATATAATTCAACAGACACATTAAGCAGTTTTTTCCTGAATCTACTTTGTGGTACTGGATGTTGATCCGTCCTTGTACGATATATATATATATGTATATATAGATTGGTATAGATATAGGTATACATACATAGTAAACAGGCTTAATGTAACAGTAGGAAATAAATACATCTCCAAAATATGACCACAAATTATATTTTATTTAGTTTCAAAGTGGACAGAATGCAAAAATGTTAATTCCTCGATAATCTTAACTTAAATGAAACTGAAATTTAAGTTAACTTTAGTAATAAAATTTGTAGGCTAGCAGTGCCAGCAAGACAACTACAGAAACTCCCAAAGTCATCAGAAAATAGCGACAAAAGCCTACAGAACGAGTGGCCTCCTGTGGACGCGACGAATAGCGCTCCAGATTGAATACATGTAGCGAACTTGTAGGCGTGGTTTCATAGCGATCCAAATAAGTGGGTGCCAAAGTGCGCCGTGGGCGCCGATGCTTCAGGCGCATCGAACGTGCCATTTTGCGCGCGAATTCGCTGCAAAAGCGTTCATCATCGTCCGAGTCGGACCAAAGTCCTTTGGAATAAGTGGGTGGTGGCGAATGGTAAACTGGCTTGCTGACGTCATCGTTTTTAGGGTCGACAGCGAAGCCAACATTTAGCTTCTTCTTTGAGGATGGGGCCCAGCGTCCTTCTTCTGCGTCGGGTTTATACAAGTTAGAGCCCTCCGCCTTCGTCCCTTGCAATTTTGCAGCATCAGTTGGAGGTTTTATACAAGCATCGGACACACTCGTCACACCTGCAGCTGCTGCCACTGGCGACGCGTCGCCGCCATTTGGCAAAACATTACGACTTTCTTTGCCATCCAACATCGATCCTAGCACAAGCGGCTGCTCGGCAATTGTTAAGGAGTCCGAATTATTAGAATCTGCCATCATTAAGCTATATTTACAAGTTTGTAAAATTGATGCGCTTCGATTTTTTTCGCTTTGCCAAAAGCATACGTGCGAATAGAATAACTGTAAAATTTATCCAGTGTGTACACACATTCAAAAATATGAAATTAGCCACAGGGCTGCCAACTGTAAAGTCAACATTGCCATTTAGTTGTGTGTTGAAAAGATCTGTTTACCATTAAAATCAGCTGACCACCAAAATACTGATGCATATCAATGTCTCAATCTTGCACGGAGTCGATCAAGTTCAGTCATTTTTAAAATCTTGAATTATAAATTTTGTTTCATTTCAGTGGGAATACTCAGCTACGTAAAGAAGCAGCTACGAAGTGAAGGCATACGTCGTGTCTGTCAAAGCAATCGCGCTTAACACGAAAATGTAACCGCCCAACAAATTAGTTCGGATTAGTAGTATAATATAGAAGAACTGAAGAAAGCCTCAAGAAAAATTTGATAGAGTCTAAAACGGATGTTTGCCGATCAAATCAGATCATAAAACACGCTCCAACCATAATCTAAAGATGGATGAATGCAACGAGTAGCTGCCAAAGTCGGACATCACAAAGCTAGTGATGTGCAGCCAGCGGCTATTTACGCTTAATATAGAACGGAGGAGCTGCGTGTGCTTCCGCGTTTCGAGAATGTGGAAAATTGTGAGGCCGGTAACATGTTGGCTGGCTTAGCAGATCCGCATAACTCTATATGCACAACTCTATGATGGTTGGCACGTCGAGGAGCAGAGCACCATATTTGTACTGGCAGTTCAATTCTCCCTGCAACTACGACCACCAGCCAATCTTTTTAATCCTGCTAAAAAAAAGGACCCGTGTGGTGAGGGGGTTAGAGAATACCACCTCAGCAGATCAAAGCTTGTCGTATGAGGCGACTAGCAACGACATTGGGCTTTTTCGAGACCAGTAGAGCCACCCCAGGGCTTAAAAGGGTTGTGCGTAGGGTCTGTGGTTTCGGTCAAGTTCCTGCAAAATGGTCAAATGGAATCCCTATTAAATCAAGTTCAGTGAGTATTTCATGCATAAACTTTTAAATGCTTGGATTCAAATTTTGTTTTATTCTACTCTATTACTTTTTCCGGTAAGTTTTGGGTCGCTGATTTTGAATCCGGAAACCATTTAGGATTTCCTAGCACCGTTTTTGAATTATCACTATTTAAAAAAATTCGAGATTTCGAGAGTTGTGAAATCAGCAAATCTCATATTACTCGGGAACCTTACTACCGATCGAGATGAATTGAAGGTATTTAAATATTAAATCAATGTCTTTCGGACGATTTGTGTCTAACTTGATTAGATTTCAAGCTACAGGGCAATCAACTGAAAATATTTTGTCGATCAAGGATTCCACTCTATAAAATATATGCTCTTTGGAAACCCCAAACAAAATAAATATCGATATCATATCATCTATTCTTAACATCACTAAGCTTTGATTCAATTTAAAGAAGAAGAAAACTTTATCCGCAAGCAAGTGAAAATTTTCCAATTGCTACAAACGACATATAATATATAAATTTACTTTCAGCCATGAATAAGAAAACTACTTCCTGGGCCGACGAAGCCGCCAAAGAATACGTTGATGACTTGCCGCCGACAAAAGAAGTCGTTGAGGGCGACCTCAAGTACGTCACTGAGTACAAGTACAACGACGAGGGCAAAAAGATAAAGGTAGAGCGCACCTATAATATTGTAAAGACAACTGTACCAAAGTCCGTAGCCGCACGTCGCAAGTGGGTAAAATTTGGTGAAGCGCGCAACGATGGGCCCGGCCCCAACTCGCAGACCACTGTGGTGGCCGAAGAGGTCTTTATGGTATATGTCGGCTCCAAGGAATTCGAACGCACATATGAAGGTAAAAGCGAAGTTAAAAACCTGGCCAAATGTCGCATATGCAATGGCGGACATTGGTCAATGAACTGTGCCTTCAAAGGCACTTCAATGGACACTCGCCAGCAGACGGAGAGCAAGGCAACTGCAGCAGCTGCAGAAACGTCCAAGTCGGGCAAGTACGTGCCACCGTTTATGAAGGGAATCAAGGATCCAGAACGAGAACGCGATGATTTGAATGGTATACGCATCACCAATTTGCCAGAGTCTATAACCGAGACAGACTTGGTGGACTTGATCAAGAAGTTTGGGCCGCACACAACCATTTATATTCCACGCTATAAGAGCACGGGAGTGGGCAAAGGTTATGCCTTTGTGAACTTCAAATATCCCAAGGATGCAGCAACTGCTATTAAGGTACTTAACGGATACGGGTACGATCACTTGATTCTCTCAGTGGAATGGTCCGAATGTCAAAAAGCCTAACACTTAAAGTGTAAAACAATTCAATCAATAATAAATAGAGGTTTAAAATGTTCATTTCAATATATCAGCTAAACAATAAAAATTGTACAATACTTATCGAAACTGCACAGCTTGGTTCACTAGGTGGCAACTCCACAGCAAACAACAACATTTGCATTTGCACTTTGTGTTTTGCAATTGAAATGTTTTATATTAAGACATTTTAGTGTCATATATTAAGTGTTTAGCTACTAATAGGTCTTTTTACTATATGTCCAACGTGCTTAGATCAAGGCTTGAGCAGCGTTAAAACCCTAAACATTGGCCCACTTCAAAATTGTTATTCCAAGAAAAAAAAGCTCATCTTAACTACGACCTGGTATACAACACCTCTTACAGGAAGTACCCTACAGTTTGCATCCATTCAAATTAGTCAAAATAATAAACATAGCTTATCAATTACCAGCTGCTCCAGAGAGCGAGTACAGAGCCAGTTGTGGCCATCACATCGAGCGTTACGCCACTCTACATCACTGCTTGCAGTAGTTACCATGTCAGCTATAGCCAAAGCAGATCAGTGCCAGGGTACGACGACAGTGATGGTTTTGTACATCTATAAGGAGGGATGTTCGCGCGAGATCAGAGTAGAAGCTTCACGAACAGGATGAATGCATAAAAACAAATTCCAAAAACGCGCCCGCTCCAAACGAAACCTAAACTAAAGGCGAACATTCATGAGGACTAGTATTAATAGGAGGACTAGAAGTAATATATAGAAGAACTGAAGGAAGCCACAAGAACAAGTTGATAAAGTCTAGAACGGATGTTTGCCGATCAAATCAGATCATAAAACACGCTCCAACCATAATCTAAAGATGGATGAATGCAACGAGTAGCTGCCAAAGTCGAACATCACAAAGCTAGTGATGTGCAGCCAGTCCCTGCAAAATGGTCAAGCGGAATCGCTATTAAATCAAGTTCAGTGAGTATTTTATGCATCCACTTTTAAATGCTTCGATTCAAATTTTGTTTTATTCCAGTTGGAGTACGTCACCTACCTAAGAAGAACGAGTTGTGGAGCCTACAATTGCCACAATTTTGCTTCCTTTAGCGTATACAAAAACATCAACACTGCATAACTATATAAAATCCAAAGACGGCATAAGTAGAGTCTGTTTGTTTTCCAAAGTAATCGGGCCTTACACCAAGATGTAAACGCCCAACAAGTCGCTTGGAATTTGGTTGCTTTCATCTATGAAATGGCAACTGCATGCTGCTGTGACTTCTTCGGGTACGTAACTTGCATCATTTTACATGTGTATTTTCAGCTAATGAAATCCTACTTCCAGAACACAATATGCCTGTTACAACGCGTAATGGTGACGCGATGAACACCAAGCCTGGAGGGACGACTTTTTGTAAGAACTCCATTGACAGTGAAATTGCTCCACTCTCCATGAACCCTTGCTTCAAGCTGGTTTGAATTATTCCTGACAATCTTTGGAAAAGTCAATCCAAGCGCCCACAACACCCAAGTTGTCACTGAACGCGCGTGCTATGAAGCTGGACTTCACGCATCTCAACGTGCAACTTTATGCTGCAATTCGATTCCAAAGACAAAATTAGATTTTGCCTCCAGGAATGTTCGGATTGAATATGGAATCCATATGGATACGGAATATGGAAGCCATTCATTCTAAATAAAATATGCTTCTTTAAAGCCGGATGCCACTCACGAAATAAAAACAATTAGACCTTAAAAAATGAAAAGCTAGTTTAAGTATTTGAATTTCTAGTACCGGGTTCCAGATGTTTATATAATTCAACAGACACATTAAGCAGTTTTTTCCTGAATCTACTTTGTGGTACTGGATGTTGATCCGTCCTTGTACGATATATATATATATATGTATATATAGATTGGTATAGATATAGGTATACATACATAGTAAACAGGCTTAATGTAACAGTAGAAAATAAATACATCTCCAAAATATGACCACAAATTATATTTTATTTAGTTTCAAAGTGGACAGAATGCAAAAATGTTAATTCTTCGATAATCTTAACTTAAATGAAACTGAAATTTAAGTTAACTTTAGTAATAAAATTTGTAGGCTAGCAGTGCCAGCAAGACAACTACAGAAACTCCCAAAGTCATCAGAAAATAGCGACAAAAGCCTACAGAACGAGTGGCCTCCTGTGGACGCGACGAATAGCGCTCCAGATTGAATACATGTAGCGAACTTGTAGGCGTGGTTTCATAGCGATCCAAATAAGTGGGTGCCAAAGTGCGCCGTGGGCGCCGATGCTTCAGGCGCATCGAACGTGCCATTTTGCGCGCGAATTCGCTGCAAAAGCGTTCATCATCGTCCGAGTCGGACCAAAGTCCTTTGGAATAAGTGGGTGGTGGCGAATGGTAAACTGGCTTGCTGACGTCATCGTTTTTAGGGTCGACAGCGAAGCCAACATTTAGCTTCTTCTTTGAGGATGGGGCCCAGCGTCCTTCTTCTGCGTCGGGTTTATACAAGTTAGAGCCCTCCGCCTTCGTCCCTTGCAATTTTGCAGCATCAGTTGGAGGTTTTTTACAAGCATCGGACACACTCGTCACACCTGCAGCTGCTGCCACTGGCGACGCGTCGCCGCCATTTGGCAAAACATTACGACTTTCTTTGCCATCCAACATCGATCCTAGCACAAGCGGCTGCTCGGCAATTGTTAAGGAGTCCGAATTATTAGAATCTGCCATCATTAAGCTATATTTACAAGTTTGTAAAATTGATGCGCTTCGATTTTTTTCGCTTTGCCAAAAGCATACGTGCGAATAGAATAACTGTAAAATTTATCCAGTGTGTACACACATTCAAAAATATGAAATTAGCCACAGGGCTGCCAACTGTAAAGTCAACATTGCCATTTAGTTGTGCGTTGAAAAGATCTGTTTACCATTAAAATCAGCTGACCACCAAAATACTGATGCATATCAATGTCTCAATCTTGCACGGAGTCGATCAAGTTCAGTCATTTTTAAAATCTTGAATTATAAATTTTGTTTCATTTCAGTGGGAATACTCAGCTACGTAAAGAAGCAGCTACGAAGTGAAGGCATACGTCGTGTCTGTCAAAGCAATCGCGCTTAACACGAAGATGTAACCGCCCAACAAATTAGTTCGGATTAGTATTATAATATAGAAGAACTGAAGAAAGCCTCAAGAAAAATTTGATAGAGTCTAAAACGGATGTTTGCCGATCAAATCCGATCATAAAACACGCTCCAACCATAATCTAAAGATGGATGAATGCAACGAGTAGCTGCCAAAGTCGGACATCACAAAGCTAGTGATGTGCAGCCAGCGGCTATTTACGCTTAATATAGAACGGAGGAGCTGCATGTGCTTCCGCGTTTCGAGAATGTGGAAAATTGTGAGGCCGGTAACATGTTGGCTGGCTTAGCAGATCCGCATAACTCTATATGCACAACTCTATGATGGTTGGCACGTCGAGGAGCAGAGCACCATATTTGTACTGGCAGTTCAATTCTCTCTGCAACTACGACCACCAGCCAATCTTTTTAATCCTGCTAAAAAAAAGCCCCCGTGTGGTGAGGGGGTTAGAGAATACCACCTCAGCAGATCAAAGCTTGTCGTATGAGGCGACTAGCAACGACATTGGGCTTTTTCGAGACCAGTAGAGCCACCCCAGGCCTTAAAAGGGTTGTGCGTAGGGTCTGTGGTTTCGGTCAAGTTCCTGCAAAATGGTCAAATGGAATCCCTATTAAATCAAGTTCAGTGAGTATTTCATGCATAAACTTTTAAATGCTTGGATTAAAATTTTGTTTTATTCTACTCTATTACTTTTTCCGGTAAGTTTTGGGTCGCTGATTTTGAATCCGGAAACCATTTAGGATTTCCTAGCACCGTTTTTGAATTATCACTATTTAAAAAAATTCGAGATTTCGAGAGTTGTGAAATCAGCAAATCTCATATTACTCGGGAACCTTACTACCGATCGAGATAAATTGAAGGTATTTAAATATTAAATCAAAGTCTTTTAGATGGTTTGTGTCTAACTTGATTAGATTTCAAGCTACAGGGCAATCAACTGAAAATATTTTGTCGATCAAGGATTCCACTCTATAAAATATATGCTCTTTGGAAACCCCAAACAAAATACCATGTCGTATTTTGTTAAATATCGAATTAAATATCGATATCATATCATCTATTCTTAACATCACTAAGCTTTGATTCAATTTAAAGAAGAAGAAAACTTTATCCGCAAGCAAGTGAAAATTTTCCAATTGCTACAAACGACATATAATATATAAATTTACTTTCAGCCATGAATAAGAAAACTACTTCCTGGGCCGACGAAGCCGCCAAAGAATACGTTGATGACTTGCCGCCGACAAAAGAAGTCGTTGAGGGCGACCTCAAGTACGTCACTGAGTACAAGTACAACGACGAGGGCAAAAAGATAAAGGTAGAGCGCACCTATAATATTGTAAAGACAACTGTACCAAAGTCCGTAGCCGCACGTCGCAAGTGGGTAAAATTTGGTGAAGCGCGCAACGATGGGCCCGGCCCCAACTCGCAGACCACTGTGGTGGCCGAAGAGGTCTTTATGGTATATGTCGGCTCCAAGGAATTCGAACGCACATATGAAGGTAAAAGCGAAGTTAAAAACCTGGCCAAATGTCGCATATGCAATGGCGGACATTGGTCAATGAACTGTGCCTTCAAAGGCACTTCAATGGACACTCGCCAGCAGACGGAGAGCAAGGCAACTGCAGCAGCTGCAGAAACGTCCAAGTCGGGCAAGTACGTGCCACCGTTTATGAAGGGAATCAAGGATCCAGAACGAGAACGCGATGATTTGAATGGTATACGCATCACCAATTTGCCAGAGTCTATAACCGAGACAGACTTGGTGGACTTGATCAAGAAGTTTGGGCCGCACACAACCATTTATATTCCACGCTATAAGAGCAAGGGAGTGGGCAAAGGTTATGCCTTTGTGAACTTCAAATATCCCAAGGATGCAGCAACTGCTATTAAGGTACTTAACGGATACGGGTACGATCACTTGATTCTCTCAGTGGAATGGTCCGAATGTCAAAAAGCCTAACACTTAAAGTGTAAAACAATTCAATCAATAATAAATAGAGGTTTAAAATGTTCATTTCAATATATCAGCTAAACAATAAAAATTGTACAATACTTATCGAAACTGCACAGCTTGGTTCACTAGGTGGCAACTCCACAGCAAACAACAACATTTGCATTTGCACTTTGTGTTTTGCAATTGAAATGTTTTATATTAAGACATTTTAGTGTCATATATTAAGTGTTTAGCTACTAATAGGTCTTTTTACTATAATGTCCAACGTGCTTAGATCAAAACCCTAAACATTGGCCCACTTCAAAATTGTTATTCCAAGAAAAAAAAGCTCATCTTAACTACGACCTGGTATACAACACCTCTTACAGGAAGTACCCTACAGTTTGCATCCATTCAAATTAGTCAAAATAATAAACATAGCTCCATAAACGCGCCCGCTCCAAACGAAACCTAAACTAAAGGCGAACATTCATGAGGACTAGTATTAATAGGAGGACTAGAAGTAATATATAGAAGAACTGAAGGAAGCCACAAGAACAAGTTGATAAAGTCTAAAACGGATGTTTGCCGATCAAATCAGATCATAAAACACGCTCCAACCATAATCTAAAGATGGATGAATGCAACGAGTAGCTGCCAAAGTCGAACATCACAAAGCTAGTGATGTGCAGCCAGTCCCTGCAAAATGGTCAAGCGGAATCGCTATTAAATCAAGTTCAGTGAGTATTTTATGCATCCACTTTTAAATGCTTCGATTCAAATTTTGTTTTATTCCAGTTGGAGTACGTCACCTACCTAAGAAGAACGAGTTGTGGAGCCTACAATTGCCACAATTTTGCTTCCTTTAGCGTATACAAAAACATCAACACTGCATAACTATATAAAATCCAAAGACGGCATAAGTAGAGTCTGTTTGTTTTCCAAAGTAATCGGGCCTTACACCAAGATGTAAACGCCCAACAAGTCGCTTGGAATTTGGTTGCTTTCATCTATGAAATGGCAACTGCATGCTGCTGTGACTTCTTCGGGTACGTAACTTGCATCATTTTACATGTGTATTTTCAGCTAATGAAATCCTACTTCCAGAACACAATATGCCTGTTACAACGCGTAATGGTGACGCGATGAACACCAAGCCTGGAGGGACGACTTTTTGTAAGAACTCCATTGACAGTGAAATTGCTCCACTCTCCATGAACCCTTGCTTCAAGCTGGTTTGAATTATTCCTGACAATCTTTGGAAAAGTCAATCCAAGCGCCCACAACACCCAAGTTGTCACTGAACGCGCGTGCTATGAAGCTGGACTTCACGCATCTCAACGTGCAACTTTATGCTGCAATTCGATTCCAAAGACAAAATTAGATTTTGCCTCCAGGAATGTTCGGATTGAATATGGAATCCATATGGATACGGAATATGGAAGCCATTCATTCTAAATAAAATATGCTTCCTTAAAGCCGGATGCCACTCACGAAATAAAAACAATTAGACCTTAAAAAATGAAAAGCTAGTTTAAGTATTTGAATTTCTAGTACCGGGTTCCAGATGTTTATATAATTCAACAGACACATTAATCAGTTTTTTCCTGAATCTACTTTGTGGTACTGGATGTTGATCCGTCCTTGTACGATATATATAGATTGGTATAGATATAGGTATACATACATAGTAAACAGGCTTAATGTAACAGTAGAAAATAAATACATCTCCAAAATATGACCACAAATTATATTTTATTTAGTTTCAAAGTGGACAGAATGCAAAAATGTTAATTCCTCGATAATCTTAACTTAAATGAAACTGAAATTTAAGTTAACTTTAGTAATAAAATTTGTAGGCTAGCAGTGCCAGCAAGACAACTACAGAAACTCCCAAAGTCATCAGAAAATAGCGACAAAAGCCTACAGAACGAGTGGCCTCCTGTGGACGCGACGAATAGCGCTCCAGATTGAATACATGTAGCGAACTTGTAGGCGTGGTTTCATAGCGATCCAAATAAGTGGGTGCCAAAGTGCGCCGTGGGCGCCGATGCTTCAGGCGCATCGAACGTGCCATTTTGCGCGCGAATTCGCTGCAAAAGCGTTCATCATCGTCCGAGTCGGACCAAAGTCCTTTGGAATAAGTGGGTGGTGGCGAATGGTAAACTGGCTTGCTGACGTCATCGTTTTTAGGGTCGACAGCGAAGCCAACATTTAGCTTCTTCTTTGAGGATGGGGCCCAGCGTCCTTCTTCTGCGTCGGGTTTATACAAGTTAGAGCCCTCCGCCTTCGTCCCTTGCAATTTTGCAGCATCAGTTGGAGGTTTTTTACAAGCATCGGACACACTCGTCACACCTGCAGCTGCTGCCACTGGCGACGCGTCGCCGCCATTTGGCAAAACATTACGACTTTCTTTGCCATCCAACATCGATCCTAGCACAAGCGGCTGCTCGGCAATTGTTAAGGAGTCCGAATTATTAGAATCTGCCATCATTAAGCTATATTTACAAGTTTGTAAAATTGATGCGCTTCGATTTTTTTCGCTTTGCCAAAAGCATACGTGCGAATAGAATAACTGTAAAATTTATCCAGTGTGTACACACATTCAAAAATATGAAATTAGCCACAGGGCTGCCAACTGTAAAGTCAACATTGCCATTTAGTTGTGCGTTGAAAAGATCTGTTTACCATTAAAATCAGCTGACCACCAAAATACTGATGCATATCAATGTCTCAATCTTGCACGGAGTCGATCAAGTTCAGTCATTTTTAAAATCTTGAATTATAAATTTTGTTTCATTTCAGTGGGAATACTCAGCTACGTAAAGAAGCAGCTACGAAGTGAAGGCATACGTCGTGTCTGTCAAAGCAATCGCGCTTAACACGAAGATGTAACCGCCCAACAAATTAGTTCGGATTAGTAGTATAATATAGAAGAACTGAAGAAAGCCTCAAGAAAAATTTGATAGAGTCTAAAACGGATGTTTGCCGATCAAATCCGATCATAAAACACGCTCCAACCATAATCTAAAGATGGATGAATGCAACGAGTAGCTGCCAAAGTCGGACATCACAAAGCTAGTGATGTGCAGCCAGCGGCTATTTACGCTTAATATAGAACGGAGGAGCTGCGTGTGCTTCCGCGTTTCGAGAATGTGGAAAATTGTGAGGCCGGTAACATGTTGGCTGGCTTAGCAGATCCGCATAACTCTATATGCACAACTCTATGATGGTTGGCACGTCGAGGAGCAGAGCACCATATTTGTACTGGCAGTTCAATTCTCTCTGCAACTACGACCACCAGCCAATCTTTTTAATCCTGCTAAAAAAAAGCCCCCGTGTGGTGAGGGGGTTAGAGAATACCACCTCAGCAGATCAAAGCTTGTCGTATGAGGCGACTAGCAACGACATTGGGCTTTTTCGAGACCAGTAGAGCCACCCCAGGCCTTAAAAGGGTTGTGCGTAGGGTCTGTGGTTTCGGTCAAGTTCCTGCAAAATGGTCAAATGGAATCCCTATTAAATCAAGTTCAGTGAGTATTTCATGCATAAACTTTTAAATGCTTGGATTAAAATTTTGTTTTATTCTACTCTATTACTTTTTCCGGTAAGTTTTGGGTCGCTGATTTTGAATCCGGAAACCATTTAGGATTTCCTAGCACCGTTTTTGAATTATCACTATTTAAAAAAATTCGAGATTTCGAGAGTTGTGAAATCAGCAAATCTCATATTACTCGGGAACCTTACTACCGATCGAGATAAATTGAAGGTATTTAAATATTAAATCAAAGTCTTTTAGATGGTTTGTGTCTAACTTGATTAGATTTCAAGCTACAGGGCAATCAACTGAAAATATTTTGTCGATCAAGGATTCCACTCTATAAAATATATGCTCTTTGGAAACCCCAAACAAAATACCATGTCGTATTTTGTTAAATATCGAATTAAATATCGATATCATATCATCTATTCTTAACATCACTAAGCTTTGATTCAATTTAAAGAAGAAGAAAACTTTATCCGCAAGCAAGTGAAAATTTTCCAATTGCTACAAACGACATATAATATATAAATTTACTTTCAGCCATGAATAAGAAAACTACTTCCTGGGCCGACGAAGCCGCCAAAGAATACGTTGATGACTTGCCGCCGACAAAAGAAGTCGTTGAGGGCGACCTCAAGTACGTCACTGAGTACAAGTACAACGACGAGGGCAAAAAGATAAAGGTAGAGCGCACCTATAATATTGTAAAGACAACTGTACCAAAGTCCGTAGCCGCACGTCGCAAGTGGGTAAAATTTGGTGAAGCGCGCAACGATGGGCCCGGCCCCAACTCGCAGACCACTGTGGTGGCCGAAGAGGTCTTTATGGTATATGTCGGCTCCAAGGAATTCGAACGCACATATGAAGGTAAAAGCGAAGTTAAAAACCTGGCCAAATGTCGCATATGCAATGGCGGACATTGGTCAATGAACTGTGCCTTCAAAGGCACTTCAATGGACACTCGCCAGCAGACGGAGAGCAAGGCAACTGCAGCAGCTGCAGAAACGTCCAAGTCGGGCAAGTACGTGCCACCGTTTATGAAGGGAATCAAGGATCCAGAACGAGAACGCGATGATTTGAATGGTATACGCATCACCAATTTGTCAGAGTCTATAACCGAGACAGACTTGGTGGACTTGATCAAGAAGTTTGGGCCGCACACAACCATTTATATTCCACGCTATAAGAGCAAGGGAGTGGGCAAAGGTTATGCCTTTGTGAACTTCAAATATCCCAAGGATGCAGCAACTGCTATTAAGGTACTTAACGGATACGGGTACGATCACTTGATTCTCTCAGTGGAATGGTCCGAATGTCAAAAAGCCTAACACTTAAAGTGTAAAACAATTCAATCAATAATAAATAGAGGTTTAAAATGTTCATTTCAATATATCAGCTAAACAATAAAAATTGTACAATACTTATCGAAACTGCACAGCTTGGTTCACTAGGTGGCAACTCCACAGCAAACAACAACATTTGCATTTGCACTTTGTGTTTTGCAATTGAAATGTTTTATATTAAGACATTTTAGTGTCATATATTAAGTGTTTAGCTACTAATAGGTCTTTTTACTATAATGTCCAACGTGCTTAGATCAAAACCCTAAACATTGGCCCACTTCAAAATTGTTATTCCAAGAAAAAAAAGCTCATCTTAACTACGACCTGGTATACAACACCTCTTACAGGAAGTACCCTACAGTTTGCATCCATTCAAATTAGTCAAAATAATAAACATAGCTCCATAAACGCGCCCGCTCCAAACGAAACCTAAACTAAAGGCGAACATTCATGAGGACTAGTATTAATAGGAGGACTAGAAGTAATATATAGAAGAACTGAAGGAAGCCACAAGAACAAGTTGATAAAGTCTAGAACGGATGTTTGCCGATCAAATCAGATCATAAAACACGCTCCAACCATAATCTAAAGATGGATGAATGCAACGAGTAGCTGCCAAAGTCGAACATCACAAAGCTAGTGATGTGCAGCCAGCGGTGACATATTGGCTGGTTTAGCAGATCCGCATAACTCTTTATGCCGAGGAGCAGAGCACCATACATGTACTGGCAGTTGAACTCTGTTTGCAACTATATGTGTGGTTCTGGTCAAGTCCCTGCAAAATGGTCAAGCGGAATCGCTATTAAATCAAGTTCAGTGAGTATTTTATGCATCCACTTTTAAATGCTTCGATTAAAATTTTGTTTTATTCCAGTTGGAGTACGTCACCTACCTAAGAAGAACGAGTTGTGGAGCCTACAATTGCCACAATTTTGCTTCCTTTAGCGTATACAAAAACATCAACACTGCATAACTATATAAAATCCAAAGACGGCATAAGTAGAGTCTGTTTGTTTTCCAAAGTAATCGGGCCTTACACCAAGATGTAAACGCCCAACAAGTCGCTTGGAATTTGGTTGCTTTCATCTATGAAATGGCAACTGCATGCTTGTGTGACTTCTTCGGGTACGTAACTTGCATCATTTTACATGTGTATTTTCAGCTAATGAAATCCTACTTCCAGAACACAATATGCCTGTTACAACGCGTAATGGTGACGCGATGAACACCAAGCCTGGAGGGACGACTTTTTGTAAGAACTCCATTGACAGTGAAATTGCTCCACTCTCCATGAACCCTTGTGTCAAGCTGGTTTGAATTATTCCTGACAATCTTTGGAAAAGTCAATCCAAGCGCCCACAACACCCAAGTTGTCACTGAACGCGCGTGCTATGAAGCTGGACTTCACGCATCTCAACGTGCAACTTTATGCTGCAATTCGATTCCAAAGACAAAATTAGATTTTGCCTCCAGGAATGTTCGGATTGAATATGGAATCCATATGGATACGGAATATGGAAGCCATTCATTCTAAATAAAATATGCTTCTTTAAAGCCGGATGCCACTCACGAAATAAAAACAATTAGACCTTAAAAAATGAAAAGCTAGTTTAAGTATTTGAATTTCTAGTACCGGGTTCCAGATGTTTATATAATTCAACAGACACATTAATCAGTTTTTTCCTGAATCTACTTTGTGGTACTGGATGTTGATCCGTCCTTGTACGATATATATAGATTGGTATAGATATAGGTATACATACATAGTAAACAGGCTTAATGTAACAGTAGAAAATAAATACATCTCCAAAATATGACCACAAATTATATTTTATTTAGTTTCAAAGTGGACAGAATGCAAAAATGTTAATTCCTCGATAATCTTAACTTAAATGAAACTGAAATTTAAGTTAACTTTAGTAATAAAATTTGTAGGCTAGCAGTGCCAGCAAGACAACTACAGAAACTCCCAAAGTCATCAGAAAATAGCGACAAAAGCCTACAGAACGAGTGGCCTCCTGTGGACGCGACGAATAGCGCTCCAGATTGAATACATGTAGCGAACTTGTAGGCGTGGTTTCATAGCGATCCAAATAAGTGGGTGCCAAAGTGCGCCGTGGGCGCCGATGCTTCAGGCGCATCGAACGTGCCATTTTGCGCGCGAATTCGCTGCAAAAGCGTTCATCATCGTCCGAGTCGGACCAAAGTCCTTTGGAATAAGTGGGTGGTGGCGAATGGTAAACTGGCTTGCTGACGTCATCGTTTTTAGGGTCGACAGCGAAGCCAACATTTAGCTTCTTCTTTGAGGATGGGGCCCAGCGTCCTTCTTCTGCGTCGGGTTTATACAAGTTAGAGCCCTCCGCCTTCGTCCCTTGCAATTTTGCAGCATCAGTTGGAGGTTTTTTACAAGCATCGGACACACTCGTCACACCTGCAGCTGCTGCCACTGGCGACGCGTCGCCGCCATTTGGCAAAACATTACGACTTTCTTTGCCATCCAACATCGATCCTAGCACAAGCGGCTGCTCGGCAATTGTTAAGGAGTCCGAATTATTAGAATCTGCCATCATTAAGCTATATTTACAAGTTTGTAAAATTGATGCGCTTCGATTTTTTTCGCTTTGCCAAAAGCATACGTGCGAATAGAATAACTGTAAAATTTATCCAGTGTGTACACACATTCAAAAATATGAAATTAGCCACAGGGCTGCCAACTGTAAAGTCAACATTGCCATTTAGTTGTGTGTTGAAAAGATCTGTTTACCATTAAAATCAGCTGACCACCAAAATACTGATGCATATCAATGTCTCAATCTTGCACGGAGTCGATCAAGTTCAGTCATTTTTAAAATCTTGAATTATAAATTTTGTTTCATTTCAGTGGGAATACTCAGCTACGTAAAGAAGCAGCTACGAAGTGAAGGCATACGTCGTGTCTGTCAAAGCAATCGCGCTTAACACGAAGATGTAACCGCCCAACAAATTAGTTCGGATTAGTAGTATAAGATAGAAGAACTGAAGAAAGCCTCAAGAAAAATTTGATAGAGTCTAAAACGGATGTTTGCCGATCAAATCAGATCATAAAACACGCTCCAACCATAATCTAAAGATGGATGAATGCAACGAGTAGCTGCCAAAGTCGGACATCACAAAGCTAGTGATGTGCAGCCAGCGGCTATTTACGCTTAATATAGAACGGAGGAGCTGCGTGTGCTTCCGCGTTTCGAGAATGTGGAAAATTGTGAGGCCGGTAACATGTTGGCTGGCTTAGCAGATCCGCATAACTCTATATGCACAACTCTATGATGGTTGGCACGTCGAGGAGCAGAGCACCATATTTGTACTGGCAGTTCAATTCTCTCTGCAACTACGACCACCAGCCAATCTTTTTAATCCTGCTAAAAAAAAGCCCCCGTGTGGTGAGGGGGTTAGAGAATACCACCTCAGCAGATCAAAGCTTGTCGTATGAGGCGACTAGCAACGACATTGGGCTTTTTCGAGACCAGTAGAGCCACCCCAGGCCTTAAAAGGGTTGTGCGTAGGGTCTGTGGTTTCGGTCAAGTTCCTGCAAAATGGTCAAATGGAATCCCTATTAAATCAAGTTCAGTGAGTATTTCATGCATAAACTTTTAAATGCTTGGAATAAAATTTTGTTTTATTCTACTCTATTACTTTTTCCGGTAAGTTTTGGGTCGCTGATTTTGAATCCGGAAACCATTTAGGATTTCCTAGCACCGTTTTTGAATTATCACTATTTAAAAAAATTCGAGATTTCGAGAGTTGTGAAATCAGCAAATCTCATATTACTCGGGAACCTTACTACCGATCGAGATAAATTGAAGGTATTTAAATATTAAATCAAAGTCTTTTAGATGGTTTGTGTCTAACTTGATTAGATTTCAAGCTACAGGGCAATCAACTGAAAATATTTTGTCGATCAAGGATTCCACTCTATAAAATATATGCTCTTTGGAAACCCCAAACAAAATACCATGTCGTATTTTGTTAAATATCGAATTAAATATCGATATCATATCATCTATTCTTAACATCACTAAGCTTTGATTCAATTTAAAGAAGAAGAAAACTTTATCCGCAAGCAAGTGAAAATTTTCCAATTGCTACAAACGACATATAATATATAAATTTACTTTCAGCCATGAATAAGAAAACTACTTCCTGGGCCGACGAAGCCGCCAAAGAATACGTTGATGACTTGCCGCCGACAAAAGAAGTCGTTGAGGGCGACCTCAAGTACGTCACTGAGTACAAGTACAACGACGAGGGCAAAAAGATAAAGGTAGAGCGCACCTATAATATTGTAAAGACAACTGTACCAAAGTCCGTAGCCGCACGTCGCAAGTGGGTAAAATTTGGTGAAGCGCGCAACGATGGGCCCGGCCCCAACTCGCAGACCACTGTGGTGGCCGAAGAGGTCTTTATGGTATATGTCGGCTCCAAGGAATTCGAACGCACATATGAAGGTAAAGGCGAAGTTAAAAACCTGGCCAAATGTCGCATATGCAATGGCGGACATTGGTCAATGAACTGTGCCTTCAAAGGCACTTCAATGGACACTCGCCAGCAGACGGAGAGCAAGGCAACTGCAGCAGCTGCAGAAACGTCCAAGTCGGGCAAGTACGTGCCACCGTTTATGAAGGGAATCAAGGATCCAGAACGAGAACGCGATGATTTGAATGGTATACGCATCACCAATTTGCCAGAGTCTATAACCGAGACAGACTTGGTGGACTTGATCAAGAAGTTTGGGCCGCACACAACCATTTATATTCCACGCCATAAGAGCACGGGAGTGGCCAAAGGTTATGCCTTTGTGAACTTCAAATATCCCAAGGATGCAGCAACTGCTATTAAGGTACTTAACGGATACGGGTACGATCACTTGATTCTCTCAGTGGAATGGTCCGAATGTCAAAAAGCCTAACACTTAAAGTGTAAAACAATTCAATCAATAATAAATAGAGGTTTAAAATGTTCATTTCAATATATCAGCTAAACAATAAAAATTGTACAATACTTATCGAAACTGCACAGCTTGGTTCACTAGGTGGCAACTCCACAGCAAACAACAACATTTGCATTTGCACTTTGTGTTTTGCAATTGAAATGTTTTATATTAAGACATTTTAGTGTCATATATTAAGTGTTTAGCTACTAATAGGTCTTTTTACTATATGTCCAACGTGCTTAGATCAAGGCTTGAGCAGCGTTAAAACCCTAAACATTGGCCCACTTCAAAATTGTTATTCCAAGAAAAAAAAGCTCATCTTAACTACGACCTGGTATACAACACCTCTTACAGGAAGTACCCTACAGTTTGCATCCATTCAAATTAGTCAAAATAATAAACATAGCTTATCAATTACCAGCTGCTCCAGAGAGCGAGTACAGAGCCAGTTGTGGCCATCACATCGAGCGTTACGCCACTCTACATCACTGCTTGCAGTAGTTACCATGTCAGCTATAGCCAAAGCAGATCAGTGCCAGGAAATGACGACAGTGATGGTTTTGTACATCTATAAGGAGGGATGTTCGCGCGAGATCAGAGTAGAAGCTTCACGAACAGGATGAATGCATAAAAACAAATTCCAAAAACGCGCCCGCTCCAAACGAAACCTAAACTAAAGGCGAACATTCATGAGGACTAGTATTAATAGGAGGACTAGAAGTAATATATAGAAGAACTGAAGGAAGCCACAAGAACAAGTTGATAAAGTCTAGAACGGATGTTTGCCGATCAAATCAGATCATAAAACACGCTCCAACCATAATCTAAAGATGGATGAATGCAACGAGTAGCTGCCAAAGTCGAACATCACAAAGCTAGTGATGTGCAGCCAGTCCCTGCAAAATGGTCAAGCGGAATCGCTATTAAATCAAGTTCAGTGAGTATTTTATGCATCCACTTTTAAATGCTTCGATTCAAATTTTGTTTTATTCCAGTTGGAGTACGTCACCTACCTAAGAAGAACGAGTTGTGGAGCCTACAATTGCCACAATTTTGCTTCCTTTAGCGTATACAAAAACATCAACACTGCATAACTATATAAAATCCAAAGACGGCATAAGTAGAGTCTGTTTGTTTTCCAAAGTAATCGGGCCTTACACCAAGATGTAAACGCCCAACAAGTCGCTTGGAATTTGGTTGCTTTCATCTATGAAATGGCAACTGCATGCTGCTGTGACTTCTTCGGGTACGTAACTTGCATCATTTTACATGTGTATTTTCAGCTATTGAAATCCTACTTCCAGAACACAATATGCCTGTTACAACGCGTAATGGTGACGCGATGAACACCAAGCCTGGAGGGACGACTTTTTGTAAGAACTCCATTGACAGTGAAATTGCTCCACTCTCCATGAACCCTTGTGTCAAGCTGGTTTGAATTATTCCTGACAATCTTTGGAAAAGTCAATCCAAGCGCCCACAACACCCAAGTTGTCACTGAACGCGCGTGCTATGAAGCTGGACTTCACGCATCTCAACGTGCAACTTTATGCTGCAATTCGATTCCAAAGACAAAATTAGATTTTGCCTCCAGGAATGTTCGGATTGAATATGGAATCCATATGGATACGGAATATGGAAGCCATTCATTCTAAATAAAATATGCTTCTTTAAAGCCGGATGCCACTCACGAAATAAAAACAATTAGACCTTAAAAAATGAAAAGCTAGTTTAAGTATTTGAATTTCTAGTACCGGGTTCCAGATGTTTATATAATTCAACAGACACATTAATCAGTTTTTTCCTGAATCTACTTTGTGGTACTGGATGTTGATCCGTCCTTGTACGATATATATAGATTGGTATAGATATAGGTATACATACATAGTAAACAGGCTTAATGTAACAGTAGAAAATAAATACATCTCCAAAATATGACCACAAATTATATTTTATTTAGTTTCAAAGTGGACAGAATGCAAAAATGTTAATTCCTCGATAATCTTAACTTAAATGAAACTGAAATTTAAGTTAACTTTAGTAATAAAATTTGTAGGCTAGCAGTGCCAGCAAGACAACTACAGAAACTCCCAAAGTCATCAGAAAATAGCGACAAAAGCCTACAGAACGAGTGGCCTCCTGTGGACGCGACGAATAGCGCTCCAGATTGAATACATGTAGCGAACTTGTAGGCGTGGTTTCATAGCGATCCAAATAAGTGGGTGCCAAAGTGCGCCGTGGGCGCCGATGCTTCAGGCGCATCGAACGTGCCATTTTGCGCGCGAATTCGCTGCAAAAGCGTTCATCATCGTCCGAGTCGGACCAAAGTCCTTTGGAATAAGTGGGTGGTGGCGAATGGTAAACTGGCTTGCTGACGTCATCGTTTTTAGGGTCGACAGCGAAGCCAACATTTAGCTTCTTCTTTGAGGATGGGGCCCAGCGTCCTTCTTCTGCGTCGGGTTTATACAAGTTAGAGCCCTCCGCCTTCGTCCCTTGCAATTTTGCAGCATCAGTTGGAGGTTTTTTACAAGCATCGGACACACTCGTCACACCTGCAGCTGCTGCCACTGGCGACGCGTCGCCGCCATTTGGCAAAACATTACGACTTTCTTTGCCATCCAACATCGATCCTAGCACAAGCGGCTGCTCGGCAATTGTTAAGGAGTCCGAATTATTAGAATCTGCCATCATTAAGCTATATTTACAAGTTTGTAAAATTGATGCGCTTCGATTTTTTTCGCTTTGCCAAAAGCATACGTGCGAATAGAATAACTGTAAAATTTATCCAGTGTGTACACACATTCAAAAATATGAAATTAGCCACAGGGCTGCCAACTGTAAAGTCAACATTGCCATTTAGTTGTGTGTTGAAAAGATCTGTTTACCATTAAAATCAGCTGACCACCAAAATACTGATGCATATCAATGTCTCAATCTTGCACGGAGTCGATCAAGTTCAGTCATTTTTAAAATCTTGAATTATAAATTTTGTTTCATTTCAGTGGGAATACTCAGCTACGTAAAGAAGCAGCTACGAAGTGAAGGCATACGTCGTGTCTGTCAAAGCAATCGCGCTTAACACGAAGATGTAACCGCCCAACAAATTAGTTCGGATTAGTAGTATAAGATAGAAGAACTGAAGAAAGCCTCAAGAAAAATTTGATAGAGTCTAAAACGGATGTTTGCCGATCAAATCAGATCATAAAACACGCTCCAACCATAATCTAAAGATGGATGAATGCAACGAGTAGCTGCCAAAGTCGGACATCACAAAGCTAGTGATGTGCAGCCAGCGGCTATTTACGCTTAATATAGAACGGAGGAGCTGCGTGTGCTTCCGCGTTTCGAGAATGTGGAAAATTGTGAGGCCGGTAACATGTTGGCTGGCTTAGCAGATCCGCATAACTCTATATGCACAACTCTATGATGGTTGGCACGTCGAGGAGCAGAGCACCATATTTGTACTGGCAGTTCAATTCTCTCTGCAACTACGACCACCAGCCAATCTTTTTAATCCTGCTAAAAAAAAGGCCCCGTGTGGTGAGGGGGTTAGAGAATACCACCTCAGCAGATCAAAGCTTGTCGTATGAGGCGACTAGCAACGACATTGGGCTTTTTCGAGACCAGTAGAGCCACCCCAGGCCTTAAAAGGGTTGTGCGTAGGGTCTGTGGTTTCGGTCAAGTTCCTGCAAAATGGTCAAATGGAATCCCTATTAAATCAAGTTCAGTGAGTATTTCATGCATAAACTTTTAAATGCTTGGAATAAAATTTTGTTTTATTCTACTCTATTACTTTTTCCGGTAAGTTTTGGGTCGCTGATTTTGAATCCGGAAACCATTTAGGATTTCCTAGCACCGTTTTTGAATTATCACTATTTAAAAAAATTCGAGATTTCGAGAGTTGTGAAATCAGCAAATCTCATATTACTCGGGAACCTTACTACCGATCGAGATAAATTGAAGGTATTTAAATATTAAATCAAAGTCTTTTAGATGGTTTGTGTCTAACTTGATTAGATTTCAAGCTACAGGGCAATCAACTGAAAATATTTTGTCGATCAAGGATTCCACTCTATAAAATATATGCTCTTTGGAAACCCCAAACAAAATACCATGTCGTATTTTGTTAAATATCGAATTAAATATCGATATCATATCATCTATTCTTAACATCACTAAGCTTTGATTCAATTTAAAGAAGAAGAAAACTTTATCCGCAAGCAAGTGAAAATTTTCCAATTGCTACAAACGACATATAATATATAAATTTACTTTCAGCCATGAATAAGAAAACTACTTCCTGGGCCGACGAAGCCGCCAAAGAATACGTTGATGACTTGCCGCCGACAAAAGAAGTCGTTGAGGGCGACCTCAAGTACGTCACTGAGTACAAGTACAACGACGAGGGCAAAAAGATAAAGGTAGAGCGCACCTATAATATTGTAAAGACAACTGTACCAAAGTCCGTAGCCGCACGTCGCAAGTGGGTAAAATTTGGTGAAGCGCGCAACGATGGGCCCGGCCCCAACTCGCAGACCACTGTGGTGGCCGAAGAGGTCTTTATGGTATATGTCGGCTCCAAGGAATTCGAACGCACATATGAAGGTAAAGGCGAAGTTAAAAACCTGGCCAAATGTCGCATATGCAATGGCGGACATTGGTCAATGAACTGTGCCTTCAAAGGCACTTCAATGGACACTCGCCAGCAGACGGAGAGCAAGGCAACTGCAGCAGCTGCAGAAACGTCCAAGTCGGGCAAGTACGTGCCACCGTTTATGAAGGGAATCAAGGATCCAGAACGAGAACGCGATGATTTGAATGGTATACGCATCACCAATTTGCCAGAGTCTATAACCGAGACAGACTTGGTGGACTTGATCAAGAAGTTTGGGCCGCACACAACCATTTATATTCCACGCCATAAGAGCACGGGAGTGGCCAAAGGTTATGCCTTTGTGAACTTCAAATATCCCAAGGATGCAGCAACTGCTATTAAGGTACTTAACGGATACGGGTACGATCACTTGATTCTCTCAGTGGAATGGTCCGAATGTCAAAAAGCCTAACACTTAAAGTGTAAAACAATTCAATCAATAATAAATAGAGGTTTAAAATGTTCATTTCAATATATCAGCTAAACAATAAAAATTGTACAATACTTATCGAAACTGCACAGCTTGGTTCACTAGGTGGCAACTCCACAGCAAACAACAACATTTGCATTTGCACTTTGTGTTTTGCAATTGAAATGTTTTATATTAAGACATTTTAGTGTCATATATTAAGTGTTTAGCTACTAATAGGTCTTTTTACTATATGTCCAACGTGCTTAGATCAAGGCTTGAGCAGCGTTAAAACCCTAAACATTGGCCCACTTCAAAATTGTTATTCCAAGAAAAAAAAGCTCATCTTAACTACGACCTGGTATACAACACCTCTTACAGGAAGTACCCTACAGTTTGCATCCATTCAAATTAGTCAAAATAATAAACATAGCTTATCAATTACCAGCTGCTCCAGAGAGCGAGTACAGAGCCAGTTGTGGCCATCACATCGAGCGTTACGCCACTCTACATCACTGCTTGCAGTAGTTACCATGTCAGCTATAGCCAAAGCAGATCAGTGCCAGGGAATGACGACAGTGATGGTTTTGTACATCTATAAGGAGGGATGTTCGCGCGAGATCAGAGTAGAAGCTTCACGAACAGGATGAATGCATAAAAACAAATTCCAAAAACGCGCCCGCTCCAAACGAAACCTAAACTAAAGGCGAACATTCATGAGGACTAGTATTAATAAGAGGACTAGAAGTAATATATAGAAGAACTGAAGGAAGCCACAAGAACAAGTTGATAAAGTCTAGAACGGATGTTTGCCGATCAAATCAGATCATAAAACACGCTCCAACCATAATCTAAAGATGGATGAATGCAACGAGTAGCTGCCAAAGTCGAACATCACAAAGCTAGTGATGTGCAGCCAGTCCCTGCAAAATGGTCAAGCGGAATCGCTATTAAATCAAGTTCAGTGAGTATTTTATGCATCCACTTTTAAATGCTTCGATTCAAATTTTGTTTTATTCCAGTTGGAGTACGTCACCTACCTAAGAAGAACGAGTTGTGGAGCCTACAATTGCCACAATTTTGCTTGCTTTAGCGTATACAAAAACATCAACACTGCATAACTATATAAAATCCAAAGACGGCATAAGTAGAGTCTGTTTGTTTTCCAAAGTAATCGGGCCTTACACCAAGATGTAAACGCCCAACAAGTCGCTTGGAATTTGGTTGCTTTCATCTATGAAATGGCAACTGCATGCTGCTGTGACTTCTTCGGGTACGTAACTTGCATCATTTTACATGTGTATTTTCAGCTATTGAAATCCTACTTCCAGAACACAATATGCCTGTTACAACGCGTAATGGTGACGCGATGAACACCAAGCCTGGAGGGACGACTTTTTGTAAGAACTCCATTGACAGTGAAATTGCTCCACTCTCCATGAACCCTTGTGTCAAGCTGGTTTGAATTATTCCTGACAATCTTTGGAAAAGTCAATCCAAGCGCCCACAACACCCAAGTTGTCACTGAACGCGCGTGCTATGAAGCTGGACTTCACGCATCTCAACGTGCAACTTTATGCTGCAATTCGATTCCAAAGACAAAATTAGATTTTGCCTCCAGGAATGTTCGGATTGAATATGGAATCCATATGGATACGGAATATGGAAGCCATTCATTCTAAATAAAATATGCTTCTTTAAAGCCGGATGCCACTCACGAAATAAAAACAATTAGACCTTAAAAAATGAAAAGCTAGTTTAAGTATTTGAATTTCTAGTACCGGGTTCCAGATGTTTATATAATTCAACAGACACATTAATCAGTTTTTTCCTGAATCTACTTTGTGGTACTGGATGTTGATCCGTCCTTGTACGATATATATAGATTGGTATAGATATAGGTATACATACATAGTAAACAGGCTTAATGTAACAGTAGAAAATAAATGCATCTCCAAAATATGACCACAAATTATATTTTATTTAGTTTCAAAGTGGACAGAATGCAAAAATGTTAATTCCTCGATAATCTTAACTTAAATGAAACTGAAATTTAAGTTAACTTTAGTAATAAAATTTGTAGGCTAGCAGTGCCAGCAAGACAACTACAGAAACTCCCAAAGTCATCAGAAAATAGCGACAAAAGCCTACAGAACGAGTGGCCTCCTGTGGACGCGACGAATAGCGCTCCAGATTGAATACATGTAGCGAACTTGTAGGCGTGGTTTCATAGCGATCCAAATAAGTGGGTGCCAAAGTGCGCCGTGGGCGCCGATGCTTCAGGCGCATCGAACGTGCCATTTTGCGCGCGAATTCGCTGCAAAAGCGTTCATCATCGTCCGAGTCGGACCAAAGTCCTTTGGAATAAGTGGGTGGTGGCGAATGGTAAACTGGCTTGCTGACGTCATCGTTTTTAGGGTCGACAGCGAAGCCAACATTTAGCTTCTTCTTTGAGGATGGGGCCCAGCGTCCTTCTTCTGCGTCGGGTTTATACAAGTTAGAGCCCTCCGCCTTCGTCCCTTGCAATTTTGCAGCATCAGTTGGAGGTTTTTTACAAGCATCGGACACACTCGTCACACCTGCAGCTGCTGCCACTGGCGACGCGTCGCCGCCATTTGGCAAAACATTACGACTTTCTTTGCCATCCAACATCGATCCTAGCACAAGCGGCTGCTCGGCAATTGTTAAGGAGTCCGAATTATTAGAATCTGCCATCATTAAGCTATATTTACAAGTTTGTAAAATTGATGCGCTTCGATTTTTTTCGCTTTGCCAAAAGCATACGTGCGAATAGAATAACTGTAAAATTTATCCAGTGTGTACACACATTCAAAAATATGAAATTAGCCACAGGGCTGCCAACTGTAAAGTCAACATTGCCATTTAGTTGTGTGTTGAAAAGATCTGTTTACCATTAAAATCAGCTGACCACCAAAATACTGATGCATATCAATGTCTCAATCTTGCACGGAGTCGATCAAGTTCAGTCATTTTTAAAATCTTGAATTATAAATTTTGTTTCATTTCAGTGGGAATACTCAGCTACGTAAAGAAGCAGCTACGAAGTGAAGGCATACGTCGTGTCTGTCAAAGCAATCGCGCTTAACACGAAGATGTAACCGCCCAACAAATTAGTTCGGATTAGTAGTATAAGATAGAAGAACTGAAGAAAGCCTCAAGAAAAATTTGATAGAGTCTAAAACGGATGTTTGCCGATCAAATCAGATCATAAAACACGCTCCAACCATAATCTAAAGATGGATGAATGCAACGAGTAGCTGCCAAAGTCGGACATCACAAAGCTAGTGATGTGCAGCCAGCGGCTATTTACGCTTAATATAGAACGGAGGAGCTGCGTGTGCTTCCGCGTTTCGAGAATGTGGAAAATTGTGAGGCCGGTAACATGTTGGCTGGCTTAGCAGATCCGCATAACTCTATATGCACAACTCTATGATGGTTGGCACGTCGAGGAGCAGAGCACCATATTTGTACTGGCAGTTCAATTCTCTCTGCAACTACGACCACCAGCCAATCTTTTTAATCCTGCTAAAAAAAAGCCCCCGTGTGGTGAGGGGGTTAGAGAATACCACCTCAGCAGATCAAAGCTTGTCGTATGAGGCGACTAGCAACGACATTGGGCTTTTTCGAGACCAGTAGAGCCACCCCAGGCCTTAAAAGGGTTGTGCGTAGGGTCTGTGGTTTCGGTCAAGTTCCTGCAAAATGGTCAAATGGAATCCCTATTAAATCAAGTTCAGTGAGTATTTCATGCATAAACTTTTAAATGCTTGGATTAAAATTTTGTTTTATTCTACTCTATTACTTTTTCCGGTAAGTTTTGGGTCGCTGATTTTGAATCCGGAAACCATTTAGGATTTCCTAGCACCGTTTTTGAATTATCGCTATTTAAAAAAATTCGAGATTTCGAGAGTTGTGAAATCAGCAAATCTCATATTACTCGGGAACCTTACTACCGATCGAGATAAATTGAAGGTATTTAAATATTAAATCAAAGTCTTTTAGATGGTTTGTGTCTAACTTGATTAGATTTCAAGCTACAGGGCAATCAACTGAAAATATTTTGTCGATCAAGGATTCCACTCTATAAAATATATGCTCTTTGGAAACCCCAAACAAAATACCATGTCGTATTTTGTTAAATATCGAATTAAATATCGATATCATATCATCTATTCTTAACATCACTAAGCTTTGATTCAATTTAAAGAAGAAGAAAACTTTATCCGCAAGCAAGTGAAAATTTTCCAATTGCTACAAACGACATATAATATATAAATTTACTTTCAGCCATGAATAAGAAAACTACTTCCTGGGCCGACGAAGCCGCCAAAGAATACGTTGATGACTTGCCGCCGACAAAAGAAGTCGTTGAGGGCGACCTCAAGTACGTCACTGAGTACAAGTACAACGACGAGGGCAAAAAGATAAAGGTAGAGCGCACCTATAATATTGTAAAGACAACTGTACCAAAGTCCGTAGCCGCACGTCGCAAGTGGGTAAAATTTGGTGAAGCGCGCAACGATGGGCCCGGCCCCAACTCGCAGACCACTGTGGTGGCCGAAGAGGTCTTTATGGTATATGTCGGCTCCAAGGAATTCGAACGCACATATGAAGGTAAAAGCGAAGTTAAAAACCTGGCCAAATGTCGCATATGCAATGGCGGACATTGGTCAATGAACTGTGCCTTCAAAGGCACTTCAATGGACACTCGCCAGCAGACGGAGAGCAAGGCAACTGCAGCAGCTGCAGAAACGTCCAAGTCGGGCAAGTACGTGCCACCGTTTATGAAGGGAATCAAGGATCCAGAACGAGAACGCGATGATTTGAATGGTATACGCATCACCAATTTGCCAGAGTCTATAACCGAGACAGACTTGGTGGACTTGATCAAGAAGTTTGGGCCGCACACAACCATTTATATTCCACGCCATAAGAGCACGGGAGTGGCCAAAGGTTATGCCTTTGTGAACTTCAAATATCCCAAGGATGCAGCAACTGCTATTAAGGTACTTAACGGATACGGGTACGATCACTTGATTCTCTCAGTGGAATGGTCCGAATGTCAAAAAGCCTAACACTTAAAGTGTAAAACAATTCAATCAATAATAAATAGAGGTTTAAAATGTTCATTTCAATATATCAGCTAAACAATAAAAATTGTACAATACTTATCGAAACTGCACAGCTTGGTTCACTAGGTGGCAACTCCACAGCAAACAACAACATTTGCATTTGCACTTTGTGTTTTGCAATTGAAATGTTTTATATTAAGACATTTTAGTGTCATATATTAAGTGTTTAGCTACTAATAGGTCTTTTTACTATATGTCCAACGTGCTTAGATCAAGGCTTGAGCAGCGTTAAAACCCTAAACATTGGCCCACTTCAAAATTGTTATTCCAAGAAAAAAAAGCTCATCTTAACTACGACCTGGTATACAACACCTCTTACAGGAAGTACCCTACAGTTTGCATCCATTCAAATTAGTCAAAATAATAAACATAGCTTATCAATTACCAGCTGCTCCAGAGAGCGAGTACAGAGCCAGTTGTGGCCATCACATCGAGCGTTACGCCACTCTACATCACTGCTTGCAGTAGTTACCATGTCAGCTATAGCCAAAGCAGATCAGTGCCAGGGAATGACGACAGTGATGGTTTTGTACATCTATAAGGAGGGATGTTCGCGCGAGATCAGAGTAGAAGCTTCACGAACAGGATGAATGCATAAAAACAAATTCCAAAAACGCGCCCGCTCCAAACGAAACCTAAACTAAAGGCGAACATTCATGAGGACTAGTATTAATAAGAGGACTAGAAGTAATATATAGAAGAACTGAAGGAAGCCACAAGAACAAGTTGATAAAGTCTAGAACGGATGTTTGCCGATCAAATCAGATCATAAAACACGCTCCAACCATAATCTAAAGATGGATGAATGCAACGAGTAGCTGCCAAAGTCGAACATCACAAAGCTAGTGATGTGCAGCCAGTCCCTGCAAAATGGTCAAGCGGAATCGCTATTAAATCAAGTTCAGTGAGTATTTTATGCATCCACTTTTAAATGCTTCGATTCAAATTTTGTTTTATTCCAGTTGGAGTACGTCACCTACCTAAGAAGAACGAGTTGTGGAGCCTACAATTGCCACAATTTTGCTTCCTTTAGCGTATACAAAAACATCAACACTGCATAACTATATAAAATCCAAAGACGGCATAAGTAGAGTCTGTTTGTTTTCCAAAGTAATCGGGCCTTACACCAAGATGTAAACGCCCAACAAGTCGCTTGGAATTTGGTTGCTTTCATCTATGAAATGGCAACTGCATGCTTGTGTGACTTCTTCGGGTACGTAACTTGCATCATTTTACATGTGTATTTTCAGCTAATGAAATCCTACTTCCAGAACACAATATGCCTGTTACAACGCGTAATGGTGACGCGATGAACACCAAGCCTGGAGGGACGACTTTTTGTAAGAACTCCATTGACAGTGAAATTGCTCCACTCTCCATGAACCCTTGTGTCAAGCTGGTTTGAATTATTCCTGACAATCTTTGGAAAAGTCAATCCAAGCGCCCACAACACCCAAGTTGTCACTGAACGCGCGTGCTATGAAGCTGGACTTCACGCATCTCAACGTGCAACTTTATGCTGCAATTCGATTCCAAAGACAAAATTAGATTTTGCCTCCAGGAATGTTCGGATTGAATATGGAATCCATATGGATACGGAATATGGAAGCCATTCATTCTAAATAAAATATGCTTCTTTAAAGCCGGATGCCACTCACGAAATAAAAACAATTAGACCTTAAAAAATGAAAAGCTAGTTTAAGTATTTGAATTTCTAGTACCGGGTTCCAGATGTTTATATAATTCAACAGACACATTAATCAGTTTTTTCCTGAATCTACTTTGTGGTACTGGATGTTGATCCGTCCTTGTACGATATATATAGATTGGTATAGATATAGGTATACATACATAGTAAACAGGCTTAATGTAACAGTAGAAAATAAATACATCTCCAAAATATGACCACAAATTATATTTTATTTAGTTTCAAAGTGGACAGAATGCAAAAATGTTAATTCCTCGATAATCTTAACTTAAATGAAACTGAAATTTAAGTTAACTTTAGTAATAAAATTTGTAGGCTAGCAGTGCCAGCAAGACAACTACAGAAACTCCCAAAGTCATCAGAAAATAGCGACAAAAGCCTACAGAACGAGTGGCCTCCTGTGGACGCGACGAATAGCGCTCCAGATTGAATACATGTAGCGAACTTGTAGGCGTGGTTTCATAGCGATCCAAATAAGTGGGTGCCAAAGTGCGCCGTGGGCGCCGATGCTTCAGGCGTATCGAACGTGCCATATTGCGCGCGAATTCGCTGCAAAAGCGTTCATCATCGTCCGAGTCGGACCAAAGTCCTTTGGAATAAGCGGGTGGTGGCGAATGGTAAACTGGCTTGCTGACGTCATCCTTTTTAGGGTCGACAGCGAAGCCAACATTTAGCTTTTTCTTTGAGGATGGGGCCCAGCGTCCTTCTTCTGCGTCGGGTTTATACAAGTTAGAGCCCTCCGCCTTCGTCCCTTGCAATTTTGCAGCATCAGTTGGAGGTTTTATACAAGCATCGGACACACTTGTCACACCTGCAGCTGCTGCCACTGGCGACGCGTCGCCGCCATTTAGCAAAACATTACGACTTTCTTTGCCATCCAACATCGATCCTAGCACAAGCGGCTGCTCGGCAATTGTTAAGGAGTCCGAATTATTAGAATCTGCCATCATTAAAAACTTATTTTCGTGCTATATTCACAAGTTTGTAAAATTGATGCGCTTCGATTTTTTTTGGTTTGCCAAATGTGCGTCACTGCATACGTGCGAATAGAATAACTGTAAAATTTATTCAGTGTGTACACACATTCAAAAATATGCAATTAGCCATAGGGCTGCCAACTGTAAAGTCAACGTTGCCACTTAGTTGTGTGTTGGAAAGATCTGTTTACTATTAAAATCAGCTGACTTTATTTAACGCTCATTCAGTAAAAATAAAAAATAATCAATTCTGTATTTTAGGCAAATTTTCTCAGACGGAAGTTAGGAGATTAGTTTTTCTAGAAAAGTCTGCGGAAGAAACTTTTTTTATTCCATTACGTGTTTAGGACGTCCAGAGGACCAAAGAGCACGCGGAGATGCCACGCATATTACAAAATCGAGCCATTTCAAGTGTATATATCAAGCAGTTGGTCCAATTTATCGACTCCAAGTTTTGTTTTATTAAAGTGTTGTAATTTATCAGGTTTCTTCGATGGGTTATCTTTATATAAGTCCGTCGTAAAGTGATGTACTTAGAAGATAGGCGCAGTGATACTTTTCCCAAATATAAACGACAAGCGTTGCTTTATATTCCTGCTTAAAAACAAACTCTGAGTTAAATGCCCGTTTCCACATAAGATTTGCTTGGGTAGAAAGATTTGTTATTGAAACTGGAGCATCTAGAGTGAAGTGCTGCCGAACCGCTGTTTGTTTGTTTAAGAACTAAGAAAGCGTAAATATACAAGTCTGGTGATGTACAGTAAATGGTAAATATGTTTTAAGTTAAAATGTGTAAAGTAACCCTATTTCGCTTCTACATAAATACATAACTATGTTCATGACCGTTATGGGATTAGCTCGTAGAGTAGTCCGCAGCAACATCGAAACTTTGTATTGCGCTTTGTGTTAACTGTGTTTGCATATGTGTTTTCGCTAAGAAACGTCCTTTTAAACTCCAATTTGGTAGCTTCTCAAGAACCTTGTCTCGTCACTTGAGGAGCAAGTGCGTGAACCAAACTCACCGGTTAATCGCTGCATCTGCTGTTTTGTTGCTTAACAGAGTTATACTGCCCGTTTTTATGATAGATCCTGCTGTGAGGCTTTCCATGTACGGCTGATTTTGAAGATATTCTTTGTCACTGTTATCAGAATTGTATGAAGTCCAAAGGGCTGAATAGGATCTACTTAATTGTTTGACGCTGTCTGATGCAGATGTTCTTGGATTGTTAAACAATCTAATTGTTATGAACAGTTAAGAAGAAGAAGATTTCGAATCGTCCAACTCAAATCGAAGTGTTTTAATGTATCGGTTCAACGTGCCTAATCCAGTTGTAGGATTTCGAATTCTAAAAAAAAAAAAATGAATGAGTTCATTGCCTTGTAATTCTGTGTGAAACAAGCTGTTCTCTCACGATGGATTTCAAAACGTTTGTGTCTGGAGCCTTGATGGTTTCTAAGATCTGGGTATTTATGAGAACAGATGTACATATATAATGATTATAACGACTCGATTGTTGATCTGCTGATATGCCTAAATACTAAGTTTCGTTAATTAATGCATTTCCACGCACATACTATCTCTATTTAATGCGATAGTTTCACAGTTGTTTAAAATTTTCTTTATTTTCAGTTTCAAATTGAATTGTTAATTGCATTAAAACCGAATAGCAACAATGGTTAGCATGAAATTTTAAAGCATTTTCTTTTTATTTCATGTGTATATATATATATATATATATATGTGTGTATGTGCATACATTTTCATTGTCATTATCATCATTAAAAACGTGATTATCGATGTCATTGTCAATTCGATTGTCAACGAAATTGTCGTCATAAATATTTGATTGTTGTGCATCAATAAAAGCTTATGACACATAAAATCCATAATTTCAATTGTCACCAGCGGCACATGCTGCTCCTGGAGCGCACTCAATGGAGCTAGAGCTGGAGCTGGAGCTGGCGCTGGAGCCGGGGCAGAAGTGTGAGCAGGAAGTGCCCCATAAATACATACATAAATAAAGCAACGTTGTTGTTTTTGTTGCCGTAGTTGTTGCCGTAGTTGTTGTTGTTGTTGTTGCCTGCTGCTGTCTGCTGCCATAAATCAGAGCAATGGCGGCCAAAGCCGCGAGCCATTTGAATTTTGGAGGCAGCGGCAGAAACAGCCAGAAGCGAGAGTCGCGGAGTATGGAGCTGAAGCTGATACTAAAGCTAGATCAGGAGCAGGAGCGGCAGCCATGAACCGAATGGCATGGTGTTGGCAAAATGTTTCAGCATTCGAATTTATCACTGGAAACATTTGTCATGAAGGGCAGAGCCAAGGGAGCGTGGTTTTAAAGGGCAGCTTGTATTAATTTTCTATTTAAATCTTCATTTTGTACTTCTTCATTAATAATTGAAAACTTTTATATTGATTTCTATTAAATTATCATTTTAAATCATTATGAATGTTGTATGACGAAATCATACAGTTAGCACTTAATTAAGGCAACAAGAGATAGAGAACAATTGAGACGGAGAGACAAACTACTGAAACTACATAAATCAAGTTTAATTTCTGTCAGTACATTCAAAGTGCATTTTCAACTATTTAAGACATAATGTCAATGCCAAGTGACTTTAACCACAGCAACAACAACAAATGCGGCAAGTGGAAAATGACTGCGCAAAGCCGAAGTTTGGTTACTCTTTGCGCGAAAAACACACCACGTGCTTTGAGATGAAGGCAAGCAGCCAGAAGAGAAGAAAGATGCAGATAAAGCTAAACATAACGATGAAGAGAAAGAGAAACATGATCTACCTCGAAAGGGTCACGTGCGTGGACGAGCGGAGCAAGCAGGAGGCGGAGCCTTATGTACGAATTTGACTTGACTTGATCATTTAGGCACTTAAACGTTTTTGAATGAAAAGTAGCATTATGTTAATAAAACATGCCTTTTCCGGTACCATTTTCTAATACCGTTTGCGAGTTATCGTTATTTTGAAAAAATCGAAATTTCAAGTGTTGCGAAGTCAGCAAATCTCATTTTACTCGGGAAACTTACAATCAATCGAGATGAATTGTGTCTCGATTTGAAGCTAATTTAATATCAAAAAATATCTCTCAATCGGTTTTGTGGTCGCTGATTTTAAATTCGGAAACCATTTTGCATTTTCTAACAGCGTTCTCAAATTATCACTATTTTAAAAAAATCGAGCTTTCGAAAATTGCAACCGGAACTAATCTCTCACTAAAAATACTGTTAGTGAAGAAAACAGCTTAAATATTGTCAGTAACAACTAGCTCATAGTAGTTATCAACTAGTTTTCAATGGCTCCAAAGGAATATGTTGTTTTGCTCTTTTAATCACAGGAAATTTGCTATAAGAAGTGTATCAATTCTCATAAGAGTTAAATCATTTTTCAAGCTTTATATTTCGTCGAATTTTCGGTCTTTAATCGAGACCTCTGATGTCGTTTCATGACTATATCCTTTAAGGGGTTAGCTACACTTATTTTCGAAAAAAGAAAAATTCTTTCAAAAATCATTTCGAAAAAGGTGACAACATTTTGTGCGAAGATATTTTATTGCAGTTTCCAACAAAACACCTATGTCCTGTCACCACAGGAAATGATTCATTTGCAAAAAAAAAAAATTTCTCTTGATCGAAGGATTTAACGTAAACTAACATTTAGCCGTTTTGCTGATATCTTAGAATTGAGCTTTGTGAAAATTAAATGAAGGATTTGAAGTACAGGCTTTTGGAACTTGATAAACCAAAACGTTTTAAAAAACTTTAATTCGAGATTAAATCTGGAGTAAGTTTAGCTGAAAGTGGACATAAACTAGTAAAATCAACTTTGATAGTATTAAACTTTATCCATTGATAACAGCAGCAAGCGTAAAAATGTTTCTCTGAACAGAGCTTAGATAAGTGCAAAAAAATACAATGCTAAATATTTTTAGCTCTATGCAGTTGGTCACGTTCGCTATCGTAGGTATAACACAAATAGCTCAATCCACGCGTTTAATAACTTTTAATTTTTCGCTCACGGTTGAAATTCTGTCGAAATGCCAAAGATGGCCGCGAATACCAGTTTAATTTTTGGTCACGTTCGAATACATTTTCTAGTTGTCTTATCCTTGCAAGCTTACGTCTGCTATCAAATTTAACACTACATACACATGTATAGTGCTTCCAAAATTCTATTACTTTAACTTTTGTTCCAGTTGAAACTTTTGCATCGGTCACGTTCGATACCATGCAAATACACATATATACAACTAACTTTGTTATGTCACCAGCTGCCAGGGAAAGTCAATGTACACCTAGGATAATCAACAAATGTTAAGTAATTGGTGCGATATTATTGACATGCGCTGTTTGATAGTGTTGGTGGGAAGGCCTTCCAGGGTTTGGGTAAATGCATGTTAATCTATATCGCATAGCAGAATTTGTAATGCAAACGTCAGCTAAAAAGGACACGCGTTCATTTTAGGAAATGCAAAGCGAAGCAACTATTATACATATGCAATATGCTTGCATGTGTGTGGGTGTGTGTGTGTGTGTGTGTGTGCGACTGTCTATGAGTAATTCTCTTGCAAGCCAAACACCTATTTTGACTGCAAAATTTTGTAAGTACGAAAATATTCGTCTTAATTGGAACTTTTATGGTACAATTTTTGCTATTAGTTATCTTAATCCGAAATTTTCACAAAGTGTGAAAAAAAAATGCACGAAAGCATAAATATGTAGTTAACATGCAATCTATATATAAATACGCTAAGCAAAAATTCAGTGTGGTACCGATTACCTCTCAAATACGTACCTCTCAAATACGTGAAACCTATACCATTCGAAAGATAAAATGCTTTCGGTTTGCAGAATATAAGTTTCATCTGGATACGTGGCGTTTAAATTTGATTTTAAGTAAAAAAAAAAGTACTGTATACGTTAGAAAACAAACAACAACAAAATACATTGTACACACAAACGTTGTTATTTCGTGTTTTCTTTTCTCCTCTTCATAATCGGCTTTTATGAGAAAGTGTGTTAAGTCGTCGAATGTCGACGACAAGGCGAATAGTAGTATTTATAAATGAAAGGCGTCACTGCTTTACGCGCACCTTCTCCAATCGGTGAAACCAAAGGCAGCTATTGTACTCGTTACCTGATCCTATCCCTTCGTCGCCTCCCTTCAACAACCGCATTGAAGACCTTTTTCGCTGTAGCCGAATGTAGCCTAGAATGCCGTCATAGAGAGTTCGTCGTTGCCAAGGCGCAGAGGGCCAATGATCTTACGAAGTACTTTCCGCTCAAACACTCCAAGGGCATTTTCAGCAGACTGTGTCACAAGCCCGCTCCGGGGACACCGTTTTGATTCGATTGAGAAGATCAAAACCGAATCACTGAAGGCGCTCAGGCCATTCCGAAGTATAACTTTGGCAAGTGCTATGATAATTGGAAAATTCGTGGCCATAAGTGTATTGCAGCGGAAGGGTATTACTTTGAAGGTGATGAAATAGACTTGGAAGAATAAATAAAAACTTTAAAATATAACAATATTCACCTTTCAATTTGATCACGTTGACTACGCGTTCCCTCAATGGGCTATCAAATGCTAGATCCAACATGATGAGTATCGATTTATTATTCGTGGGTCTTGTCCAGGATATGTATATAGAAATATCCAGTAATTAGGCCCTGATAGAGTGTCTACAATGCATATATGTGCGCTGTGGTTTTCAAAACTGATGCAAAAGAAAAAATTTTGATTTAGAATGAATCATGGAACTGAAAACTACATCCAAAGATTATTCCTACATGCAACTTTCAATCTTCAAATAAAAGCATGAAAAAAGAAGAAAGCTTTTTCTAAACATACAATGATATCAAAACCACAATTTTCTTACAAAAATCAAGTCTATAAATGATCATTCAAAATAACAGATGTAATGTAGTAACTGATTGAAGAGTATCGATTGTCGCGAACATCGCTTACAAGCCCGCGTCCATCTCTAGCCGAAAACCATCAATATTAATGTAATAAGCCAATTAATGCATATTGAACGCTGAGCAAGCAAATGTTTTACAAACACAAACATGAAATTCACATGCATTGCACACATGCAAATACGGATTACATCCCAGCGGACCAAACGCTCGTATATGACATCGCTTACGAGTGAAATGCGAGATTGTACCTCACAAAACGCTTGCATTGCGATGCGGAAAAGATACCTATGAGATTTATATGTATTCGAGCAAAACTATTGTTTCCGTGTGTTTTGGCTTTAGAAATATTAGAAAAGTCTAAAAAAATAATACTTGGCAGTCGGATCCCGACTGCATATTAAAATCCATAAAATTTATAATTGTCCCTCTAAGAGCCACTGAGCTGTGAGAATAATCATGTTCGTCCATAGCTCTCACGTACCGAACACTTGTCGGCTATTTACACGGACACAGCCGAAGTGCAATAGCAAACATTCGTGAGCACATGCATGTCTCAACACATTGACAACTTTTCTCTGTCGACACACAAATACTATTGCAGATGCCGAAAGCTAACAGAGAAAACGTTCGTGAACAGTAACCAATTTGTATATATGAATGAAACTTATATTCTGCACATATGGTGAAAATTTCCTACACAATGACATAAGTTTCTGCCATATTTGTTGCCATATAGCTGGTGAAAAAGGGTGCACAAAATTTTCCTTAGCCTATTTATACCATAGATGGCTTTAAATTTTAAACCTTTTTATCGCAAAACACTCGCTGCAAAACTTGGTCTTTTGCAACATATTCTCCATCACAAAGCCTCCCTAGGTATTAAAATGTTCAGAGTGGGATCAACTCAAGAATTTTGGAATAAATAGGAATCAATTAAGACGGATTGCACCGCGTTGTATTGATTTTTTATTTCAGTGTAAGTATCGATTTTATGTTCTTAAGTTATTTTCCAAGAAATATCATAGTCTGGTCAAGGTCCAATCAGTTCTTGCCTGGATGGCTGTAATCTCCTACACAATACACTCGATAGCGCCTTGTATGCGATGGCAAAAATAATGCTAGCACAGTAGTTCGGCGCACATCGTGGGTTCACCCTTTTTTGAGGACAGGTCAGAAGACACCAAGCTTCCACTCAACGGGCAAGTTCTCATCTAGCCATATTCTGCGAAAGAGCAGATGCATGCACCTTACCAACCCATTGCCGTCAGTCTTGATCTGCTCAGAGGAGTGGCTTAGCTGCGAAATTAAACCATTTTTGGGGATTGACAAGCACCGTCATCAAATTATTAACGTCATCTGGCTTGTTTAGCGGATTTGCATTATTCATATCGAAACCGTATGTTTTAATTATACTTGAACATGTATCTAGGGTGGTTTTGCACATCGCATCGGATCCCAAGTTATTCATGACACTGGTTTTTGACAACTGTTGCGAGCAAAGTATCCAGATGAAACTTATGATTTGCAAACCGGAAGCATTTGATCTATCGGATGGTATAAATTTAACCTGAAAACGTTGTGTTATTGCGAAGTAATCAGTACCACACACTATATTTTTTCTTACCATATTTGTATACAAATGTTTTCAATTATTTTTTTTTCACTGCTAATCAAATTATAGAGTGAAATGTTTAACTAATCAATGTTGTGAGTAGTAAACACATCAAAATAATATGTATATTTACGTCACTTAAGAATATTGCTGATGCTGTTCACCTACCGGACACAAACTGAAGAGAAACCTAACTGCACACCAAACGAATATATGATCCAAATATGAAGCCATTTTGGTTCAGTGGTTCTCGAGTTTTAGAAATGCGTACCTCGCACGAACGATTTTATATATTCAGATAGCGATGTTGGTGACTGCGAGGTTCATATCGTGAAAAAGGTTTTGTTAATAACAGACAAATCTATGGTAATATTAAAAATTCGAAATTAACTCTGTCTGTGTGTATGTTCTTTTTTCACGCCTAAGCCATGGAACCAATTTTGGTGTAGAGATAGAATACAAATTAGGCAATATCTTAATCCCTTTCCCCCGTGACAGAATTTCGCGGCTTACACACACACCATAAAAGCTATTATCAAAAAAAATCGTATTTTGGCGGGCAAAAAATCGTAACCACCATTATCGTTGAATTTTGAAAAATAGATCGAAAACACTTATAAGTCTATGTGACACTTTTCGAATCATTATATTGCGTGGTGTGGCAGCAATTAAGGTAAACCGAATGTGAATACCGTTTTAATGAATGCTCACACGAGTCTCCATACCAAATTTTGTAACCCTAGCTCACATGTATCCATATAGTTGAAGAAAAAGGATGAAGAGGAGAAAGAGAATAGAAAGATATTGATACCAATATCCGTAGCTGGTTTTAGTTTTTGGAAAAGAGATAGAGAAACGTCAAGGAGAAGACAAGGGCAACGGGGGTTGGCAAGCAGAAGGCAGATCCCCCTATTTTCGTTATACAAAAATATCGAGTGAATGCTTTAATCTATTTTGGGCAAAACTAAGTTTTCCGGGTTCGCTAGTGTTCATATATTTATCTATTTTCTTCAGAACACTATAAATGCCAATACCCCCGAAATGGATAATTTTCTATACCCTATATACAAACTATAAAAGGGTATTATAGATTTGTGCAATGTATGTAACAGGCAGAAGGAGGCGTTGCAGTCCATAAGTGCCATGGGCGAAAATGATCAGGAGCAATAGCCAAATCGATTTAGCCATGTCCGTCCGTCTGTCCCTCTGCCCGTGTTCTAACATGTTTCTTAGACTATGAGAAAAAGAATTTTACCATAAGTTGCGCATTTTCCCGGAAAAGAGCAAGTTTATCGATTCATGTCAATAACGCACCCTCATCCTCCGCGAAAGAATTCGCGGTTTACACCCACACCATAAGAGCTATCTAATTGAAACTTGACACAGTCATGCACATTGTTATTGTTCATATGTTGTGTAAAAATGATTAAAGTGGGATAAAAACTTTAAAAGATAAAAGTACTTATGTGGCAATTTTAGGCCCCTCCTCCTATAAACTGCCATAAAATTTTACTTTTATAACAATTTTTGTAAGAGCCACCAAATTTCGTACGAAGACTCATGTGAAGTTTATAAACGAAAAAATGTTAACATTTTGCCAAATTATCCACCCAACACCTGCTGTCCAGTTACCTAAGTAACGCTCGATGGGTATCTTCAACGCTTTTATACAAAAATTTGCACAAATTTGATTTTTTTGGTAAAAATTGGACCGACTGTCTGCAACAAATTTTTGTCTATTCTATTTTTAAGGCAATTTCTGCGTATTTATCTATTGTCGTTGCTATTAGAACAGTAACATCAATCTCAAAACACTGACGATATCGATAGTTTCATCGATGTTTTGCCAGAACTAAAGGGTATTGTAAAACGTAGGTTGCCAACTTTTGTAATAAACAGCTTACTTCAAAAGATGTTTCTATTTAAATTTAATTTTTTTGTTATATATTCCATTTGTTTTTTTTTTAGCTGTCAGAAAATGTATTTATCCAAATTTATTGTGCATATTTTTTCAGGTCTTGCTTTACTGCCACAGATTCTCAGTCAGCAGGCCCACAGAGTGCAGAACTTTTCCAACATCGAGATCAAGCATCATATCAACCAAACGCTAGATGAGACCCAGCAATTGGCAACGCTTACGCAAAACAAACGCAATGATGATGAGTTCCAATTCCTACTCACTGGCGGCTATCGTCCATTAAAAAACGAGCTGGTGAAATATGTTGTATCGCTACGCATAAATGAGAAGAAATTTGGATATAATCATATTTGTGGCGGTTCCATCATATCACCAAAGACCGTCCTTACAGCAGCACATTGTCTATTTACCACGTGGGTAGAGAGTATTTTGGGTCTATATGCATTTCATATTCCAACTACTACACTCTCGTTGTTGCAGAAACAAAATACCTGCTAAATTGCTTACGGTTGTTGCAGGCACGCCCAGACGTCTATTACGCACAGAGCATACGCAGGTTATGAAAGTGGTCAAAACGGTAGCTCATCCAAAATATTCTGTGGTGGAGATCCTCAATGACATAGGCTTAGTTCTACTGAGTGATGCAATCAATTTGAATACCCCATTCGCGAGTGCTATTGCCATACCCTCTAAGGATACGTCGCATTTCAAGCCTTCTATGATTTGTTACTCCTGTGGTTGGGGCTTTATCTTAAACGTGAGTCACTTGTTATAATTGTCGACTTTTCTGATAACTTCTGTGCTGTCCTAGTGGGGGCTCGTGCCAGATGAAGCTTTGGTTGCGAATCTTTCTCTTGTGCCTAAAATATATTGTAGGGACAAAGGCCACATCTTATGTTCTTGGAGTCAAGGTGGCATTGGCCTCTGCTTTGGTGATTCGGGTGGTCCTTTCATATGTAACAATGAGGTCGTGGGCATAAACTCTTTTATTAACGGCGTCTGTGGCGATAATGACAATTATGGTGCCCTTACGGATGTATACAGTTATCGTGAGTGGATTTTAGATAATATGAGCTCGACTGAGAAGCAGCTTGTATCTATTTTTTGTACTATTATATGTTTAACCACACAAGCTGTCCTTCAAAGCTCTATATAAAATTTGTTAATCAGAATATACTGCTACAACTCAAATGTAGTTGCTATGAGTATACTTTACAATTCTCAGTATCTAATAGATGCCATCTATAAGCCGTGAAGTTGCATTCGTGTGAAATTAGTTGACGGAAACAAGTATCAAAATTTTGAAGATCTTTGAGCCTTTAAATATTTATTTAATAATTTAGCCCATTTAAATGCTTTCTATTGATTTTGATATTTGGGCACAATTATGTATACGCACAGTAAACCAAGTGACAATCAAGTACCATAATCAACACTAAGCATAATGGTAGACGTCACACTGACAGTATCTACAACTACAAATAGTTGCATATCCGGCCTTCACGCCTATATAAGCTTACTCCACATCGTGGCTCGGCCTTTTAAAATTCATCGCCAGTTAAGTGCGTACCATCAGTGTCGCGTGTCTACTTCATAACCTTTTAAAATCGAAAACACCTTTTGGAAATTAAAATTTAAATGGCATTCGATCTCAAAAGTAATTGAGTAAAAATGAATCAATGCTAATTTAACAAAACCCCGACTTTAACCTGCATAGGTTAACTCTAAGTGCCAGATACCAGGAAAATTCGATCAAGTATCATTTTTTGTCCGTATAAAATTGGCTTTAACAATTGGCGAAAATCTAACAAAAAAACAGCAGCCTCAGTCGACGGCGCAGTCGCAACGGCAGCGCCGCAACCTATGCAAAGCGCAGTCGCAGGTGATATTGCACACAGCGAAGGAGCAGAAAACGCGCGCAAAACGCGCGCAAAACGCACGCAAAACAACCACGAGACAGCAGCGCAGTCCAACAGGTTCGACAGAGCGGCGCTGTATTTTATTTGGAGCAGCTAATTAGCTTGCATAGGAGCAGAGACACGTATATACACTAACAATTGTACGGCCGTGCTATTGCAGTGCTGGTCACTTTCTCATACTATCTATAATGATGCGACTAGACGATACACTATAATTTATTTGCGGCTGATCAATGCATTGTTGGCATGGTTTTTTTTTTTGGTGTATTCTTATTCTATTTTGGAGTTGCTGAAATTTCTTTGGTAACGTAAAGTAAAGACAAAACAAATATAGTATATATATATATAATGTTTGCAAGACTCGGATATGATTTACTATAACTTAAAACATTTTAAAACCAAATTTATAGAAGAGACCATTCAGCGTGGGAAGCCCTTCTACACGGATTGGATGATGGTGAGTTTTTGGATGCTGGAGGTGTAGGATATCATATTTTCGAGATATGTCAAGTGATACAACCAATGGTGAAAAGTAGCATGCTCAAACTATTGTAAAGGGTATTTTAATTCGATCAGTGAGCGCTATTAATTTTACATTGGGTGCATCAGCTGGAAATTGACCTAAAATAAGATAAAGAATATAATCTTATAATGAAATTAAACTAATTAACAATAACATTTAATACTCCACCTATAATAATATTTAGCTCTTTAGTTTTTGTATTTGTCTAAGGAATGGACTAGGAATTAAGATGAGAATTGGAATAATATATGGATTTTTTTAGTATTAATTATGAATTTTTGTAAATAAACTCATAGTAATCATGGAATAGATTTTGATTAAACTGAACTTTAGGGAGTCTTCTTATATTGACAGCGCATTGGAGACTCAATGGTAGGGAGGGTATTGGGTATTGAAGCGCTATGTTGCTACAACATCTGAGCAACATCCGAATGACAACTGTTTGTTCTATCTGTCTGGTGGTACTAGTGTACTGCGTTATACTTTTAGCTGACTCTCTATTATGGCAAGGCCCCTTTATTTTTTTTATTATTTGTGTATGTGCAATGTTTATCCTCGGGATTATCAACGAACCCCCCACAGGCTGTTTTTGCTAGTCGTCGATAGGAGCCAAGGGATAATGTCGTGGATAGTGGCAATAGTGTGTTTTGGAATTCATAGTTCCAGATACAACATTACAACCATGAAAATGCATTACAATGACCAGTAGTTTTGTAACTGTGGTTTCGCTAAGGTGAAGCTCTTATACAGGGTACATATGATTCGGGAATGATTGAAGGAAGTTTTTTGTGACCAGGATTATCAGAACTCTTGCACAATGCTGCATGCTGTACCCATAGATTACGATGGCATCGTTTTTTAGGTTCAGAAAATTGTAACGGTTTGTATTTATGGCACACCCAAATGTGACGTCTGAGAACGTCAAAAAGTGCAATTGAAAAAAGGTTTTGGTTTTTTTGCTGTAGCGATTTGGAACGTCACATTATTGTGGGGAAGTCATAAAATTGTGACGAATTGCGACTATGGGGAAGTGGGGTTCTCTCATATCTAATAGGTTTTTAATTTTTTCAACCGATTTTGTATTTATACCTTGTACACAAAGTGTAAAAGGGTATTATAGGTTTGCGCAATGTATGTAACAGGCAGAAGGAGGCGTGGCAGACCATATGTTCCATGGACAAAAATGGTCAGGAGCAATAGTCAAGTCGATATAGACATGTCCGTCTGTCCATATGAACGTCTAGATATCAGACACCATAACAGGTAGAGGCACAAAAATTTACCAAAAGATGCGCATATACACCGAAAAGATGAAGTTTATCGAATCATGTCGATATCTTTCCCCATTCGGGGAGCGGTTTACAGCCGCTCCGTTCTATCTATCAACTCGAAACTTGATAGAGGTGTGCGTCGAGTTTATGTGCACGTTTCAAAAATGATCGAAATCGGATGAATACATCAGAAGTTATAGTCAAAAATATGCAAATTTACCTTATTTACTGCCACACCCGCCATATATTCAAAATTCAACGACATTGGCCCAAGAATACTGGAGTTATTAGCATAAAAGTAATTTTTGCCCCCACTTCCCAATAAGAAAACTTGTCTATTGGAACTTCCCAATAGGAAAATGCTTACGGTCATATTAAACTTGTAAAAAGAGACATAAAAGAAAATACTTTCGTTCCCATTTTACCGTATGCTGTATTAAGTGCTTATGGGGAAACTGGGGAAAGTCGGGCACTGTCCCGACTGTCTGCATCAAATTTTTTTCGTCAAGATTCATTTTCTTGAATTAAATTGGAACATGGGCCGAAGATTTTTTTATTTCGGATTCAATTACTTTAGAAAAACAAAACTGAAATAAGAAATCTGCGAATATCGAAAATCTTTGTCAATGTCATGACGAATAAAAGTAACCTTTAACCTTAAGCTACTCAACATCTCGATCGATAATTCGAAGAAGAACAGATTTTCTGGATACGAAATCAACGAAATGAAAACCGGAGTGTTGAGCCAATTCAATAAAACCAACAAATAAAACCTTTGCATAGCAACGATTCTGTATATTACCCCGAGACTTTAAGTTTGACTTCGTCGCTGGTGAATGCTAATGACGCCATTGATTAGAGCCAGGATAATGATATCGCTATAGGCTTTTAACGTGCCCAAAACTCTGCCAAAACTATGCAGTTGATAACAGAGCCATCGATGGCTACAATATGGGACGGTTTAGTTCTGGGAACTGCGTTTACGATGGATTCCTGATGTTCAAAATGCCATCTAGTAGAATTCGCTAACAAGGAACTAGGCAAGGAACTTCATGGCTCACGTTGGACTTCAACTGGCAGAGAGCGTGCTCGTAAGCAGCAGTATTAGACTCTCTCATAAGGAACATGCAAACATGCTCTAGAATATTGCTAATACACAGCATGGTAAAAGCAGCCATCATGTATGCGCCATCTATATGGCAGAAGACAATCCACATCCGGAGCTTTGTGCAAGGAGTTGCAGCTACATATAAATGTAATATTACACGGACACATACAAAGTTCGCAAATAACCGTCAACCTTTTCAGCGTGTCTGCAAAAAACCGGTTATTGCAGGACACAATAAATAGAGGGACGGTAAAAACCAAAGCAACACGGCTTGCTACGCAAAGCGTCAATGCTCAACCAAAACCATTTGTTTTCCGTTTCCTTTCACACAGGTTTGTCCGGGTTTTCAGTGAGAAGAACGATTTGAAAATATGTGTTGACAGGAGAAAAAACCAGCACGTAAGCGAAGCCGGTTTATAAACTTATATACCTCTGTATTAACAGACGCCGCAGCGAAATCAACTTTCATCTTACGTAAATCCTCAGTGGCAATGGGTGTTTTAGGAAATACGCACACAGAATTGGACACGATGAAGACCCAAACTGCCTTAGTTGTGGGTGCCAAGAGGAAGGATGTCCTAGTTACGTGAACGCAGCCATTGCGCGAGACTTCCTGGGACGTGATTGCTGCGCTCGCCAACACTGTAATGTCGCACCTGAGCGATATCGAGTTTTGCAGTTTCTTAGGGCTGGCTTAGAATAGAATAACCTTTGTGGGCACGAGTACCGTATCTGCTCTCTCTTCTTGACTAATTTTCGCTAATCTTAGACTTTAGTGGCATAGTTATTAAAATTAAAAATTATTTGCTAACAAATTTATACATGCGAATGCCTGAGAACCCATTTCTCTTATACCATCGACTTTTATTTTATTTAATTTTAATCCAATTTTTGCCCATTCTCACACACACACACACACGCATACAGATGGACTCAGGATGTTTTTTTTTTTTTTTTTTGACATGGCTTGTGGCAAAATATATTAAAAGCTACTTACAAAGTGCAGCCATGGTCACACATGTACACACACACACACACACACACACACACACACACACACACACACACACACACATACACACATACACGAATGCAGGTCCTTTTATTGCTCATATAATGCCCAAAATATTGTGGGCCGTGTGTGTGTGTGTGTGTGTGTGTGTGTGTGTGTGTGTGTGTGCATATGCTTGTGTATCTGTGTGTGTGTTGTAGTGATGATGCAAGTGATTCATGCGGAAAACGAGCAACAATTTCGGTTTACCAGACAGCAACGGCAGCAGCCCTAACAACAACAACAAAAATTTGATGCAGACAGTCGACAGACGGTGCCCGAAAGTAGAATACCCTGTACCCTTTTTTCTTTATAAACACTAAATACGGTAAAATGGGAACGGATGTATCCACTTTGATATCTTCTTTCATAAGATTCATTTTCCTATTGGGAAATTCCAATTGACAAGTTTTCCTATTGGGAAGTTGACTATTATGGGGGTATAAAATTACTTTTATACCCATAAATCCAGTATTCTTGGGCCAATGTCGTTGAATTTTGTAACACAGATCAAAAATACATTTGTCAATGTCTGTGGCAATTTTCAAATCAATATATGGGGGGGTGTGGCAGTAATTAAGGTAAATCGATTGCTGGCGAAGGGTGGGGGGGGGGTTCTATTGAAAGAGTTGGATGCAGCCTTAACGATTAGGATCACACGAGCCTCCACATCAAATTTTGTTACTCTAGCTCACATGTATCCATATCTACATGTAGTGGAATTATGAAGCAGTTTATAGGCGAGGGGTATTTTTGATGTATTTATCCGATTACGATAATTTTTGGAAAATAGATGCAAATAAGCACGACGCACACCTCTGTCGAGTTTCGGATTAAGCGAAGCGGTTGTAAACTGCGCAAATCTGTCACGGGGAAAAAGGTTAAGATATCGACATAATTCGACAAACTCGTATTTTTCCCGGCATATGCGCATCACGGATAGACGGACATGTCGATATCGACTCGACTCTTGCCTCTTAGTCTGCCACGCCTCCTTCTGCCTGTTACATACATTGCACAAATCTATAATACTCTTTTACACTTTGTGTACAGGGTATAACAAGGCAGCTGCAACGAGCAAGGCTTACACATGTTTGCACGTTGTTGCTGTTGTTGTTGTTGTGGTTGCCGTTGTCTCTGTTGTTGCAGCCTCATGTTCAATTTTATTATAAAGTTCATTTTTTTTTTGTTTTTCGCTGAGTGTAAATGAATGTGTTTTCCTTGTTGTTGTTGCTGTATAATTTTTATTACACATTTTAAGAACCCCACAATAAAACATATTAAAAATAGATTAAATCAGTTGAAAATTTACTAGACGAAGTCGTACTTTTCCATTGTATACATATGTATGAAATAATAGACCACATGACGTATACGTAATGTATACCATATACTATATAGTAATGTATTCCCTTTTAATGGTTTATACTAATGCAGTGTTTGATCTGAAATTTTAACTTCAACACATTAGACGAACAATTTGCCATAAAGATAATCTTATTGGGAAAGTAGTGCACCGCGATCTTTGGGTTTTTTTTTGTTGGATACAACTGATTTTCATACTTTGTGCTTTTTCGCGCCTGGTCGAATATATGTTGCTAGAACTTCTTCCCGAGCTTACAAGCCCCGTAAGTCCCCTCATGACTACAATGTACAGTAAACAATTGTCCAAGGAAGTTTTTACCCATTATGAGCGATTTTCTAGAACCTATACAGGTTGACCTGTCTGAAGCTTAGGGCACAGATCCAGTCCCTGATTCGTCTAAATCTCTGTTCAACGCTTAATAGCACCATTTTATGGCTAATTTGTCAGCATTATTTGGCGCCATCTTGCATTCGTTTATGCTACCTCTATTTTAAGCTTATTCATGTGCTACCATCACGGCATGTATGCTTCATACAAGATATTAAATACTAGCTGAACACGAAATAGCCGTCAATAAATTCATTGTTTATTTTCATGATTCTATACAAAGAATATATAATTTAGTATTATTTTGTGTTTTTTTCGGGGTTAGGTAGATGAAATTCTTCTTCTCGTTCCCATTCCCCTTTCCGTTCCCTTTCCTGTTCCTGTTCCTCTTCCTTCCCTTTTCTTATCTTTATCCTCTACCTCTATCTCTATCTACACTTCTAGCTCTATCTATGAGTAGACTTGTGTAGCTATTAGTAGACTTGTGTCGCTAGCGCAGATCTAGCGACTCATACAGACGGACGGGCTGTCGTACATCGTCTAATCGCTACCCGAGTCAATACTAAGAACTCCTGCTCATTGAACTTATGGTCTGCCACGCCTCTTTTTGCCTGTTACATACATCGCACAAATCTCTAATACCCTTTTACACTATGTGTACAGGGTATAAAAATATCTGCAATTAGAACCACCCTTGGAACCGAAGTGTGTCAACGTCGGCGTTGGGCTCATAGATTTCGCAATTCCATCGAAAGCGGTTTTCATTGCCAAAAAAGGGCCAAAGATCTTACGCAGTGCTTTGCGCTTATGCACTCCAAGTTGCTTTATAACCAGACCCTTCCTGGCAGGTTCTCGTTCAAGAGCCGACAAGGCTTCGCTAACTGATCGTTTGGTACGACCAATGATTTTAATCATCATCTGCAAATCCGAGTAACTGGACACACCCAGTATTATCAATTCCAATTTACTTCGCCACACAGAAAGTTGAAGAGGTTGCAGGAGAGGGCATCACCTTGTCGGAAGTCTAGCTCGGTATCAAAAGGTTCGCAGATGTTCTTTCCTATCTTGAGGGAGCTGCTTGTCTTGGTCAAAGTCATTCTGCACACTCAGACAATGCGGCATATCCGCGATCCCTCAAGGGGCTACTAAATGCTGCTTTATAATCGACATAAACTGTCGATTGGGTCTTTTCATGGATTTTGCGTCAAAAGTTAGACTTACCAGGCCTGAAGCCGCACGGATAAGGTCAAATCACACACACAGTACTTGGGGCATATCGTAGGGTCACACTTCTTGTGGTCGGCCCATTCGCTCTGCATCTTTACAGGAAGACGCCAAAGTACTAAATCCTTGAGCCAGACGCTGGACTTTATGCCTTACGTTTACAACAACAAAAACTGTCTGATATCTTAAATCGATTGGTCTCAAATCACACTTTAACCTTTGTGTAAACACATCTAATTGCCAATTGCTTGATTGCAAATATTAAATAAAGAAAAACTTTGCCAAATTGCAGTTCATGCGTCAAATAAACATGGAGAACTTAGTTATAAGATATTTCGTCATTTCTAAGACACCATGTTTACTGTGTGTGTGTGTGTGTGTCTAATAAATGAACGGGGTTTTTGTGTTTTTTAAGTGCCAAAACGCATTGAAAAGAACTCAAATGCACTCATGTGTATAATTCAATATTGGGAACAAATTGTTTTCAACACGTTTCATTAGATTTCACATTGCACATTCTAAGAGCAAGTGCATGCACATCTACACTGAGAAAAACTGGCTGTAGCTTATACGTATCCACAGCACAATTAATTGAACTTGGAAAATGTGGTGTTGCATTTTGAAGCTTAAGATCATATTTAGATCAATAAAATTGTTTATAAACTAAGTTTATACAATTACATCCGATATAGTAAGCGGTGTGCCAGAGATCTCAACTTAAAAAATAAGGCAATCATATGTTCACCTGTTCGATTTCCTATGCTCTCAAAGATAGTTCTGTCACGTTGACGAATTTCTCTTTGGTGGAAACTCCGTATAAAAAGCTATTTGGCATACCGAAAAATTGCTTTAGATTGAAATTTGCTTGAAAGAGATTTCAGGCACAACCCCGATTCTTTTCAATTACCAATTGAGACAACGATGTCTCCTTATAAAATTGCTAAGTTTTATATTATACTTTTTAAATAATCGTTTACTGATACCGTAAGTTGTCAACTTTGATACAAAAGCATTCCAGAACACAACAATTTTATGGTCCACTGTGCTGCTGTCTTGAGTAAGACGAATAGCGGCTAAAAAGAACACAAAAAAAAACAGAGTATGTGTGAATTATAATGGCATGCAGTGCAACGTATGGATGTAAAGGCGGAAAAAAAACAGTTCGTTTATTGCTGCGTTATTGTGCGCTTCTTGTCCTTTTTTTATATAGGTGTGTCGCTACGTGACAGTGTGTCGCGCAATATTGAATTCTAGTCCTTATTGAATTTGTTGCTATATAAAAAAGAAAAATAACATATTGGAGAAGTGAGCGCACTTTGTTTATAACGTTTTACAGCTTGGTAGAAAAGTAGGTATAAAATTTAAAATCCGTTCATTGAGCGTATTTAAAAGCTTTTTTTACGGAAAAAAAACACAAACTGGCTAAGAAAAAGCTTTGAGAACGACTTCAAAATAATATATTTCGGCTTCTTCTTCTGCTTTATATACAAAAATGATGTATACATAGTAAGTATGATTCTTCGCACAGTTTGGTTTTCGATTCATACAAACTAAAACACTTACTCTGTATATTTCTGCAATTAGTCTTTGCAAATTAAAATAGTGAAATTCGATACGCAGCTGTCTGCTTCTTCTTGGCGTGTTTACAAGTAAATATCTATATATAAATAGGCTAAGCAAAAGTGTGGTGCCGATTACTTCGCAGATAATGCAACAATTTCAGATGAAACCTATACCATTCGAAAGCTAAAATGCTTGCGGTTTCAGAATTTATGTTTCACCTCGATACGTTGCGTTTTAGATAGAAAAAATTTGATTTGAAGTAAAAAAACAACAAGAATATACATTGTACACACAAAACGTTGTTATTTCGTGTTTTCTTTTCTCTTATTCGTAATCAGCTGTTATGAGAGCGTTTATTAAATCGTCGAATAGTAATAATTAAAAACTCAAGTTAAAATTTGTTACGTAACGTATATATAATATTATAACTTGCATAGAATAAAATTTAAAGATTTTACGAGACGTTTGTCCAGATAAAATTAAAAATAGTTGTTTGTGGTTGCAGACAAAAACTTCATTTAAATTCTGTCACGTAACGTATTTTGCTTGCCTATGCCGTAAGACCATACTATGGACGACACATAGCCTATCATTATATTTATAATACGCGTGCCAACCATAAATCATAAAAAGGAAAAAATTAAGTTATTTTGTTTCCCATATGGAATATGTACTACTGTCACGTGCGTAGCCATAGAAATACTTACTATATATTTAATCAATATGCTATGCCACTTTCTATCATACCAACAGTTTATTCATACTTAAATAAAGCATCAATGAATTGACTGTAAAGAGTATCTACGCAGTCTCAAGTATCTACTCAATAAAAACAAAATATAAATACTAATAATAATATAATGGTTGAGTTTTCATAGTGTTATATATCATAATTCTACAACACGTTACTTTGTAGTTAGTAACCTTTAGTTTGAAAACATGGTTCAGGTTTGGTACTTAGTTTCAGGCACTCTGCAAACAACTATATGTTTTCTCTCAGTGCACGCAGCCACTTGCACATAGCAGCAATCAATGGCAAACAACTTACACGTACAGCAGAGTACGGCAGCTGTGGAACCGTAGAACATTTAAATTCAAAATAACAAACAACATGAAGGAGCATCATGAAGCCAGCTAAGGCACCATATTGAGGGCATCCAGCATCAGGCTGACATTACCAAAAAAAAAAAAAAAAAAAAAAAAAACCACCACAACTAGTCGACTTACTAACTCCGTCCGACCTGCTGTCTTCCTGTCTGTACCGGAACTCAACTTGAGTGACTGACTAACTGGCTTTGGCTGACTTTGGTGCGATTCGAATATTGTTTTGTCAGTGACAACTGAAAGATTGAATTGAACTTTGCATTCGTGAGTAAGCGCCGGGGGTCACTGTAATTGTAAATTGATGGCTTGAGTCTAACGAAGTTTAAGAGTGAAACTGCGATAGATAAGGAGAGAGACAAAGAGAAAGCGAATTGGGCACAATCACTCGATGTGAATTGTTGCGATCAATTTCGGATGCCACTCTATGCGATTTGTCTTGTGTCAGATTTGACTGTCAGAGCAGTTTGTTGTCCCTGTGAGTTTCCACCGCCACAATCGCACGTATACGCTGAGTTTATATGCACAAGTGCATGGATGTTAGTTCCGTTGAGAAGGAAAAACAAATCTGAGGTTTTCTTTTCTTTCCCCCCAAACTGCAACATGCATAATTGATGGAAATTCTTTAAAGCTAACAACTGCATTTCGCTGCAGAGGATCTCAATGCAAATTTGCCAATATATTTATTTGTATTATAGTATTGGAACTCAAATATGGCCAGAGATTTTGTTGCTATAATTGAATAAAGCGCGCCACTTATCCTTAACGTTGACCCTATAGAAAAGTCGGCACGATTTTTTTTTGGTGTGGAACAATCGATTTTCATATGTATGTGTGAAAATAAGTAGATTTTTTGCGATCTTTGCGATTTTCAAGATTTTTACATATTCGATGGAGAAGATAGCAAATAATTTCATATAAGCGATACTTCGTATCCACTACTTATACTAGAGATCACTATTTCAGGTAAACAAGATGCGCAAGTAAAAATCCGGCAAAGTCATCATCATGTCACATTCATCTTCTTTTTTTTTGGCTTATGAAATTTTAAGTACATATGGCTACCAGGTAAGTAGTGAATTTGCTACTTCTACAGGGCGGCTGTACCGGGAAACGCGACGAAGGAGTAGTCCGTGTCAAATATTATGTAGTTACGCCGAAATCAATATCATATCTTAATTGACTGCCGTCTAGAGCGATGTGTCTCTTTGCCGCTTGTTTTTGTTGCCAGATTGGGGATACACGTATGTGGACACACACAAACATATGGCTAGATATAATAATTAAAAAGGTATAGATAAGAGATAGAGAACGTTTAGATTAGATAGATCACAAGACATTGGGAGTGCTTTGGGCCAGATTAAGGAAACGAGCAGCCTCGACTGTGAGCTATGCTAGCGGGACCAAGACCGCAGAGAGGCAACATATTCAAGGCTTCGGGGTTTACCCTGGATAAGTGCTTAGGATTGTGGAGACTCCCGAGCGTAACTAAGCCAGGGTGGATCTCTTATATCTGGCGAGCTACCGTTCCGAGGTATCCATCATTGGTAATCTTCCATCCAGTGCATACAGCGTTAGGGCTTGAGTGCTATACCACAGCCTTGACAGTCTCTTTATGTAATATAGAGAGTTCATCGCTCATTGGATGAGAGAGTGAGATCACATGGGCAATGGTGGTTAGTTCACGTGGGAAATCATGGAGGACATTGTGCGATTCGGTTGGGAGTCGTCAGTAGATTTTAAAAGGAACTGGCTAGCGAGAAAGAGATAGTGCTCCCTGACGGGGAGCCTAAACGCATGGCAACCTGGGACGACTCTGAAAGTAGCATTCTGCACAGTTTGGAGCGGAGTTTCTCTACTGAGTGTTGCTCAGTGCAGGGCACCAAACCGACTGATGGATTTCCAGGTCGTGACTACAGTCTCTTTATCCTTACCAGGCGCCCACAAGATTTCGCTTGATATTAGAATCTATTATAAAATTAAGCAAGTCGCATAGGGTAGCTGGCGCGACAACTTACGGCGATATTACCCTGCTTGCAAATGGAGCGAGATACAAATCACACGGTCTCGCTTGAAAATCTCGCTTTGTGTAAGAGGCGCCTTAGCCACGGACAACGCCTTTCGAGTGCTTAGAAAACTGTAAGAGGTTTTCAAAGGACACAGGAAAAATCTTGGGATATCTCTCTATAGGAAGAGTACTACCGCCTATGATGATATTTAGGTCAATAGAGTAATTTTTTATCTTTTATCTCTTGAAGGTCTTCAATGCGGGTGTCGAAGGGAGGCGACGAGCTGGAAGGACCAGGTTCTGAGCACACTAGCTACCTTTGATATTACCGATCTCTGCGCAAAGCAGAGACGCCTGGAGGAATGCTTTACACCAGGCCGTAACCCGGTAACGGGTTGCTATGGCCAGTTAAAAAGATTAAGAGATCTCTTTGGTCCATGTGGCGAAGGGTTTCCAAAAAAAGAGGTGAGGATCAGTAGGTATTCGTGGATGCTGCTACTGCTGTATCACGATAAGAGGCTGCAATGGAGCAGTCGTCGGCATAAGAAACGAGTTTTGCTCTCTGAGGTTGGGAAGGCATCTTACAATTGTAATAATTGAAAAGTATAGGATAGAGGACTATCACTTATGGTACTCCTTTCTTGCATTTCCTGTACTTTGATGAGGTCCCACGGAACTCCTTCGACCATGAAAATTACACGCCTGGCACAGAGGGAGCGGGGAGTGAAAAATTAAGCTTAAAGGTTAGGTTAAAGCTCATTGTGCTCCTGCCGACACTGAAACCATGCAAAAAACGAAGAACTTTTAAGAGTTGATAGAAAAAATTGACACAGTTGAAAGTTTCGAAGCGCTTCGAATTGGAAAATCAGTTAAAATGACTATTAAAAGGCATTCCCGACAATAGCAATTGATCGATCAGTCAGTGTCGAAATATTCGCTAAGAATCTATTATATTCAGATGAGACTGAAAATATAGAAATTTTTTAGTTTTGAAAACAAGTTTTTATTTTGGAGGTGATTTCCGTATGGTCGAAATCGTATGAGAAAGTTTTAAGAACATTCAATTACCTTACACTTTAGGGTTTATTAATCGGTGAATTTGCGTTAACTCAAAAATCATGCTAGAACCTTGCCTAACTGGCATTCCGCTTACCCAAAATTTATATTTTAACTGAGCACATTGAGTTGAGGTCAAATATGTTGCCTAATAGTACTAGTGAATCCGAAGTAGAAAACTTCTGTCGTAGCAGCCGAGTAACTTTTCCAAGATAGAAATCGAAAACTTTCTCAGCGCAAAGATACTGAAATTGATCTTTGAAATACATACATTTTGGAATACACAAAAACCGGCGCAAACCAATTTGTACTCGTATTATTTGATTTCCGGCGTAAACATAACAGTCCCGACTGACTGCACAAGTTTTAAGTCAGGGAATCCAATACCATCCAACTTGAAGTCTGAATACAAGAATTGCTTGGCGTCGTCCTGCAGCACACCTCCGTGTCCGTGTCCGTGTCCTGGCAGGGGCAAACTCAAGTGCCTTAAATTTACTTCCGCCAAGCAATTCACTTGACGTAACGGCGCATTCAGTGTGTGTGTGCGTGTGTGTGTGCGTGTGTGTGTGTGTGTGTGTGTGTGTGTGTGTGTGTGTGTGTGTGTGTGTGTGTGTGTGTGTGTGTGTGTGTGTGTGTGTGTGTGTGTGTGTGTGTGTGTGTGTGTGTGTGTGTGTGTGTGTGTGTGTGTGTGTGTGTGTGTTTGTACTGTGTGCATTAAGTCGGCTACTTAACGTCTTCTTGCTTTGCTTCACGCCAACTTTTACTTCATATTTTTGGCAGTTGTTTCTGTTGTTTTGGGCGCTTTATTGTATTATATTGTATTGTCGTCTGTCGTCTGCCGCTTGCCACAGTTTGTTGCTTTAATCTTGAGAATGTGGCAAGAAGAACGAGAGCAACGTCTCCCCCTCGACTCATTATACGCTTAATTTTCGCTTTTCATTTTCAATTGCCATAATTTAGTTTTATTTTTCACAATTCCTGTGCTTCATATGCCATCCACCTGCCGCAAAACTTTTTCCACTTGCCACAAAAAAGCGCACAACCCAAAATATATATATATATATGTACGTATTTTCATTTTAAGACCAAGCTGCGTCTGATTACATCATAAGAAATGCGTAATAATTGCGTTAACATAACGGCGGCCACATTCACCCGGAGCACCCAAAACTTTTAGCCGGAGACACTTCATTCATGCCGCATAGACAGTGCAGGGATTGTTGCATGCCACGGCAGCAACAACAACAACAACATCAACAGCAAAGGGAAAACTTTAGCCAAATCGTGAAATTAAAATAAAAGGCAAACATGCGCCAAAAACTTTTTCTTTCTTCGAGTTAATTTTATATTTTTTAATATAGTAAAGCGTTCATTTGTTTAATTAAATTTATGTGCTCATCTAGTTTTAGTGTAAAACTCTTTTGGCCCATTTTTCTTATTACTATTGTATTCATTTAAAACAAATTAAGTTGTTTTTGGGCGCAATTACTTGAATAGAGTTAATACTGCGAGGCCAACACCTGAATAAGCGGATAGATTTCAATATTTTGGCATATTATATCACGACACACCGCATAAAAAAAAAACACAACAACCCAGACTCATATTGCAATATTCTGAGCTTTCTCTCTACACTCTAATTTAGCAAGTCGACCCGGTGTGACGGCCAAGAAATTCACTGAATGAATTGCATGCTCTTTGTGCTCATAACGTGTTGCAAAACATTGAAAAGCTAAATTTTTTATCAAAAACCTTCAATAGTCCTGAAACCATTTATAAATTTTTATTTAACCCTTTCGTGACTGTGGGTACAAAACGTCCCACCAAATTTTAAACTCGAATAACACTGTGAAAATACACCCGAAAAATAATATAGTATGGGTTGTAGATCTGGTCGAGTAGAACTCAAAACAATTCACTTTTTTCTGGGGAACCCTCCAATTTTTGTTTTATTGAGAAAGAACCGTTTTTTTTTTACTTTACAAATCTTTTTGTCACTCAGCCATTTTTCTAACAATTTTCCTTATTTAGTATGTTTTAGAAAGGGGAAAGGCGTATCTTTCTAAATCTATATAGAGTAAGACTGGTTTTTCGTAACTAAATAGGGATTTTTTCAATCTAATCTAAAATGTTCAAGCAAAAAACTAATTTTTTGAAATTCTAACGACATTGACCGCATTTTTTTCATGAGAAAAGGTTATATATTAATACCTCAAACGAGAGTTCACATATAAAAATCGATCAAGAATTACCCCAGTTAAGAGTTAAAATAAAAAATACTAAAAACATAACATCGCCTGAAAAGTTCCCCGTCCGACACGTACGTAAATTTTACTAGCCTCCAAATAGCTGCCAAAGTTAGAAAAATGTGTAATATGTACTTGGGAAATTTTTAGATTTAATTTGAAAATACTTCATATATTGGGAAAGATACATTTTTTCCCCTTTCTAAAAGAGTAATTAATAGATTGGGTCATATTGTCCTATACCCATTATTTGGTGGGACACATTGTTCCAAACCAATTTTTGGACTTATAGTCCCAATACATTTTTACGTACGATAAATTATCTCAATTTATATTGAGATGTCAAAAGGAAACTAACACTTGAAGATCTTGAGCTCATTGTAAGCGAAGATGACTCGGATGTCGATTTTGACGATTCGGAAACTGAAGCTACGGAGAGCTCTAAAGAAACCGATTCGCATCAGCGACTGATGACAATAACAATATCTCCTCCACGTTCTATGGAAAAGTTGTTCATTGGGGGAATTTTACTCCAGATTGCCAGTACAAGCACAAGTTTGAGTTTCAGCGCAACTCTTCTTGATCTTCCTGATGTTCAGCCTGCTAGCTGTTACTACCGTCAAAGATTTATGTCAACGATTGTAAAAAGCCGACTAACGTTTGAAAGGGTTATTACATATATGTTGTTATGCACTGCCCAAAGGACAAGTTTGTAGCTGCTCGAAGTGAGAGCTCTTTCCAGGCGATCGATGAGAGCATAATCAAATTCAAAGCTAGATCCATCTCATATGCCAATGAAACCCATAAAACGGGGAATTAAAATATGGATGCAATACGATTCAAAGATAGGTTATACACCGATTCTGTGCTTTCCACAGCCACCACTCTTGGAGAAAGAGTCGTATTGAAGCTTTTACAAAAGTATCTCGGTTTTTCAGTAAAAACTCCGTACCGAAAGAGTTAAGGGACCTCCATCCATGACCGGCTGGAGTCACGCTCAGTCCTTCGTCTGATTGAAATTGATGCAACTGGTAATATTACAATTAATTGGAACTCTACTTTGTTTTTCCATTAAATACACCTTAACCCTTATCCTGTATTTTGGGCAAATTTTGCCCAAACGCATGTTCAACCTTTAATACCTTGCGTGTTTATTATAATATGAAGACTTTTTGACTTTTATATAGCTAAAAATAAAAACTTAAGTTTTTGAGACTTCCCCACGATCCAGTATAGCAATAGTAACGAATCCTGTATTTTGTGCAAATTTCGCCCACGGGCTTATTTGACATAACGTCAAGTACTTTATTTAGTATATAGTACTATAACACATAAGAAAGATTCAAATGAATGTGTGACAAAAGATAAAGAGCTGGTACCTTTTCGTGGAAAATATCGTCTCAAACAGTACATTTCTTCGAAGCTGACAAAGTTCGTTGTTCAAATGTTGGTGCTCTCAACTCGAGTACATTGTCCGCCTTTGTTAGTTTACACGGGAATATGGCCCCATTACGCAACTGAAAAAAAAATGAAGCTAGAATGATGCTGGAGCTATCTGAACTTTTAGTCCAAAAGGGTCACATAGTAACTTATGACAATTTGTGTATATCATATCCTGATTAACCTTCCCTTTCTATTCCTCAAGTTTGTAACAAGATGCATCATTCCAATAGCTATAAAGTGGATCAAACCAATTTACGTCTTACTATACCGTGTATCGGCCACATACAGAATTTTGGATTCATTTTTATATATACTAGTGGTAGGCCCGCACCATAAATTTTGTAAGTCAAATCATTAAGCATTTCTGATTGATCTCTATCTATTTCTATGAATTATATGAAAAACCGGAACGCTCTTTTTTATAAACTTTATCTATGATTTGGCGAAATATACGAATAAAACTTATATTCTGCCCTTCTTATGGAAACTCCCTACACAATGATATAAGTTTCACCCATATTTGTTTCCATATAGTTGGTGAAAAAGGGGTCCAAAAGTTTTCCTTAGCCTATTTATATAATAGAGAGATTATATTGCAGTTGAGTTTTTGAAGTAAAAAGTGACAATCGTCGAAACAGTTTCAACAAAAAATCTTTCTACCCAAGCATTTCGGGCATTTCGCTCAGAGTTTGTTGAATATAAAGCAACGCTTGTCGTTTATATTAGGCAAAAATATCACTGCGCCTATCTTCTAAGTACATCACTTTACGACGGACTTATATAAAGATAACCCAACGAAGAAACCTGATAAGTTACAACACATTAATAAAACAAAACTTGGAGTCGATAAATTGGACCAACTGCTTGGTATATACACTTGAAATGGCTCGATTTTGTAATATGCGCGGCATCTCCGTGTTGGTCCTCTGGACGTCCTAAACACGTAATGGAATAAAAAAAGTTTCTTCCGCAGACTTTTCTAGAAGAACTAATCTCTTAACTTCCGTCTGAGAAAATTTGCCTAAAATACAGAATTGGTTATTTTTTATTTTTACTGAATGAGCGTTAAATAAAGTCAGCTGATTTTAATAGTAAACAGATCTTTCCAACGCAACTAAGTGGCAACGTTGACTTTACAGTTGGCAGCCCTATGGCTAATTGCATATTTTTGAATGTGTGTACACACTGAATAAATTTTACAGTTATTCTATTCGCACGTATGCAGTGACGCACATTTGGCAAACCAAAAAAAATCGAAGCGCATCAATTCTACAAACTTGTAAATATAGCACGAAAATAAGTTTTTAGTGATGGCAGATTCTAATAATTCGGACTCCTTAACAATTGCCGAGCAGCCGCTTGTGCTAGGATCGATGTTGGATGGCAAAGAAAGTCGTAATGTTTTGCTAAATGGCGGCGGCGCGTCGCCAGTGGCAGCAGCTGCCGGTGTGACAAGTGTGTCCGATGCTTGTAAAAAACCTCCAACTGATGCTGCAAAATTGCAAGGGACGAAGGCGGAGGGCTCTAACTTGTATAAACCCGACGCAGAAGAAGGACGCTGGGCCCCATCCTCAAAGAAGAAGCTAAATGTTCGCTTCGCTGTCGACCCTAAAAACGATGACGTCAGCAAGCCAGTTTACCATTCGCCACCACCCGCTTATTCCAAAGGACTTTGGTCCGACTCGGACGATGATGAACGCTTTTGCAGCGAATTCGCGCGCAATATGGCACGTTCGATGCGCCTGAAGCATCGGCGCCCACGGTGCACTTTGGCACCCACTTATTTGGATCGCTATGAAACCACTCCTACAAGTTCGGTACATGTATTCAATCTGGAGCGCTATTCGTCGCGTCTACAGGAGGCTACTCGTTCTGTAGGCTTTTGTCGCTATTTTCTGATGACTTTGGGAGTTTCAGTAGTTGTCTTGCTGGCACTGCTAGCCTACAAATTTTATTACTAAAGTTAAATTAAATTTCAGTAGCATTTAAGTTAAGATTATCGAAGAATTCAAATTTTTGAATTCTGTCCACTTTGAAACTAAATAAAATGTAATTTGTGGTCATATTTTGGAGATGTATTTATTTTCTACTGTTACATTAAGCCTGTTTACTACTATTTATATATACATATATCTATATATATATATAACTTGTAATCTTATATATCGTACAAGGACGGATCATCATACAGTACCACAAAGTAGATTCAGGAAAAAACTGATTAATGTGTCTGTTGAGTTATAGCAACATCTGGAACCCGGCTTCAAATACTTAAACTAGCTTTTCATTTTTTAAGGTCTAATTGTTTTTGTTTCGTGAGTGGCTTTAAAGAAGCACATTGTATTTAGAATGTATGGCTTCTATATTCCGTATCCATATATGGGTTCCATATTTAATCCGAACATTCCTGGAGGCAAAATCTAATTTTGTACATCTGTTAAATACTTTACAGTGTCCTATGTAAACGTCTTTGGAATCGAATTGCAGCATAAAGTTGCACGTTGAGATGCGTGAAGCTTCATAGGCAGCAAGCGCGTTCAGTAATAACTTGGGCGTTGTGGGCGCTTGGATTGGCTTTTCCAAAGATTGTCAGGAATAATTCACACCAACTTGACGCAAGGGTTTATGGATATTGGAGCATTTTCACCTACAAAAAGTAGTCCCTCCAGGCTTGGTGTTCATCGCGTGACCATTACGCGTTGTAACAGGCATATTGTGTTCTGGAAGTAGGATTTCATTAGCTGAAAATACACATGTAAAATGATGCAAGTTACGCGTTATAAAGTGCCCGAAGAAGTCAGAGCAGCATGCAGTTGCCATTTCATAGATGAAAGCAACCAAATTCCAAGCGACTTGTTGGGCGTTTACATCTTGGTGTAAGGCCCGTTTACTTTGGAAAACAAACAGACTCTACTTATGCCGTCTTTGGATTTTATATAGTTATGCAGTGTTGAAGTTTTTGTATACGCTAAAGGAAGCAAAATTGTGGCAATTGTAGGCTCCACAACTCGTTCTTCTTAAGTAGCTGACTTACTCCAACTGGAATAAAACAAAATTTTAATCGAAGCATTTAAAAGTGGATGCATAAAATACTCACTGAACTTGATTTAAAAGCGATTCCGTTTGACCATTTTGCAGGGACTTGACCAGAACCACACATATAGTTGCAAACAGAGTTCAACTGCCAGTACATGTATGGTGCTCTGCTCCTCGGCATAAAGAGTTATGCGGATCTGCTAAACCAGCCAATATGTCACCGGCCTCACAATTTTCCACATTCTCCAAATGCGGAAGCACACGCAGCTCCTCCGTTCTATATTAAGCGTAGATAGCCGCTGGCTGCACATCACTAGCTTTGTGATGTCCGACTTTGGCAGCTACTCGTTGCATTCATCCATCTTTAGATTATGGTTGGAGCGTGTTTTATGATCTGATTTGATCGGCAAACATCCGTTCTAGACTTTATCAACTTGTTCTTGTGGCTTCCTTCAGTTCTTCTATATATTGCTTCTAGTCCTCCTATTAAAACTAGTCCTCATGAATGTTCGCCTTTAGTTTAGGTTTCGTTTGGAGCGGGCGCGTTTTTGTTTTTATGCATTTATCCTGTTCGTGAAGCTTCTACTCTGATCTCGCGCGAACATCCCTCCTTATAGATGTACAAAGCCATCACTGTCGTCATTCCCTGGCACTGATCTGCTTTGGCTATAGCTGACATGGTAACTACTGCAAGCAGTGATGTAGAGTGGCGTAACGCTCGATGTGATGGCCACAACTGGCTCTGTACTCGCTCTCTGGAGCAGCTGGTAATTGATAAGCTATGTTTATTATTTTGACTAATTTGAATGGATGCAAACTGTAGGGTACTTCCTGTAAGAGGTGTTGTATACCAGGTCGTAGTTAAGATGAGCTTTTTTTTCTTGGAATAACAATTTTGAAGTGGGCCAATGTTTAGGGTTTTAACGCTGCTCAAGCCTTGATCTAAGCACGTTGGACATATAGTAAAAAGACCTATTAGTAGCTAAACACTTAATATATGACACTAAAATGTCTTAATATAAAACATTTCAATTGCAAAACACAAAGTGCAAATGCAAATGTTGTTGTTTGCTGTGGAGTTGCCACCTAGTGAACCAAGCTGTGCAGTTTCGATAAGTATTGTACAATTTTTATTGTTTAGCTGATATATTGAAATGAACATTTTAAACCTCTATTTATTATTGATTGAATTGTTTTACACTTTAAGTGTTAGGCTTTTTGACATTCGGACCATTCCACTGAGAGAATCAAGTGATCGTACCCGTATCCGTTAAGTACCTTAATAGCAGTTGCTGCATCCTTGGGATATTTGAAGTTCACAAAGGCATAACCTTTGGCCACTCCCGTGCTCTTATGGCGTGGAATATAAATGGTTGTGTGCGGCCCAAACTTCTTGATCAAGTCCACCAAGTCTGTCTCGGTTATAGACTCTGGCAAATTGGTGATGCGTATACCATTCAAATCATCGCGTTCTCGTTCTGGATCCTTGATTCCCTTCATAAACGGTGGCACGTACTTGCCCGACTTGGACGTTTCTGCAGCTGCTGCAGTTGCCTTGCTCTCCGTCTGCTGGCGAGTGTCCATTGAAGTGCCTTTGAAGGCACAGTTCATTGACCAATGTCCGCCATTGCATATGCGACATTTGGCCAGGTTTTTAACTTCGCCTTTACCTTCATATGTGCGTTCGAATTCCTTGGAGCCGACATATACCATAAAGACCTCTTCGGCCACCACAGTGGTCTGCGAGTTGGGGCCGGGCCCATCGTTGCGCGCTTCACCAAATTTGACCCACTTGCGACGTGCGGCTACGGACTTTGGTACAGTTGTCTTTACAATATTATAGGTGCGCTCTACCTTTATCTTTTTGCCCTCGTCGTTGTACTTGTACTCAGTGACGTACTTGAGGTCGCCCTCAACGACTTCTTTTGTCGGCGGCAAGTCATCAACGTATTCTTTGGCGGCTTCATCGGCCCAGGAAGTAGTTTTCTTATTCATGGCTGAAAGTAAATTTATATATTATATGTCGTTTGTAGCAATTGGAAAATTTTCACTTGCTTGCAGATAAAGTTTTCTTCTTCTTTAAATTGAATCAAAGCTTAGTGATGTTAAGAATAGATGATATGATATCGATATTTAATTCGATATTTGACGAAATACGACATGGTATTTTGTTTGGGGTTTCCAAAGAGCATATATTTTATAGAGTGGAATCCTTGATCGACAAAATATTTTCAGTTGATTGCCCTGTAGCTTGAAATCTAATCAAGTTAGATACAAACCGTCTGAAAGACATTGATTTAATATTTAAATACCTTCAATTCATCTCGATCGGTAGTAAGGTTCCCGAGTAATATGATTGATTTCGCAACTCTCGAAATCTCGAATTTTTTTTAAATAGCGATAATTCAAAAACGGTGCTAGAAAATCCTAAATGGTTTCCGGATTCAAAATCAGCGACCCAAAACTTACCGGAAAAAGTAATAGAGTAGAATAAAACAAAATTTTAATCCAAGCATTTAAAAGTTTATGCATGAAATACTCACTGAACTTGATTTAATAGGGATTCCGTTTGACCATTTTGCAGGAACTTGACCGAAACCACAGTTGCGTGTTTATTATAATTTGAAGCTGAGACTTTTTGACTTTTATATAGCTAAAAAGAAAAACTTAAGTCTTTGAGACTTCCCCACGATCCAGTATAGCAATAGTAACGAATCCTGTATTTTGTGCAAATTTCGCCCACGGTCTTATTTAACATCACGTCAAGTACTTTATTTAGTATATACTACAGTTCGTCGGATAAATGAAACTTAAGAAAGATTCAAATGAATGTGTGACAAAAGATAAAGAGCTGGTACCTTTTCGTGGAAAATATCGTCTCAAACAGTACATTTCTTCGAAGCTGACAAAGTTCGTTGTTCAAATGTTGGTGCTCTCAACTCGAGTACATTGTCCGCCTTTGTTAGTTTACACGGGAATATGGCCCCATTACGCAACTGAAAAAAAAATTAAGCTAGAATGATGCTGGAGCTATCTGAACTTTTAGTCCAAAAGGGTCACATAGTAACCTGATAAGTTACTTATGACAATTTTTGTATATCATATCCTGATTAACCTTCCCTTCCTATTCCTCAAGTTTGTAACAAGATGCATCATTCCAATAGTTATAAAGTGGATCAAACCAATTTACGTCTTACTATACCGTGTATCGGCCACATACAGAATTTTGGATTCATTTTTATATATACTAGTGGTAGCCCCGCAGTCGGATCCCAACTGCAAGTTAAAATCCATAAATTTTGTAAGTCAAATCATTAAGCATTTCTGATTGATCTCTATCTATTTCTATGAATTATATGAAAAACCGGAACGCTCTTTTTTATAAACTTTATCTATGATTTGGCGAAATATACGAATAAAACTTATATTCTGCACTTCTTATGGAAACTCCCTACACAATGATATAAGTTTCACCCATATTTGTTTCCATATAGTTGGTGAAAAAGGGGTCCAAAAGTTTTCCTTAGCCTATTTATATAATAAAGAGATTATATTGCAGTTGAGTTTTTGAAGTAAAAAGTGAATCGTCGAAACAGTTTCAACAAAAAATCTTTCTACCTAAGCATTTCGGGCATTTCGCTCAGAGTTTGTTGAATATAAAGCAACGCTTGTCGTTTATATTAGGCAAAAATATCACTGCGCCTATCTTCTAAGTACATCACTTTACGACGGACTTATATAAAGATAACCCAACGAAGAAACCTGATAAGTTACAACACATTAATAAAACAAAACTTGGAGTCGATAAATTGGACCAACTGCTTGGTATATACACTTGAAATGGCTCGATTTTGTAATATGCGCGGCATCTCCGTGTTGGTCCTCTGGACGTCCTAAACACGTAATGGAATAAAAAAAGTTTCTTCCGCAGACTTTTCTAGAAGAACTAATCTCTTAACTTCCGTCTGAGAAAATTTGCCTAAAATACAGAATTGGTTATTTTTTATTTTTACTGAATGAGCGTTAAATAAAGTCAGCTGATTTTAATAGTAAACAGATCTTTCCAACACAACTAAGTGGCAATGTTGACTTTACAGTTGGCAGCCCTATGGCTAATTGCATATTTTTGAATGTGTGTACACACTGGATAAATTTTACAGTTATTCTATTCGCACGTATGCAGAGACGCACATTTGGCAAACCAAAAAAAATCGAAGCGCATCAATTTTACAAACTTGTGAATATAGCACGAAAATAAGTTTTTAATGATGGCAGATTCTAATAATTCGGACTCCTTAACAATTGCCGAGCAGCCGCTTGTGCTAGGATCGATGTTGGATGGCAAAGAAAGTCGTAATGTTTTGCCAAATGGCGGCGACGCGTCGCCAGTGGCAGCAGCTGCAGGTGTGACGAGTGTGTCCGATGCTTGTAAAAAACCTCCAACTGATGCTGCAAAATTGCAAGGGACGAAGGCGGAGGGCTCTAACTTGTATAAACCCGACGCAGAAGAAGGACGCTGGGCCCCATCCTCAAAGAAGAAGCTAAATGTTGGCTTCGCTGTCGACCCTAAAAAGGATGACGTCAGCAAGCCAGTTTACCATTCGCCACCACCCGCTTATTCCAAAGGACTTTGGTCCGACTCGGACGATGATGAACGCTTTTGCAGCGAATTCGCGCGCAATATGGCACGTTCGATACGCCTGAAGCATCGGCGCCCACGGCACACTTTGGCACCCACTTATTTGGATCGCTATGAAACCACGCCTACAAGTTCGCTACATGTATTCAATCTGGAGCGCTATTCGTCGCGTCCACAGGAGGCTACTCGTTCTGTAGGCTTTTGTCGCTATTTTCTGATGACTTTGGGAGTTTCAGTAGTTGTCTTGCTGGCACTGCTAGCCTACAAATTTTATTACTAAAGTTAAATTAAATTTCAGAAGCATTTAAGTTAACATTATCGAAGAATTCAAATTTTTGAATTCTGTCCACTTTGAACTAAATAAAATATAATTTGTGGTAATTTTTTGGAGATGTATTTATTTTCTACTGTTGCATTAAGCCTGTTTACTATGTATATATACATATATATATATATATATATATATATATATCGTACAAGGACGGATCAACATCCAGTACCACAAAGTAGATTCAGGAAAAAACTGATTAATGTGTCTGTTGAGTTATGCAACATCTGGAACCCGGTAATAACATAGAAATTCAAATACTTAAACTAGCTTTTCATTTTTTAAGGTCTAATTGTTTTTATTTCGTGAGTGGCATCCGGCTTTAAAGAAGCACATTTTATTTAGAATGAATGGCTTCCATATTCCGTATCCATATATGGGTTCCATATTCAATCCGAACATTCCTGGAGGCAAAATCTAATTTTGTCTTTGGAATCGAATTGCAGCATAAAGTTGCACGTTGAGATGCGTGAAGTCCAGCTTCATAGCAAGCGCGTTCGGTGACAACTTGGGCGTTGTGGGCGCTTAGATTGACTTTTCCAAAGATTGTCAGGAATAATTCAAACCAGCTTGACACAAGGGTTCATGGAGAGTGGAGCATTTTCACTGTCAATGGAGTTCCTACAAAAAGTCGTCCCTCCAGGCTTGGTGTTCATCGCGTGACCATTACGCTTTGTAACAGGCATATTGTGTTCTGGAAGTAGGATTTCATTAGCTGAAAATACACATGTAAAATGATGCAAGTTACGCGTTATAACGTACCCGAAGAAGTTAGAGCAGCATGCAGTTGCCATTTCATAGATGAAAGTAACCTAATTCCAGGGGACATTTAAATCCTGGTGTTAAGCCCGATTACTTTGGAAAACAAGCAGACTCTACTTATGCCGTCTTTGGAACTTATATAATTGCTCAGTGCTGATGTTTTTGCAAAAAGCAAAATTGTGGCGATTGTAGGCTCCACAACTCGTTCTTCTTAAGTAGCTGACTTACTCCAACTGGAATAAAACAAAATTTTAATCGAAGCATTTAAAAGTGGATGCATAAAATACTCACTGAACTTGATTTAAAAGCGATTCCGTTTGACCATTTTGCAGGGACTTGACCAGAACCACACATATAGTTGCAAACAGAGTTCAACTGCCAGTACATGTATGGTGCTCTGCTCCTCGGCATAAAGAGTTATGCGGATCTGCTAAACCAGCCAATATGTCACCGGCCTCACAATTTTCCACATTCTCCAAATGCGGAAGCACACGCAGCTCCTCCGTTCTATATTAAGCGTAGATAGCCGCTGGCTGCACATCACTAGCTTTGTGATGTCCGACTTTGGCAGCTACTCGTTGCATTCATCCATCTTTAGATTATGGTTGGAGCGTGTTTTATGATCTGATTTGATCGGCAAACATCCGTTCTAGACTTTATCAACTTGTTCTTGTGGCTTCCTTCAGTTCTTCTATATATTGCTTCTAGTCCTCCTATTAAAACTAGTCCTCATGAATGTTCGCCTTTAGTTTAGGTTTCGTTTGGAGCGGGCGCGTTTTTGTTTTTATGCATTTATCCTGTTCGTGAAGCTTCTACTCTGATCTCGCGCGAACATCCCTCCTTATAGATGTACAAAGCCATCACTGTCGTCATTCCCTGGCACTGATCTGCTTTGGCTATAGCTGACATGGTAACTACTGCAAGCAGTGATGTAGAGTGGCGTAACGCTCGATGTGATGGCCACAACTGGCTCTGTACTCGCTCTCTGGAGCAGCTGGTAATTGATAAGCTATGTTTATTATTTTGACTAATTTGAATGGATGCAAACTGTAGGGTACTTCCTGTAAGAGGTGTTGTATACCAGGTCGTAGTTAAGATGAGCTTTTTTTTCTTGGAATAACAATTTTGAAGTGGGCCAATGTTTAGGGTTTTAACGCTGCTCAAGCCTTGATCTAAGCACGTTGGACATTATAGTAAAAAGACCTATTAGTAGCTAAACACTTAATATATGACACTAAAATGTCTTAATATAAAACATTTCAATTGCAAAACACAAAGTGCAAATGCAAATGTTGTTGTTTGCTGTGGAGTTGCCACCTAGTGAACCAAGCTGTGCAGTTTCGATAAGTATTGTACAATTTTTATTGTTTAGCTGATATATTGAAATGAACATTTTAAACCTCTATTTATTATTGATTGAATTGTTTTACACTTTAAGTGTTAGGCTTTTTGACATTCGGACCATTCCACTGAGAGAATCAAGTGATCGTACCCGTATCCGTTAAGTACCTTAATAGCAGTTGCTGCATCCTTGGGATATTTGAAGTTCACAAAGGCATAACCTTTGCCCACTCCCGTGCTCTTATAGCGTGGAATATAAATGGTTGTGTGCGGCCCAAACTTCTTGATCAAGTCCACCAAGTCTGTCTCGGTTATAGACTCTGGCAAATTGGTGATGCGTATACCATTCAAATCATCGCGTTCTCGTTCTGGATCCTTGATTCCCTTCATAAACGGTGGCACGTACTTGCCCGACTTGGACGTTTCTGCAGCTGCTGCAGTTGCCTTGCTCTCCGTCTGCTGGCGAGTGTCCATTGAAGTGCCTTTGAAGGCACAGTTCATTGACCAATGTCCGCCATTGCATATGCGACATTTGGCCAGGTTTTTAACTTCGCCTTTACCTTCATATGTGCGTTCGAATTCCTTGGAGCCGACATATACCATAAAAACCTCTTCGGCCACCACAGTGGTCTGCGAGTTGGGGCCGGGCCCATCGTTGCGCGCTTCACCAAATTTGACCCACTTGCGACGTGCGGCTACGGACTTTGGTACAGTTGTCTTTACAATATTATAGGTGCGCTCTACCTTTATCTTTTTGCCCTCGTCGTTGTACTTGTACTCAGTGACGTACTTGAGGTCGCCCTCAACGACTTCTTTTGTCGGCGGCAAGTCATCAACGTATTCTTTGGCGGCTTCGTCGGCCCAGGAAGTAGTTTTCTTATTCATGGCTGAAAGTAAATTTATATATTATATGTCGTTTGTAGCAATTGGAAAATTTTCACTTGCTTGCAGATAAAGTTTTCTTCTTCTTTAAATTGAATCAAAGCTTAGTGATGTTAAGAATAGATGATATGATATCGATATTTAATTCGATATTTGACGAAATACGACATGGTATTTTGTTTGGGGTTTCCAAAGAGCATATATTTTATAGAGTGGAATCCTTGATCGACAAAATATTTTCAGTTGATTGCCCTGTAGCTTGAAATCTAATCAAGTGAGACACAAACCATCTAAAAGACATTGATTTAATATTTAAATACCTTCAATTCATCTCGATCGGTAGTAAGGTTCCCGAGTAATATGAGATTTGCTGATTTCGCAACTCTCGAAATCTCGAATTTTTTTAAATAGCGATAATTCAAAAACGGTGCTAGGAAATCCTAAATGGTTTCCGGATTCAAAATCAGCGATCCAAAACTTACCGGAAAAAGTAATAGAGTAGAATAAAACAAAATTTTAATCCAAGCATTTAAAAGTTTATGCATGAAATACTCACTGAACTTGATTTAATAGGGATTCCGTTTGACCATTTTGCAGGAACTTGACCGAAACCACAGTTGCGTGTTTATTATAATTTGAAGCTGAGACTTTTTGACTTTTATATAGCTAAAAAGAAAAACTTAAGTCTTTGAGACTTCCCCACGATCCAGTATTGCAATAGTAACGAATCCTGTATTTTGTGCAAATTTCGCCCACACGCTTATTTAACATCACGTCAAGTACTTTATTTAGTATATACTACAGTTCGTCGGATAAATGAAACTTAAGAAAGATTCAAATGACTGTGTGACAAAAGATAAAGAGCTGGTACCTTTCCGTGGAAAATATCGTCGCAAACAGTACATTTCTTCGAAGCTGACAAAGTTCGTTGTTCAAATGTTGGTGCTCTCAACTCGAGTACATTGTCCGCCTTTGTTAGTTTACACGGGAATATGGCCCCATTACGCAACTGAAAAAAAAATTAAGCTAGAATGATGCTGGAGCTATCTGAACTTTTAGTCCAAAAGGGTCACATAGTAACTTATGACAATTTTTGTATATCATATCCTGATTAACCTTCCCTTCCTATTCCTCAAGTTTGTAACAAGATGCATCATTCAAATAGCTATAAAGGGGATCAAACCAATTTACGTCTTACTATACCGTGTATCGGCCACATACAGAATTTTGGATTCATTTTTATATATACTAGTGGTAGCCCCGCAGTCGGATCCCAACTGCAAGTTAAAATCCATAAATTTTGTAAGTCAAATCATTAAGCATTTCTGATTGATCTCTATCTATTTCTATGAATTATATGAAAAACCGGAACGCTCTTTTTTATAAACTTTATCTATGATTTGGCGAAATATACGAATAAAACTTATATTCTGCACTTCTTATGGAAACTCCCTACACAATGATATAAGTTTCACCCATATTTGTTTCCATATAGTTGGTGAAAAAGGGATCCAAAAGTTTTCCTTAGCCTATTTATATAATAGAGAGATTATATTGCAGTTGAGTTTTTGAAGTAAAGTGTGAATCGTCGAAACAGTTTCAACAAAAAATCTTTCTACCCAAGCATTTCGGGCATTTCGCTCAGAGTTTGTTGAATATAAAGCAACGCTTGTCGTTTATATTAGGCAAAAATACCACTGCGCCTATCTTCTAAGTACATCACTTTACGACGGACTTATATAAAGATAACCCAACGAAGAAACCTGATAAGTTACAACACATTAATAAAACAAAACTTGGAGTCGATAAATTGGACCAACTGCTTGGTATATACACTTGAAATGGCTCGATTTTGTAATATGCGCGGCATCTCCGTGTTGGTCCTCTGGACGTCCTAAACACGTAATGGAATAAAAAAAGTTTCTTCCGCAGACTTTTCTAGAAGAACTAATCTCTTAACTTCCGTCTGAGAAAATTTGCCTAAAATACAGAATTGGTTATTTTTTATTTTTACTGAATGAGCGTTAAATAAAGTCAGCTGATTTTAATAGTAAACAGATCTGTCCAACACAACTAAGTGGCAATGTTGACTTCACAGTTGGCAGCCCTGTGGCTAATTTCATATTTTTGAATGTGTGTACACACTGGATAAATTTTACAGTTATTCTATTCGCACGTATGCAGAGACGCACATTTGGCAAACCAAAAAAAATCGAAGCGCATCAATTTTACAAACTTGTGAATATAGCACGAAAATAAGTTTTTAATGATGGCAGATTCTAATAATTCGGACTCCTTAACAATTGCCGAGCAGCCGCTTGTGCTAGGATCGATGTTGGATGGCAAAGAAAGTCGTAATGTTTTGCTAAATGGCGGCGACGCGTCGCCAGTGGCAGCAGCTGCAGGTGTGACAAGTGTGTCCGATGCTTGTAAAAAACCTCCAACTGATGCTGCAAAATTGCAAGGGACGAAGGCGGAGGGCTCTAACTTGTATAAACCCGACGCAGAAGAAGGACGCTGGGCCCCATCCTCAAAGAAGAAGCTAAATGTTGGCTTCGCTGTCGACCCTAAAAACGATGACGTCAGCAAGCCAGTTTACCATTCGCCACCACCCACTTATTCCAAAGGACTTTGGTCCGACTCGGACGATGATGAACGCTTTTGCAGCGAATTCGCGCGCAATATGGCACGTTCGATGCGCCTGAAGCATCGGCGCCCACGGCGCACTTTGGCACCCACTTATTTGGATCGCTATGAAACCACGCCTACAAGTTCGCTACATGTATTCAATCTGGAGCGCTATTCGTCGCGTCCACAGGAGGCTACTCGTTCTGTAGGCTTTTGTCGCTATTTTCTGATGACTTTGGGAGTTTCAGTAGTTGTCTTGCTGGCACTGCTAGCCTACAAATTTTATTACTAAAGTTAAATTAAATTTCAGTAGCATTTAAGTTAAGATTATCGAATTCATTCAAATTTTTGAATTCTGTCCACTTTGAAACTAAATAAAATGTAATTTGTGGTCATATTTTGGAGATGTATTTATTTTCTACTGTTACATTAAGCCTGTTTACTACTATTTATATATACATATATCTATATATATATATAACTTGTAATCTTATATATCGTACAAGGACGGATCATCATACAGTACCACAAAGTAGATTCAGGAAAAAACTGATTAATGTGTCTGTTGAGTTATAGCAACATCTGGAACCCGGCTTCAAATACTTAAACTAGCTTTTCATTTTTTAAGGTCTAATTGTTTTTGTTTCGTGAGTGGCTTTAAAGAAGCACATTGTATTTAGAATGTATGGCTTCTATATTCCGTATCCATATATGGGTTCCATATTTAATCCGAACATTCCTGGAGGCAAAATCTAATTTTGTACATCTGTTAAATACTTTACAGTGTCCTATGTAAACGTCTTTGGAATCGAATTGCAGCATAAAGTTGCACGTTGAGATGCGTGAAGCTTCATAGGCAGCAAGCGCGTTCAGTAATAACTTGGGCGTTGTGGGCGCTTGGATTGGCTTTTCCAAAGATTGTCAGGAATAATTCACACCAACTTGACGCAAGGGTTTATGGATATTGGAGCATTTTCACCTACAAAAAGTAGTCCCTCCAGGCTTGGTGTTCATCGCGTGACCATTACGCGTTGTAACAGGCATATTGTGTTCTGGAAGTAGGATTTCATTAGCTGAAAATACACATGTAAAATGATGCAAGTTACGCGTTATAAAGTGCCCGAAGAAGTCAGAGCAGCATGCAGTTGCCATTTCATAGATGAAAGCAACCAAATTCCAAGCGACTTGTTGGGCGTTTACATCTTGGTGTAAGGCCCGTTTACTTTGGAAAACAAACAGACTCTACTTATGCCGTCTTTGGATTTTATATAGTTATGCAGTGTTGAAGTTTTTGTATACGCTAAAGGAAGCAAAATTGTGGCAATTGTAGGCTCCACAACTCGTTCTTCTTAAGTAGCTGACTTACTCCAACTGGAATAAAACAAAATTTTAATCGAAGCATTTAAAAGTGGATGCATAAAATACTCACTGAACTTGATTTAAAAGCGATTCCGTTTGACCATTTTGCAGGGACTTGACCAGAACCACACATATAGTTGCAAACAGAGTTCAACTGCCAGTACATGTATGGTGCTCTGCTCCTCGGCATAAAGAGTTATGCGGATCTGCTAAACCAGCCAATATGTCACCGGCCTCACAATTTTCCACATTCTCCAAACGCGGAAGCGCACGCAGCTCCTCCGTTCTATATTAAGCGTAGATAGCCGCTGGCTGCACATCACTAGCTTTGTGATGTCCGACTTTGGCAGCTACTCGTTGCATTCATCCATCTTTAGATTATGGTTGGAGCGTGTTTTATGATCTGATTTGATCGGCAAACATCCGTTCTAGACTTTATCAACTTGTTCTTGTGGCTTCCTTCAGTTCTTCTATATATTGCTTCTAGTCCTCCTATTAAAACTAGTCCTCATGAATGTTCGCCTTTAGTTTAGGTTTCGTTTGGAGCGGGCGCGTTTTTGTTTTTATGCATTTATCCTGTTCGTGAAGCTTCTACTCTGATCTCGCGCGAACATCCCTCCTTATAGATGTACAAAGCCATCACTGTCGTCATTCCCTGGCACTGATCTGCTTTGGCTATAGCTGACATGGTAACTACTGCAAGCAGTGATGTAGAGTGGCGTAACGCTCGATGTGATGGCCACAACTGGCTCTGTACTCGCTCTCTGGAGCAGCTGGTAATTGATAAGCTATGTTTATTATTTTGACTAATTTGAATGGATGCAAACTGTAGGGTACTTCCTGTAAGAGGTGTTGTATACCAGGTCGTAGTTAAGATGAGCTTTTTTTTCTTGGAATAACAATTTTGAAGTGGGCCAATGTTTAGGGTTTTAACGCTGCTCAAGCCTTGATCTAAGCACGTTGGACATTATAGTAAAAAGACCTATTAGTAGCTAAACACTTAATATATGACACTAAAATGTCTTAATATAAAACATTTCAATTGCAAAACACAAAGTGCAAATGCAAATGTTGTTGTTTGCTGTGGAGTTGCCACCTAGTGAACCAAGCTGTGCAGTTTCGATAAGTATTGTACAATTTTTATTGTTTAGCTGATATATTGAAATGAACATTTTAAACCTCTATTTATTATTGATTGAATTGTTTTACACTTTAAGTGTTAGGCTTTTTGACATTCGGACCATTCCACTGAGAGAATCAAGTGATCGTACCCGTATCCGTTAAGTACCTTAATAGCAGTTGCTGCATCCTTGGGATATTTGAAGTTCACAAAGGCATAACCTTTGGCCACTCCCGTGCTCTTATGGCGTGGAATATAAATGGTTGTGTGCGGCCCAAACTTCTTGATCAAGTCCACCAAGTCTGTCTCGGTTATAGACTCTGGCAAATTGGTTATGCGTATACCATTCAAATCATCGCGTTCTCGTTCTGGATCCTTGATTCCCTTCATAAACGGTGGCACGTACTTGCCCGACTTGGACGTTTCTGCAGCTGCTGCAGTTGCCTTGCTCTCCGTCTGCTGGCGAGTGTCCATTGAAGTGCCTTTGAAGGCACAGTTCATTGACCAATGTCCGCCATTGCATATGCGACATTTGGCCAGGTTTTTAACTTCGCCTTTACCTTCATATGTGCGTTCGAATTCCTTGGAGCCGACATATACCATAAAGACCTCTTCGGCCACCACAGTGGTCTGCGAGTTGGGGCCGGGCCCATCGTTGCGCGCTTCACCAAATTTGACCCACTTGCGACGTGCGGCTACGGACTTTGGTACAGTTGTCTTTACAATATTATAGGTGCGCTCTACCTTTATCTTTTTGCCCTCGTCGTTGTACTTGTACTCAGTGACGTACTTGAGGTCGCCCTCAACGACTTCTTTTGTCGGCGGCAAGTCATCAACGTATTCTTTGGCGGCTTCATCGGCCCAGGAAGTAGTTTTCTTATTCATGGCTGAAAGTAAATTTATATATTATATGTCGTTTGTAGCAATTGGAAAATTTTCACTTGCTTGCAGATAAAGTTTTCTTCTTCTTTAAATTGAATCAAAGCTTAGTGATGTTAAGAATAGATGATATGATATCGATATTTAATTCGATATTTGACGAAATACGACATGGTATTTTGTTTGGGGTTTCCAAAGAGCATATATTTTATAGAGTGGAATCCTTGATCGACAAAATATTTTCAGTTGATTGCCCTGTAGCTTGAAATCTAATCAAGTGAGACACAAACCATCTAAAAGACATTGATTTAATATTTAAATACCTTCAATTCATCTCGATCGGTAGTAAGGTTCCCGAGTAATATGAGATTTGCTGATTTCGCAACTCTCGAAATCTCGAATTTTTTTAAATAGCGATAATTCAAAAACGGTGCTAGGAAATCCTAAATGGTTTCCGGATTCAAAATCAGCGACCCAAAACTTACCGGAAAAAGTAATAGAGTAGAATAAAACAAAATTTTATTCCAAGCATTTAAAAGTTTATGCATGAAATACTCACTGAACTTGATTTAATAGGGATTCCGTTTGACCATTTTGCAGGAACTTGACCGAAACCACAGTTGCGTGTTTATTATAATTTGAAGCTGAGACTTTTTGACTTTTATATAGCTAAAAAGAAAAACTTAAGTCTTTGAGACTTCCCCACGATCCAGTATTGCAATAGTAACGAATCCTGTATTTTGTGCAAATTTCGCCCACACGCTTATTTAACATCACGTAAAGTACTTTATTTAGTATATACTACAGTTCGTCGGATAAATGAAACTTAAGAAAGATTCAAATGACTGTGTGACAAAAGATAAAGAGCTGGTACCTTTTCGTGGAAAATATCGTCTCAAACAGTACATTTCTTCGAAGCTGACAAAGTTCGTTGTTCAAATGTTGGTGCTCTCAACTCGAGTACATTGTCCGCCTTTGTTAGTTTACACGGGAATATGGCCCCATTACGCAACTGAAAAAAAAATTAAGCTAGAATGATGCTGGAGCTATCTGAACTTTTAGTCCAAAAGGGTCACATAGTAACCTATGACAATTTTTGTATATCATATCCTGATTAACCTTCCCTTCCTATTCCTCAAGTTTGTAACAAGATGCATCATTCCAATAGTTATAAAGTGGATCAAACCAATTTACGTCTTACTATACCGTGTATCGGCCACATACAGAATTTTGGATTCATTTTTATATATACTAGTGGTAGCCCCGCAGTCGGATCCCAACTGCAAGTTAAAATCCATAAATTTTGTAAGTCAAATCATTAAGCATTTCTGATTGATCTCTATCTATTTCTATGAATTATATGAAAAACCGGAACGCTCTTTTTTATAAACTTTATCTATGATTTGGCGAAATATACGAATAAAACTTATATTCTGCACTTCTTATGGAAACTCCCTACACAATGATATAAGTTTCACCCATATTTGTTTCCATATAGTTGGTGAAAAAGGGGTCCAAAAGTTTTCCTTAGCCTATTTATATAATAAAGAGATTATATTGCAGTTGAGTTTTTGAAGTAAAAAGTGAATCGTCGAAACAGTTTCAACAAAAAATCTTTCTACCTAAGCATTTCGGGCATTTCGCTCAGAGTTTGTTGAATATAAAGCAACGCTTGTCGTTTATATTAGGCAAAAATACCACTGCGCCTATCTTCTAAGTACATCACTTTACGACGGACTTATATAAAGATAACCCAACGAAGAAACCTGATAAGTTACAACACATTAATAAAACAAAACTTGGAGTCGATAAATTGGACCAACTGCTTGGTATATACACTTGAAATGGCTCGATTTTGTAATATGCGCGGCATCTCCGTGTTGGTCCTCTGGACGTCCTAAACACGTAATGGAATAAAAAAAGTTTCTTCCGCAGACTTTTCTAGAAGAACTAATCTCTTAACTTCCGTCTGAGAAAATTTGCCTAAAATACAGAATTGGTTATTTTTTATTTTTACTGAATGAGCGTTAAATAAAGTCAGCTGATTTTAATAGTAAACAGATCTTTCCAACACAACTAAGTGGCAATGTTGACTTCACAGTTGGCAGCCCTGTGGCTAATTTCATATTTTTGAATGTGTGTACACACTGGATAAATTTTACAGTTATTCTATTCGCACGTATGCAGAGACGCACATTTGGCAAACCAAAAAAAATCGAAGCGCATCAATTTTACAAACTTGTGAATATAGCACGAAAATAAGTTTTTAATGATGGCAGATTCTAATAATTCGGACTCCTTAACAATTGCCGAGCAGCCGCTTGTGCTAGGATCGATGTTGGATGGCAAAGAAAGTCGTAATGTTTTGCTAAATGGCGGCGACGCGTCGCCAGTGGCAGCAGCTGCAGGTGTGACAAGTGTGTCCGATGCTTGTAAAAAACCTCCAACTGATGCTGCAAAATTGCAAGGGACGAAGGCGGAGGGCTCTAACTTGTATAAACCCAACGCAGAAGAAGGACGCTGGGCCCCATCCTCAAAGAAGAAGCTAAATGTTGGCTTCGCTGTCGACCCTAAAAAGGATGACGTCAGCAAGCCAGTTTACCATTCGCCACCACCCGCTTATTCCAAAGGACTTTGGTCCGACTCGGACGATGATGAACGCTTTTGCAGCGAATTCGCGCGCAATATGGCACGTTCGATACGCCTGAAGCATCGGCGCCCACGGCACACTTTGGCACCCACTTATTTGGATCGCTATGAAACCACGCCTACAAGTTCGCTACATGTATTCAATCTGGAGCGCTATTCGTCGCGTCCACAGGAGGCTACTCGTTCTGTAGGCTTTTGTCGCTATTTTCTGATGACTTTGGGAGTTTCAGTAGTTGTCTTGCTGGCACTGCTAGCCTACAAATTTTATTACTAAAGTTAAATTAAATTTCAGTAGCATTTAAGTTAAGATTATCGAATTCATTCAAATTTTTGAATTCTGTCCACTTTGAAACTAAATAAAATGTAATTTGTGGTCATATTTTGGAGATGTATTTATTTTCTACTGTTACATTAAGCCTGTTTACTACTATTTATATATACATATATCTATATATATATATAACTTGTAATCTTATATATCGTACAAGGACGGATCATCATACAGTACCACAAAGTAGATTCAGGAAAAAACTGATTAATGTGTCTGTTGAGTTATAGCAACATCTGGAACCCGGCTTCAAATACTTAAACTAGCTTTTCATTTTTTAAGGTCTAATTGTTTTTGTTTCGTGAGTGGCTTTAAAGAAGCACATTGTATTTAGAATGTATGGCTTCTATATTCCGTATCCATATATGGGTTCCATATTTAATCCGAACATTCCTGGAGGCAAAATCTAATTTTGTACATCTGTTAAATACTTTACAGTGTCCTATGTAAACGTCTTTGGAATCGAATTGCAGCATAAAGTTGCACGTTGAGATGCGTGAAGCTTCATAGGCAGCAAGCGCGTTCAGTAATAACTTGGGCGTTGTGGGCGCTTGGATTGGCTTTTCCAAAGATTGTCAGGAATAATTCACACCAACTTGACGCAAGGGTTTATGGATATTGGAGCATTTTCACCTACAAAAAGTAGTCCCTCCAGGCTTGGTGTTCATCGCGTGACCATTACGCGTTGTAACAGGCATATTGTGTTCTGGAAGTAGGATTTCATTAGCTGAAAATACACATGTAAAATGATGCAAGTTACGCGTTATAAAGTGCCCGAAGAAGTCAGAGCAGCATGCAGTTGCCATTTCATAGATGAAAGCAACCAAATTCCAAGCGACTTGTTGGGCGTTTACATCTTGGTGTAAGGCCCGTTTACTTTGGAAAACAAACAGACTCTACTTATGCCGTCTTTGGATTTTATATAGTTATGCAGTGTTGAAGTTTTTGTATACGCTAAAGGAAGCAAAATTGTGGCAATTGTAGGCTCCACAACTCGTTCTTCTTAAGTAGCTGACTTACTCCAACTGGAATAAAACAAAATTTTAATCGAAGCATTTAAAAGTGGATGCATAAAATACTCACTGAACTTGATTTAAAAGCGATTCCGTTTGACCATTTTGCAGGGACTTGACCAGAACCACACATATAGTTGCAAACAGAGTTCAACTGCCAGTACATGTATGGTGCTCTGCTCCTCGGCATAAAGAGTTATGCGGATCTGCTAAACCAGCCAATATGTCACCGGCCTCACAATTTTCCACAGTCTCCAAACGCGGAAGCGCACGCAGCTCCTCCGTTCTATATTAAGCGTAGATAGCCGCTGGCTGCACATCACTAGCTTTGTGATGTCCGACTTTGGCAGCTACTCGTTGCATTCATCCATCTTTAGATTATGGTTGGAGCGTGTTTTATGATCTGATTTGATCGGCAAACATCCGTTCTAGACTTTATCAACTTGTTCTTGTGGCTTCCTTCAGTTCTTCTATATATTGCTTCTAGTCCTCCTATTAATACTAGTCCTCATGAATGTTCGCCTTTAGTTTAGGTTTCGTTTGGAGCGGGCGCGTTTTTGTTTTTATGCATTTATCCTGTTCGTGAAGCTTCTACTCTGATCTCGCGCGAACATCCCTCCTTATAGATGTACAAAGCCATCACTGTCGTCATTCCCTGGCACTGATCTGCTTTGGCTATAGCTGACATGGTAACTACTGCAAGCAGTGATGTAGAGTGGCGTAACGCTCGATGTGATGGCCACAACTGGCTCTGTACTCGCTCTCTGGAGCAGCTGGTAATTGATAAGCTATGTTTATTATTTTGACTAATTTGAATGGATGCAAACTGTAGGGTACTTCCTGTAAGAGGTGTTGTATACCAGGTCGTAGTTAAGATGAGCTTTTTTTTCTTGGAATAACAATTTTGAAGTGGGCCAATGTTTAGGGTTTTAACGCTGCTCAAGCCTTGATCTAAGCACGTTGGACATATAGTAAAAAGACCTATTAGTAGCTAAACACTTAATATATGACACTAAAATGTCTTAATATAAAACATTTCAATTGCAAAACACAAAGTGCAAATGCAAATGTTGTTGTTTGCTGTGGAGTTGCCACCTAGTGAACCAAGCTGTGCAGTTTCGATAAGTATTGTACAATTTTTATTGTTTAGCTGATATATTGAAATGAACATTTTAAACCTCTATTTATTATTGATTGAATTGTTTTACACTTTAAGTGTTAGGCTTTTTGACATTCGGACCATTCCACTGAGAGAATCAAGTGATCGTACCCGTATCCGTTAAGTACCTTAATAGCAGTTGCTGCATCCTTGGGATATTTGAAGTTCACAAAGGCATAACCTTTGGCCACTCCCGTGCTCTTATGGCGTGGAATATAAATGGTTGTGTGCGGCCCAAACTTCTTGATCAAGTCCACCAAGTCTGTCTCGGTTATAGACTCTGGCAAATTGGTGATGCGTATACCATTCAAATCATCGCGTTCTCGTTCTGGATCCTTGATTCCCTTCATAAACGGTGGCACGTACTTGCCCGACTTGGACGTTTCTGCAGCTGCTGCAGTTGCCTTGCTCTCCGTCTGCTGGCGAGTGTCCATTGAAGTGCCTTTGAAGGCACAGTTCATTGACCAATGTCCGCCATTGCATATGCGACATTTGGCCAGGTTTTTAACTTCGCCTTTACCTTCATATGTGCGTTCGAATTCCTTGGAGCCGACATATACCATAAAGACCTCTTCGGCCACCACAGTGGTCTGCGAGTTGGGGCCGGGCCCATCGTTGCGCGCTTCACCAAATTTGACCCACTTGCGACGTGCGGCTACGGACTTTGGTACAGTTGTCTTTACAATATTATAGGTGCGCTCTACCTTTATCTTTTTGCCCTCGTCGTTGTACTTGTACTCAGTGACGTACTTGAGGTCGCCCTCAACGACTTCTTTTGTCGGCGGCAAGTCATCAACGTATTCTTTGGCGGCTTCATCGGCCCAGGAAGTAGTTTTCTTATTCATGGCTGAAAGTAAATTTATATATTATATGTCGTTTGTAGCAATTGGAAAATTTTCACTTGCTTGCAGATAAAGTTTTCTTCTTCTTTAAATTGAATCAAAGCTTAGTGATGTTAAGAATAGATGATATGATATCGATATTTAATTCGATATTTGACGAAATACGACATGGTATTTTGTTTGGGGTTTCCAAAGAGCATATATTTTATAGAGTGGAATCCTTGATCGACAAAATATTTTCAGTTGATTGCCCTGTAGCTTGAAATCTAATCAAGTGAGACACAAACCATCTAAAAGACATTGATTTAATATTTAAATACCTTCAATTCATCTCGATCGGTAGTAAGGTTCCCGAGTAATATGAGATTTGCTGATTTCGCAACTCTCGAAATCTCGAATTTTTTTAAATAGCGATAATTCAAAAACGGTGCTAGGAAATCCTAAATGGTTTCCGGATTCAAAATCAGCGACCCAAAACTTACCGGAAAAAGTAATAGAGTAGAATAAAACAAAATTTTATTCCAAGCATTTAAAAGTTTATGCATGAAATACTCACTGAACTTGATTTAATAGGGATTCCGTTTGACCATTTTGCAGGAACTTGACCGAAACCACAGTTGCGTGTTTATTATAATTTGAAGCTGAGACTTTTTGACTTTTATATAGCTAAAAAGAAAAACTTAAGTCTTTGAGACTTCCCCACGATCCAGTATTGCAATAGTAACGAATCCTGTATTTTGTGCAAATTTCGCCCACACGCTTATTTAACATCACGTAAAGTACTTTATTTAGTATATACTACAGTTCGTCGGATAAATGAAACTTAAGAAAGATTCAAATGACTGTGTGACAAAAGATAAAGAGCTGGTACCTTTTCGTGGAAAATATCGTCTCAAACAGTACATTTCTTCGAAGCTGACAAAGTTCGTTGTTCAAATGTTGGTGCTCTCAACTCGAGTACATTGTCCGCCTTTGTTAGTTTACACGGGAATATGGCCCCATTACGCAACTGAAAAAAAAATTAAGCTAGAATGATGCTGGAGCTATCTGAACTTTTAGTCCAAAAGGGTCACATAGTAACCTATGACAATTTTTGTATATCATATCCTGATTAACCTTCCCTTCCTATTCCTCAAGTTTGTAACAAGATGCATCATTCCAATAGTTATAAAGTGGATCAAACCAATTTACGTCTTACTATACCGTGTATCGGCCACATACAGAATTTTGGATTCATTTTTATATATACTAGTGGTAGCCCCGCAGTCGGATCCCAACTGCAAGTTAAAATCCATAAATTTTGTAAGTCAAATCATTAAGCATTTCTGATTGATCTCTATCTATTTCTATGAATTATATGAAAAACCGGAACGCTCTTTTTTATAAACTTTATCTATGATTTGGCGAAATATACGAATAAAACTTATATTCTGCACTTCTTATGGAAACTCCCTACACAATGATATAAGTTTCACCCATATTTGTTTCCATATAGTTGGTGAAAAAGGGGTCCAAAAGTTTTCCTTAGCCTATTTATATAATAAAGAGATTATATTGCAGTTGAGTTTTTGAAGTAAAAAGTGAATCGTCGAAACAGTTTCAACAAAAAATCTTTCTACCTAAGCATTTCGGGCATTTCGCTCAGAGTTTGTTGAATATAAAGCAACGCTTGTCGTTTATATTAGGCAAAAATACCACTGCGCCTATCTTCTAAGTACATCACTTTACGACGGACTTATATAAAGATAACCCAACGAAGAAACCTGATAAGTTACAACACATTAATAAAACAAAACTTGGAGTCGATAAATTGGACCAACTGCTTGGTATATACACTTGAAATGGCTCGATTTTGTAATATGCGCGGCATCTCCGTGTTGGTCCTCTGGACGTCCTAAACACGTAATGGAATAAAAAAAGTTTCTTCCGCAGACTTTTCTAGAAGAACTAATCTCTTAACTTCCGTCTGAGAAAATTTGCCTAAAATACAGAATTGGTTATTTTTTATTTTTACTGAATGAGCGTTAAATAAAGTCAGCTGATTTTAATAGTAAACAGATCTTTCCAACACAACTAAGTGGCAATGTTGACTTCACAGTTGGCAGCCCTGTGGCTAATTTCATATTTTTGAATGTGTGTTCACACTGGATAAATTTTACAGTTATTCTATTTGCACGTATGCAGAGACGCACATTTGGCAAACCAAAAAAAATCGAAGCGCATCAATTTTACAAACTTGTGAATATAGCACGAAAATAAGTTTTTAATGATGGCAGATTCTAATAATTCGGACTCCTTAACAATTGCCGAGCAGCCGCTTGTGCTAGGATCGATGTTGGATGGCAAAGAAAGTCGTAATGTTTTGCTAAATGGCGGCGACGCGTCGCCAGTGGCAGCAGCTGCAGGTGTGACAAGTGTGTCCGATGCTTGTAAAAAACCTCCAACTGATGCTGCAAAATTGCAAGGGACGAAGGCGGAGGGCTCTAACTTGTATAAACCCAACGCAGAAGAAGGACGCTGGGCCCCATCCTCAAAGAAGAAGCTAAATGTTGGCTTCGCTGTCGACCCTAAAAAGGATGACGTCAGCAAGCCAGTTTACCATTCGCCACCACCCGCTTATTCCAAAGGACTTTGGTTCGACTCGGACGATGATGAACGCTTTTGCAGCGAATTCGCGCGCAATATGGCACGTTCGATACGCCTGAAGCATCGGCGCCCACGGCACACTTTGGCACCCACTTATTTGGATCGCTATGAAACCACGCCTACAAGTTCGCTACATGTATTCAATCTGGAGCGCTATTCGTCGCGTCCACAGGAGGCTACTCGTTCTGTAGGCTTTTGTCGCTATTTTCTGATGACTTTGGGAGTTTCAGTAGTTGTCTTGCTGGCACTGCTAGCCTACAAATTTTATTACTAAAGTTAAATTAAATTTCAGTAGCATTTAAGTTAAGATTATCGAATTCATTCAAATTTTTGAATTCTGTCCACTTTGAAACTAAATAAAATGTAATTTGTGGTCATATTTTGGAGATGTATTTATTTTCTACTGTTACATTAAGCCTGTTTACTACTATTTATATATACATATATCTATATATATATATAACTTGTAATCTTATATATCGTACAAGGACGGATCATCATACAGTACCACAAAGTAGATTCAGGAAAAAACTGATTAATGTGTCTGTTGAGTTATAGCAACATCTGGAACCCGGCTTCAAATACTTAAACTAGCTTTTCATTTTTTAAGGTCTAATTGTTTTTGTTTCGTGAGTGGCTTTAAAGAAGCACATTGTATTTAGAATGTATGGCTTCTATATTCCGTATCCATATATGGGTTCCATATTTAATCCGAACATTCCTGGAGGCAAAATCTAATTTTGTACATCTGTTAAATACTTTACAGTGTCCTATGTAAACGTCTTTGGAATCGAATTGCAGCATAAAGTTGCACGTTGAGATGCGTGAAGCTTCATAGGCAGCAAGCGCGTTCAGTAATAACTTGGGCGTTGTGGGCGCTTGGATTGGCTTTTCCAAAGATTGTCAGGAATAATTCACACCAACTTGACGCAAGGGTTTATGGATATTGGAGCATTTTCACCTACAAAAAGTAGTCCCTCCAGGCTTGGTGTTCATCGCGTGACCATTACGCGTTGTAACAGGCATATTGTGTTCTGGAAGTAGGATTTCATTAGCTGAAAATACACATGTAAAATGATGCAAGTTACGCGTTATAAAGTGCCCGAAGAAGTCAGAGCAGCATGCAGTTGCCATTTCATAGATGAAAGCAACCAAATTCCAAGCGACTTGTTGGGCGTTTACATCTTGGTGTAAGGCCCGTTTACTTTGGAAAACAAACAGACTCTACTTATGCCGTCTTTGGATTTTATATAGTTATGCAGTGTTGAAGTTTTTGTATACGCTAAAGGAAGCAAAATTGTGGCAATTGTAGGCTCCACAACTCGTTCTTCTTAAGTAGCTGACTTACTCCAACTGGAATAAAACAAAATTTTAATCGAAGCATTTAAAAGTGGATGCATAAAATACTCACTGAACTTGATTTAAAAGCGATTCCGTTTGACCATTTTGCAGGGACTTGACCAGAACCACACATATAGTTGCAAACAGAGTTCAACTGCCAGTACATGTATGGTGCTCTGCTCCTCGGCATAAAGAGTTATGCGGATCTGCTAAACCAGCCAATATGTCACCGGCCTCACAATTTTCCACAGTCTCCAAACGCGGAAGCGCACGCAGCTCCTCCGTTCTATATTAAGCGTAGATAGCCGCTGGCTGCACATCACTAGCTTTGTGATGTCCGACTTTGGCAGCTACTCGTTGCATTCATCCATCTTTAGATTATGGTTGGAGCGTGTTTTATGATCTGATTTGATCGGCAAACATCCGTTCTAGACTTTATCAACTTGTTCTTGTGGCTTCCTTCAGTTCTTCTATATATTGCTTCTAGTCCTCCTATTAATACTAGTCCTCATGAATGTTCGCCTTTAGTTTAGGTTTCGTTTGGAGCGGGCGCGTTTTTGTTTTTATGCATTTATCCTGTTCGTGAAGCTTCTACTCTGATCTCGCGCGAACATCCCTCCTTATAGATGTACAAAGCCATCACTGTCGTCATTCCCTGGCACTGATCTGCTTTGGCTATAGCTGACATGGTAACTACTGCAAGCAGTGATGTAGAGTGGCGTAACGCTCGATGTGATGGCCACAACTGGCTCTGTACTCGCTCTCTGGAGCAGCTGGTAATTGATAAGCTATGTTTATTATTTTGACTAATTTGAATGGATGCAAACTGTAGGGTACTTCCTGTAAGAGGTGTTGTATACCAGGTCGTAGTTAAAATGAGCTTTTTTTTCTTGGAATAACAATTTTGAAGTGGGCCAATGTTTAGGGTTTTAACGCTGCTCAAGCCTTGATCTAAGCACGTTGGACATTATAGTAAAAAGACCTATTAGTAGCTAAACACTTAATATATGACACTAAAATGTCTTAATATAAAACATTTCAATTGCAAAACACAAAGTGCAAATGCAAATGTTGTTGTTTGCTGTGGAGTTGCCACCTAGTGAACCAAGCTGTGCAGTTTCGATAAGTATTGTACAATTTTTATTGTTTAGCTGATATATTGAAATGAACATTTTAAACCTCTATTTATTATTGATTGAATTGTTTTACACTTTAAGTGTTAGGCTTTTTGACATTCGGACCATTCCACTGAGAGAATCAAGTGATCGTACCCGTATCCGTTAAGTACCTTAATAGCAGTTGCTGCATCCTTGGGATATTTGAAGTTCACAAAGGCATAACCTTTGGCCACTCCCGTGCTCTTATGGCGTGGAATATAAATGGTTGTGTGCGGCCCAAACTTCTTGATCAAGTCCACCAAGTCTGTCTCGGTTATAGACTCTGGCAAATTGGTGATGCGTATACCATTCAAATCATCGCGTTCTCGTTCTGGATCCTTGATTCCCTTCATAAACGGTGGCACGTACTTGCCCGACTTGGACGTTTCTGCAGCTGCTGCAGTTGCCTTGCTCTCCGTCTGCTGGCGAGTGTCCATTGAAGTGCCTTTGAAGGCACAGTTCATTGACCAATGTCCGCCATTGCATATGCGACATTTGGCCAGGTTTTTAACTTCGCCTTTACCTTCATATGTGCGTTCGAATTCCTTGGAGCCGACATATACCATAAAGACCTCTTCGGCCACCACAGTGGTCTGCGAGTTGGGGCCGGGCCCATCGTTGCGCGCTTCACCAAATTTGACCCACTTGCGACGTGCGGCTACGGACTTTGGTACAGTTGTCTTTACAATATTATAGGTGCGCTCTACCTTTATCTTTTTGCCCTCGTCGTTGTACTTGTACTCAGTGACGTACTTGAGGTCGCCCTCAACGACTTCTTTTGTCGGCGGCAAGTCATCAACGTATTCTTTGGCGGCTTCATCGGCCCAGGAAGTAGTTTTCTTATTCATGGCTGAAAGTAAATTTATATATTATATGTCGTTTGTAGCAATTGGAAAATTTTCACTTGCTTGCAGATAAAGTTTTCTTCTTCTTTAAATTGAATCAAAGCTTAGTGATGTTAAGAATAGATGATATGATATCGATATTTAATTCGATATTTGACGAAATACGACATGGTATTTTGTTTGGGGTTTCCAAAGAGCATATATTTTATAGAGTGGAATCCTTGATCGACAAAATATTTTCAGTTGATTGCCCTGTAGCTTGAAATCTAATCAAGTGAGACACAAACCATCTAAAAGACATTGATTTAATATTTAAATACCTTCAATTCATCTCGATCGGTAGTAAGGTTCCCGAGTAATATGAGATTTGCTGATTTCGCAACTCTCGAAATCTCGAATTTTTTTAAATAGCGATAATTCAAAAACGGTGCTAGGAAATCCTAAATGGTTTCCGGATTCAAAATCAGCGACCCAAAACTTACCGGAAAAAGTAATAGAGTAGAATAAAACAAAATTTTATTCCAAGCATTTAAAAGTTTATGCATGAAATACTCACTGAACTTGATTTAATAGGGATTCCGTTTGACCATTTTGCAGGAACTTGACCGAAACCACAGTTGCGTGTTTATTATAATTTGAAGCTGAGACTTTTTGACTTTTATATAGCTAAAAAGAAAAACTTAAGTCTTTGAGACTTCCCCACGATCCAGTATTGCAATAGTAACGAATCCTGTATTTTGTGCAAATTTCGCCCACACGCTTATTTAACATCACGTCAAGTACTTTATTTAGTATATACTACAGTTCGTCGGATAAATGAAACTTAAGAAAGATTCAAATGACTGTGTGACAAAAGATAAAGAGCTGGTACCTTTTCGTGGAAAATATCGTCTCAAACAGTACATTTCTTCGAAGCTGACAAAGTTCGTTGTTCAAATGTTGGTGCTCTCAACTCGAGTACATTGTCCGCCTTTGTTAGTTTACACGGGAATATGGCCCCATTACGCAACTGAAAAAAAAATTAAGCTAGAATGATGCTGGAGCTATCTGAACTTTTAGTCCAAAAGGGTCACATAGTAACCTATGACAATTTTTGTATATCATATCCTGATTAACCTTCCCTTTCTATTCCTCAAGTTTGTAACAAGATGCATCATTCCAATAGTTATAAAGTGGATCAAACCAATTTACGTCTTACTATACCGTGTATCGGCCACATACAGAATTTTGGATTCATTTTTATATATACTAGTGGTAGCCCCGCAGTCGGATCCCAACTGCAAGTTAAAATCCATAAATTTTGTAAGTCAAATCATTAAGCATTTCTGATTGATCTCTATCTATTTCTATGAATTATATGAAAAACCGGAACGCTCTTTTTTATAAACTTTATCTATGATTTGGCGAAATATACGAATAAAACTTATATTCTGCACTTCTTATGGAAACTCCCTACACAATGATATAAGTTTCACCCATATTTGTTTCCATATAGTTGGTGAAAAAGGGGTCCAAAAGTTTTCCTTAGCCTATTTATATAATAAAGAGATTATATTGCAGTTGAGTTTTTGAAGTAAAAAGTGAATCGTCGAAACAGTTTCAACAAAAAATCTTTCTACCTAAGCATTTCGGGCATTTCGCTCAGAGTTTGTTGAATATAAAGCAACGCTTGTCGTTTATATTAGGCAAAAATACCACTGCGCCTATCTTCTAAGTACATCACTTTACGACGGACTTATATAAAGATAACCCAACGAAGAAACCTGATAAGTTACAACACATTAATAAAACAAAACTTGGAGTCGATAAATTGGACCAACTGCTTGGTATATACACTTGAAATGGCTCGATTTTGTAATATGCGCGGCATCTCCGTGTTGGTCCTCTGGACGTCCTAAACACGTAATGGAATAAAAAAAGTTTCTTCCGCAGACTTTTCTAGAAGAACTAATCTCTTAACTTCCGTCTGAGAAAATTTGCCTAAAATACAGAATTGGTTATTTTTTATTTTTACTGAATGAGCGTTAAATAAAGTCAGCTGATTTTAATAGTAAACAGATCTGTCCAACACAACTAAGTGGCAATGTTGACTTCACAGTTGGCAGCCCTGTGGCTAATTTCATATTTTTGAATGTGTGTTCACACTGGATAAATTTTACAGTTATTCTATTTGCACGTATGCAGAGACGCACATTTGGCAAACCAAAAAAAATCGAAGCGCATCAATTTTACAAACTTGTGAATATAGCACGAAAATAAGTTTTTAATGATGGCAGATTCTAATAATTCGGACTCCTTAACAATTGCCGAGCAGCCGCTTGTGCTAGGATCGATGTTGGATGGCAAAGAAAGTCGTAATGTTTTGCTAAATGGCGGCGACGCGTCGCCAGTGGCAGCAGCTGCAGGTGTGACAAGTGTGTCCGATGCTTGTAAAAAACCTCCAACTGATGCTGCAAAATTGCAAGGGACGAAGGCGGAGGGCTCTAACTTGTATAAACCCGACGCAGAAGAAGGACGCTGGGCCCCATCCTCAAAGAAGAAGCTAAATGTTGGCTTCGCTGTCGACCCTAAAAAGGATGACGTCAGCAAGCCAGTTTACCATTCGCCACCACCCGCTTATTCCAAAGGACTTTGGTCCGACTCGGACGATGATGAACGCTTTTGCAGCGAATTCGCGCGCAATATGGCACGTTCGATACGCCTGAAGCATCGGCGCCCACGGCACACTTTGGCACCCACTTATTTGGATCGCTATGAAACCACTCCTACAAGTTCGGTACATGTATTCAATCTGGAGCGCTATTCGTCGCGTCTACAGGAGGCTACTCGTTCTGTAGGCTTTTGTCGCTATTTTCTGATGACTTTGGGAGTTTCAGTAGTTGTCTTGCTGGCACTGCTAGCCTACAAATTTTATTACTAAAGTTAAATTAAATTTCAGTAGCATTTAAGTTAAGATTATCGAATTCATTCAAATTTTTGAATTCTGTCCACTTTGAAACTAAATAAAATGTAATTTGTGGTCATATTTTGGAGATGTATTTATTTTCTACTGTTACATTAAGCCTGTTTACTACTATTTATATATACATATATCTATATATATATATAACTTGTAATCTTATATATCGTACAAGGACGGATCATCATACAGTACCACAAAGTAGATTCAGGAAAAAACTGATTAATGTGTCTGTTGAGTTATAGCAACATCTGGAACCCGGCTTCAAATACTTAAACTAGCTTTTCATTTTTTAAGGTCTAATTGTTTTTGTTTCGTGAGTGGCTTTAAAGAAGCACATTGTATTTAGAATGTATGGCTTCTATATTCCGTATCCATATATGGGTTCCATATTTAATCCGAACATTCCTGGAGGCAAAATCTAATTTTGTACATCTGTTAAATACTTTACAGTGTCCTATGTAAACGTCTTTGGAATCGAATTGCAGCATAAAGTTGCACGTTGAGATGCGTGAAGCTTCATAGGCAGCAAGCGCGTTCAGTAATAACTTGGGCGTTGTGGGCGCTTGGATTGGCTTTTCCAAAGATTGTCAGGAATAATTCACACCAACTTGACGCAAGGGTTTATGGATATTGGAGCATTTTCACCTACAAAAAGTAGTCCCTCCAGGCTTGGTGTTCATCGCATGACCACTACGCGTTGTAACAGGCATATTGTGTTCTGGAAGTAGGATTTCATTAGCTGAAAATACACATGTAAAATGATGCAAGTTACGCGTTATAAAGTGCCCGAAGAAGTCAGAGCAGCATGCAGTTGCCATTTCATAGATGAAAGCAACCAAATTCCAAGCGACTTGTTGGGCGTTTACATCTTGGTGTAAGGCCCGTTTACTTTGGAAAACAAACAGACTCTACTTATGCCGTCTTTGGATTTTATATAGTTATGCAGTGTTGAAGTTTTTGTATACGCTAAAGGAAGCAAAATTGTGGCAATTGTAGGCTCCACAACTCGTTCTTCTTAAGTAGCTGACTTACTCCATCTGGAATAAAACAAAATTTTAATCGAAGCATTTAAAAGTGGATGCATAAAATACTCACTGAACTTGATTTAAAAGCGATTCCGTTTGACCATTTTGCAGGGACTTGACCAGAACCACACATATAGTTGCAAACAGAGTTCAACTGCCAGTACATGTATGGTGCTCTGCTCCTCGGCATAAAGAGTTATGCGGATCTGCTAAACCAGCCAATATGTCACCGGCCTCACAATTTTCCACATTCTCCAAACGCGGAAGCGCACGCAGCTCCTCCGTTCTATATTAAGCGTAGATAGCCGCTGGCTGCACATCACTAGCTTTGTGATGTCCGACTTTGGCAGCTACTCGTTGCATTCATCCATCTTTAGATTATGGTTGGAGCGTGTTTTATGATCTGATTTGATCGGCAAACATCCGTTCTAGACTTTATCAACTTGTTCTTGTGGCTTCCTTCAGTTCTTCTATATATTGCTTCTAGTCCTCCTATTAAAACTAGTCCTCATGAATGTTCGCCTTTAGTTTAGGTTTCGTTTGGAGCGGGCGCGTTTTTGTTTTTATGCATTTATCCTGTTCGTGAAGCTTCTACTCTGATCTCGCGCGAACATCCCTCCTTATAGATGTACAAAGCCATCACTGTCGTCATTCCCTGGCACTGATCTGCTTTGGCTATAGCTGACATGGTAACTACTGCAAGCAGTGATGTAGAGTGGCGTAACGCTCGATGTGATGGCCACAACTGGCTCTGTACTCGCTCTCTGGAGCAGCTGGTAATTGATAAGCTATGTTTATTATTTTGACTAATTTGAATGGATGCAAACTGTAGGGTACTTCCTGTAAGAGGTGTTGTATACCAGGTCGTAGTTAAGATGAGCTTTTTTTTCTTGGAATAACAATTTTGAAGTGGGCCAATGTTTAGGGTTTTAACGCTGCTCAAGCCTTGATCTAAGCACGTTGGACATATAGTAAAAAGACCTATTAGTAGCTAAACACTTAATATATGACACTAAAATGTCTTAATATAAAACATTTCAATTGCAAAACACAAAGTGCAAATGCAAATGTTGTTGTTTGCTGTGGAGTTGCCACCTAGTGAACCAAGCTGTGCAGTTTCGATAAGTATTGTACAATTTTTATTGTTTAGCTGATATATTGAAATGAACATTTTAAACCTCTATTTATTATTGATTGAATTGTTTTACACTTTAAGTGTTAGGCTTTTAGACATTCGGACCATTCCACTGAGAGAATCAAGTGATCGTACCCGTATCCGTTAAGTACCTTAATAGCAGTTGCTGCATCCTTGGGATATTTGAAGTTCACAAAGGCATAACCTTTGGCCACTCCCGTGCTCTTATGGCGTGGAATATAAATGGTTGTGTGCGGCCCAAACTTCTTGATCAAGTCCACCAAGTCTGTCTCGGTTATAGACTCTGGCAAATTGGTGATGCGTATACCATTCAAATCATCGCGTTCTCGTTCTGGATCCTTGATTCCCTTCATAAACGGTGGCACGTACTTGCCCGACTTGGACGTTTCTGCAGCTGCTGCAGTTGCCTTGCTCTCCGTCTGCTGGCGAGTGTCCATTGAAGTGCCTTTGAAGGCACAGTTCATTGACCAATGTCCGCCATTGCATATGCGACATTTGGCCAGGTTTTTAACTTCGCCTTTACCTTCATATGTGCGTTCGAATTCCTTGGAGCCGACATATACCATAAAGACCTCTTCGGCCACCACAGTGGTCTGCGAGTTGGGGCCGGGCCCATCGTTGCGCGCTTCACCAAATTTGACCCACTTGCGACGTGCGGCTACGGACTTTGGTACAGTTGTCTTTACAATATTATAGGTGCGCTCTACCTTTATCTTTTTGCCCTCGTCGTTGTACTTGTACTCAGTGACGTACTTGAGGTCGCCCTCAACGACTTCTTTTGTCGGCGGCAAGTCATCAACGTATTCTTTGGCGGCTTCATCGGCCCAGGAAGTAGTTTTCTTATTCATGGCTGAAAGTAAATTTATATATTATATGTCGTTTGTAGCAATTGGAAAATTTTCACTTGCTTGCAGATAAAGTTTTCTTCTTCTTTAAATTGAATCAAAGCTTAGTGATGTTAAGAATAGATGATATGATATCGATATTTAATTCGATATTTGACAAAATACGACATGGTATTTGTTTTGGGGCTTCCAAAGAGCATATATTTTATAGAGTGGAATCCTTAGCGTTAAATGGAGTCGACTTGCTGAAAAGCGACCATGTGCAAAAATGTGGAGTTTTTGATGGTCCATTATTCTACTTGATTACTTTCTAACTTAATTCTATTGCAAGTTACATGGCAACAATGGACTCCAAAAATCAAAAAAAAAATTGTTCCAAAAATTTAATGGATCTGTAATTTGAATTTGAATTTTGAAATAGCAATGATTCGAAAACAGGTTCCGGCTTCAAAAAGATATGTTTTATTCCTTGTGTTTTTTTTTTGTATGGAAATTAAAAAACAAAATTTAGATTGTGGCATTTTTTTCGATATTCCCTAATAACTTCGCTATTTTGCTTCCAATTTTGCTCAAATTGGTGTTGAATTGTTCGCAAAGAATCAATTATATATATTGAATTCAAAAATAACCCATGAAATTTTTTTTTAATTTTTGATATAATTCATTTGGAATAAAAAAAAGAGAATTTTCGATTATCGACAAAATATTTTCAGTTGATTGGACTGTAGCTTGAAATCTAATCAAGTTAGACACAAACCGTCTGAAAGACATTGATTTAATATTTAAATACCTTCAATTCATCTCGATCGGTAGTAAGGTTCCCGAGTAATATGAGATTTGCTGACTTCGCATTTTTTTAAATAGCGATAATTCGAAAACGATGCTAGGAAATCCTAAATGATTTCCGGATTCAAAATCAGCGACCCAAAACTTACCAGAAAAGGTAAGTTTTAGACATAGGCTTTTTTTGTTGCATAGTGGCTTGTCGTATGAGGCGACTACAATGTCACTGGGTTCTTTTCGAGACCAGTAAAGCCACCCCAGGCTTTAAAAGGGTTGTCCGTAGGGTTTGGCACCCAACACGTAAAACCGCAATTTCAATGAAAGAATGTATTTACATTAGGCCGTAACCCGATAACGGGTTGTTATGGCCAGTTAAAAAGAAGAAGTGTTATTATGTGTAGGGATAGGGATTTATTTGGGTTCTAAGTGCCGAAGCTTTAAATGCTTGCTGAAAAGTGCCTAAGATATCATTTAGAATTGAAAGAAGATAATTTTTTAAGCATTGGAAATGTTATTTTGGTCCAAAAAGAGGAAAGATCTGCGAGCCTTGGTTGAATTAATCACGGATCACAATACATTTAGCCAACACATCTCTGTCCAATATGGGCCACATTGACGAACAAGCCGACTCCACACGGAACAACTATACGAATACGCAGGAAAGTGATACACTCAACATGAGCGAGGTAGATACTCTTCCCTGACGCAGTCTTCACGAATTATCCCGGGAGTCGGGAATATTGTGTTAATAGTTTTTGATACACTTTATCCCATTCCACCTGTTCTTTCTGTCTCTTAACTTTCACTATCCCGAGTGTTAGGGATAGATCAGCTTACTGACGCCTTTATAATAATAAAACATAAAACAAAAACGATTTCCAAAAGTTAGGGCTGTGTCGCTTATCTGGGCTCAAAGCGTTTTAAAAAAAACGACATTTTAAACACAACTTTAAAGTTTTTTCTCAAAGAACTTTAAGAACTAAAAAAAGCTCTATAAAAGATTTACGCTGTTGCTGCGACATACAGAAATTTTTTTTTCTATATTGTCGTGCTCTGTAATCACGCGTTGAGCTGACAAACTGTCTGACAACATGAAGAATCTTGAGTTGACTTGTCTGAACTTGGCACGAAACCGAAACAATTGAGTTGAAACCATAAGCCCCTGACTGGGATTTGCACAAACGCTGCTGGCTAAGCAATCGTCACGCCCGGGCACCCGCTGGGTTTGCCCGTACTCATGCCCCCTCCACTCCCCTCCGACCATTCGTACTCGTACGTACAGTGGCGAGGACAAGACTTATAAAAATTTCTACACATGATTTCGCTTTATTGCTTTATGACTGTGCACTTGTGCGTTTTCGCACTCTGGCGCTCTCTGGCGCTCTGTCTTAGCAGCTTGCACTCTTTCTGCACCGTTATGTCGGTTATGAATATTTCAAAATGCTGTAAGTTGGGGGGGGGGGCGAAACTTTGACACTATAACCTGACTTTGACTTTGGTTCTGCTTTGAGCAAGAAAAAAGAACCCAAAAATATTCCGCTTGTGTCTACCGCTCGTTCCCCAAAGAGAGCGTCCTTTGGGTACGCAAGCGAGAGACTGCGCCACGCTTACCTTGCCACTTATGTGTGAGTTTTTATGATGCATTCCTTATACCGCTTCGGAGCCCTGAGCAACCCTGGGAACAGTTCCACGCAGTTCCATGTGTAGCGTCGCTTTTATGGTGCTTTTTATTCGCAGCTGCTTCGATTTTATTTTTTCGCCTTTTCGTTTTTTGTTAAACTTTCACCTATTACGCTTTACGCGATTTTTTCTTACATCCTTACTTTTTTGTATTTTTTTTTTTTTTGTTGGCGCTTTTTCTTGTTGCTAGTTTTATATTGTATTTATTGCACACAGGGCCAGACTATAATAAAAGGCCGACGGGGCCCCGCACACAAGACATATATAAATGACGTCACCACCGATGGGGGAGGGGTTCATCATATTGCGACTATAAAAAACAAAATGTTAATCCGAAAAAAAAACTACAATTTCCGGCAATGTTTTCTTTTCGTTTCGAATTCAAATAAACAGTTGGTAACCAACTCAGGTTTTTCCGCACGTTTATCAAAACAACCGAAATTAGCTAGGAGAAATTAAAAAATTCGAAATTTTGAAAATTATTTACTCTTATTATTCCTCTGGCGACCCAACTATAGCGACTAGAGTGGTCAAATTCAATAGAAAAGAAGTTGAAGACATTTCCAACAGAAAAGTTGTCAGAGTGCTTAAATCGTCGAAAAACATAATATGAGAGATTAAAGTTTTTTGGCCAATTGCAATATTTTTTTGCGGAAAATTAACATATCGATCAAAGATCTTGCATTAAATCTTTGACACTTCAAAATATCATCCTTTTGCTTTTATAACAGCAGCGTATACTCTGTGCATCCTATCTGCAATGTTTCATTTGATATTATATTCCAAGTTTCTAGTAATTTTCAAAGCTGATTTGATTTTTTGGTTGCACGATTTTGTGGTCACACGAGGAGCCCCCCTTGCCTTAATGTGACTATTTGTGACCAGGGGGAAGGAGGGGGACTAAAAATTTTTAAAAATTTTGATGACAACCCCGATGGGATAATATACACAAATTTGTCAATATTCAATTCAGTTATAATTACTAAGTGAATGCCTTCCAGATCCAATTGTTGCCAATTTACTTTTTTTCCCGCTAGATCTAGCTTTGTTTTAAGCCTGATGGCGGAAAAATTTGAAAACAGCGGGCAGCGGGAATTCTAGCTTATTTTTAAAGTATGTTTAACTTTTTTTTAGCTTTATTTTATGTAAACATATAACAATGAATTAAGTGTATCATCGTGAAAACAAGAAAAAAAGTTGTCATCCATCAGTAAGATTACACTATGCAACAAATTTGATCTCAATGAAAGGACTATGACTAAAACATACCTTTTCCGGTAAATTTTGGATTGCTGGTTTCGAATTCGGGAACCATTTTGGATTTTCTAGCACCGATTTCGAATTATCGCTATTTCAAAAAAATCGAGATTCGAATGATATTTGTTTCGGTTTACCTGTTATACCGGTTCCTATACAAAAACCAAAGAGCATGAAAGTAATAGAATGTGACCATTTTCAAGACAGTGTACGTGTGATGCTGCTTGTGTTGTTGTGTCTGTTATACCGACTCGCTCGTAGTCAAAATTGAAAAAGAGAAAAAGCTAAAACTAGGCACATGTACGCACTGTCTTGGTAATGGTCGCTCTTAAGCAAGTCGGCTCAATGAAACGGCCAAGGATTCCACTCTAGTACTTTCATGCCTTTTCAAGAGTGCCAAAAGAGTACATTAAAAAAAGAAGTGGGAGCGAGAAACCGATTATGCTGTGTAGTGTTCCACTATTTATGGCACCAGCGCAGTGTATCGCATGCATTTTAAATTTTGAAAATAACTTTACTCCTTCGAAAGTTATGCATGCTGCCGATAAGAAGTCAGAATGACGAAATGTAAAAAAACAAAAACTGTATCGGTATAAATATATCCGTTTCAGTTCGTTTAATTGGGGAAAAATATAACGGTTAACGGTTATCGGTTCATCGAAAAAAATTGATTTTGGTAACGGTACGGTTACGTTTTCAAAATTCAATCGGTTGTTTTGGATAACGGTTACGGTCACCTGTACTGTTTTAATCCCTAGACTAAATATATATTGCGTTCATCGTATTTTGCGCTTGTAGCTTTCAATAATGGTGATGATGGTTTTCAAAACTCAAATTCGTTGAAAATCAACTTTGTACTAGCATGAAAGAAGACACACTTGGATCACTTAGGAAAGCTCCATAAGAATCGTAACAACATAAATACTCTTATATACTCGCGACATCAAGTTTTGTCTTTCTAAGAATATGTGGATGTAGATAATCAGAATAATATAATGGAAATATGCATACGTAAATCGGAAATGCGTTCAAAATCGAAATTCACGATAGCGCTCGCACATTGTACACGGCCCTTGGGCGGCCACTTATTTAATCCGGCACTGTGTACATATGCCGTTACGGACGCTGCCTGGAGATTTTGACACAGTGTGAATCCGTGCGCTGCACTTGACAAGAACAACAACAACATTGAGTACAAGAAAAAGTGGGCTAAGAGCAACCACAAGCACTTGGCCAAACAATGCGAAGCGAACTCCCCGAACCATAATAACTTTTGATGATCTTTTGCATGGCGCGTGCTGAGAATTGTCAATAAATAAACAATTTCGACGCTCTAAAAATGCTTATGAAATGTAACCCCCTGATCCCAGAACCCCAACCCTGTTCAAAGCCTGCTTAAAATGTCTCAGCCGATTTTCCAACTTTTTGTTCTGCCCTTTGGCATCCTGCTGACATTTTCACTGTATACAAACATATACTATATGAAAAATGGCATTCGTGATAAGTATTTGGTTGTGTGTGTGAGTGGGTGTATCTGTGTGAATATGACATTACCAATTTTACTTGATATTTTGAGTGTTTCTGTCTGCGTTTTGTGTAATATGATATGCACATAATAGATTATGAATTGAACCCTTCAAAAATTGGCATTTGGTTATAAGTACTTATAAAAGGATTTCTTAGCTATAAACAGTATTAAAAAATACACACATTATTCATGTAAATAATAGTAACGCAGCTCAAACACATATTAATTATATCCTCTACACAAAGCGTCATAGAGCAAATCCGGACTCGGGGTGACAGGTACGTGTTACGGACTCTTCTATTGTCGCTTTGGATTATTCAAACATCTCATATAACGACAACATAGTTCGCATATCAACGTCATAACACTTTTCCGTCTTTTATAGCAGCCAAATCCAGCTCACATATTCCATCATATTTTCATGTATTTATAGTTGCATAATAAGATTCATTTCACAACATCTCACGATAATGTCAATCAATCAAAAAGCAGCTGAAACTTTGAATGATTTTAAGGGCACCTACAGGCAACGCCGTGGTGTATAGGATTTCGGAGTATATATGGAATTCAATGCATTGTTTATTTGCGCTAAACATTTTAGAACAGTAATTTCTACAAAATCAAAGTTCGTCTGTTTATACTGCGTTTTATTTTCAATTTCTTAACTGAAAATAACAACCCGTTACCGGGTTACGGCCTGATGCAGAGTATTCCTCCTACTAGGTAGCTAGTGATCCTTCCAGCGGAGACATGGTCTGCGTCGTCGCCTCCCTTCCACAAACTCATTGAAGACCTTTCTCGCAGGAGCTTCTTCATCCATACGCAAAGCATAACCTAACCAAAGGAGTCAATGTCGTCATAGAGCTCATAGAGTTCATCGTTCCATCGCATGCGAAAGTCGTTGCCAACGCGTAAAGGGCCAAAGATCTTACAAACACTCCAAGGGCATTTTCATCCGACTGCATCATTACCCATTCTTCAGCGCCATAAAGCAAAACGGGAAGCTTGAGCATCTGGCGACTCTACTACTCATTTGCCTACTCAGACCAAAGTAGCATATATTGGCAACTGTGATACTTCCAATAACATTATTATTATTATACAGTTTAGAATTGACAGTCTTACGTTTCTCTAATAGTAACTTCTTCTTAGCTGGCCATAACAACCCGTCATCGGGTTACGGCCTGATGTAAATACATTCTTTCATTCGAATTGTGGTTTTACGTGGTGGAAACCAAACCCTACGCACAACCCTTTTAAGGCCCACTGGTCTCGAAAGAACCCAGTGTCATTGTTAGTCACCTCATACGACAAGCTTTGACCTGCTGAGGTGGTGTTCTCTAACCCGCTCACCACACGGGGGAATAATAGTAACTACATGTCCAGATTTTGAAAAAAAACCAGCAACCATATGCTTTGGAGTGCTTCGTCCGCACATAACTTAAGTTGGATTTGGTTCTTCTTCGGAGACCCATAAGCAAAGATTCAAGATTCGCCGCCTTTGAAGCAAGAAGCTGTATATTCTTCACATTTTCTTTCACCAAACGAGACAAAACTTCATTTGGATCAAATTTTTACTCAAAGTGTTTTTTTTTTCTAACTATTTCGCGTTTTATTCGCATTTAACAAGCTAAAATTTTACACATCTACACCATTTGTATGCATCGTGACTCATTTGCTTTAACCTATTCAAATTGTGAGTCTATAACAACACCTCAATCAAACGTCGGAAGGCCATTCACTGCACAAGTTGAAACTCCTGTCACTTCCCTTCACATCGCATCAAATCATAAACAATGCAGCAGCCCATAGCGATTCCAAAGCCTGTGTCATCCATATTAGATATCCTTGTTGATGTTGTTATAGGCTCCACGGTTGGCACAAACAACAAATAGGTGGTTTCTTTGGGTATCAGTTTGGCTGTGTTTAGTCCAACTTCTGGCATTAAATCGAAACAGTTTCAAATCGTAAAAATGTATGTCATTTAGCAACACAGAAATAGACACAATTAAACGTGTGGGCAGAGTCTGAATTTTGATGATTACGATGGAATGCTTTTGTACTATTGATGCATTTGAGGCTTTGCATACGTTGGAGCACAAAGCCGCTAGATGAGAATCGCAGAGTTGCTCTGAACAAGGATATTAATTGTAGCAAGGAATCAGCGACGCAGCTGACGTTCAATGGTATATTATCCGGAATGGTATATTAGCTTGTCTAAGGCAAACATAAGCGTCCGTACAGCAGCCAATAAGCTTAACGAACACAGTCAATGCCTACACATCCAGACCAGCTTGCACGGATTGTAGCTGGTCCGTAGCTTTCACCTATGCTGCCGAAGGCCTTAAATTTGACTGCCCCCAAAAACGTAGCACCGTCAATGCCATTAACACGGTTGTCCGGACACCAAATGGCGTGATCTCAATATAGATTGCTGCTTGATCACAGTGCTCGGCGTAAGAAAGCATTTTTAGTTCTGCGAGCACTCAGCTCGCCGGAGCATGCGGTCAGCATTATATGCGACAACTCATTCCGGCAAAAGTAACAAACCATTCACAGTGGTGTGCCAAAGGATTCTATGTTATAAGCATGCGGGAACGCAGGGGGAGCGGTTTGGGAGGTCGACACAACTCGAAAATTGGAAAAAAAAAACTCATGCATATTATTCGAACAGTTTTACTATGCGGCCGACAGGGATTCGCAGTTTGTGGATATTGATACGAAGCGATTGGGACAAGCAGTATAACTAGGGTATCTTCCTCTTCTTAACTGGCCATAACGAGCCGTTATCGGGTATCTGGCAAACCAAAAAAATTTAAATGGTGTATATTTTGATGCTTTTCTATTGAAAAATCCGAACTTCGCATTTGTTAAATGCGCTCAGTTTACGTTTAATCGTAATGTCATTTGTAGCTGCAACTTTATTTTTTATTTTATTTAATTTCAAAATAATCGGATGAAAGATGCAACATTTTTTTTTTTAAATGTGAATGGACCCATTTTTCATAAAACAGGCTTTTTAAATTTCGTAAAAACTAGAGCTGAAAAAAATTATGAAAATGGTGATTTTGAATTCAGCGAGCAAACGATCGGAAAGGAATCTAAACTCAGAAAGGATTTTCACTGCTTCGTTCCGTTGGCAACGCGTAAAGGGCCACAGATCTTACGCGGTACTTTGCGCTCAAACACTCCATTATCAGACTACGTCAGCAGCAGGAGCGTCTGACGGGAGTGGTCTCTTCCACGCATTTGCCTACTGAGAACAAAGTAGCATCTCTTGACAAGAGTGATTCTCCGCTTTCATGCTGATATCGTTCTTAGTTGTGACGATGGTGTCAAGTTAGACGAAATCCTTGAGAACAACTAAAGTATACTTTTCAACATCAATCTGATAGTCATACCGCTGTGTATCTCTACTCGAAGAAAGCATATACTTCGTCTTGCTCTCATTTACAACCAGATCTACCCTCTCTTCTCTTCAATAGCCGCAAAGGCTCCGGTAATTGCTCGCTTAGTACGAGCAATGATATCGATATGATCTGCGTATGCGAGCAACTGGACATACATCATAGCTAGGCGGCGGTTTATGCACAGCATCTCTACAGGAAAACGCTCTGGTACCAAATGTTTAAGCCAGACGCTTAACTGTTTGGCGGAACTTCCTTACTGCATTCGCGCTTTTCCTGCTCACGCTTTTAACGTTTTCCATCTTCCTCATCACCCGATGGTGTTAGTAGATCGCGTAGCAGCCGACTGAAGGATCTTTCCATTTTTCTCTGCAGTGGCTGTTCGACACTCCAGATCGTACGCTTGGTTCCTCGGCACTAGGCGTTGAAACCCAATTACACACTCCGCAGTCCCTCGGAACTTCCAACTTACAAATAGAAAATAGCTTTCTACCTCAAAAACAATTAAACAGATCAACATGGTTTAGGAATGTGTTAAGACCACAGGTTGTTTTTCGGGGACATAACCTCAAATATCTCAAAATCTTGACGTGATAGGCCAATTCTGACTCCGGATTCGGAATTTGCGCAGCAAATTACTTCGAAAATTACCCTTAGCTTTGCAACAACTAAACCATGTTGATCTGTGTAATTGTTTTTGTAGACCTGTGGCACCCTCCCACCCTCCCGCACAAAAATATACTACAGCTTCAAACTAAAGATGACACTAGACTGACGCAGCTTACCAGCAAGGTTCAGTGCGTGAAGTCAAACAATTCCCACACTTTCCGTATTTACCAGACATATAGATTCCCAAAAAAACAACTAAATAAAAACAGTTTCATATATAGACATAGGTATAGACAGTCAAAAATGATATTATGCAAAATAATAACAACAAGCAACGCACTATGAAATTAAATTTCGAATCCCAGCAGTGAGTAAACTTAAAATACAACTTATTGCAACACCAAACACACACACGCACACACACACACACACACACACACACATGTGTGTGTTACTGTGTGTATGTTGCCACATGACTCCACATGACTGGCTCCATGGCTGCCGGCTTGGTTGTCTTGCTCTGGCCATGGCAGCAAAGCTAGGAGAGCACACACACAGACACACACACCGTGCTCCTTGGCATCCATACAGAGCAGTGCAATATTATTTTCGTGCTTTTTGATACCCTGCACAGAGAGTCTTTCATCTTTGTCAGTGAGTTTGTAGGATGAATCCTTATCATTAAGAGCGTGTACCTACGCAGTGCTGCAGCTCAAAAGCTATACTTTTACAGCTAATATTAAGGAGTAGATTCAGACACTGCACTGTTTCAATATCGTCTATTGTGTCACGCTCTCTCAGTTTTTAAAACGTTTTGAAATTAAACCGAATAACAGACCTTCACATTTCGTGAACTTTTATTGTTAGATTGTGACTTGGCATAAAGTGGCGCCATCTGGCGTGCTTATATATCAGCGCCACCTCAAGCTTGTTTGAGTTCTACCTGCAGGTATGGAATAATAATAGGCAGCAAAGACTTATCTGCCGACGTGAGTACTTAAATACGAAGAGAGCCTAGGAGAGCGCAAGAGAGAGAGAGAGTACACACATACAGTTTCACACATCCAGCGATACTTACACATGCACATGCAAATATTACATGTGTTGCTTGACAAGGCAATAACATGCGCGGACACAACCTTCCTCATTGACTTTCGCAGCGGAATCTATATATAAATACGCTAAGCAAAGATTCCTTATCCGAGGCTACATTTTGAAAATTTTTTCATTGGAAGTGGGATTGGTGGGTCCCTCTTAAGGCCCGGGATGGCATTCTCTCACGGAGTGGAAAGTACTCCGTAAGAATTTTTGCCCTATACGCGTTGGCAACGACTACGGCGTACGATGGAATGAGCTCTACGACGACATTGATATAGTCAAGCGAATTAAGATACAGCGGCTCCGCTGGCTGGGTCATGTTGTGCGTATGGAGGAAGAAGACCTTTGGTATTTCCGATTAAAGAACGCGCGTGGAAAAGAGAGACGCCTGGAGAAGAGATTTACAACAGACCGTAGCCCGGTAACGGGTTGTTATGGTCAGTTAAGAAGAAGAAGCAAAAATTTAGTATGGTACCGATTTCTTCCCAATAACGCAACTTTTTTAGGTGAAACCTATATCATTCGAAAGATAAAATGCTTACGGTTTGCCGAATATACGTTTCACCTGAATACGTTGCGTTTTAGACAGGCAAAAATTGATTTCAAGTACAAGGTGCACTGTATACGTTAGATAAAAAACAGCAACAAACTACATAAACGTTGTTATTTCGTGTTTTCCTCTTTCCTCTTCATAGTGAGCTGTTATGAGAGCGTGTATTAAGTCGTCGAATGTCGACAACAAGGCGAATACTACATCAGATAAGTCTTACCCGTATATTCTCATACCATGCCTGCACATAGAATAACTGCACAATAGAATGACAACGATAAACTGTTATGATTCCAACCTTTACTCGAGTTAGACCGATAACTTCTTATTGGAATCCAGTAGGAAAACACCGATTTTGGTTTGCTGAGTTAGGCTTAGATCCTTTTGCTTTCTTGGACGATCTTCGAATTGATGGAAAACGCCTGCTAGTTAGCTTGTAAAAACCACTTCCGTTGCCTTTCGTATCTGCTTCGTTTGCACGGCAGCCTTATCTCCGGTTAAGGACAGTATAACCCATTTTCCTAGACTGTTTTGAAGCCATCAGGATATATATGTTGATGTTAGTAAAGCATTGTTTAGATTTAGCAGTAGTTTCTGAGATTTGCAGCTCTGCTCTAGACTAACATTTCACTAGAATTCTAAAGCGTATTCAAAGTTTGCAACTACAAAATGGGTTGCTCCTTTTGGTTTTTCAAAATTTTTGTATTTTTGGAACTCCTTTCTTTTCTTTCTTGGTTCGTTTTGTTGGCCGTGCTTGTTGTTGTTGTTCTTGCCTGGTTCCTTGGTTCGTTTTCATTTTCGTGGGAGTTGGAAGACAAATTGATTTCATGTCTGAAACTTCTTAAGCGCTTGCATCAGGGGAATCCTTTTGCTTCCTGCACTGCATGCCACTTCACATCTCTTACCATGCCACACTATGCGCTCTGCACTTTTGGCTGGCAATATTTACGTCGTGGTGCCACTATGCGTCCCACTCTCTCTCCCGCTCTCGACTAACTCGTTTCCCTGTTAGTTGTCTGCAGTATCGCTGTTGGTGTATTTCGTTTCTAAATTTGATATTATACACATGAAGCGCAGCGAAACCAAGCCATTCACCACCCATTCACTACCCATTCACCACCCATTCACCAACCCATTCAACCGACCAACCAGTTGTTGCCAGTGCCTCGTCTATAAGTTTTTATTTAGTTTAAAGTTAGCAAGAAATTGATGGGCCCTTTGTCTTAGAAACATCTAAAGGCAGGCGGCAGGCGGCAGGCGGCAGCCGGCCAGGCAACATGTTGTAACTACACACACTCACATATACATATGTCTATAGTAATGGTAAAAATTGCAGGACGCGCCTCCTGCAAATCCAGCAAAATGTGGCCAAGTCTTCGTCGCATGCTTTTGGTGCATATTTCTGCCACATTGTTGCGGCTTCTATTTTTTTTTTGGTTTGTTTAGTTTTCCTTGTCAAACATGCCCTGTGCATGTGTAAGTGTATGTGTGTGTGTGTGTGTGTGTATAGACATGTCGGGTTATAGCCAAATATTTGCAATTTTATTTTTATACACAATAAATACATATATTTCCCAAGTGTGGCCATAAATTGCCTTGTAATAAGTATCTGTACATAGTGCCCTCGTTTGTCGTACAGCTTTTCCTTTTTTCTTTTCCTTCATGCTAGTTTTTCCCCATGGCTTTGAAGCCTTTTCTAATCAGTTTTGCCACGACAAGTAAAAGCATCTTTAACAGAGATGGTGGAAAAAATAAGAGTACAACAATGAGCTGTTGCACTTTAAAATAAAGCCAGAGCACCAAGTTGTATATTGATTATGCTGTTTCAAGCTCTATTTCGTTTGTATTTTAGGTTTTCGGTTTTCGAATGACCTTTAAATTCCAAGAACGTTCAAAGGTTACGCGGCCCGAATGTCCATCATTGAACCCATAGTACACTTAACAGCGTAAGAGCGTTCTGTTATAGTCGTTCTGTTAAGGTGCTATATAATATAATATTTTCAAGTTTTGCGATAATGACGTTACTTTTTCAGAATACCTACCCTACTCCATCGTCATTGGTGATGTCGTTTCATAACATTGACACATATATTTAGCCTGTTTTACTGACAACCCGTCTTAAAATTACCATTTTGTCAATATTTTTTGTACTTTTTAAAGAATATATACGTCCATTTATTACGTCATCAGATTTTTGGCCATTTCCGACGCCCTTCCACCCTTGGGTGAATACGCCAAATTCCTTTTTAATTGGTTGCAATATTCTTTTGTGGACACGATACCTTAAAAGTTTTCTAAAGTTTCGCTACATATCTCAAGACGTGATACAATTTAAATCCTCGAACGCGCTACAATGATCCCGGAAGGAAGGAACCGCCCCGAACGCGCAAAGAGAGGAGTAGGCTTCCTTGGCACCTTCATGGCCATACATATATTAAATCTCAAATTTTAGAAATGACAGAAATATATTGTGTTCGTCTAATCTTCTTCTATATATATATATATATATATATATATATATTACATTATGCTGCGATGACATTTGAAATGCTGCGAAGTTTTTGCTCAATGACATGCAAAGAACTTCGCTTAACATATTCTGTTATACAACTTAAACTGTTATACTGTTGAGCAGTTAATATATGGGAAAAGTGAACATTCGGTTGCTGTCTTAGCTGTGTAAGTTTTGCTATGTTAACGATCCCTGCTTTCATAACAGCAAACAGTTTTGCCGTTCTCTCTGTTTACTACTCTCAGTGTTATTTTGGCTTGTGGTTGCTGTCTTAGCTTTGCTACGTCTACAATCATAACAGGGTGCCCGCTCTCCATTAGACTGTTCTCAGTGCTGCACTGTTAACATCTTAATTTATTACACAGTCGTGGTTGCTAACTAAATTAGACTGTTCTCATTGCTGTTAACATCTAAATTTATTGCTCAGTAGTTGTGGTTGCTAACTCAGCTACTAAATGTTAACGATCTCTGCTCTCTGTTAGAACAGCAAACAGTTTTGCTGTCATTTTCTGATATATCTATAAAAATTATTTGTACAGCTGCCTCAAAAGCATTAAAACAAATCTATTTATCAAAAGTTTTTAGGCTTATAAAACGATTAAATCCTTCACGATTTTGTTAAGACTAACAAATGGCTTCCCAGTAGAGCTGATCTGTCGAAAAATAGTATTTCTTTACACATGATTTTTTACCTTACTGAATTTTCAGCTTCTAGAAGTGATTACTCTTCAGTTATTGGTTAACCTCATCTTCAGGAAGCGTTGGAGTTTTACTTGCTTTTTCTATTCACAAAATGACTGTACATGAAGTAGAGATGTCACAAGGGAAAATTCGGTCAAAAATTGACCAAATTATGAATTAAAATATAAATTACTAGAGCAACACAATGGAAAATTCATATTTTAAAGCTAACAAAATCAGCTGAAACAAAAACGACTGAAAACTAATGATTGGATTGTCATGAAATTTTTAAAGTTATCATTTGGAGGTTGGTAAAATCTAAAAATATGTGGGTTTTGAGTTTGTGACACCTTTTATGTTTCGGACAGGAAACTTTTCAGGCGATGCGATATTGATAGTAGTTTTTATTTTAATACATAAATCGGTTAATTCTTGAGCGATTTTCGTTAATAAACCCGCTTATTTAACTCCGATTGTAATGTACTTTCGAAATAAGATATTAATATATAAACCTTTTCCATGAAAATATTCGTGAGTTTGAAAAATGAGTTTTTTTTTTAAATTAGATTGAAAAAAACCATAAATATTTTCGAAAAACCATCCTCACTCGATATAAAATTAGAAAGGCACGTTATATTTATAAAACATATTTAATAAGGAAAATAGGTCTAAAAATGGAGGAGTAACAAATAGATTCATGGGTCAAAAAAAAATAAAGTAAATTGTTTTAACTTTTACTCGAACACATCTACAACCTACATTATATAATTTATCGGCTGTATTTTTACTGTCACACAGTGCTTTTAATTTTCTACAGGGAGTTGTAGATGAAATAACTAATGAAGGTATCCTAGTTACTTTTAGGAAGCCCATCATGTTGTAGAAACTCCTCTAGTCGCTTTAGCAGCGAGTCCACTAGCTTTTTGGTTTCTTCTGCCGTAATTTTGCCCAATTCTTCCACAATCTTCTCAATCTTCAGTTCAAGAAAGCAGTGCTAAATTTTCTGGCCTGAAACACAGCTTTCATCAAATTATACAAAAAAAAAAATTATTCCACTAACAAAAAAGACAACAACAAAGTAAAATCGCTGCTATTATATAAGATTGGTTTGAGAAATAAGCCTGATTTTTACACATACTATAAAGTCTTAAATAAGGTTAACAGCTGCCAAAAACAACTCCTATGACGGATCCAAAGGAGCAAACTAGACGGTTTCGCTTATCTGCAAGTCCTTAATGCTGGTGTGCACTGTGTTATTTTATTCGTTTTATATTTGAACTCTACTCCCACATATGCCTAGATGCAAACTTCATATATCTTTTATTCAACAAGTTTGCTTTACACAATACTCACAACAACAAAATTGATTTTACCTTTTGTTCTAAGTTTACTTTGGACATTGTACAAAGATTCCGTTGCGTTGAATGCGTCTTTATTCAATATACATTATGCTATTATTGAGATGCAAACTTTGAATTGCAAAATGTAACTTGTAATATGATAACAATGTTATTTCTATAACTTCTTTTGGTACATTGAAACTCATCTGCGCTTTAAAAAAAAAAAGTATAATATTATATTATTATTATTCCCAATTTTCTGCTGGAGCAATGCAGCGTGAGTAACTGCTGATTAGGGAAGGCAGTTTTCGCTACCTACTTTGCCTTAAAATCTACTGAGAAATCAACTAGATTTTCTTATACTGATTTTATGATTTATTTTCTATTGAAATTCGATAATTTTAGCCTAAAAATTTAACATCAAATAGGCATGATTTTCGAATTGGGTTTTAAGAATTTCAACTTTCCTCTTTCATTACTCTGTTAGTGTTCTGAAATATTGGTTGCCGTCTTAGCTTTGCTATGTTAACGATCGCTGTTATCATAACAGCGTTTGCTCTTTGCTTTAGTCTGTTCACAGCGCTGTTAGCATGTCTATTATTGTTCAGTAGTTATGGTTGCTATCTCAGCTATGCCATGTTAACATAACAGCAAACTATATAACTGTTCCCTCTGCTGCTCTGCAATACTTGCTATATAGTGGTTGCAGTCCTAGCTGTTCTATGACCTTAACTTAACAGTTTATATACTGAGCTCTTAAATGAGAACACTATTTGTATTGGAAAGAGCATATTCCTTGTAACTAGGGAATTTTCGAAAAAGCGAAAAGAAGCATGTTAAGAGTTGTAACTCGTCTCTTAACAAATTGTTAAAGAGAAACCAACCTCAACGATATACGTATTATGATGATCGGTTTAGAGGTGATATTTTTAAACTTACAATTAAGTGCTGTAAACCGATATATTTTTTACTTTTCCGCAAAAAAGTATTGCGATTGGCCAAATACCAAAATCTCTAATTTTATGTATTTAAACACTCTGACAACTTTTCTGTTGATTTAGCGATGTTTTTGTGTTGGGTATGTCTTCAAAGGGTTTCCTATTGAATTTTAGCACTCTAGTCGCTATAGTTGGGTCGCCAGAGGAATAATAGAAGTAAAGAGCATTTTCCTTGTAACTAGAGAATTTTACTCGGTAACTCGTCTCGTCTCTTTACAAATTGTTAAAGAGAAACCAACCTTAACGATATATGTATTATGATGATCGGATTGTGGTGAGCGGGTTAGAGAATACCACCTCAGCAAGTCAAAGCTTTTCGTATGAGGCGACTTACAATGACACTGGGTTCTTTCGAAACCAGTAGGCCTTAAAAGGGTTGTGCGTAGGGTTTGGGACCCAACACGTAAAACCACAATTCCAATGAAAGAATGTATTTACATCAGGCCGTAACCCGATAACGGGTTGTTATGGCCAGTTAAGAAGAGATAGCGGTGTCTATGGAGGAGATATTGTTAAACTCACAATAAAGAGCTCTAAGCCGATATATTTTGTTTCACCTTGTAACCCAGTTTGTGGTTTTAAGTTTGGAATCCGCCTCAACTTAAAACTGGAACTGGATACTTAATCAAGCTAAAAGCTTAAAAACTTAACAAACTCAATAAAACTGATTAAAACTTAAAGAAAAAAAACCAAAGTGCTTTGGATATTGCAACTTACTCCTATGACAGCTTATTCTCGCGCTGTCGCTTCATCTGTGTCTGAAGAAAATTGTAATTTACAATAACACACAAACACACACACACAAAGACAACTTACAGTGTCGAACATGGAAATAAATTCCATACAATATTTTCAATATCAATAACTTAAACGCTTTTACTTATCAAACAGTTTATACATGCTAAGCACTCGCTAACTAAAAGCGCTCATACTCACAAGATGCACGTGTATAAACATATATGTGTGTTGTGTAGGTGTGTGTAACTGTCCATGTGTGTGTGTCCGTGTGTGTGTGTATTGACTGTAAAACCATAAAATGGTAGTGAAAAGTTTTTGTTTTCCACACGCTCAACACTGCAACGCTTGGCATTTGTTGTTTTTGTGCAGTTGTTGCTGTTGCCATTTCCCCTGCTTGCCGTTGGATGCGTGCAAATCCTGGTAACTTGTTAGCTTATCCGGTGATTACATCGATAATGCTACGTGGTGTTTTCAGCTTCACTGCTACGTGCTGGAACAGAGACAGCACTTTCGAGAGAAAGAGAAAGACACAGTGTTGCACCGACTTAAATCAGAGGAGGTGGCACAATGATACTACCATGTCTAGCTATGGGTTGCCGTTTTTATACCCTGTACACAAAGTGTAAAAGGGTATTATAGATGTGTGCAATGTATGCAACAGGCAGAAGGAGGCGTGGCAGATCATAAGCTCGATGGGCAAAAATGATCAGGAGCAATAGTCGTGTCGATATAGACATGTCCGTCTGTCCGACTGTTCATGTTGGGACAGATCTCCACAAGATGTGCATTTTCTCAAGGCTGAGGGAGTTTGTCAAATGAAGTCGATATCTTACCCCCTTCCCCTAACAACCTATCAGTATAACAATCTATCAACTCGAAACTTTTTAGAGATCGATAATCGATATCGGAGGCAAAGAGCAGGACAACAGAAGCTGTTAACAGGAGAGAAGCTGAGCAGTTGATATTAGACAGCAGTCAGAAGCAGTCAGCCGGAATTGCGTTCTTATTAATATTCAACTCGTACTAAGCCGTATTAAGCTGTGTTTAAGCCGTTTTAAATTATATTCAATTCACTATATTCATTATATAATTAAAACTAACATATAATAAACAATAATAATATAACATTATTACATAAATACATCAAAAGTTATGGTCAAAAATATGCTAATTTCACCACACTCAACTAGAAACTGTGAGCTAGAGTTACAAAATTTGATGTGGAGACTCTAATCGTTAAAACTGCATCCAACCCCCCTTCCCCCCCAAAAGATTTACCTTGATTACAGCCACGCACCCCATATATTGATTTGAAAATTGTCACAGACAACGACACTGGCCCAAGAATACTGGAGTTACGAGTATACAAGTGATTTTTGCGCCCATAATAGCCAACTTCCCAATAGGAAAACTTGTCAATTGGAGCTTACCAATAGGAAAGTGTTTACAGGCATATCGATCTTATGAAAGGAGATATAAAAGTGGATAATATCGTTACCATTTTACCGTATTTAGTGTTTATATAGAAATAGGGTACAGGGTATTCCACTGTCGGACACCGTCCCGACTGTCTGCATCAAATTTTTTGTCTCTCCTGTAGCTGTGTGTGTGTGTGTGTGTGTGTGTGTGTGTGTGTGTGTGTGTGTGTGTGTGTGTGTGTGTGTGTGTGTGTGTGTGTGTGTGTGTGGGTTTCTTTTGGCACAGACACTCGTAGAACGCTACTCAACTATTTTTCTTTGTAGTACTTTGGCATACAAATGCGCAAAATGCAGTCTGCTTTTGTTGTTGTTGCCACTTCTTGCTCTGTGTCTGCAACTTCCTGCTTAGCTCCATAACTGCACCATGTTGCAAGCTTGTTGTACATTTTATTGCTGGTTGAAGGCTTGCCTTGCCACTCAAACGGCTACAGTTGAACTTACATATATTAGTAAAGATACAGATACATTTATATGAATGGATGTTCGCAATCGTGTATTTCACTTGCTGTTATTCACGCGCTCAATCAATTTTTCAAGTTTTTTACGCTGCAACAACAAACAGTGAGTGTAGTAAGTACAGTCCCATCCCTTCTTTTTATAGGAACCCAAACGACACTGCGTATTATATGTATCTTGGCAGTTGCAGCACGTTGGTTTTGGTTTTTCGAATAGTCTTTTTCGGTTCATACTCTGTAATATGTGAGACTATAATGCTATATCATTGGTACTGATTTATTACAAGTTGTTTGAGTAGTTTTTGTTTGTAGGAAGCCCCAAAGCTGACTTATTTGCTTGAAATTTGTCTAATGCATGTGCATGTCAAGCAGAATAATTGTAGGCACGATCGTAACACTGATTTGGTAATCTTCGGTAACATTAAGTTATTCCTTATTCCTGATAATAAGGTTAATTGGCGAGTCGAGAATCGATTTTGCCCTCTACTGAGCGTATAGCTTATATGAGCTTATATAGAGGGGGACATCCTCCTTCTTGCCAGAAAATCGTGCTCAACGAGTATGTGCTGCGAGTCAAGCTTCGCAAAAGCCACAAGTCTTAGAGCTGATGAGCCCCAGTCCTTGAGTAATAATTGTCCATTTCTAGCTACTATTTGTGAAATTTTCTTGTGCTTAGTTAAGTTTTCAAAGCCGAAAGGTGAGATTCAAGATGTATCTTCTATAATAAATCGAAACGCATTGTGTAAGGTAGCCTTCAAGTAGCATTGCACACTTGGTTATCAAAGTATTAGGGATTTTTTAAATACTTCTCAGCCTTTTTGTCTTTGTGTTTTCTTCAAAATTTTAAAAGTGCCCAAAAAAGTTTGTCTGACGTCACAAACAAAATGTGGATCATCATCTTTATATTTTCATGCAATGTTCTCTTTTTATATATTTCGAATTCGAACAGATCGATCAATTTCGATCGAGGTAGAGAAAAAAAACTTTTATTTATATTTAATTTTACTGTTATTTTTAACAATAACTTACATTAAACTTAAAGAAAAAATACTAAAACAACTTATAAATATTATGTACATATTTACATAAATCTATTAACGAGGTCGACGGGATGTAACCTCCGTAATCTCCTTCTTATGGTGTGGCCTAATTTTTGGCGTCGCTTTAAAAGGCGCCTTGCCAATAAAGAGACTACCAATTCTCCTGAGCTTGTGGCAAGTTGAATTGTAGCCGTTTGTAGGAGTGTCGTTGAGGTTCAACCAACCTTCCCCAAAAGTGACGTCACAAATTGTTATAGCAAAAATAAAAAAACTGTATTTAAATGCAGTTGTTTACTTTGTAGTAGTAACATCACTGGTTCGGAACACCCCGCTGCTTCATCTGAACAATTTAATGATTCACCCCTCCCCCATCACGCCACCCCCCGCGCTCAAGGGTGACGTCATTTATGACCAATTCCATGCTTATTTTACTGTGGGAACGTCTAGCAAAGTATGCAAAGAAATTTGATAGCATTTATAAAAAAAAAAAACAGAGCATACTTTTAGGAAATGCCTTGTAAATGCAAAGAAAACTTTATATTCAACCTGTACATATCCCTGCTGAGGATGAGGAAGACCGTGGGTTGCTTTTTGCACCTACGACTTGGGTCGCCAGAGCAAATTCTGATCCAGATTAGCTGACTTATCCCAAAAACATGGATAAAATTGACGCCGGAGTGGACAAGGCCATTACCCATGGCGGCAATACTCGCGCTCTATAACATCAATAACTCATCCCGCGTCTGGCATATATCCCAAAGAAGTAGAAATGTGCACAGATCGCAGAGATTCTTTATCCCAGCCAGCCAGCCAGCCACGTCTATCACGTCCTTCGAAAGAAGAATTCAAAGTAATATGTTTAGAAAGAATAATGGCAAATGGAAATGTGACGACCATCCTCCCGAGTCACCAATTTGGATTCCATATGACACTCCCGAGCAAGTATACACCGGATTCTAGACTCATTTAAACAGCGGCAGTAATGCATTGCAACATTTTTCGATGTGAAGCAAACTTCTGACTGTACCTGGCACGAGGGTTACCTGCAGAGAACTACAACCGCCTGCTTCGCCATACAGGATTCTCCAGGCATTTCTTGAAAACCGAACTTTCAAAGTAAGAGCTTTCCGAAAGAGGCTCAATCAAAGCTGGGGCCAAACTCAATGGATAATACTAGCCTTCTAAAGTCTATCTATGCTGATGATACGACCATACTGTGCTCAGCAACCTCAGTACAAGAAGCCACAGCATCAACTGGAAAGGCAAATAGACTAATAGCTGGAACATCCAACTGTTCACGTTGAGAAGACACCGAGGCACAACACTATCACTATACCCTCACACCCTTATCTTGGCATCCATCTCGATGCAACATTGACCAGGGGTCAACATATATCCAAAACTACAATGAGATGCAAGGCAAAACTGCTGAAAATGGCAAATTGTCAATAGCAAACAAAATTCGACTATACAAAAATATACTATGGAATTCAAGTTTGCACCCAAAACAAGACTGCAGAATTTCCAAACCTTGCAAGGAATGCCAGCCAAAACAAGACTGCAGAGTCTCCAAACTTTGAAAAACAAACAGATAGAGATAAAAACCATAGAAATCTGGGTGTACCTATTCTAGGGCACATCCTAGACAGATACGAGAACCGCCTATTAAATGAGCCAAACTCATGAAATTGAATTAGAAGGAAAATAAAACTAGTGCGCTGATAGCCAATAAAATAAACATCCAACTTTAGTATGGTACTCGTCTTCGTTTTTATCAAAAACAACTTCTAGCGCCTCAAATTAGTAACTTGATAGGAGTGGGTGCTTAATCTCCCGCCGAAAGGCAACGAACTTCATTTCCAAATCATCGAAATGCAACCTTTTAAGTAGGAACCTGCTACGCCAAACTTAGGACGTAGATAACTTCCATGATGGCGGTGACTATTAAAAACTATTAACCCTAACACCTGACATGCCTATGCCCAGGCAGGATAACTTAACATTATTACAAGAAAAATCACTAGAACTTGAGAATTCATAGCACATTTATGGTAGCACCTACCTTCGCGTTAACTGAACCTTTTAACATGGGGATATCATAGCAAATAGCAAGGCAACAATTGTACTTGTGTGCACTCTTTCGACGTTCACCATTTTGACGATAAAACACTCTTGAAAAAGTGTATTTTAAATCTAACAAACTCAGAAAGCCAAAGCAAGCCCAAACAACTTCAATTGCATTAGTTGATGTAAAAAAATTTGATTCAGACAGTCGGGACGGTGCCCGACAGTGGAATACCCTGTACCCTTTATCTTTATAAACACTAAATACGGTAAAATGGTAACGATATTATCCACTTTTATATCTCTTTTCATAAGATCGGTATGCCTGTAAACATTTTCCTATTGGGAAGTTCCAATTGACAAGTTTTCCTATTGGGAAGTTGGCTATTATGGAGGCAAAAATTACTATTATACCCAAAACTCTAGAATCCTTGCCTAGTGTCGTTGAATTTTGTAACATAGATCTAAAATACATCGATTGCGTGGAAGGGGGGGGGGGGGGGGTTCCATTCAAACGGTGGAAGTTTAGGGTCACATGAGTCTCCACACCAAATTTTGTAGCTCTAGCTCACATGTATCCATAACTACATGTAGTGGAATTTTGAAGCAGTTTAGGAGGGTGAGGGTCCGATGTCGATCTTGTTGGAACACATAGATGCACATTAACACGCCGCACATCTTTGAAGAGTTTCGAGTTGATAGACGTAATAGAGTGCTTGTAAACCGCGCAAATCTGTCACGGGGGAAGGGGGTAAGATATCGACTAGATTCAACAAACTTCATCTTCAATTGGATTACGCGCATCTTTTGGTAAAATTTTGTGTCTCTAGCTCTTATGGTCTCGGAGATCTATCCCCTCATACAGACAGACGGACATGGTCCAATGATAACACTTTTTGCATAAATCTATAATACGCTTGTACAGGTGTTTGGTATATTCTACTCTTTCTCTATTTGCTCTTTAAACGTGTTTTCATCACTTCCGTAAGATCCGGTATTGGAAAAATGTCTTAAAGTGTTAAAACTGCTGTTATTCGCCATCTATTTGTAACTGCTAACAAACTGGTCTCATATAAAAGTTTGTCTGGTCTGCGGTTTTGCATGCAAACTAATGTACACCTGAACAATCCATTATATCGCTCTCTTTCTCGCCCAATGTGCGAGAATGAGACAGCCAGAAGTGCTGCATTTTGCTTATGGCTTCGTTAATTGGAATAAATTGTTTTGTGTTGTATATCAAGGCAAATTTGTTCAACAAAATGCTTAATTAAGTTTTTTTATGTTTTACTAAATACAAAAGTGCATGCACTCCCATTTTTGTAAGTGTGTGTGACTGTCTGTGAGTGTATCAGTATGTCTGTCTGCCCGTCTGCCCGTCTGTCCGTCTGTCTGTGTGTCGCAATTGTTGTTGCTACGCTTAACTAGTCAAAGTTGTAATGAAGTTGAACCAACAACGGAACGTATCCGGGAGAGTGGGAGCTGGGAGCTGGGAGCTGAGAGCTAAAAACGAACGGGTTGGAGCGTAAGCGCGCTTTCATTTTCAATGCTCTCTCTCTCTCTGCATTTGAGTAAAATTAAAATTGCTACACTTTGCGCTTTTTGTTGTTTTTATACCCTGTACAGAAATTGTAAAAGGGTATTACAGGTTTGTGCAACGTATGTAACAGGCAGCAGGAGGCGTGGCAGACTATATGTTCGATGGGCAAAAATGGTCAGGAGCAATTGTCGAGTCGATATAGATATGTCCGTCCTTCCATATGAACGTCGAAATATCAGACACCATTAGAGATAGAGGCACAACAATTTAACAAAAGACGCGCATTTACACCGAAAAGATGAAGTTTGTCGAATCACGATATCGATATCTTGCCCCCTTCCCCTGTGACATATTTTTGCTGTTTACAGCCGCTCCGTTCAATGTGCATCTATGTTTCAAAAATTATCTAAATCGGAAAAATACATCAAAAGTTATAGTCAAAAATATGCTAATTTCACCCCCCCACCCCTCGGCTATAAACTGCTTCAAAATTCCATTACATGTAGATATGGATACATGTGAGCTAGAGTTACAAAATTTGATGTGGAAAAAACTGCAACCATCTTTTTTCAATAGAAGTCCCCCTTCCCCCGCAATCGATTTACCTTAATTACTGTCACACTCCCCCAATATATTGCCTTGAAAATTGTCACAGACATTTATGAATGTATTTTTGATCTATGTTACAAAATTTAACGACATTGACCCAAGAATAGTGGAGTTATGGGCATAAAAGTAATTTTTGCACCCACTACCCAATAGGAAAACTTGTCAATTGGAACTTCCCAATAGGAAAATGCTTACAGTGATATTTCTTTCGTTCCCATTTTACCGTATGCAGGATTTAGTGCCTATGGGGAAAAAAGGGTACAGGGTATTCCACTGTCTGCATCAAATTGTTGTTGTTTCGCTGCCTTTGCTGTAGTTGTCTCTGTTCATATACAAAGAGCAAGAACAAGCACAATAACAACAACAACAACAACAACAGTAGCCCCTTTGTGTTGCCATTGTCGTTGGTCAGGGGGTGTGCCACCTTGTGGGCGTATGGGCTGGGTTAGGGGGGTTATGGCTCTGCCATAGGCAGGTGACGCTGAGCTGCCAAAACATTAAGCTAAACCACTGCAAGAAGAAAGTTTTATTTGCATTTCTTTGGCATTGCGTTGCTACTTTTGTTTGCTTTGCGACAACAAAAAGAACAACAGTAACAAGCAAAAAAGTAACCAAAATGGAAGCGACAACGACAGTCAGGACACATGGAACAACAAGAGCCGCAAAACCGGAAAGCAACTTGAAAGCAGCCAAACACGAGATACCCTAACGCAGAGCAGGCCAATCGAACACTCTACAGGTGTTCATGTTCATGACTGCTTTGTATATTGCTTTTGATATCGATTTTTCGTGGTTTACCAAAGTATATTCTCCGCATCGATATTGGAAATAGTCTTATCATTTTCGGCAAGATCTAGTTAAGTTACTGAAAGTTTTCTAATTAATATTCTCAATGCTATTTTCATACATGAAAGTTTACACTATGATTTCTTTCAATTTCAAGTGCAGTGGCTCTACACTGAAAACAATTTTTAGAGCCTAAAGGTGCGTACCGCCGCCTAGCCTTGACCAAGGCATATGTATTACAAGGTCTTAGCCATCTGCCGACGCTCGCTCATTTTTAAGGGCACTATTTTTCATTCTGGGGCAAACGTCAATGGAATTTTTTTTTGAAAATCGGAAATTATTTTTGTTTTTAATTCCAAAGTAATAAATTTGTACGATGTCACGAAGTTTTTAATATGTAACTTTGACACTTTTATTCTTTGCAAGCACATCAACACCAAATTGCGTAAAATCGGTAGCGAAATGGCAAAGTTATTAGGGAATATCGAAAAACTGTCACTGATAAAATTTTTTTCAATTTTCGTTAAAAAAAAAAGAAAAGTACATGGCTAAAACATATCTTTTCGGGTGAACTGGGGATCATTGATTTCGAATCCGGAAACAGTTTTAACGCATAACTATTGACCATTTAATTGAGATCAAATTTGTTGCATAGTGTTAGCATTTCCAGCTTAATGACAAAGTTAATAGGCCCTATTTAAGGGTTTGAAAAAATGCGAAAAGTGGAAGTAAAATCTGCAGGTGTATGCGTAGTCCTTCGTTAGAACAAGCACTGAAGCGGGCGGGAAAATCGGCCACGTGAAACTTGTTTCATCTTAAAAAGCGCAATTTTAGAAGCACCAACACAAACACACACACACACACACAGTTACAGCAACAATTGAAATGAATTTGTATCCTCTAGATGTTCTGACAGCGACACTCACACATACATGCATACAGAAACTTTTCCGACAAACTTTGACTTTGGTTATTGTTACAGTTTAACTTTGTTGCCCAGCCATGTGCTACATACTCTCTCTCTCTCTCGCTTACACTTTTCCTTTCTCCCTCGCACCGCTCAATACCCTTTGAGTGTCAGTGCAACACCGCGTGTGCGGGCAATTCGCAGGAGGAAGCTAGCTAGAGAGAATTGGAGCTGAAGAGAACTTTTCAAATAAAATTACTTCTTATTTAAGCAGCCGATTTGGCTACAATTTTCACTTGATGCCCATTTCCGGTTCCAGTTCATATCACCGACTTGCATTTGCAATTGGAATGCCTTTGACTGAAGTTCATGACTCATTGCCACACTGACACGGACGGAGACAAAGGCACACACAAATACAATTTCAATTATCAGCCAACAACTTAATGGTCGCACTCGCACACACCTTTATTATACAGCGGAAGTCATTTGAATAGGCACACATGAGTGTTGTCTGCAAGAAAATGCACAGAATAGGCAATAGACTTAACAATTAGAACTACTTTTGTAATCCTTACAAATATAGGTTCTGGTATCGTTTCGAGTTAATGATGAGACACGGCCAATCAAGCCAATCTATACATATATAAAAATACGCTAAGCAAAAATTCAGTGTGGTACCGATTGCTTCTTAGTAACCCAACTTTTTTAGGTGAGACCTATACCACTCGAAAGATAAAATGATTGCGGTTTGCCGTATATACGTTTCACCTGGATACGTTGCCTTTTAGACAGGTAAAAATTGATTTGAATTAATAAATGTAATGTATACGTAAGATAAAAAACAACAACAAAAACCGCCACTTTGTACACACAAACGTTGGTATTTCGTGATTTCTTCTCTCCTCTTCATAATGCGCTGTTCTGAAAGCGTTTATTGAGTCGTCGCATGTCGGCGACAAGGCGAATACTAGTCAAATATGACTACTTAGATATATAGCACATGAGACAAATATGTAGTCATTGTCGAGCCTTTATACCTATCTATATTACATATATAAAAAGGAATCCGAATGTCTGTATGTAGCCGATGTTACGACAAACGGGTTTATCCACTTTATAGCTCTTGGAATAAGGAATGTTAATTAAAGAAAGAAAATTTAGAAAAAAAAGTCTTATTTTTATGGAGAAAACTAAAATAGATGACAAAAAATCTCAAAACCGACCAAATGCCTACTAATAGGCACGGGAAGAGGAAAAGGAAGAGGAATATGATCTGTCTAGAAAGGGGGAAGGGGACTGTAAGCCAAGTGAGAAAGGGGCGGACTGAAACGTAAGTCGGGTTGTTTCATCTTAGGAGCATCTTTCATCTGCCTGGAGAAGTGCTCTACATTAGGCCGAAACTCGGTAGCGGGTTGTTATAGACAGCTATAGATAACCCAGAAGATAAACAAGAGGATGGGAAAGAGGAAGAAGATGAAGAATATGAATATGAATTTGAAGAAGCAGAAGAAAAAGAGGAAGAGAAAAGGGAAGAGGAATATGCTCTACCTCGAGAGGGGCACGGTTGTTCGCGAGCGAAGCTAGGAGGGGCAGAGCCCTCTATTCGTTTATACAATTCGAAAAATGTCAAATGATAAAGTTATGAAAGAAATATTTTAGGTGGACCAAAAAAGTCGTGTGGTTTTAGCCAACAGATTTTTTTGACCCCATTAATGGACTAAACGAGTTTTTTTTTAAATTTCAGTTTTATTTTTTGTACTTTTTAAATTAATCCGTATAAAAAGCTTTATTCCTAAAACCGCACTAACAAAGAGTCAAAGCAACGAAAGAGTTTTTGAGATGCAGTTTTGGACGAATAACTTGCATCAAAGTGTAGCATACATCAAAACACACTCCGACCTTAATCCCAATGCTCCAGCCCATTGTCCAATCCTCAAGAAGCCACAAGAATATCTGAAGCTCCGCAGTAGCAGTCGTTTCATCCAGAGTTAGAAATGATAGTATTAGTACCGCCTCTCAAGTCCTCAACCTCAGGGTTGGGAGCATAAGAGGCATAAAAGCTAAACAGCAATCGAGCCAAAACACTCCCCTGCAGAATACCAGCAAGAAAAGTCTTGGGATGAGCCAGAGCATTTTTAGCCTTAACACTAAAACTGCTTCCTTCCAGATACGACTTCAAGAGTGGGAAATAAACTGAGGGAAGAGATTGGTTTACTTTATGTAGTAACCCATAGGCCACACTCTGTGGCATAAAGCATGACAATAATCAAGCGCATCAAACGACGTTAAAGCTCACTATCTGGTTCTTCCAGCGAAGATATAGTCTGCCCCTTCGTCGCTTCTCTACGACAGGCGCATTGAAGACCTTTCTCACAGTTCCTTCTTCACCCATACATGACCAAGCCAGCAGAGCCGCTGGATATAAATTCGCTTGACTATGTCAAAGTCGTCGTAGAACTCATAGAGTTCGTCGTTCCATCGGATGCGGTAGCCGCTGCCAGCTCGTACGTAGACGAAATCTTTGACAACATCAAAAGTGTAGTTTTCAAAATCAATCAGAGAAGCCAACCGCTGTGTATCTCTACTCGAAGAAAACATATACTTCGGCTTGCTCTCATTTAGCACCAGACCCATCATGGCAGATTGTCTTTCAATAGCCGCAGGCTCCAGTAGCTGCTCGTTTTGTAGGACCAATGATATCGATATCATGTGCGTATGCATAGCTGGACACTCTTATAGAACATAGTCTCCATCACAAAGTTGAAAAGGTTGCAGAAGAAGGCATCGCCTTGTCTGAAACATACGCATATGAGTTATGCATGTGAGCCTCATTATATGCGCATATAATATAACATAATTGGAAATATAACAAGCAGACAATTTTCCGCTTTCCTGCTATGAAAATTGTTAACTTGCTATTCAATTGTATTTGCTCAAATTCCGACAAACAACTTGTTAACTAGAGAAACACACACACACACGGAGGCCAAGAAAGACGTAGGAAATTAGGTATGAGCAAAGACAGCAGCCAAGTGATGCTGTTTTCCGTTTCCGGCCGCAAAATGAAACGTACAATATACAACAGCTACAACAATAACAACAGCAAAGGATTAAAAGTATTAAAAGTTATAAAACAACAAGATTATGGTTTAAGCAGCACAAACAAAGGCGTCCAAGCAAATTCTCTTAGACAGAGCGAGGCAGCTATACATGTGTGTATCTATGTGTCGGTTTTGGCCAAAAGTTGTTATGATATTGACCAAACCGAAGAGACTAAGCGAAACCCAAAGACCAAAAGATAGCCAGCAACGACAAATATCAACATTGCACTGAGCTGGGCGCTCTTCCGTGTAGCTCCAATTGAATGGACACGATAAAGGGCAAACTTGGCCAGGATGGGCTGGGGCACTGTGTGTTAATTATATTTCCGGCCGAGAGAAACAGCAAAATTAGCTAAATTAGGCACATTAAATCTATTATCCGACAAGTTTATCTCAGTTTAAGTGTCAATTTTGCTAGACTTTGGGTATACCCAAAGGCATGAATATGTTTGTGGCTTTAATCAATGTTTGGCAAAGTTGCTGACTACTTAAGACGAGAAGAGCAGCTTAAAAGTGCACGGTTTTTGCAAACCTACGAGTACCCAAAACTGAATTAGTTCACAACATTCATTATCCCTAAAATGGGCAATGTGATGGTTTTCTGAATTAAATAAATTGTTTATTTGAAAAAATACTTTGGAAAACGAAAAGCGCTACGTTAACCTTGTACTATTCAGTTTTTCTCATTCAGAACCGTTGACGCAGCTGCCTCTCATAGTTTGGCTTAATGTGGCGCCATCTAGCGTGCGCCGAATCAAGCTCAGTCACGGTACGAGTGGGTTTTAAGCCCAAAGCGCACCTTGGTGTGCGAACCTGAACCAACACTGAGCTAGTTCATTGGAGCTAAACTATTTCTTGAACTGTTTAACTATATCTCCAATTCTACTTTTGTTTGTTTCGATTCAAATAGGCGATAGCTGTTTGGCCTAGCTCTAACCATTTCAAAGCCTCGCGAGCGTCACACCATACGAGCGTGACGGCATATAAGTTGGTTATGCCCCTAAGGCACACCTTCAGATAAGAGAGCCACATATCATATTTCAATCAAAAAATAATATCCGTATATTTGAGAGCAAATCTAACAAGTAAGCATCTGATTGTTCATATTAAACTTTAGGAAAAAACATTATATGCGTTATCATAAGGCCACTTTTTTGTTTATCCCCTATTGGTGTTTGGGTTTTCCGTAGTGGGTCCAAAACCTTACGTACAATCCTTTTAAAGCCAGTGTCATAGTAAGTCGCCTTAGACGGCAGGCTTTGACCTTCTGAGGTGGTATTCTCTAACCAGCTCACCACACTGGTAGCTTCGTCAAGGTAGGAAAGAACTTTTTCGAGCCTTTTGATACCGAGGATTTAGACAAGGCGATGTCCTCTCCTGCAACCTCTACAACTTTAGAATGGAGAGTGTGCGAAAGGCCGAAGTAAATAGGAATGGGACTATGTTCTATAAGAGTGTCCAGTTGCTTGCATACGCAGATATCGATATCGGAGTCTTTGCGGCTATTGAAAGCGAATATGCCAGGGTGGGCCTGGTTGTAAATGAGAGCAAGAAAAGTATATGTTTTCTTCGAGTAGAGAGATACAGCGGTTGGATTCTCAGATTTGTGTTGAAAAGTATACTTTTGATGTAGTCAAGGCATTCGTCTACCTTGGCACGACCGTCCCAATGGAAAACGACGTCAGCATGGAGATCAAACGGAAAATCACTCTTGCCAATTTATGTTACTTTGGCCTCAGTAGGCAAATGAGTAGTAGAGACCACTACCTACCCCACGGAACTAACACTATGAAAAACGCACGGAACCTTAAAAATATACCACACAGGTGTATAAGCCGAAACCTTTACCGTAATACAACGATAAGCTATAAACGTAATCGCTATACATTTCGCTTTAATTTGCTGCTTTTCATGATTTCAGACATTTTAACGAAACTATTTTGTGATTGCAAGTTTCAGCTTGGAGCGCGTTTCCGCAACTTACGATTTTATGCTAACTGTATCGCTCGCTAAGCGCTGCCAACCTGCTGCAAAGGGCGCCGACACGTTTAACCAAGTTAGCTAAATTTAGCCAAAAGGCAACACTTTTAACGGCAACACGTTGCGAACATTTCAATGCCTTTTTAATCTAGAACAAAGCAAACTTAATTTGCCACAACGTCTTAGATGGCAACGACAGCTCCTAAAATGGGTACGGCCCATGGAGCAGGCAGTCGGCGGGGTCTAAGCGAAGAATGGAAGCATTGGCGGCGGCTTCACTTGGCACATAATTTAATTACAACAACACTTTGGGTGTGGAGCGCACAAGCGCCTGTTGGTTGTCGCCTGGTCGTTATGGTGTTAAGGCAAGGGCGCAAGGGGTCCAAAATTGCTACTTTGATGTTAGTCGGAGTGGCTCTGTGGCCGTGCACTTGGCATACAAGGACGCCTAACAGCCGACGCAGTACGAAGAACGATGGACGAAAGACGAAAGATGCAGGAGAAACGACAACCGACGCCTGCCACTCAGTTCGAATGTTGAATGAGCAACAATTTTCAAGTGCAACACGTTCTGAATTGTAATTAGTGTCCGGGTACGACTACGGCTACTGTTAACTCCAAAGCACGGACTTGTTCCCATTTACGCTTATTTGGCAACACTGACTTGTTGAGCAGAAGTTAGTTACTGCCGAATCAAATGATTTATAGAATGTACACGAGCATTTTGTAATTGTTATTACGTGTAAAACTGGTTATTTAGTTGAATGGCATTATGAAGGGCCTCTCCGTTTAGCAACGGACGCTAGTTGTAAAGTAAGGTTTTAAAATAGCTGAAACTCTTGAGATTGTAACTCTATTTTGAGTCGTATACGCATTTTTTCTCTAAATGTATTCATTGGTAAGTTAAGTTTGCTCTAAAATTCAATGAGATTCGAACACAGTTATTCACCAAAAAAAAATGTTTGATTGTGAAAATGATTTCCACAACAGCATCAAAAAAATCGTAATTTTAATAAACTGTTATAGGATTGGAGAATCCAAATTTGAAGTGTTAATACCTTAACCCTTTTTAAGTGCCTACAGTAAAAATCTGACGATTTCTTGTAAGGTGTATAATGCGCTTTGTTTTTCTGTTGATTACGTTGAAATGAAGAAGAAACATGTTTTGCGGAACTCAAGGGGTTGTGGAACAACATGAACATAAGGGTGGAAAACTTTCTCTCGATTTACATCAATACAGATTTTTCGAAAAAAAAAATCCTATTGAACGTTGTTTAGAAAAGATCTACATTTTCGAACAAATACTTTTTACCTAAAGTTATATTACGATTTAATGACAAAAATCGAAGTCTTCAACCTTGATTTAATGTCAAACATACATATATAATTCTAATAGACGCGAGCGACCCTGTCCATTCCGAAGCATTCATAACTTAAGAATGCCACGCGCGCTAGTAACTAATTACCAATTTGCAAGACTTCTTCCCTTGTTATTTCTCACAGCCCAGATTTATGATACCGATAGTCTTCGAAAACTACTGGATCTAAATATATGACACCATGATCTATAGTTGAGCCTTGCAATTTATTTCCAAATGATGGCCGGAACCATTTATTTGCCAACAAGTACATCATTCTGCGGTGCCCTAACTTCTTTTAGCGGAGAATGGTAGGATGATCGGTGAAATGCCAGGATCCATGGAATTAATGCATCACTAACTCATTCCGGTTTTTTTTTTTTTTGTTTTGAAAAAGATACAATTTGACTGGGTGCTTTTCTCCCGGGCCTGGACTTTTCAAAAGAGGCTTTAATAGTGGCAGTACCAATGAAATAAGCCAAAAACATAACAGGGGAGCCCGCTTAATTTTCATCCTTGGCCCGGATTTTCTCTCTGCGCCCTGGTTGCCTTTCCAAGTTTTACGTTTTTCCAACTCGTGGCAGTTCTTCTTAATAAATTACAATTTCGCAACCAACAATTTGGTTTCAGAAGATCTCACGGAACTCCAGAGCAATACCACAGATAAATGCTAAGAACACAAAGTGCACAAATAAAGTGTTCTGCTGAGCTGCTTTTAAGGTTCTTCGTTGTAACGTTGGTGCCGAGGTAAACGAAACATCAAACGTATCAACCTGAGAGCCCAACCGGTTAGGAATACCAAGCTCCGACAATGTAGGTTGAGGTTGATGTAGAAGTAGAGGAAGTGGGAGAAGGATGGGGAAGGAGAAGGGGAACGGGAAGAATAATTTTAATGGGACACGGGGGCTGGCAAGTGGAGCAGCCAAAAAGCAGAGCCCCATTTTCAACAAAAAAAAAAATTGTCGTGGAATCGTGAATGCTCGAGATTAATTCAATCTATTTTGGGCAAAACGAAGTTTGCCGGGTTTGCAATTATGCGATATAACGTATATATTCAGCTCAGTGTACGCTTTTAAGAGCGGTTGTTGCTAAAATTAAGCCCGATTTTCAATATGAAATGTCCAATGCATTCTCACTACTAGAATGGAGAGCGTTAGATTGTTTGTCATATGCACTGAGAAAGATATAATCAAACAGGGCGGTAGCCCAGGCGGTACTTGTTACGTCACACAAAATTTATATTACATATTTAATGATTTGCAAACAAGTACAAACGCTGTCGTCGCATTTTGCGAAGATGTTATTTTCCTTTTTAAATAATTTCAATACGTCGTAAAAAAAAAAAATAAACTAAATTAAAAACGAGAAGCGCACGTAGAAATAAGACGTAGGAAAATTACCCAGACTTATTTGGTTATTCTGGCTTAAAATTTAATTTCATATTCCATGCACATTTTACATTAAAGTCGTTACCGTAATTTTAATTTCATCCATTCCGGGACTGGCCTTTTTTTTCTCTTCTACATTACAGCTGCTACTTCAAGGTCCCAAAAAGTGTGCCAATCAAATTGAAATTTAATTTGCACAACAATGTAAGGAGAACTAGAGCGTCGGCCTCCGCCCCACCCCGGCACATTCGGATCCACAAACAATGACTTAACTGACCCTTTGCCGTAAGGTGGTTGCCAATGTTAAGCACACAACAGAATTATTAACCTCATCATATTGTGCTCATGCTCCTGTTTGTGTCTCTTGTATTTGGCTTTGCTTTCGCCTTTGCTCCGTGCACGAGCACAAGGACAGGGACTAACAGTATGTGGGGCTGCCGGGGGGCACTCGACTTGGCAGTCCATAAAATTGTGATTTACTCCTGTTGAGATTTCAATTACTGCCGCTTTATTGGCAATAAATTTTCGTATAAATTAGGCAAACGAAAAGTTTTCCCTCTCGTGCACCTTTTTATTTTCGTATGCCTATAGCCTAGGAGCTGCTCCTTATGGTGCGGCGGCAGCATGGAAAAGGTTTACTGGCGTGACAATGTCCGTCACGTAGCATTTGTTGAATGGTAAGGCACTAAAGGGGTAAGGTCATTGAAATACATAAAATACTTGTATTCAAAAATGATTTTTCTTTATGTAAATAAGTGTGAAAATGTAGCGAAAAATATTTCTAGATGCGTTTCTTACTAGGTAAACATTTTCCAATAAACAGGACAATGGCTTTTCCGTTTTCAATATCTCTGCAAAAGTGCTTATCTTAATAATAAGACACACAAAATTTTATTTTAAATATTCAACAAATTTTATATCGACAGTGGAATACTTTGTACCCCTTTGTCACCATAAAAAAAGTATCCACTTGTATATCTCTTTTCACAAGTTTAACCTGAGTGTAAGCATTATTATTTCCTATTGGAAAGTTAATTATTGTAAGGTCTCAAATTACTTTTATGCTAATAACTTCAGTGTAGTTGAGCCAATGGTGTTAAATTTCAAAATATAGATAGAAAAGACTTTTATAAGTCTCAATCACTATTACAATTATTACAAAAGGTCCAGCAGCGGTGGCTGTCTTTTCCCTTCAAATTTAATGCAAAATATCCTACATACAACAGCGATATGTTACCGAGTTTGATCAAGATTGGAGTAAATTATCTCAAAGCTGTTATAGGACAACTCAAAAGAGATTCGAGAACTTTAAGCTTTAGCTGACATAAGAAAATACATCTACAAAAACGCAACTAATAATAAAATCGTAATGTTAGATTCTAGTTCTTATTAAGGAACTTCAGAAAAGTTACTCGCTTGATTTACAATTTAGTTCAAAGATGGAATAAATAAACGCGTATTATGTAGCAAACGTTCAACAAAAAAATATTAAGATATATATCACTAAAGCTCTTAACACAGTCTAGTGAAAGTAATTCCCATAAGTTTCGCTTTTTCGTGCAGGCCCTGATTACGTATTAAACTACATAATTTTGTGTTGACCTTAACGCTTTACAAATATTGCGAATCTTGATAGTTATCTCTAAACTCCAATATTTTATCTAGCGCAGTTTCATACTCTTCACGCTCCATGCCAGCATCCAAATATCGCTGCATCTTGGAGAATTTAACACGATGCGTCTGCGCATGTAAGCTATCAATATGCTCGCCCAGCTTACTAGAGCTCTGCAAAGCAGCCAATGCTGGTGCAGTATCAACGTGTACGCCAACTTCGCGTTTATTTCCCTTCGGCAACATAAAGCCATCGCTTGTGACATTGTCCTCGAACAGCTCATAAGCAAATGGCAGCTGCGTCTTAAGCGGGTTTGGCGTGTTGGTGGCATGTGTAATACTGCCATGGTAGGCACATTGATAGTACCGCAGAAGCAAATTCATAGTACAGCTGCAGTCACCGCTATATGCGGCCATGTGCAGCCGCGAACCAAAATCTTGAGGCGGACGCTTTAGACGAGATTTGGGAATGCCGCGTGACACAATCGATTGTATGACATAATTGCTGCCAGGCTCACAGTTTGGTGTCAGCTGCGTAAGCAAAGGCGCAGCAGCTCGCTGATCCAAATAATCAATGAGATCCTGCTTATGCTCTAGGCCAAACGGTAAAGCAAAGCCGGCAGCTGTGAGCTTGCGTTCGTTTCTGGAGCCGCGAGCAATGAAGCTAACCAAGTTGTCGGACGACTGATGCAGGCGATATCCCAAGGTTATAGTATCTATATAAGCGGCCAGCACTGCCGAGGTTTGGTAGAGATTGTCGGGAAGCCACTTGATACCGGGAACGTGGCGTGATTCGAGCGTAGGATTGCGCCAAATGCTCTTTAGCGTAGACAACGGAGTAAACATGCTGGCCTGCTCACTTAAATGATAGTAGCTGAGTACATTGTTTATAACACGTATGTTATAGGAAGTTAGCTCATCTGTAATAAGTTAACTTTTTAAGTATCTAATGTATATATATATGCATATATATATCACTCATTTACTAGAAGACTGTCATAACTCAAAAATTTCGATTTTGCAGAAAACGCGTTTAAAGTTTTGAATTTCCCTTCTCTCGCGGAGATTACACTAGATATTTATATGAAATTTTGACACAACATGAAGCAGGATATAACCAATAATTCTGAATCATTACCTCAAAAATCACGTTTTTTGAGTTATGACAGTCTCCTAGTAAATGAGCGATTTGTGTGTTTTCCTTACCTGCGTGCGCATAGCTGATATTGCGCGGATGATGCAGCGGCAGCGTAAAGTTAACACGACTGTATTCATCATTGAGGTGCTCCAGGCACTTGCTGGCCAATCCGCTAAAGCCGTCATCAATATCAAAGAGCAGCTGAAAGCCCTGTAAATGCTCACATTCCTCAGCATAAATGCGTATGCGATCGCAGAAATCTTCCGAAAACGATGGTTTACTCCAATATTCGGCGCCTTGTACATGCGTGCTGAGAGTCTGAACATTTGGCTGGTATTTACAGTCGGGCAGCACATTAAAGCTGCGTGGATGATAGCGTGTATAGAGATAGTCTGCCCAGGTATTACTAGTCTCGGCAAGCTGGTAATCTTTTTGTGTGTTAACTGCGCCTCTAGTCAAATCTCGCTGGTATTCGCATAACGGAGCTGCAGGCTGCTCGCATAGGTTAAGCTCATGTTGGGTGGACAGGTTATTTGTTTCGGCCGCCTCTTTAGTCTTGACTATGTTTTCACCAAATCCTAATAGCTCGTCACGCTGTATGAAATTGCCGTATAGCTCACCGACGACTGGAATGTGGCCCAAAGTGCCATCTAAATCGACACAGAGAAGACGCGGTGTATATGTAGTTTGCTTTAGATCATTAATTCCCTCTCTATAGAGTATGTCATTGCGTGCTAGTTGATCTTCTGTAGAAGCACTGTTTTGGCCAGGATACACAAAATTTGCTTCCTATAAAGGTTGAAGGCTTTGTACGTAGAGCAGATGCTGCCGGTAAAAGATATGTGCACTTACCTGCAGGTTCCAGAAATGGGCGCCTACATAATTTGCATAGTTGCCAAACTGAAATGTGAGAATCTCGCGTATATCTGACATGACTTGCGTGCCTTTTTTAAGGAAAAAATGCCGCCGACCGAAACAGTGCCAGTGTGTGCTTAAGGATTGTAGGTAATATATTAGTCACAAGCAGTGTGTGCACATCAGCGGAGCAAAGAAATTCACAGCGAAACGCTAATAGGAGCTGTAGCGCGCAGTTAAAATGCGTGTTATCACAGCGTAATTTGAAAACAAAAAAAAAACACAATAATTTACAAATTTTATGTCAAGAACTATTATAATACACGATAAGTTTTATTTAGCCTGGTTTTTTGCTCTGCAAGTATGAATATACTCAATACATTCTAGTTTTATTATTGATGACTGCGCTACGCCACGTGCGTTTGTTTATATATTTACATGCAGAGACATATATGTTTGTAAGTAAACACGCATGCTGATGCTTATTAAATTGTACTATTCGATATCTTAGTTCATTTGTTCAACTTGGTAGAGAGGTAACAATTCCATCCGAGTGCTATGAACTGTGCATATATAACCTGATACTGCACGGGCACAAGAGAAAAGTTAATAAGCTGTGCCGCGGGCCAAATGTAGTAATTCATTTTCATAATATCAATATAGTCGGTTTTAAGCTGCTCCAGAATCTTTCCCGGCTTTTTGCCATTGATGTAAGGCACCAAAAATGACAGAAACAGCGAAAAAGGTGGCGCAAAACAGATTTGGTCCAATAACACCTTTTTAACTCCGCGTACAATGGCCGGCTGATCCTTTGATACCAAGCCATCCAAAGTTCCATACCACTTGCGCATGCAAGGTCCTACGATTATTAAACCCAAACCAGCATAACGAGCTGTGCGTGCAGCATCCCACTCTTCAATGCCGCGTTTTTCGATTGCGAACTGAGCAATTACATCACCGCTGCCCATTATGAAAGCCACGTTAAGGCCTTCGCGTAAATACGAACGCACTATGGAAACCATTATTGCTGTTTAAGATCTATACGTCTTCAATCCCGCGAGTCTCACAAAAATAAATTTTAATTGGTTAAATGGAAATAGTGTTGTTAAACGTTTCTGTTTTTATTTGCATACACATATTCAAAATGCAAAATACTATGACAAATTTTGAGCTTAACTAGATTATTTTTAAGAATATTGAACTTATTTACATATTTACTTTATTTGATTTATGAAGCTTTGATACCCTTTGCTCTTTTAAGTTTCATTGAAAAACCGGTATCTGAATTCTCCTCCTCAACCTTAAGATTAACCAACATATTAGCTTTGACATTGCCTTTCTCTATTTGTTTACTAACACCTTTTGTCTTGCGCTTTTTAGTTTCTTTGTTGGGCGAAGATTCGTTGCCAGAATCCACAACCTCCTGCTTGATGTCAATCTCATCATCAAGAGTCAAGTCGAAGATATTGTTGGTCCGCTCCTGATCAGCTTCTTTCATAAACTGGGGCACCACTCCCGTCAGTACAGACTGTCTTACGTCGTGTTCCTTCTCTTCCAGAGTTTGTGTTGTGCTCAGCAGCTTGCTACGCAATTTGTAATAATTGGCGCTTTTTCTTATTTTGGCAGAAGTCTTTATGCTCTTTTTGTCAGCCTGCTGCAGACTTTTGCAAATATCTTGGGGAATTACAATGCGCTCTTTGTAGTCGCGACCAAAGAATGGGTGGCGAACCGGCAACTTAAATTGAGGTGGCTCTATGTTTGTTGGCCCTACATCCACTTTATCGTCCACATCTGGCTCTACCATGTTAAGGCGCTTGCTCATAACCACATAGCCAATTAGGGGCACCTGCCGTAGTGCGTACTTCTCTTTTGAGTTCACATAGCCTACTGCCTGTCGGGAAGGCTCTGAGTATTCAGTGGCGCGCACTTGAAAATCACCAACATAACGACGTCCCGGCAATTTAAGGCGCTTGTTTAGGATTACGCTTGGATCGTAGCCCTTGGGGCACTGCATTAACCAGGCTTCATGGGTTTGCTCATCAAACTCCTGGAACATCTGGCCACAGCAGTCTTTGGGAAAATCATCTGTATCGATTTCACTGAAGTCATTAAGTGAAAGAACCTCCGTCTTGCGTTCCTTTACAAATTTTTTTAATCGCTTTTTTTCCTCTTTTTCCATTTTATATTAAGCAGAATGTTAAATTAAACGAAATTTAAGCAGATATTACCACTGCACGTGCTGGCGATTCACGGTTGTGTTGGACAATCCATAAATATGGTAACTTACAGCCCTTTTTTCGTGTGTATGAAATCTTTAATTTTGTTTGGCTTGCCGATATACATTTGATACATCGATAGGTCACACAGCTGTGATGATGACTATCGCACTTTTCAGCATTGTACGACACTAAAGGCCTTCCCTTTTGTTTTCAAGTCGAAAACGCGTGCATTTGTTTTGGCACGTAAAATAGAGTTTTCGCAGACAACATGAGCAGAAAATCCGAAATACTGCAGTTCCACGAGCTCGAGCTAGACCAGCGCATATTAAAGGTACCCTTTTGAAATTTAACTCATTTCTTAAGCGTGTTATAAGACATTCTTTCTGCTGTCCATAGGCAACTGCCAATCTCGGTTGGTCGCAGCCCACTCTCATTCAATCCACGGCCATACCTCTGCTGCTTGAGGGCAAAGATGTAGTAGTACGAGCCCGCACTGGCTCTGGCAAAACGGCCACCTATGCGCTACCGCTTATACAAAAAATTCTAAACTCGAAGCTCAATGCTAGCGAGCAATGTGTCAGCGCTTTGGTGTTAGCACCCACTAAAGAGCTTTGCCGACAGTCACGAGATGTAATTGAGCAGCTCAGCGAGTCCTGTGGCAAAGTCATACGCGTTGCGGACATAGCGGGCAGCTCAAACGATGCGGTCACACAGCGTCATGCGCTTGCCGAACGTCCTGATATTGTTGTCTCAACGCCGGCCAAGATTCTGGCGCATGCTGAGGCTGGAGGAGTGGTTGATTTAAAGCAAATTGAAACACTTGTTGTAGATGAGGCTGATTTGATATTTGCATTTGGCTACGAGAAGGATTTTAAGCGTTTGCTTAAACATTTGCCATCTATATATCAGGCTATACTCGTTTCAGCCACGCTTACCGCAGATGTAGTAAAAATGAAGGGTCTGTGCCTGCATAATGCTGTCACACTTAAACTAGAAGAACCAGATATTGTGCCTCAGGATCAGCTGACGCATACTCGCATTCTCATTGAGGAGAATGACAAACCGTTCATTTTGCTATCACTGATTAAATTGCGGCTCATACGTGGCAAGACCATCATATTTGTCAACTCTGTGGACCGCTGCTATAAGTGAGTAAAGTATTTACATTGAAATAAGGCTAGTTTAAGCTTCCATATGATGTAAAACTAGTGAAGGTAATGCGCAGCTGGCAACAGTTGGCGCATGCATGACCACGTTTCTAATCTTCTCGCTGATGGCAGCACTTACTGCTAGCTTGCGATATAAGCAACTTTAAAGTATAATAATTCTTTGTGTGACCTATCTATAGAGTACGCCTGTTTCTGGAGCAATTCAGCATACGCGCCTGTGTCTTAAACTCGGAACTACCAGCCAATACACGCATACACACAATTAACCAGTTTAATAAGGGCATGTATGATATTATCATAGCATCGGATGAGAACATGCTGGAGCGTCCAGACGGTAGCGGCGGTGCAAACTTACGCAAATCTCGCAAAGATTACGAGTCCAGCGCCTCGCGCGGCATCGATTTCCAGGCGGTTAATAATGTGGTTAACTTTGACTTTCCACGCGATGTCGTCAGCTATATACATCGTGCCGGACGCACAGCGCGTGGCAACAATAAGGGCACAGTCTTATCCTTGGTTTCCATAAAAGAATCGTCAGTTAACGATGCTGTGGAGTCTAAACTGTGCAGCAGCTTTGGTCTGATTGAGGGTCAAGTTATCAAGTAAGCGCCTATTAAGTTATTTCACCCCAAGCAAATGATTAATAATATGCTTAACAGAAACTATCAATTCAAAACGGAGGAACTGGAGGCCTTTCGCTATCGTGCTCAAGATTGCTGGCGTGCTGCCACACGCGTTGCTGTACATGACACACGCATGCGTGAAATCAAAACGGAGATATTAAACTGCGACAAGTTGAAGGGATTTTTCGAGGAAAATCAGCGTGATTTGCAGGCATTGCGCCATGATAAGCCATCACGCACCATCAAGGTACAGGCACATCTCTCCCACATGCCAGATTACATGGTACCCAAAGCATTGAAGCAATGCATCAACACAACAGTCACACGGGACGATGCGGCACCAGAAAAAAAACAGAAACGAACCTCACACAGTAAGGCAGTTTTTGAGCGACAGAGTATTGATCCCTTGCTGGTTAGCCAGGTGGACTATGCGAAGCGCGGTAGCAAGAGGCGAAAGAAGGTATAGAGAGGTTCACGTTTGCCTGTTAATAATATGATTGGTGTGTAGACCAATGTAAATACCTGATTTTGGTTACTATTTTAAAACTGTTTGCCAATAACCTTTTTTGTAACATAAATTAAAATCTTTATATTTAATATGTTAACAGACTGTAAAAAAAATGTTTGTGAATTAAGAACATGGGCAACTATCTTATATAAATAGGATCACTAACGAAAGACGTTGTCAATTTATTTTATTTTAATCATTTCAATCTGTTTTTATTTCCTAGTCCATTTAATGGTGATTTCGACACAAATCATTTTCAAGTTAAGGTATAAAAATGAAAATTTAGGGTTTAAGAACCGGATTCGATGTATCTCTAGACCCAGGTTTTGGTCCAGGTTTTCTTATGTAAAAATGTACCTTTTATAGAACTGCAAGCATTGATACCATCTTGGAAATTCTTTTTTTTTTAAATTGGTCTTTAATGTATCGATGTAAATGTTGATAATTAATATTTACTTAAATGTACCTTTTTGTTTCCCGGCTTTCGGTACTAATTGCAAAATCAAGAATAGAATCTTCGCAAGGCAATTAGCCGAAGACTGAATGAGTAATCGCAAAAAAATTCTTCAAGTTTGTTGGATCAGCTTAATCCTTGAACAGAATATGTGGTCCGAGAAACTCACTAGAAGAGGCCAATAAATATATAGTTGAGATCTGGAGTATGGGACAAGGGTATGACTCACTTTCAAATATGGAAACACCCTCTGGCAGCCAGAGCTGCTTTAGATGGTACTTCCATTGCTAATAGATGGGATGCATAACGCAGCTATTACCAAATTGACACCCACCATACGATGCCTGTTACACGAAGCGAGTTTTTCAAGCAAGGCCGTGTGACTGATTGATACTATAAATGGCGTTGAGTGCCGTACAAACATTTGCTGTTTAAGCTCCAACTCTCTGGGAAAGAAACGCTCGGAACTTTTCCCATCCATACCATGTCACAGAGCCAAACTTTGCTATCCAACAAAGACATAGTCAAATATAATTGAATAAATCAATTTAATTACAGCCAACAACAATGAAAATAGTTTACACGCATACGCTCCACCTAGGGAACACTTGTTAATATCGTAGTAGTAAAATAAATACTTGCACATACATACTAATAAATCAATATGTATAAAGTAGCAAAATTAGTTTATGTTCGGGAGTGCCGAGCACAGTTTAACCATAGAAAATTGCAGAGCAGTAATGGGCAGACATGCAACAGTAGCTGTTAATTTAGATGCCAAAAAATCGAAATACTACTTTTAGAAATGAACTAGGAAACATAATATGAGTTGTTGACCTTACTTGCAGAGTAATAATAAGTCCCTAAAGTGATTTAACAAAGTACGTAGTACATAACTAGAAATAAAACTGATGTTACTGATACCACGAATAAATAAAATCAAATTGTGCCAGAAATCTCTTTCATGCGAATTTCAAGGCAACAGCAATCCGTCAGCGTCAAAGATATTTCTTTCAACTGAATTTCTGATAACATCTATCATGGATGGTATCTATTATGAAAGTTATTAGTTCGTGAGCAATGATTTTTGTCAAGATTTCATAGTCTCGACATATCCGGCACACCCCTAAATACTCCTACGCAAACTCTCATTTTACTTCTTTTTATTTTTGACAAAAAGTAACCCGGACGGGCATGTTTTTGTCCCTATACACGTGTGTCAAGAGGTATTATTTTTTTTTTTTTTTGCTATATATTTAAGAGGCTGCTCGGGTATCTATTGTGGTTTCGAAAACCACAAGACCCCCTAGCCAGAAGATGTTTCGCTTGGGTGAAACACGCTGTTGATAACGAAGCTGTTAAATCTATTGATTTATCCATATTTGTTAATCGGATGAAGATGTCAAAAGCTAATTTTAATACATTTTGAGAATAAGCTCCTCCAAAAATGCACTTATATATAAAGTTATATATGAGCTTAAATAACCAAATCTTATGCATAGGGTCGAATCAGCATTACACTATTTTAACCTTTTCAATTCACAACCAGCTCATTCGATATGTCTAGTTTACACCCACATTCCTCAACGTTTGGACTTGCAAACGGACACTGATATTTATAAAACCTAGGGAGGTTCGTCTCTATTTCTGTACTAATTTTTTAGTTCATAGAATTCCTGCCCACCACTGGCCCTTGGTTCAGCATGGTTAAATAGTTAAAATTTACAGATCAGTCAGAAAGATTGAGCGTTTTCGCTCCGTATGCTGGAATGATTGCACACAACATCAAAGCTCTATAGTTTACATTGCCTCCGGATAGAAGTCGCGATAGGCAAACGTTTCAATATACTCGGGACGTCGACATGTAAACAGCTCATGTGGCACCTTTTTATGTGTGTATTTCTCTAGAAACTTGCGTGTTTTCTCCAATAATACCGCTTCGTCGAATTTTACCCGTTGCACTGTCGTTTTGCGCAGTATTGTCTGTACAAATTGTGACCATACAGAGTCTTCAGCTTCCTCTGGCTCAGCCAATTTGGAGTCTAGCTCACTTTTAGGTTTTTCAGCATTTTTTATGTGCTCAACGGTGCCTTCCGTCGCAGTTATTTTGCTGGGTTCAGTTTTTTCACTAGTAGAGTAAGTCGTTGACTTCGAAACATCTATCTGGGAGATAGGAATTGAAGTTGTAGTTTCCTTTTTCGCTGCTGGTTTCAGATCCATTAAAGTCTGTAAACGGTCCACAGTCTCCGACATACGATATCGGAATTCCAAAACGCTTCGCATGTATTTAAAGAGTTCTCTTTCCTCGGTTGGCTCCAGCTCAATGATATCCAGTGTTTTGAGTTCTTGTTGGTCTAGCAGAGGTGTAAAGCGCATTGTTGTCTCACTTGTGCCCATATGATACACGCGTAGCAAGAACTCTTGCATTGCCGTCGTATTAATCAACGCTATCTCGTAGTCTGCGCGTGCATCGTATATGGCTTTGAGTACAATTGTCTCTTCCCTTTCATCGTTTTCCAGCATATCTAATTCCTGCTCGGTTTTATTCTTAAGCGAGCGTCTTTGATCTAGGGTATCTAGAACCTCTGCCAAATGGTGGAAATTTACTAGAGTAAGTCGATTTATAAGCTGTATGTTCGCTGCATATTGCTGCTCCAGTTCGTACAGCTGCCAGAGCGAGCGCATTCGTCCCTCGTACTCTTTCTGGGCAGATGTGCCTAGCACTCTACTTATATTTCCATCATAGAGCTCCAGTCCACGTATAAATGCCACGTCCATGGTAAAATTACTCATAAAATTAAGCACATAGTTAAGCGTTTCCTCCGCACTGCCAAAGTTCTCGCGTCGTTGATTAAAGAACTCATCCAGATCTGTGACTGTAAGTTGATTGCGTGCCACTTCACCGTGCTGTACGGATTGATTGATCTCTCTTTCGAGGCGTATACGCTCAAAATTGCCGACTAGAATATCTGCTGCTGGCTGCTGAAGCTCATCAAACACCTCAATATCAACGACCATATTACTGTTGGATTTGCTTGTTTCATCTATTGTATACATTTGCTGTTCAGAGCTACTGCTGGAGTGGCATTGAGGGCTCCAGTTCTCTTGAACGAACCGCCGTTGTTCCAAGTCGCGCTTAAATAGCCCTTGAGCGCTAAATTGCTGCAGATCTAAAGAAGCATAGATATCCTCCTTTACGTCATGGCAACAATGCAGCGCGGACATGTCCATGGGATGAGCTTCAGTATTAAATATATATGCACCGGCTTGTACCACACATACATCGTCCTCGGAGTTTATAAGATCTCCATGTTCACCATTGTTGTGCAGAAAATTGTCCTCATCAAAGAGTAAATACAAATATTTACTGGTCTCCGCCAAGAAGAAAGATTCCATACGGTTCTCTTTTTCATGGGTTACAACGTTCCGTATCTTGAAAGCAAGGTTAATGGTAATTAAATATAGTGAAATTTAAATTCGGTTCGCAAAAGCTTGCATAATCTTAGCAAAGCTACTTAATTGATCAACTTAGACTTACCGTAGCATAGCCGCACTTGGTCTTGGCACTGAACTCAATAGTTTCCAGCATGTGCTCGCCCAGCTCCAACAGATGTTCGTTATGCGTAGCGCGATATAAATACATAGCCGACTCAATAAGCTCTGGACGTAAGGGATACACCTCACGGTTTGCAGCCGCTTCGCCAGCTGCAATATTATAGAATTCCGGCAGAAATCCATATTTTTTCCACACTCCTATATAGCGGGTCATGGTGCGCATTGCGGGCTCAGTATCACCCACAATGCTAAGTATACCAGGCCAAAAAGATTCCAGCGATTGAAAAACTGGTAGCGTTACATGACCCTTATTCATGCCCACCCACACGTACCAGTCATCCTTGCGCATGTACTTATCGATTGGCACACGTGCCTCGTGAAACAACTGAAGTAGTTCCGGTCGGTTAAGCAAAATTGCGCCCTTAACAAGATACTCGAATAGGGAATCAACACCCGCACCTATGCCAGAGTCTAGAGCTGTCCAGCGTCCACTTTGTACATCGATGTGATTGCCAAACAGTCCAATGGGTGAGCGGCGTTCCCAGAGCGCATAGATGGCCTGCAGAGCGACCTCCTCGTAGATGCTATTGCCTGTGAGACGACTTAAAGTACCGAATTCAACTAGAAATGTGCCTACGCCGGCAGTACAGGTGACAGAGGTTTCACCCTTTGGCACGCCATAGCGCAGATTCACTGTGCCATAAGGCATGCCTGTGTTTGTATCAAAAGCGGGTAACAGGCGGCGTGCCACATCCTCTGCCATACGGAGCAGTGGACCCTGACAGGGCCAGCCCGGCTCTACATCAATGCCCGCCCGACGTGATAACAAATGGGCAGAGAGCAGCCCGCCGACAATACGTATATTTGTCTCAAATACTGATACGTTGATATCCTTATTGAAGTTCATCTTTTCAGTAAGCAGCGCACAAACACGACGAAACTCGGTAAAGTTGCCCATGGTTGCCAACGTATCCAGCGCATCAATCAACGTAAGTGAGTAGCTGCCCCAGGTATCGTGGCCATCGCAGGTTAAAGGACGTAACTCATCGTAGTTGATGGCATGATTGAGGTAGCCTTCGTAGGCGTGTTGGAACATGCGACGGACATCTTCGCTGATTTGGCATAAGATAAAAGTATAATACACGTATTTGATAATGGCTAAGTACCTACCGCAGCTCTAGTTTTCTTGTACGTGTATAGTGCTTCTGTGAAATTCCTAGAGCGGATAAGCCGAGCAGTATGCACAATATACAGATTGCGTTAAAAAATTTTGACACTTTATGCATATTTAAATATATAAATGCATTAAACTATACGCGCTGCTAATTAAATTATTAGCATTATCAAGCTGACATGGCCACCAGCAGAAGCGGCAGCACGTTCGAACAACGTCATTAAAACGCAAAACAAAAGTCAGCTGTTGGCGTTGTGTGGCCCTGGAAAGCTTAAGCCAATAAAAATGCCGAGTAATTTTGTGCCATATTAAAGAAGTTTAAATAAATCAAGCATTTTTTATTCAAAGTTAAACAATCACTTGTAATATAAGCATTCTGTATAAAAGTGCAACCAATTGCTGCCATATAAAAAGTTCTTAAACGCTAACGCGCTTTGCCTTATCAAGCACATAATTTTCAACAAGAGTTGGCAGCGCTCTTGTAAGTTTCTCGTTTGTGAGCATTCAAAAGTGTGTTTTCTAATATATTGTGGCGTAAATTCCAGTAAAATTGCATTAAAAGTTAAAAAAAAATTCAGAAACAAACATTAAAGCAGCAAGTAAGTGATTTGATTTATTAATTTTAATGTATTTTAGCTGTAAATAGATAAAAACGCTTTAATTTTGTGACGGCGGTAACATTGCACAGTGTAATGTTGTGCATAGCTTTATTTACAATTTCGTACAGGTTATGAGCATGCAATGCAATATAAATGTGCTAGCTAATTATTATTAAGTGCTAAATTAAAATATAAAAGTTTTTTTTTGCCATAATATTGATAATATACAATAACTGCTTTGTCCGTTGGCGTACAGCAAAAATAACATTAAGCACACGTTTGTGCGGGAAGTTGTTTATTGTAGTACATGTACAAAAGGACCAACAAATACGCATATTAGGGAACGCTCGCACATAAACTGCATCTAATGAGTTGTATTTGCGGCTCATAAATGCGAAATTTTATCAATTCGGCTAAAATTTAAGTGAAATATTAAATCTTGGTAGCAGTGTTGCCATATTGTGCAGCCCATCAAGCATTGGCTGATATGGCAGCATAGTCGCATTTAATCGATAATTTTATCCACGGTCGATGATAACTCGTATGGTTTTTTTCGCTGCTCAGCAGATTCGTGACAAAATAAAAAGAAAAAAGTAAATAATCAAATAAATAATACAAAACACTTACGTCGAATCGCTTTTATAAAACGAAACAAAATGAAATGGCAATGCAGAACTTAATGTGTACAAATCATCAACAACAAGAAAAACAACAGCAGCAACGTGTGTTTTGTAATTGGACGAACTGAAGCATTGTTAGTGTGGGACAGAGGAGCGAAGTGTAAAAAAATTTAGAATTGCGACGACATTGAAGTTCCCCATAACTGCGCTGCGTAAGGAACGCCACCTAGAGTAGCAGCAACTATTGTTATTTATGCTGCAGCCTCGTTTATGGGCGTAGAAGTCGGACCAATAATACCTTGGATCCACACAATCAACAACGACAATAATATAATAATAGCTATTATTAAAAACGAAGGAGGAACAGATAATCACGCGCAAGCAGCACTACGGCAATACACAAAAAATGTTAGCCAAATACAAAGTTATCACTACAATTATTAAAGCATATGTGTGTGCATGTGTGTGTGTGTGTGTGTGTGTAGCAGCCCATTATTCCCTTTAAAATCGTAAATGCAAATGCGCGCTTCAGTCAATTAACTTGCCATATATTCAGCGACAAATTTATTTTCAGTCGTGAATTCGCTTTCGCTCGCAATTCTCTAATTGTTTGTGATCTCGCCAGTAGCAGCTGTTAATTGGCGCCCAAAGCAGAACAAAATTAAGAGGTGCGGGTGACGTTTAGGCCGGGTTTAAATATAGAATTTTCTAACCAGCTAATAGTCATAAGGAAAGTAACTAATTTTGGGCTTCGAAATTCACATACCCTTAAAACATCAGTATATACCTTGTATAAGGTCAAGGATATATGTAGGTTTGTTCAATGTCTATATCAAAATATTCATTATTGATTCTGGTATCAGTATAGCCATTTTCGTCTGTTTGTTCCTATGAACACCTAGATAAGGTACTAGAGGCACTGTGATGCATATGAAGTTTGCTAATTGTTATGCCCACACGCTTTAACATATAGATTCAAAACTTTGAACATGTGTTTTAATAAAGTAAGTTCCAAATTACAGAAGTTATAGGCATATACAGACGGAGGCCTCCTTGAACTAGAATTAACATAATGTAAAGAACAAATTCGCCTCGACTGTACCAGCTGACCGAAAGTAAGACATTTTTGATATAAAGCGTAAGACGCTTATTAAGTCAGTTCAAGAAAATGTTCAGCACCACAAATTAAATGATTTAGAAATCTTCTTCAAAAGAGTTAGGTACGTGACACTTTGTCAGAAGGTGCGTCATATGTTTTAGTTTTGCACTTGCATTCAGTTCTGATATTTACCCCCTTTCTTCCAATAGATGCGTCCAAAAACATTGAGAAGCTCCCATTCCTAATCTTTCTTAACTGGCCATAGCAACCCGTTATCGGGTTACGGCCTGATGTTAATACATTCTTTCATTGGAATTGTGGTTTTACGTGGTGGGTCCCAAACCTAACGCACAACCCTTTTAAAGCCTGTGGTGGCTTACTGGTCTCGAAAGAACCCAGTGTCATTGTTAGTCGCTGCTGAGGTGGTATTCTCTAACCCGCTCACCACACGAATCAACTTAAAGACAAATAAAAAGGGAACATGTAAATCCAATAGGATTTACCACAATTGGCACAGCAAACTTTAAATGCCCACTACAAGTGTATTAAAACATGGCCTAATTTGTCTAATCAAAAGCAGCTGTTGCTTAGCCATGTTAGTAATCACCACACAACTTTATCAATATCGGCATAGAAAATCAATTAGATTATGTATTTTACTTTTACAAAGGGGCTGCAATTGAAAAGGTCAAAAAAAATATTCTTATTGTAATAGTTTATTTGGTAACGGGGGAACATTTACTATTGCAAGCTCAGACGCAAATTAACTCAAGGTTGTTTCTATTGAATTGTATAACACCTTTTTTATCTCTTGATATTCAATATGCGAAGTAGAATGTTGCTTACCGTTTGTCTGCTTGGCGTTCTGACGGGCTGACTACAACTGTTTTTCTGAATAAGTAGACAAACAGTTTGCGTTAATACACACACGCACACACACACATGTGCCCATTTGAAACCAGCCTGTATGAAGTATTTTTAAACGTTAAAATTATTACAGAGCTACTAGCCGCAACAACAAACGGCGGAGCGGAACGCATAAAGCCAGGTATTCTACTCTAGTTCGAGAAAACGATTCGAAACAGAAGCAGAATTAAACCAAAGCATATAACAATAATTTCTGAGAATTATTGTTAATTAGTTGAAAGAAAACCAAAACCAATATGGTGAGCACAAACCTGGTCGTCCCAGTGGTGCTCTGGGGTCCCACAGCACCAACGCATTGCATATCTAGCGTATTTCTTTCGGATGATCAATGCACACTAGTCACGGGCTGCTATGATGGACAAATCTGTCTGTGGCAAGTGGAGCCAAGCACATTAAAGATGTCACCTCGTTGTCTGCTGGTAGGACACTCGGCGCCTGTTCTCTGCCTGGTGCGTGCCTCTTTAATGCCAGAGAACAATTTTCTGGTCAGCTCTTCGGAGAATGGCGAAATGTGTACCTGGGATTTGATTGATGGCAAGTGTACGGAAGCGGTGAAATTGCCACAGGTACACACACAGATTCAGAGCTACCATACAGCCAACAGCGAAGACGTACGTCTGTTTTGTATTGGCTATTATGCGGAAATTATGGTCATGGATCCCTTTAGCCTAGAGGTCATCTATGTGTTGAGTTCCAAAGTAAAGCCAGATTGGATATCAGCCATTCACGTGCTGCGCCCCATGCGCCGCAAAGACGATGTTGTTTTGGCAATAACAACTACAGGCACGGTTAAAGTTTGGACTCTGACGGGCAATGAGAACAAGCATGCAGAACCCATCTATGAAAATGAATCCAAGGAGATACGCTGTCTAAATGCAATCACTATGAACTGTTGTGCCCAGAATCAGCGTACTGTGCTGCTTGTGTGCACAAAATATTGGCAGATATACGATGCTGGAGACTTTACTGTACTCTGCTCGGTTATTGCACCAGCCCGGGAACGTTGGCAGGGCGGTGATTTTATAACCTCCGACAGGGTAATGCTTTGGACCGATGAGGGCAAAGGATATTTCTATAAATTGCCGGCAAATTGCATACCCGATAATAAAGAGTTCCATTCGAAGAGCGTTGTACGCGATGCGCCTTATTTGTATTATGTACTACATCAAGGTGGCGATAAAGTATTATCCTGTCCACCCGCCATGAAGCTGCTATTGGGCGGCGGCAACACTTCACCCACTCAGCACTATTTGCTGCGCGGTGACTCAGAGGGTTATATCTCAGTTTGGAATGTACCTGATGTCCCCGTAGACAATATTAGTATACTGCAGGCAAAGCAAATGCCACCTCGTATGTTGAAGCCTCATGTTTGTACTTCCTTGGTAGAGGCCTGGTCGATCATGGATCCTCCGCCAGTTGGCATACTAGACCAGCTATCGCGCATTACAGAATCACCCGTAAAGTTAACCTCCAGCATTTATTTGCCACAGCAAAGTCGTCTGGTAATTGGACGGGAGGATGGTAGCATTGTAATTGTGCCAGCAACTCAAACCGTAATGATGCAGCTGCTTGTAGGCATTAAACAGAACTTTAGTGATTGGCCCTCACATCAGATACTATATGGACATCGCGGACGCGTCAATTGTTTGCTTTGCCCCTCCATGGTGCATCAGCGTTATGAGAAATCACATTTGCTGTCAGGAGGTATTGACTTTGCAGTTTGTCTGTGGGATCTTTATAGCGGCAGTTTGCTACATCGTTTCTGCGTGCATGCTGGTGAGATAACGCAGCTGCTGGTGCCGCCTGAGACTTGTAGTCCACGCATACTCAAGTGCATATGTTCGGTGGCTTCCGATCATTCAGTAACCTTGGTTAGTTTGCAAGAGAGAAAATGTGTGACTCTTGCCAGTCGCCATTTGTTTCCCGTGGTTACCATTAAGTGGCGACCTCTGGATGACTTTCTTATCGTAGGCTGTTCGGATGGTTCCGTATATGTATGGCAAATGGAGACTGGACATTTGGATCGTGTGCTACATGGTATGCTAGCTGAGGAAGTGCTCTCTGCATGTGATGAGCAGACTGTTGAGGAGAGTGGTGGCGGCGGCAGTGGCAGTGGCAATGCAACGACTTCAAGCGAAATGGGCATGGCTAATCCAGCAGTGCACTTCTTTCGTGGACTCAAATCGCGGAATATGAATGCTATGAGGCATGCTACACAGCGGGGAATACATCAGCTACAACAGTTGCAGGGGCATAACCAAGGCAACTTTGATTTCTTAATGAAACACCGTAGCAATCCTTTAGTCATACAGGGTTTGCGCACAAATCCCAAGGATGCAGAGAGTCATATACTTTTCTTTGATATTGAAGGCCTTATCTTTGAGCTGCACAGTGAGGAATATGCACAGATGACACCGGCCACACTAGAATCATTGGGGGTACATGTACAAAATCCCAAAGATGGTAAATCCATGCATATGGATGCGTCAAAGAAGATAAGCGATTTCTTTGGCAAAGTGAAGAACAAGGCTGTAGATGTGGAGAAAATATTGAAAGATAAGGACAAGCATGGTTTAGTGCAAAAGTTTAAGGAAAAAACTGAGATTGTTGAAAAGAAAGTGCAAGCTAAAGTTGAAAGCTTACAAAAGGGGTTGGAAACGCATGAGGAACATCAGGATCTTAAAAGCAAGATAGCATCGAAGATGGAAGTAACTCATGTTATGGAAGTGGCACAGCTATTACTTTCGCTCTTACACTCTTGGGGCTTGGATCCACATTTGGACAAGGTGTGCGAGTCTCAACTGGGTCTCTTGCGCCCCATAGTGCCCATTTCCTATGGCGTCTTATCTAAAGCTGGCTACATGTCACTGTTGCTGCCTACATGGCAAAACAACTATACCATACCACCTGACATACAAGTGCCCTCCAGCTCCAAAAAGCGTCCGTTGCCCGAAGAGTTGCAACGCCTGGAACAATTGACAGCTGTTTTTACATCGCGTCTGCATTGGGAGCTCAGCACCACGCTTACCTCAAATCACATATTAGCTTTGGTCGCCATGTCCAATACGCTGATGTCCATGAGCGCTGCGTCATTTTTGCCCGATAGCGAAAAGCACAAGAAGCTGCAACGTCTGGCTCAGCGCACCGAGTCGACACTGAGCAACGAAGAGGAACGCGAAGAAGTGCTGGCACATCATACTTCGCAAATTAAGCAGGGCTGGAGTTTGCTGTCCACACATCATTGTTTCTTGCTGCCTGATAAGATTGAGGCACTGGAGCCCAAAAAATTCAAGCGTCCCCTAGTCGAAATGATGGTCAAACGTTGGCAGCATCATTGCATTGAAATACGCGAAGCGGCACAGCAAATTCTTTTGGGCGAACTGACACGCATGGGCAAAAAGGGACGAAAACAGCTGGTCGAAAGTTGGGCCCAATATTTGCCACTCTATACGCACTCCGAGCCCATTGTAGGAACACAGCAGGCAGCAAACGCCCATGCAACGGCCGGCCAAGGCTCTAACGCCAATGCCAATGGTCACAATGTCGGCGGTAATAGTAATAATGGCGGCAATGGCATGTCCGCCTCTGGCGTTACTGAACATCAAGATGAGGACTATGAAGAGGAAGAAGAAGAAATTATACGCAAGCCGTCCAGTTTATCGGAACTAAAGCGCAAACAAACCACCGCTGTCATACTTCTAGGTGTTATTGGAGCGGAGTTTGGTCAGGATATTTCGCAGGAATCGCCCAATCATCGTGGCAGCATCAGTATCGGCACAGAGCGGCGCAAATCATCTGTTGTCGAGGGCTTTGGCATAGCCAACAATCTAGCGCGTCTTACCTCCATGGCACTAGCGCATTTGCTCTATGCACCACCCTCGCCCAAGCTTCCGCAATACACGCCGCTGCGCAGAGCGGCCATAGATCTGCTGGGACGCGGCTTCACCGTATGGGAGCCATATTTGGATGTATCCAAAGTGCTATTGGGTCTGCTGGAAATAAGCTGTGAGGGCAAATCGGTACCAAATCTTAATTATAAATTACCGCTAACTCCACAAGCTGATGCTTGTCGCACTGCTCGTCATGCCTTGCGTTTGATTGCTACGGCTAGACCCCCTGCCTTTATAACCACCATGGCACGCGAGGTAGCACGCTATAATACAATGCAACAGAATGCGCAGTCCATCAATACGCCATTAACACAATCTGTGCTTTATAAGGCCAAGACAGAGATATTACAGTGCGTGGAAATGCTGATTGATAAGATGCAATCGGAAATAGCTAGTCTGCTGGTGGAAGTCATGGACATAACGCTACACTGCGTGGACACTAATGAGCTGAAGAGTCGTGGTTTGGCCGAGGTGTGTCCGGCTATATGCAAGTTCAATCAGATATCGCATTGTGGACAAACGCGACGCATTGCTGTGGGCGCTAATAGTGGCAATTTGGCCATTTATGAGCTGAGACAAAACAAATGCCAGATGATACCAGCGCACACGCATCCCATAACATCGTTGGCCTTTTCGCCAGATGGTAAATATCTAGTATCTTATTCGTGCGCTGAAAATCGGCTGTCGTTTTGGCAAACAAGCACCGGAATGTTTGGACTCGGTCAGTCGCAAACTCGCTGCACCAAGGGCTATTCGACTGCACCCATACCTGATGTTTCTAGGCTGAATCCCATGCGTTTGGCCAAGCTGGTTTGGATTAACAATCGCACTGTTACGCTTATGTTGGCCGATGGTTCCGAGACGCGCTTCAATGTCTAAAGAGCAGTGTTTGGCTTGTAGCTGAAAGATAAAAGAAGAAGGAGGGAGTGTTAAGCAGGGGGCAGCGGTGTGTTGAAGTTTGCTGCACACTTTGAGGCAATCATCAATGCAGGCTTTAAAAGCGCGCGCAAACCTTAGGAAAAAGTGTCTGTCTAAGAAACAATAACTAAATTCAATTATGTATGTATTGTATTGTATCGTATTGTTGTACTACTGAATATGTAAAGAAATGAGAGCAAGTGCGTCGTCCATAGAGCATTAAGTCTTGGAGCGGTCTATGGCAATGTGTACAGCTGGAATGGTTTCATTTGCTTTAATACAAAACCGAACTCTGTTATTTATTTACTATGTTTTGTATATGTAAGCGTGTGTGCAAGTGAATATGTAGCAACGAATTTCCAGCCTGTTATTACTTGTACTACTTGAAAATGTATTAATATTATAATTCTTATTATTATTGTTTTTAATAAAAAAAAAAAGAAGAAATGTAGGAAGAAACGCAAGTCAGAAAACGTAAATAAGTGCAATTTTTTTTACAAATTTTAAAATTATAACGTTTCGTTTTTTGAAACTATAAATTAAATTTTTTTACATTATAATTTTGCAATATTTTTGAAAAAAAAAACAAAAACAAAACAAAGCTTTACACAAATCGAAAATTTAGCACTACTTATCATTTATTTTTTGCCAACATTTTTATAGTTTATATCTTCAATTGTGATAAAAAAAACAATAAAAAAAAAACTTTCACCAATTTGTACTTTTGTTCCAATAAGCTTAAAGTTTATCATTTTCTGTATAAAATATAATTTCCCAAAATGAAAAAATAAATAAAGTTAAAAAAGATAACTACTTAAAATCGAAACGACGCACTTTATGGCAAGTTAAATGTTTTTGTTCTATTGTTAGGCACATGCAGAATTATATATTAACAGATTTCAAAATAAACATAAATAAATAAAAACATTTAACAAAATTATCTAAATACATATACATACTTATAAAAATAAATAAAATGCAAACAAAGTCGAAAAGCATTAACTAACTATTAGAAAATGAATGAAACAAATTGCTGTTATTACTATTATTATGATTATAACATATTACTATTACATATACATAAAATATGAAACTATTATTATTGCTATGTATTTGTTATGCCTCACACTGTATTGTTACATATATGCATATGCTATAAATTATATATATATATTCGAAAAGTTAAAAAAAAAATCGAAAAAATAACTTTTTTTTTTTTTTTAATTTGCAAAGCGTTTATTTAAATTATATCATATTGTAATGTATGTATAATTGTGCTAATTGTAAATGTTTGTTGCTCTTTTATTACGATCACTTTTATTATAATTTTAATTTCTTTCTTTAATCCTTTTTTTTTTTGTGTTGCATTTTAAGCAAATACTATTTAATTATGCATAACTCTAAACAATTAATGGATGGCAACTACTGAGCAGGTTATGCAAACATATTAAAATAATGGGACTCGAGTTTAAAGTTAAACACTAAAAAACCAAAAACAATGCCCCAATATTCTATTTAAGAAGCACACACTACATGCTAAGCATTACATCAATATATACTCTATATATAAGAACTTATGTATGCCTAAAAAAAATATATGTATTTTTACAAATATATGTGTGTGTGTGTGTGCATTGCATTGTAGCATGTAACTTCAAAAGTAATGCAATTGTATTTAAACTCAATTCAATGTCCCTTCAAATCAAAGTATTACACGAAGACGAAAGATTATAACAACAACAAATAAAGTCAACCAAATATGAGCTAAAAGTGTCTACTGTAATATTTCTTATAAAAGCCACAAAAAACAAAAAAATACAAACATTGATGCACAGTCGGAACATTGACCGACAATGGGATACCCTGTACCCAAATTTCAGTGCAAGATTTTGTATCGATGATTTGAGTGGTAAGGGCAAAATCAAGGTAACTACTGCGCGGAGATCAACAATTTTTGGTATTTAGAAGCTCTAGCATGTATATTCTTCTTCACTATCTTGGACAACATCGAACATCAAAACAAACTGTAGTTTTCAACATAAATCTGAGATTCCAACCGCTTTCTATCTCTACTCGAAGAAAGCCTTCTTGAGCACAGCGCAGAGGACACCAAGGTTCCATGAAGAAGAAGAAGTCCAGAAATGGATTGGATACCAACGCGCGTATTTTATTTTGTCTGTCTGCCCAATATTTAATTGGGATTTTTTGTTTGAAAGCCAAAATAAAAATATTTTTTTTATGGAATCTTCACATACATCTTTACCAAGCTCCACATGACGACATGTAAATTCTCCTTTATAATTTTCGGTTTTCGAATTAGTTATTCTTGCTTATGATTAGAAACATGGTGGTTCAAGTGTCGTTATTTTGTATCTATTTAATTCTGTTTTAAATATTAGTTCCTTTTCCAGTTTTAAGCGTTTGGTGGGACTTGGTTTCACCTCTATAAAGCTACAGAATGCAATAACTCAACATTTTCTTATGTCGACTTAAGCTATGACCACAGACATATACCGACTTCGACAAAGGTCCGTACGCGGGATAGCAGTGCAAGAAAAACTTGACGAAATAAGACGGGTTTGAACTTGCGTGCATTTTTGTTAGGTATAGAGCTCAATTATATCACCGCAAATTGTCCTAATCCCATTCCAGCTTCTCAGATAGCTTTATCTAGCTTTAGTTATTTCACATCTTCATTCGATCGTCTACAACTATCATGGCTTTGATAGCAGCGTGCCGGTCATATTTGTTTGGCTGTATTTATCGAAATAAGAGAATCATGTTTTAATGCAGTTCTGTAAAAGTCGATAATCGCATCTCATGAACCGATGATGTTCGGTACATCGTTTTTTATTTTACAACACAAGTACGAATAATATAATTTCCAACGTTCAGAGAAATAGGAAATATGTTGTTTAATACAGGGCCATGTATCGAAAAAAGTAATTTCGCTTAGGTTCATATAATAGATTCTAAATGATAGACTACAATTGTGAATGATCAAGTAAGTTTTTGAGCTCTCTAGCTAGCAGGCTTGGAACGGTTTACAGAGCGTTGGAAGACTACTTCTATCTGTCGATGAGAAGAAAAATATTGTTTCTAAATTGGGATTATCTGTAGGAATTCTATAATTTAGTTTTAAAAGCATGGTGCAAGTAAATAAACTTGTCATCATCATTGCAGTGTCATCTAAAAGTAAACTAGTTCGCCTTGTAACTGAAGAATATTTCAAAAATAAGGAAAAGTGCCTGAAAAGAGATTTTGAGAATTTATCAAAGAACGAGTTAAAAATTTAGCAAAAGAAGAAGTAGTTATGATTGAAGCAAATGCAAAAAACAGTTGATAGGGAACGGAAATGGTACAGGTGAGAAACAGGAACTCGAAACACTGAGACCAATTTGTATTTTCCGTAGAATGCTAAATACGGTTGTTGCATGGTGTTACTTTCCTATGCTGTTCTACTAACCTTAATGACATCATACTAATTTTAAATTCTGCTTTTTAAATATTTACAGCTTCTCCTTGTGCAAAATGCCTATAGCGGATACCCACAAAGCCAAGGCAAAAAAGGCCATGGCTGCAGGAGCAGTTGTCTCTGCCGCACGCAAAGAGTCAAGGAGCTCCAAGGACGAAGACGAGGAGGAGGCCGACGGTGATACCGATGCTGGTACCGAACCAATGGACCAGGATGATCAAAGCGATAATGAACAAGATAATGATAATCGCAATAAAAACAGAAAGAAGTCGCAGGATGAGGTCGAAGATGACGAAGATGCTGTTGAGAGCAATGAAACTAGTGAGCCTGAAGAACAAGTCGAACCGCCCGCTTTTAGTTTGGCCACTTTAGGACTGCAGCGCGTTGGCAGCGCTCCACCGCCCAAGCCCAAGGCACCCAAGGTACCAATGCCCACGCTCAATGCACGCGGCATGCCTGCACGCATACGGAAACGTAATCGCTTTTTCTTTGATGAGAATATTATTAATGATGACAAGCCTCTGCGCATGAGCTTGTCGCCAAAGAAGTTGCCGGTAAGAGGCGCAGCTGCTGCTGCAGCTAAGAATCAGATTTCGCCGCCAAAGGTGCTGAAGAAACGCAAGGGAGTTGTCTCGCGCTATATGCGCTCTAATGAGAATGATGCTACCGCAGCAGCTAGTTCCAGTGGAAGTACTGCTTCTACAGGTGCTGGCAAACAAAAGAAGATGGCCATTAAAGTGAAAGTCAAAGCAGCGTCAGCGGCACAGCAAGTACGTGCTGGCAAATCTTTGCCTGCAACAGCTAAGTCAGGTTCGAAAAGTTCCTCTACACGCGGTAAAAGTTCAGAGCCGAGCAAGCGCACTGCTTCTTTGGAGGAAGCAGTTGCTGCAATAAATGAAGCCGCTAATAAGGCCGAGGAACAGGCAAATGCCAACAAACGCTTGGGACAAACTATTGGATTGCGTTTGCGCAATCTTTTAAAGCTTCCCAAGGCACACAAATGGGCCATAGCCGAATGGTTTTATTCCTACATTGACAAGCCACTTTTTGACTGCAAGGATGACTTTATGAACTATGTTAATGATCTGGCGCCGCGTCTAAGCACACGAAAACTGAATCGCCATGAATGGGCCAATATTCGACGCCGTATGGGTCGCCCACGTCGCTGTTCTGCCAGTTTCTTTGCAGAGGAACGTCGCGAATTGGATCGCAAGCGTCAGCTCATACGCACGCTGCAATCACGCAAGCCAGGCGAGCTCAAGGACTCTGTATTTCTGTCGGATATGCCAGATAAGATCCCCATGCCATTGCCGCTGGGCACAAAAGTAACGGCGCGTCTGCGCGCACCTCAGGATGGCATATTTGCTGGCACTGTCGCTGCCTATGATTCGCTTAATGCCTTGTATCGTGTCACCTTCGAGAGACCCGGTTTGGGTACACACTCCATACCAGATTATGAACTTGTTTCGGAAAATTTTCATGAGATGCTGCCATTGCACACTTTTACCAAAGACTTTCGGCCAAATTATATGAGTGTTTATCAAAGCAATAATATGGGTCTTAATAACAATCTTGGCTTTACCACAAATCTTGGCTTCACCACAAATTTGGCCAGCAGCTACCAGAATAAACGTGTTCAGATGGTGAGCAACAACAATAACAACAACAACAACGATAATAAAAACAACATTAGAGAAGATAATACCGGACCCTCATCGCCACAGAAACATTTGGCCAATAACAATGCAGCGGCTCGTAACGCTTTAAGCATGAAATTGAACAAAAGTGATCCTTTGCTGGGCCAGGAAACGGGTACTGATAGTCCTATCAAGCGTCAGCTGATACGTCATCATGGTTATCCAATGAAGCTGCTGGAGCATTTAATGCTGCTTGACAATTACACAGAGTTAAAGAAAGCCAAACTTGAGCGTCTAAGTGAGATGAATGCAACTGCTGAGCTGGAATCTACAGTGCTAGCCGACGCTCAATGCAGTAGACATCTAGAGTTTCAGCGTCGTTATGCTTCCAATATTATATCGATGGAACGCATTAATACCTATATTTATCATGAGGTGACCGAGCTACAGGAGTATTCAACCTGTTTGACGCACAACCCCAATATACAGGCTATGATGTCGCCAACATATCTACGTGAAGAGTGCCGTTCCAAGGCCAGTAAGGCGGTGGACGACATGAACAAGGGTGTGGTTAAGAATTCAATCATGATTAAGCTGCTCAAGGATTTGACCACATTGCTGATGATCACACAGAATCTAGGCGGCGATTTTAAGCATGATGAGGTGAATACGGTGTTAGAAGGCTGCATTGAGGAGGTGCGCAGCAATTTGATATGCGCCGATAACATTGAGGTGTTTCAAAAGAATGTACAAGCACGCTTAGAAAGTATTGCAATGGATATTAGTTGTAGCTATATTGAGGACAAAGATGCGGTCGCAAAGCTAGAGCTAGGTAAGGAAATAAAGAAAGCCGATGATAAAGATAACTTTGACAAGGAACAAGTGGAAGCAGACAGCAATGCCACTAATAATGAAGGTACAACAGAGGATGAAACAAAGTTGCAGGAGGATAAGCAAGCGAAGCCGAAATCTGATAATGAGCTGGCCAAGGAAAAAGTCATGCAGCCAAACGATGAGAAAAGCAAAGAAGCAGCTGAACTGGAGCAAATGGATGTAGACAGTGCGGAGCATGAAAATGACTCCGATGATGCCAATAGTAAGCAGATAAAGCCGCCTGGTGCCGCTGATGCTACTACCGATGATACACAACTTACAATCGAATCGTTAAAAGAGTTCGAGGACGAGTACAACTCGTCGCCAGAGACCGAGGAAGTGGAGCAGACTCTAAAGTTGAATGTTATGCATATTGAAGGCGAAGCTACAATTGACGAAGAGGAAGAATTTACATACATCAAGTAATTTCTCGTTTATTGATACGAGAGTATTTTAAACCTATGAACCATTTCTTGGAAGCGCATAGGTGTAATACTCCAGTGTAGAATTAGACTTATGTTAGTTACTTAAGCATCTCACCTAAAACTGGATGTTTCTATGAGCGTCGAATTATCGCTAATTTACTTTTTTGTTTTTTTTTTTTTTTTTGTTCAACTGCTTTACTGAATATTGGAGATTAGACACATATGCAGAAGAATATGACAATGAACGCGTTGTTCAGCTATAAAAATTCGAACACCACTTAATTTCTTAACGCTCTTATTGATAGATTAACAAAAAGAGCACAATTTGAATGCTTCATAAAAATTTCATGTAAAAATTTAAATGTGTTGCAATAAAAGCAATGTAATAAATAAACGATTAAAGGTTATTTTTTATTAATCATAGGAAACTGTTGGAAATTTGTACAAAAACTAAAATTAATCGCTTTGTTCATCATCGTCGTCTTCCTCTTCGCTAGACTGATTCAGCCAGTCAATAAGTTTAGACAGGCTTTGAATAAGCAGTGAATGCTGCTCCTCATCTAGTTGATGGTACCAAGCGAGCACAGCATCCTCCGATACAATGTCTTTATCGTACAGATAATGAACTACTTGAGAGATTTTTTCGCGCACCAATTCATTCTCTTCGTAAATGTCCTGAGTAACGATAATAATAAAAATAATAATCTATACTAATAGTGATAGAATAATAAATATAAGTTTGACTGAAATTATCACCGCATTTCTTTTCAAAGTTGGCAAACGATTTTAAGTCCAAGTTTCAAATTACCTCTAGAGCCTTCAGACAATCCAGCATGGAGTCCTCACTCTTAATATAGTTGGATACGACAGGGCCAAGCTGCTTGAACACAGCATTGATGGCCATCAGCACATTGTCATTTTCTGGCTCCCGTATACTTTGCATGCCAAACACAGCCTTAACCACATTAAAGTTGACCTCTTTGAGCGACATATTGTAAGCATAGCGTGATGAATTGATTTCTAATATAAGAAAATCAGGATTTGATTTTTCACGATAGCCGCGCGTTAGCGAGTCCATAACTTCCGAAAGAAATACTGTTGGTATAAGAAAAATGATTAATGCATGAAAATTTAAAATATATTAATAAATGTTTAAGTTACTGTTTGTGTCGTCCGGCAGTGGTGTGCCTGCTCGGGACTCATCCTCATCGCTGCTGGAGCTGTAGTCGCTATCCTCAAAAGCTGCTGGTAGATCGCCCATTTTGGGTATGGACAGAGTTTGCTGTGGTAGTAGCTCTTCATCATCCGAGTCGTCAGGATCGCCTGTGCTACGATCGCTTAAGATAAAAGCATGTGGACCAATGGCCTCCTGTTGAACTGTGGATACAAAAAATGGAATTAATCAAATTTTAGGCCAAAAATAAAAATGGTAGAAAGTTGATTAACAAGCTTGTGCAAAATGTGCATTAGTGTTCTCCTGCGCTTCCTTTTGATTGTCATTTTGGAGCGATTATTTTCTTTACTACCCAATTCATACCTGTTTTATTTTCCGCCGTGTTGTGCGTGCTTTGCTTAGAGGTTACCAACATCTTAGCCACTTGAGTCTTGGCAGGCAACACGCAATTGGCACCCAGTACAGTGCCACTTGTGACTACACAGCTCTCATTTACGATGGCATTTGCGCCAACCACACAATACTCAAGCCTGCAATTATCCTTGATGGTAACGTTCTCCATAAGATAGGCATTGTCCAGCTCGCAATTCTTTCCAATGGTACAGTTGGCGCCTATCACACTATTGCTAATAATGGTTCCATTATCCACATGGCTACCAGCTTGAACCACAGCATTTTCGCGAAGCGCAACTTTAGGCACATGAGCATCATGACTTTTGTAGATGTTATCCTTGTGGAAGACGTACTGCTGTTGTAGCTTGTAGACGCCCATGTCTGGAACTAGCGGATATGCCCAGCGATTGATGATGTCACGACTCACCAGCTGATAAGAGTGCCAGCTATTTACCTTATGAGCGTATTGAGCAGGCGGAAGTAAGGCTACATAGATGCGGCTGTCCAGCAGCTCCTCGTTAATAAGGAGGCCACGCACAAAGTCATCACGCGTTTGGAAGTCAAAGTTGTCGCTGAAGAGCGATAGCATGGAGGGTGACCCTATGGCTATTTGTGGATCAAGCAAATTATGGTGTAGCGCGACGCAAGAGTTTTGTAGAAAAACATCCAATGGTATATCATAGCGAGACTCCTTATGGTTCATGCGCAATCGCTGATGATAGTGTAGCCTTGAGTTTCGATTATCCACGGCAATGAATAGCTCGTTGCCAGTACGCATACTGCTGGTGCATTCCTTGAAGACCAAAGTGGCAGCTGTGCCCTTGTCAAATTTGGCGGTGCGTTTGTGCTGCTCCAATATGGGTCGTAAATCCGCATTGGTTACTGTGTCAGCACCTAGTAATATGAAGTTGCCACGTATAAGCGCCTTGGCATCGAGATCACGCATAGCGTCACCAAAACAACGACAGCCCTCGCCGCCAATTACATGCACAGTCATCTTAAAAGACCAAGAGGCATATGTGGCCATTCCCCGTCTGTGGAAAGACATAGGTATGTTAACTAAGCATTAAAAATGCACATTCATTAATTAATACACACTTTATGTAGTCGCGAATGCTTTGTAAATAAAGACTAGCATAGACAAACACTTCCTCAACGCCGCTCCGATTCAAGGCAATCAAAGCGTAGTCCAGCATGCTTACATTAACCAGCGGCAGCAGAGCCTGTAGAGAGGCACAAAAAAAGCATGTTTAGCTAGCGGCATGGAAAGCGGCTGTATGAAAGCAATACGCACCGTAGAGTTCTCATCGGAGATGGGCTTGAAATTCAAGACATTGTTGTCGGCAATAAGCACTGCTTGAACGATTTCCTTTTGAAATTGCGCCATCTCAAATAATTATGGATTAAAACCACGAAACTGGAAACTGTTGGCACAGAACAGCTGTGATTTAAAAGTGTTATTAAATGTCAACAGTCAACAGTGTGGCAATATGGCATAGGTAAAGGCTTGTAAATTCGCATATGGCAACGCCAGACACTCTAAATAATGGGCAAATAATGGACTTCGAATGCCGCACATTGTTGTCGGCTATAAACACTGCTTGTATGACTTTTTCTCTAAATGTGCTAAATGAAAGCAAAAAAATAATTTGATTCTAGGCCAGTTGGCATTGTTACTGAATTTGCTATTGTGCTATTGATTGTTACTGATCTGGCAATGTTTTATTGGTAAAGGCGCGTGAACAATTGACACTGCAAGGCGTATGGCAACGCCAGTCGCTATAAAGACACAGCTGCTATTTGGCGTTGCAATAGGCTATTTCTACATATTAACAATAGGTGCATTCAAAATATAATTAAAATCTAAAACATTCTAAAGCATGTGCATTTTACAAACGTATATGGTGGTTCTTAAGTTACTCTAGTGCGGTGCCCTTAGCTGAATTGTAACTATCGTCAACGCCCCACTGTGTTGTGTGACTGTGAATAATAAGTATTGCCGTGTGTGTTTGTGTAAAAAGAAATTACACACAAGTTGCTATTATAGCTAGTCAAATGAGCATACAACAAACTGTTAAAATATTTGGTCAAAGCAGAAAATAACACCTAAAAAGGGCCAACCAAACCAGTCATAATTCCCAAGCTACCAAGGCAAAAGTTGCCCTGTAGCTGCGCCCGACTAATAGTTCCGACTATAAATAGAAAAGCAAACAGCCAGAATAACAACTACACAGTATTTGTCTGCATTCCGCATTTTTGTTGTTTTTGTCAGTTTGTGGATATAAAAGATAAACAACCAGCCCAGCAAAGTTACCGCAAACGTGTGCAATGGATTGTAGCGGGGGCATTGGTGACCCTGCCTACGGCAATGAGGCTTCTGGAGTGACCTCAACATCAACACTATCGCCATTGACAATAGTGCAACAAAAGTTCAAGGATAATGAAAGAGTCCAATCGGTAAGATGATCCTCTAACGATCTAATTCATCAAAACTGCCCATGACTAACATGTATTTGTTTGTTATTGTTTTTTTTTTTATGATTTGTTTGTCTGCATTCATATTTCAATGACATTGAGTAAACTCGCACCAATGACAATAGTATCGAATGTATAACAGCAGCAGCTATACATATGTTTTGTAAGTGATAGCTGAGAGCTTGCGTTTTTTGTATACTTTTAGAAGGTTTCCACGATGTCATTATCTTACGCATAGTAGTATGCTGTCTTCTCATTTACTTACCGGACGGTTACCGGTTTACGGCCTCCCTCCAGGCTCCTTTACTTTGTGGCCAGCTATCTCTATCGGTATACCCATTCGTGGTCTTTCCATCTTTCATACTGCAGCTTCAAGAGCTGCTGGGTTCTAATCCGCTTAACTATATCAATGTTGTCGTAGAGTTCGTCGTTCCATTGTTGCCAAATGCGTAAAGAGCCAACGATCTTACAAGATTTTTTACTTCTGCAGCAGCCGAACTTGTAGTGTTTTGCTTTGTCTGCTGAGAGTGGTCTCTACCAAATGACTTACTGAGATCAGAGTAGCATCGATTTTGGGAGATCTGCTGGGGCTAGCAACTATATACTTTTGTAGTTGTGTATGGTCTGTAAACTCCTGGTACCAAAAGGTTCGGCGAGGTTCTATTCAACATAGAAGGAGCTGCGTCTCTCATGGAATGCAAAAATAATATATACGGTATATGCGTCATATACGCGATCACTCAATTTCTTAAATTTTGTCCATTGCTTTGCATAAAATCTATCTTTTCCTTTTAAACCCTAAATTTGAACCTCTACAAACATTTAATATGGGGTATAAACAATTCCTTTTGTAGTTACATATTGTCTAAATGGTTAAGACCACTTTGGCACGTATTCGACGTACAGATTAGATAAACATTTTTAGTCTTTAGCACGTTCTATCCTAGTCATAATATATATCTTACTACGAAAAACAGAAATATATCGTTTCTTAGCACATTTGAGTATTTTAACAACTTAATATAAGTTGAAATTCAGTTTTATATGCTTATTTTCAAATACGAATGCGTCGTTCTAGCTTCAGAGGGTTATAAATAAAATATTGTAACTAACTCGAGTTAAAGAGACATTTTGAATAATCGTCACCGTAAAGATTGATCAACATTTTTATATAAACGATGATAACTATACTAAGAAATCGACACCTCATAGTTTCTGATGTTCTACCAGTTCGTAAGCAGAGTCTAGCTTTAATGCATATCAAATGTGATAAGTTAAAGTATACATATATGCAATACAAAAGATGACCCCATAGTTTCTGATATTTTACCAGTTCGTAAGCAGAGTCCACGCTCTTATGCTTATCATACGTGATAACTTAAGAAATAGCATTTTAATCGGGCTGGTAAAAATTTGTTTAAACTTTAAAATGCCTCTAGTTAATTAATCTTTGCTTTATCCTTACAGATTTTCGAGGCTTATCAGATCAAAAGTCTGGAGCACACAAATCGTATATTGGCTTTAGTATATTCAGTGCCCGGCGGCACATATGCGGTAATTTCGCTTTCATTAGTACGTAGGCCATTGCGCTGTGGCAATGATTTGACCATTAATAAAGTGTTTCCACTCAATGAAAGTTTTCATCTGCAAATAGGGGAGTAATATTTCGCGTTTTATAGTCATATGCATATACAACAACAATTAACTTATATTACAGATAGCAAGGGCTCCATATCGGAAAGGCAATTCGACCTGGTTACGGGCGAAGAAAAGCCCACAAAGTTTTACTACTACCCATTCAAGTCCTATGATGGGACCGCTGATTTTGAAGATTTTAGCGCCCAAATCATTTCTTGCAAGACGTTGACCATTCTGCAGCCAACACCCACTGATGCGGCATTTAGTTATAATTGGCTTAACGATTATCGACAGGTCGGCGAGGTCAAGCATGAGCTGAAGAAGCGGGAGAGTGAATATATTGTGTACAAAGATATCAAGTGAGTGATACATATATTTAGCAGTTAACTTTTAATGATTAATTTGAATCCATAGAATCTACTGTGCCACATGGAATGTAAATAATAAGCCCTACTCCGATAGTCCGCTGCATTTATGGTTATCTTGCAGTAAAGAAGCGCCAGACATATATGCCATTGCCTTGCAAGAGCTGGACTCCTCTGCCAAGGCCTTAACCATAAGCGAAAATCGGCCAGACACACAATGGATGTAAGTTTATATATCTGGAAAAGTGTATTTGAAGTGCGTATATGTGTACCTCTGTGTATACCACTGGCAATATAAATGTTCTGCAAGATCCTACTACTTGACTACTACTACCTACTTGACCGCATGAATAAATATGGACATGAACTGGTGACGCAAGCAAAAAGTGATTCAAATAGCTGACCAGATGTAAAACTTTTGCGTCATGTGCCTCATGCAGATGGGGCAGATAAAGCTTCACCTAACTTTATATATACATATATGTATATAAAACATCATAGCGTCATGTAGGACTAACATTATTTGTGGATTTTGCGGTTTTATCGCTTCTCCACTTGGTATTGATTCTGGGGTTTCCCAAGACAGTCTGTTGGTTCATACTCTTTATTATCTATACTTGTGTTCGCTATTTCGTCGACATTCAACGAGTTATCAAAATAATGTAAGGAAGTTTACAAATACAGTGTTAAACTCTGTGCGTTTTGGTAGCATCATTACCTTTTCTTTAATCAAAATAATTTTAAATTGAAATTTGCAAGTCGCAAGCATTTGATCTTTCGAATGGTATGGTTTCAAGGTTTCACCTATATGTAGATACTGCTGACCTGCCTTTGCCATCTGAGAAAATGTGTTTTCACCATGAGAGTATGCTATTGACACTAATGATTTCCGACGATAATAAATTAGAAACTAACAAGTCTTCTTGAGAGTACGAGACTGTTAGAATGTGTTCCAATAAGTAAAACTATGAGGTTAATGCGTCTTAGTGAAGCAGTGTCTGTTTCACTTCGAGAAGAGCTTCTTCCCAATATAATCAGCTTAACGGAGTTCCTGTTAAGCAGAATAAGAGTGCAAAATATCTGGACCTCAGCGGTTAAGTTTTCAGGAGCATATAATTAGGGATGTTGGTACATTGCGCCAGAAATAAAAAAACGACAAAACGACAGCGTTGTGTAATGCTTAGTTCGGGTTTTGCAGCTAAATCAAATCGAAAAAAGATTCAAATTATGCAGAGTAAAACTTTCTGTACCATTCCCGGCTGTGATTGGTACCAAATGGACCAAATTGGGTTTTTCTAGTCGTTCTGCCTATCTAATCTAATCATATTCTAGCATTATGCAAAACTACACAAAGTGTATAAATCTTGTATGTATTTACTATTTTCAGCAACAAAATGCTCGAATGTGTACATCCCAGCAGTCAGTACGAGGAATTGAATTCCGTACGTCTAGTTGGTATGATGCTGACAATCATTGTGCGGAAGGAATTGCGTCCACTCATAACACGCTGTCGACTAAAGTCCATTGCACGTGGCGTATTTAATACGCTGGGCAATAAGGGAGGCGTGGCTGTGAGTCTGCAATTATATGAGGGTAACATATGCTTCGTTAATTCACATTTGGCCGCGCACATGGGCAATGTAGACGATCGCAATCAGGATTATGCGGGCATAGTGCAAGGATTGGTATTTGATGATGACATAAGGCGCACTATTAACGATCATGAGTGAGTTCGGATCAGCGGCTAAACTTTAATAATTTCTAATAGATTTTATGTTTTTCAAATACAGTCATATCTTTTGGATTGGCGATCTGAATTATCGCATACAGGAGCCACCGGGCCTGCAGCTACCCTCTGATGAGAAAAACTACGAGTTGTTATTAAAATATGATCAATTGCGTCAGGAAATGCGCAAGGAACATTGCTTTACTGGGTATACAGAAGGTGTCATCAAGTTTCGACCCACGTACAAGTATGATCCGGGTACGGATAACTATGATACCAGCGAAAAGCAGCGTGCACCGGCCTATTGTGATCGTGTGCTTTGGAAGGGCCAACATATTGAGCAAGTAGCCTATAATAGTGTCATGGAAATACGTCAGAGTGATCACAAGCCAGTCTATGCAGTCTTTAATGTCAAGGTAAGTGTGGATTCCAAATTAAGGGTAACTACAAATAGTCATTTTTAAAATAATTTTTGAGAGCAGTGGTTAATGACATATGTATGTATCTGCGTAATATGTTGAACTATAACCTTATCTAACAAGCATCAATCCGCCAAATCCATTATTCTAATCGGAATCTTTCCTATTTCACTAACAGATAAAATCCCGCGATGAAAAGAAGTACAAACGCGTTCAAGAGGAGGTACTTAAGGCGGTGGATAAGCGTGAGAACGACAACCAGCCCCAAATAAACGTTGAAAAAACTGTGCTTGATTTTGGTCTAGTGCGTTTCAACCAATTGGTTCATTTGGACTTTACCGTCTCGAACAGCTGTCCTTTGCCTGTGGATTTTCGATTCAAGGTAAAAGATGCGCCTTTAAATGATATATGCGAGAAATGGTTGCATGTGGATCCTCGCAAAGACACCCTAATGATTGATTCGGCGCGCAGAATACGAGTCAAGCTATTGATCGATACACGTTGCGTAGCAGCACTGCTTAGAAAGATACGTACTACTAACTGGAAGTTTGATTTTGATATACTTATACTCCATGTGGAGAATGGCCCGGATATATTTATAACAGTGACGGGCGAATATCAGCCAAGTTGCTTTGGCCTGTCCATGGAAACAATGTGTCGCACGGATCGGCCACTTTGTCAGTACACACAGGAACAGATTAAAGAACTGGTGCGTGTTTTTATTTTATCTCTTTAATTGTAAACACACTAATTGTAGATAATTTTGATTATTTTAGATGAACAATGAGAGTCCTGATTATAGGGTAACAATGCCGCGCGAGTTTTTCCTGCTTATAGACTATCTACATAAGCAGGGCCCAAAGCTGGCAGGAACCTTTGAAGAGAATATCGGGCATCCGAAAAAACAATTTAATGCCGTACGAGACTGGTTGGACACTTGGTCCGATGAAGAATTTCGTAAGTTATAAATTTTTAAAGTACAAATTTGAATTTTCGGATAGTATGTGTTAAAACTACTATGGATAACGAGCTTTCCTATCAGCACATACTATATCTCACAATATGAAATGGAAAGCTGAGTAATGTAATCAATAGAACAACTCCGCAAAAATAATAGAATAAATAAGAATAGTTCTTTAAAGGCAAGGTTCTTGGTTGTTCTGGTTGTCAGGACCAATATTAAAAATGAAGTAAATGTTAAAAATGTAAATGTTATTGAGTAATTCCTGATATATATAAATGTTCCTATATCTACCATTTTTAGTTTTGTATATTGATCCCAAGTGTTCTCTCTCTCTCTCTCTTTTATCCTCTCTCTTTATCTAGCTGGTGATGTACACAGCGCGGCAGAGGCTTTGCTCATGTTGCTAAGCTTGCCGGAGCAAGCACTGCTCGAACCCTTTGTCGAAAATCTGCTTGCCACCGGAAGCAAAACCGAGGCCATGGATTACATTGCTCTATTAAGCCCGCCTAGGCGCAATGTGTTCATGCATTTGTGTATGTTTCTCCGTGAGGGCATCGAGTGCAAATACTACGAGCTTAACCATGTTGGTAGGTAACATGATTTGTTTTGGAACTTCAAACATTTAAATTCAATCTTCTCTATACTTTAGCTTCACTTTTTGGTCGCATACTTTTACGACATGCAGACTACAGTCATAGAAGTGATTATTATACGCGCTGCAGTGAATTCATGCAGCGCTTCATATGTCTGGATGTCGTGGATAATCATCAAAAGGCTGCTGAAGCAACGACGCCATCGAATTTTCATAATTAGTTCTAGACGCACCTTTTGTTGCATATTGTATATTGCAATTATAATTTTATGTAGTAGTATTCTATTTATTCTGTGTTTTTTATGCTATGTAGCTGCTTGAGTACGCTTAATTCCACCTTGGATTAGCATTTAGACATCATTTATTATTTGTTGAATGCTTATAGATGTGTGTAGAAATCATTACTTAAGTTTGTTTCTTGTTATTACATGCATATGTTGAAGCCTCTATTGGGCATAAATTTCTTGACTTGAAAAAAAAGGAAACTTAAAAAAAAATATTCCATATAATTATAAAGGACTTCTGTGTTTTTGCTGTTCGATAAGTTTTGTGGTTAAATAAATTCATTGCGAAGCAATAAATAAATTGTACTATATACTTGTTTTGTTAAAATTATTTTTAATTTAGAGTCAGCCTATATACACAGTGCAATATTAAGAATTTGCTTGTATGAATTTTTCCAGTTTACATAGTTATTTATGAATAATCATCGGATGTGAGATAATATTTCCGTTTACAATTTGCTTGTAGATCCGTATCCTGTTCGAGATTGGTAGATACGCAGTTATGAGCCCTAAATTGATGGTGTGCTTCTAAGTCCTCAGGGGAGTTGCATTCGTAACTAGCCAAACCACCCATAACGTTAGTAAATTCATATAAAGTAAACAAGTCTTTTCCCTCGTCTGGTAGTGGCAGCGGTTTTCCAAATAATATTTCATACCTTTCTACAATGATTTGCATGAATCATGGGATAATGTACAACATACAAATATTATGAGCCTTACCGCGAATTTCAATGTCAGTGATAGCCGATTTAGGATCTATTGCTTTGGCTTTGGAAAGTACCTCATAAATATTACGCTCTAGATCCGGTTGTGAATCCTTCAGTTTCCAGAATTCGTCCACAATTTCACGTACTATTAATTTTTTTCTTTTCTCAGGTCTTTTAAATATTGTTTCATTTTGCATTTTGTGTGTTTAATTTTACAGTTAGGCTGCTCTAAAAAAAATAACATACTTAGCAGTTTAAATATCATAATATTGACGCCAAAAGTGCGGCTAACTCGATAACATCTGAGAAAGCTGACAAAAACTATCGTTTACCAACACAGTCGCATCACTATACTATCGATAATTTCATCTAGTCACTGCATAAACGAAACCAATAGAGTAGCTCGCGCACCAAATAAATTCCAGAAAAAACAAAAAAAAAAAAACAACAAAAAAAAATATAATTACTGGAGTTTTATTCGGTCGTGTTAAACTACAAACGCATCATTTGCGTTAAAATATATTCATTTTCCCCACAGTAAACAAAAAAAATTTCAAACTGAATAACATATATAAAATGTCCGTCGCGGACTTGGAAGACACGCGCGGCGCAGATATTTTAGACCTCCAAAACAATGCAGAAGCTGGCATCATGGCCGGACCATCACGCACTCCGGTGCTCGATGCGGCAGCCGAACTAAATGCCAGCTTGGACATTAGCGGTTCGACAGAATCGGACGTGGCCGAACGTTCTATGGAAAGCCGCGACTCTGGCGATGAAAGTGAATCGGCGGCTTTGTTAAAGGAACGCGAATGGGAGAGGTTGAAGGATCGCTGTGATGACAGCCCAGTTTCTGTGGACATGACGACCATGGACAAGACGGTTATTCGCTCTCGAATTGAAAGCGACTCGGATGAGGGCAGTAGTCCCAGCGGCTCTAGCAGTGGTGGTGCAGATGAGTCTGCAACTTCTCATTCCGATGATGGCAGCGATGATGACTCGTCTGACGGTCCCGATGAGGATTCCCCCAATACGGTAGTATGTGTGGGAGATACAGGAGGCAGCGATGATTTTACACAAATGGGCACTGAAACCATACAGACCACAAGTGAAAATTTTGTCGAAGAACCCATGCCAGACGAGCCCCTGTCCAGCCAAGTTGAGGAAGTTCCAGAAACGCCGGCGTCACCTACCGATGATGGAGAAGAGCCCTATTTTCTGATGTCGCCTTTTATGGGGCGCTATGGTAGCGAAAGAGCAGAGCAGATTGTAGAACCTGTACGCCGCGATGAAATGGTACCACCGCCTGCAAAACTTTATCGGCAAGAAGTTATGCACGATGATGACGAAGAAGTGCAACGTCTCAAACACAGTATGCTGGTACCACGCGATCCACGTCAGAGGCTGATGCTCCAGCCACCATCGCCGCCTCCATTGCCGACACCACAAAGAAATGAATTAAATGAGGAAATTGAAAGTATTTCCGATGATAGCGAAGAAGGCAGCCGCAGTGGCGACGATGACGATTACGAAGATGATGATCTTATAGACGAAACGGACAACACATCGCTTGAGACAATTACGGCTACCGAGACCACAGACGCCGAAAATGATTTGCCCTTGCAGCAAATCGAAATAATTGATAATCCCGATAAAACCTATTATATACGCCGCAGTGATGGCACTGTACATGCCGTCCAAGTGCTCAAAAAAAGCGAAAATGGGGAGGAATATTATGTGCATCTCGTAGGTCTAAATCGCCGCTTGGACGGATGGGTCGGCAAGCATCGCATATCCGATAATGCCAACGATTTAGGTGGCCTTACAGTAACCACAGAGACGGCCACCGATCAGCCAGGCACTAGTCGAGCTGCTCTAGCCGCTCAAGAACGTCCAAAGCGCATGGGCAATAAGGATTACTACTTGTCGGCGTGTGAGAATCAGCGCTATGACTACAGCGATCGCAAAATGACGCGTTATCAAAAGCGACGCTATGATGAAATCAATCATGTTCAAAAAAGCTATGCTGAACTGAGCGCTTCGCAGGCAGCGCTGGAGAAGGAGCACGAGTCCATTACCAAAATCAAATATATAGACAAATTGCAATTTGGCAATTATGAAATAGATACATGGTATTTTAGTCCCTTTCCGGGTGATTATGGCAAGGCTCGTACGCTCTATGTGTGTGAGTATTGTTTAAAGTATATGCGTTTGAAGAAAAGCTATAGCTATCACATAACTCAATGCATGCGTCGTCGTCCGCCAGGACGTGAGATTTATCGCAAAAACACACTATCCATCTATGAGGTTAACGGCAAGGATGAGGCACTTTATTGTCAGTTATTATGTTTGATGGCAAAATTGTTCCTCGATCACAAGGTGCTCTACTTTGATATGCTACCTTTTTATTTCTACATTCTGTGTGAGAATGACAAGCAAGGAAGTCACGTTGTGGGTTATTTTTCCAAGGAGAAAAAATCGCTTGATAATAATAATGTAGCTTGTATTTTGGTTTTGCCACCGCATCAGCGAAAAGGGTACGGCAAGCTCTTAATAGCTTTCAGCTATGAATTGTCCCGCAAAGAGAACGTTATTGGAAGTCCCGAAAAGCCGCTCTCTGACTTGGGTCGTCTAAGCTATCGCAGTTACTGGGCCTACACACTTCTTGAGCTGATGAAGGAGTGCCGCTCCTCTACCCAAACTATAAGTGAGTTGAGTGAGCTGAGCGGCATAACTCATGACGATATTATATATACGCTGCAGTCCATGAAGATGATTAAGTACTGGAAGGGTCAGCATGTTATATGTGTTACATCTAAGACTATTAACGATCATCTGCAGTTGCCACAGTTCCGCAGACCAAAGTTAACGATAGATTTGAACTGCCTGGACTGGCGGCCTCATAAAGTGGCGCCCATTTAGCTAGTGAGTATTGAATATTGTATCAACACTAAACAATTACAATGTGTGTTCTTTTTGGCTTTTAGGTAATGGATGGGTGCTTGAATTGGAAAATAGCTGAAAACAAAAATTTATGATCGGAGGCAGAATCTTAAATTAATTTATTTCTTCTAAACTAACGGCTTTGTTGGGAGTTTTACATTCGCAAAACGTTTTTGAACAATGTTATAGCTACCCTGTAAACATATGTTTACAGATGTGGACACGGATATTGTAAATGTATCTGTGAAACTAAATTTTTTTTTTGTGTTTGAATGTGAATGTTAAAACCAGAACAGGGTCGTTAATTTGTATTTGGAAAATATAACTTTTTTATTTGAATATTTATAACTGCATATATAATATTATAATGATCTTGAATACTATGAAACTATTTCTTGTAACTCCTTCAACGTTTCGATGATAGTTCAGTTTCTCTACCATACTGTATGCCTATTTTTGTAGAAAACTGTTTGCCAAAATCCTTACTTTTAGGTTACTTTTTTTTTTTATTATTATTATCTGTAACTTTTAAGACATTTGTAAAAGTTAAGCTATTTCAGTGTGTTGTCATTATTATGTGCATAAGCGAGATGTTTCAGAAAATTGTATATATACATTTTTTCCTTATTATCCTTTCACTTTCTCTATCAAAGTGCCTGAGTGCTAGCGTTCAACTTCCTTCCACCCGTCATAAATTTACTTAAGTGTATGCGCCCACTATACATAATATCAAGCAAATATAAAAATACATCCACTTTTTTCTATTTTCCTATTATTTTCTTCTTGCAACTGCCCTTTCATTCTTCTAACTTCTTCATCGGTTCCTTATCCCGATGGTGACGATGAATCAACTTGCATCTCAACTGCCCAAAATCCACTTTAAGCATAAGCGTTTTTTATAAGGACTTTTTTTTTTTTTTTTGTAATATCGATAGAAAAAAAAGGTATTTTTTAGTCTTTACCTTAACTTATCTTAGTGATAAGACTTTTCGTCTTATAAGTTTATAAGATTGCGCTTTAAGTAAAGCACAAAACAAGTTCACCAAATTGTTTTTTTTTTTTTTTTTAAATTTAAATACAGAATGTTGTTTAAAATTGCATATTTTCACTGGATTTTTTGTAGAGCTTATAAAAGTATTTAAAAAATGAAAAGAAATGAAGTGTTTTACAGTCATTTTAAGAATTCAAATATTTATATATGCGACATTTGTGTATCCTCATTACCAACAACAATATATATATATATATATATATATATATATAATGAATCTTAATCAATCGGAAAACAAATATTTAAAATGATTGTTATATTACATACAGTTTAATTGACTTGAATATATAATAGATTGTAAAGGATATTACTTGAAGTTGAATGCACAATAAGAGTCTTATTAATATCTAAGCATATTTATATATACATATATATATATGTGTGTGTATATAAGTAGATATATTTTGAATACAAATAAATTGTAAAGTAAGTTAAGTACAATCATTTTTCAAACTCTTTAAATATGCATACACACATCAGTGTGTAACAACTTTGTAACCAGTTCAGTGAGTATAGTAACACCAACAAAGGATTTTCGTTCTCAGGCCAAACATTTTTCTGAGGTAGCCTCATATATTTTTCTACAACAATATAAACCTAAACTAGGCAAAGATAATTAAATAATAAGTTCAAACTTTAGACCCTTTTTATTAGATTTCGATGTATTATTAATGGTTAATAACAACTAAGAGTAATCGAGCAGATCAACAATGATAGCTGTAAGAATTGCAAAAAGACACATTACATAGAAACCAACCAGCAAGTACACACGTACATTACACTTTTTAGGCGGAATTCATCGTTTAGGTGTAATAGCTAGCTTCTTAATTTTGTATCGAATGAATCTAGCAGAAGTTATAGACAAGTATTTAAGACTACCGAAGAGAAATATATCACAAAACGCCTTTGGGAGTTTTACTATACTCAACGAGCATTATCACCCAGAACTGGGAATCACTTGCCCCCAATTTGGCTGTTGCACAGTGTACTTTATGTTATTTGCATATAAATACGTTGTAAAGAAATATGTTAGTTTTAATAAATTAGGTTTTAGTTTTAAGTCTTCATGCTATTAAATTGAAAGAACTTTTAATGTGAGCTAGTTTAGGTTATAGAAATAGTCTAAAATTTCAAGCTATAGTTAAAAACTCGTTATTTCGTATTAATCAATGACTTAATCAACTATCGACGATTATTAATGGGACAAACATAACTGCACTAACTGTATATCTGTGAACTTTTGACAAAACCACTTATGTCTAAAATAGAAATTTTAAAGTTGAGCGAAAAAATTTAAAAAATTCGTACAAAAGCTGATTTTATGTACTCTTTAACTTTTGACCCTTTAAACGCAGAAAGATGCCAGTAAAACAGAAATAAACCTTTTCAAAAGTTATATTTATAACAACAATCCTGGGAAATTGTCCTATTTCAAAATAAGTGGTTTTGTCAAAAGTCCACAGACATACATTAACCCAGATATGCCCAATGACCTACACACCAGTTCTATGATCGTTCTGAAGAATGGACAATTTCAGTGTATCCTGAACATCAGAATATAATTTCCAACAATATAATACTTTTGTGTATCAAAAGTTAATGAGAAATATGTGTTTTTAAGTTGCTGTCCATTAGTTTCAATAGTTTTTTGTAATTAATTGGTTTTTTGTAAGGGTAAACATTGTAGTGTACTATATATGGGACTTGATCTACTTGGTCATGAAATCGCAGGTTTAGCAGAAATTAACAAGCTTGGGACAACGAAATGTTGGATAACGAAGAAAAGTTGGCAAAAGTAAAGCCATTTTTTGCCTGCTGAATACAAAATTTATGAAAATCGCCACTTGAAGAAATTGTATTACGGCCACTTAGTTAACCTATATAATGCAAAACATTGCAGGAGTCAATCGCTCAGATCCGTTGAATCTCAATGCGAGCTAAAAATGAGACATTCCGTTTTTGATGCATTGCGCTTCAGAATGCATTGCATCTCCAACCTGAAGAAGGCGGAGAGCTTGACCAGCTGAGTTTAAGATGCAACAACAACTGCTAAAACATTGCTCAGTGCCAAGCGGCCCCCAAAGAACGCATTAGGCCTAGATATGAACTGAAATTTTCGAAAAATTTTCTGAAGTTGGCCGCCATTTGTAGCAGCCTCAATTTACGAATTCCATTCTTGAGGGATTTTCATTTAAAAATTTTTGCTTAAGTCGTGATTAAATTCTCGTTCGAAACTCAAATAAAACAGTAAATTTACTAAAAAGAAGTAAGCAAAATGTAATGTTTTCTGAAAATAGATGATTATTTAATGGAAATAAAAATATATTCTAAGTATATTCAAGACAACTGTATGTGCCCTTTCCAAAACCCTAAAGAAATCGAAAATCGGTTGATAGTTGAATGAGTTACTGATTTGTGATTGCGCTTATAACGGCAATTCAGAATTTTTTGATTGTTGAAAAAATTTTAAATTTTCTTTTTAGTTCTAGAGTCTAGACCTATAACCTACAAAAGGTCACTAGAAGAAAGATCATTCTGTAATTGTTTTGTGGTTGAAGGAGGCGTATTAAACCGTTAGAAATGTTGCTTGTAAGGAACCGAAATAAAGCTTTGGTTGGTACATTACATATCTAGAATTCTAGAGACACGCGAAAAGAAAAAAAAACCAGAAGATTTTTATGTATGTATGAATCTATAAATTTATTATTTCACAATGTTAAATTTAAAAAATTAATCTTAGCTTTACATTGTACAACTTTTTTTTTTAACAATTGTAAAAAACCTACATTTTATGCTTAATATATATATATATAAATTTTTTTTTTTTATAAATAAAGCATATAATATAAAGTATGTAAGAAAAAAACATGCTATTTTATGTTCTTTGGAATATTACAATGCTGTAAATAAAGCAGCGATTTCAGTAATGTGTTAACGCAGGGATCCATTAAAAGTGGTTCGATTTTGTGGTGCGGTCTTTGCCTTTCATTTTGTCCGTAATAGAGACAAAAATGAAGATATTTCGTCAAAAACAGTTTCACACTTTTGCCACTCCGAATGCGGTTTTAAACGCATCAAATGCTTCTTCAGGTGTCGATTTGCGCGAACAAAATGAAACCATTGGATGCCACACCTTAAATGACACCTTGCAGTTGCCAGTGAGAAGGTGTTGGTGAATGAGGCTGGAGTGTCCGGGTTTGGGTTTTGTTGCGTACTTCACTTCTCCTGACCTTTGACTTTCAGGAGACTTTTTATTTGTCGCCATATATTATTCTGTACGTAGAGAGAAAATACGGGACCGGGGGGCAAAATTCTTCTCCATTACACCTTTAGCTTGAATCATTGTGTCCTGTAAGTACGACGAACTTTTTCACTCGAAAATGACAATGCATCGAGGGACAGCATTTTTTTTTTTTAGCAGTACAGCAACTTTAATACGAATGAGAAAACTACGGACCCGGGGGGAATCTCACACTTTTTTTTTAAATAAGTAATATTATATAAATAATAATTTTTAAGTCGTTTGGTGTTTTCCTATCAAATTTAAAAACATCAGAATTTTGATTGGCTTGGTTTTGGATGTTTAAGCTATGGGATGCTTGGGTTCAAGTTCCAGAATCGATGTCATAACAGGTTTAGTAGAAAAATTTGGAACGAACACGCTAATAAACATCAAATTATATGGACAGCTATTTTATTTACTAGTTACTCAACCCATAGATCTCTCCAAAGATTTACGCAAAGTATTCCACAGGATTTCATAAAAAGGTAATAATACTAAATCGCCGAAACTGTTGATATTGAACACAAAGAGCTTGAAAGTAATAGAGTGGAATTCTTGACCGTTAAAAATAAAGAATGATTTGCTTATCATAAAATATACACTTACTGGATTGCCAGAAATGTCTAAACGGTTTTGTGTAAATTCTCGTATGGTTTCACTGGAACAGATGTTCCATTAGAGACATCTCCAATACTGACAAAGTGTTTATGCGTTGAATTCGGTTGATAGAGATTTCTGGTATACCTCTGACTAAAAGGATTTATGGCACTGTTTCATTTTAGCATGATTCATCCTTAATTAATCTCAAATTCCAAAAACTCGATATCAATCTCTAATTTTGCCAAGAATACTCGTATAGTATATATATATATATATATATAAGTCACTTTTCCATAAAACTTTGGACCAAATATTCATATATGGAATCATGGTAAAAAGCCATCTACGCAACGGAGCTGGGATATTTATAAAAGGTCATAAAAATAATAGCACATAGTAACAAAAAATCTATAAAAGCTTTTTACAATTAGTGTACAAACAAAAAAGAACACACGATATAGGGTTTTTGAAATATATATTTTATTAGACAATATGCATTATTGTATTTGAAGAAATTTAACAGTACATCCTTAGAGATCGAGTTTGTCCATTTCTGTTATCCAAGTAAATATCTCTGAATTTGGCACTGATGTATAAACGCCCGGATGAAACGGGCTCGCACAGCCTAAGCCCCAAGATACAATGCCCAGTAGTTTATCACGGAAGACTAACGGACCACCAGAGTCACCTTGACAAGAATCTTTTCCACCTAATTCAAATCCAGCGCAAAACATGCGATCAGTCACAGAATAAGCACCTAAGCAGTCATTCAATATTGGCATATCGAGTTTTTGGAGCACATCGGGTATTACACCGCCTTCGCTGGTGACACCCCAGCCACTTACAGTTACATAAGTGCCAGGTGCTGGCAACTCCTTGGCCGGATAAATGGGCATTACCTTGCGGTTCAATTTCAGTGCTTCTTTCAGAATTATCATACCGACATCATAATCCTGATCAATATAACCGTAATCCATATGAATGTGGATCGACTTAACAGCAACCACCTGGTTCGTTTCACTAAGCTTAGTTGAACCAGCCGCGATGCTCAGTGTACTTGGTGTCATGCCAACCAAGCAATGTGCGGCAGTTACAATTTTGGTTGTGTTGATGATAGTGCCTCCACAGATGTGTTTGCCAAAATAACGCAAGGAAATCTGATATGGAAAATCTTCTATATCGGCATCCTCGCCTCCCACAATGCGTCCATCGGGCAAGGGCTCAGTACAATAGCCCAAGGATATCGCAACAATGAAAAAAGCGAATAACGTCAGCGATATGCGAATCATTCTGAGTATACTTGTATCTCTAGTGCAAATAGGTCATTGCTCGTGGTTTTTATACTTTTGCAAAGGTCGTTATCGCAAACTTCTGGATGTTGCTAATCGCTAATCACATGTTGAATGATCAGATGGCTAATTTAATCGGCGATTTTGATAACAATATGAATACGAAAATAGCAATCAACCTTTGTTCTACCCTTTAACAATAGAATTAAGAGCATTATAGATTTGCAATATATGTAATAGACAGAAGAAGCCTTGGCAGATCAGAAATCAGTTTTGGATACATATTAAAAATTAGCAGCCGAGTCAATATGGCCACACTACAAAAATCATCTGTCTCAAGCAGGGTTTGGCGTCGACAGCAGAGACGTCGCACAGTTGATCCAACTGACTTATTTTTCGGCGAAAATCATAGCTTTTAAGGGAGCGAAGATAATTTCAAAATTTAAAATGCATAGCACTGATAATTGGTTAATAATCACATTTTATAGGTGCAAGGATAAGACTTTTGGTGTATATAATATCGAACTTTACTACTGTTTTTTGAGGCTCCTTCGTTTCACAGCATATTTATCGCAGTGTTTCGCAGAAGCTTAAGGAATTCTCTGTTACATGCATTTTAAATTTTGAAAATATCTTCGCTCCCCCAAAATTTATGATTTTTGCCGAAAAACTGTGCGTCGGCAGCATTTAAGTCGCCGCAAAAGTATTTCTGTGTCAGCATGCTGACACCTATGATTTTGAGCCCTGAATCAACACTTCAATTAAAGCTATGAGTCACTAGGTAATGGCTATTCAAAGCTCATAAACTGAATGCACGTAGATGGAAGGCCTGGTCATGAAGTTTCAGGCCTGACACAGGCCTTCGCAGAACTGAAGGGCAGCAAAAAGATTTCAATGTGTTGGGCAGATTTATATGCATTTATACGAACACTTCCGTAGTTGCTATTGGCAACTTCTCTGCTGCCATTGCCTAGTTATATGAGTGCGTTAGTTTTATCGTATACTTATAAAATAAACCTCATCTACATGTAGCTAAAATTTTAACTGTTACGTAAATTCTGCATACTTTGTATTTCTCGAACCATTGTCAGGACATCAATATTGTACTAATAAGAAAAATGCAATTGGCAGCCGTTGTAAACTGTTTATCTTACGAAATGAGTGTGCGTGCGAATATTATAAGATAGCGTGGCTGTCCGGTTCCACCATTTTTGATATTTTCGATTTTGAGGTAGGTTTATTCTAAGCCAGTTTTATTAAAATAACTTAATTTAAACACAATTTGGCGCCATTACCAACACTCTGGCAAGAGCACTGCCAACTTTCAAAAATGGCTGCTGCTTGGTGCTGCCAACATGAATTTAAAGCTATGGCATTTCAGAACATCTGCTGCCATTAATGCAGTTTACTTTTAATATAGCATTAATCAACACTGACTCTACACTTTATTTACCCATTTGTAAAAGGCCGGCAGAAGAGAAGCTGTTGCTGCATAAATTTACCATAAATTGGAAATTGTTTAAGTAATAATGGGTCTACTATCCGACCCGTCGTTATCAACGCACAACAAATTGATCGACGGCCTGGCAAAGCATATGCGCAAGGTCTGCTGCCTATTCTATGTTGCGGGCGTGGTTTGGTTTATATGTTTAGCCCTGCCCGAGTTCAATCACGGCACTTATTTATCCGAAAATGCGCTCTCGCCTGGTAAGCAATACAAAATTCGTAAATGGCAAACATATTGACATTGAACCTTCAACTAGGTCTGGTGTTTCCTGAAATACGCAAAGATGTGAATCGTGTGGTTACACAGCTAATGGAGGAGCTGCAACGCGAGCGCAAAGACCATCCTTCAAAAACACCGCATGCCTGGATTGCAGCCAAATTTAATGATATAGGGCTGGAGACACATACCCACAACTATACGTTACGTTATCCTTTTGGTTTCGGCAAAGAGTTTCATGGAAGGAATACTTATGGCATACTGCGTGCTCCACGCATTGGTTCCACGGAAGGCATTGTGTTCTCAGCGCCATATAGACCGCTTAGTTCCGTACATCCAGACATAACACCAAGTGTGCCCGTTTTATTGGCATTTGCTGAATTTGCCAGGAGTAAGTCCAATACAAAATAGCTCACATGTGCGGAAACTGTGACTTTGCCAAGAAATTAGTTTTTACCAAAAATAGTGTTTGTAGTCATTAGGTATTATTTATATGTACACGCTTTTTTTCAGCAATCCGAGAAAAACTGAACTGTCTGTCCACGGCGTCCTTATTTATAGACTCACAAAGTTTGTCGGTCATAACTTTTTTCTTCCAGTTGTTCAGCTAGAGTTCTGCAGTTTATTATAAAAAAAGAGTACATTTAAAGTGGTCTAAGACCCAGCCCATATAATACTTAAATCTTTTATGAAAAAGATCTGTATAGCTTAAGATATAGATTTAAAACTATCTTCATTACACATATAATAACAAAATCCTTACTTTTCAGACAAAAACTATTGGGGCAAGGACTTGATATTCTTAGTCACTGAACAGGAGCAGCTGGGCATGCAGGCCTGGTTGGAAGCTTACCATGATGGCGATAGACTAGTAGATCCCACCAAAGCGTATTTAAGGCCCGGACACTTGCCAGCACGTGCGGGCTCACTGCAGGCTGCACTTAACATTGAGGTACAGGATCTGGATATAGGTTAGTTTTTAAAATTATAGCAAACACCCACGCTTATCCAACATTTTGTATCTTCGTTGTAGATTACATTGATATTCGTATCGAAGGATTAAATGGCAAACTGCCCAATTTGGACATGTTCAACTTGGTGCAACGCATAATGGCACGTGAGAGTCTTAGCTCTGGATATAAGCATACGCCGCGCAAGAAGCGACGCTCTAGCACATTTGAGCAAAATCTGCGCCAAGTGCTTAGCATGTTGGCCACTCAATCATCAGGTGTGCCCAATGGAAACCATGGACTTTTTCATCGCTATCGCATTGATGCGCTCACCATTGAAGCAGTTAGGCGAGTAACCAACTCCAATGCAAAGAACAATCACACTGCTTTTTCCTTTCTGAAAGCCATTGAGGGCATAGCGCGCAGTCTCAATAATTTACTGGAGCGTTTTCATCAGAGCTTTTTCTTTTACTTGATTGTAAATAATGATCGCTACATATCTATTGGCGATTATATGCCCGCACTGGTAGCATTGGTTGCCTGCACATTTCTAAAGGCTTATTTGACCTGGTGTACATGGGAACCGGATGCGTTAGAGGAAGAGAACTTGGATGCCGATAAAACGAAATTGCCCTATGGCTCCGTGCTCATTTATCTAACGGGTACATTGCTTATCGGTTATTTGGGCAATGTGCTGCCATTACAGCCATATTTTCTGGAAATACCAATGAGCGCCGCGCCGCTAACCGCCGCCATAATGACCACTTTGACACTGATTGGCCTAGTGCTGCCATTCTTTGTAGTTTTACCACCCGGTGGCCTTGAGTTACTGCACATATGCCTACTGCTGCTTTTTGGTTGCGCCCTGATCGTTGTGGGTCTTCTTAACTTTGCCTTGGGCTTTTTCATAGCCGTCATCAGCGTGCCGTTGTTGATTTTATTAAACACTGATCCGAATAGCAAATTGCGCAATGTAACGCGCATTTATACACTGCTGGTTAATCCTGTGCTGCTTGTCTATGGCATTGTATTATGCATGACTTTCTTCCAGTTTCCGGAGTTCAACTGGCAGCAGTTGTTCTTACGAGCCGCTACTGCAGCCATGGATGCAGCCGCCTTTGGACTGCTTGATTCTGTGGTAAGTTTCACCTTTTAGCATATAAAATTTGAAGTCTATGCAAATGTGGCAAGGTTTTAGTTACATGGTAAAGTTCAATGCTGCTGTCAATTTTCGATTGATCGATTGATTTAAGGCGATGTTTGATTTTCGGATTGGTCATGTTTGCAATATGGGCGCTAAACTTAAGTTCAATTGTAACTTCAAGCTATTTAACTTTGCTTCTCGGCTCAATCAGACACAAGCTGAGTAGGAGTTGTGTCATTGTGTTGAGGTTGCGGTCTACTGGGGTTAGTTATTACCTGTGTATTCTGTGACAAAGAATGACTTCGAATAATAAGGGAAATGTTGTCAGTATAACCTTGACATTGTATTCCCTCAGCTCCGCGTAGTAGCAAAGTTCACCGAGCTGTCGCCTGCTTCTATCGTAGCTTTGAGTAGACAATGTATGCCTCTTTGATGATCAAGCTTAGCAATGGGTTTAATAGTGGATCCATGCCGATATTTTCTTATCTTAGACTTTAATGCTCGCCTTGCTATTTATATTCATAGCTTTTCATGCTTTTTTGTTGTTTTATTTTCAGATTTATGGCAATTGGCTTTACTTTGCCATTTGCACTGTTTTCGTGCCGCTTTGGATCGTCTGTTGGACTGTGGCGCTTGCCGCTCGCAACGATGAGGAGGATGATGAAGAGGAGTTGCAGACAGCCCAATGCAAGCTGAAAACAAATTAAATGACAAATTCCACTAGATATGTAATATTATAAGCAATGCATATTAATATAACTAACACATATGTACATATTATGTATAACCATATATAGACTCTAGTATATATAGTATAATGTATGTGTAAGATCCTAGTTGCAAATCTGTTTTGGTTCATCCGGCGCTTTGGAAAGTAGCGATTGAGTAGTTATGGTTGAATATGGAACAGCAAAGCTAATTGAACTAATACAGTCAATAAACTGTTACCGTTTACTAAACTAGCAAATATTCGGGTAGTAACGGCGTCTTTAACCGGAATTCGTGAAATCAACACTAATAAGTTTTAAACACTTTTATATGAGCTTCTTGTCGCATTGTGTATGTGATATAGACAGTAAAAACCGGATTTACACCGGAATTGGAATAGTTGTCTTAAAATTACGGTGCTCTAATGTGCCACCTAAGTGTATACATAGCACAACGAGTCTGGTACAATGCGTCACTTAACTATGGGACATAGATATTGGCGTGCCGCCATTATGTTTCGACAGCAATCCGTCCTTGTGTCAATCTATCATACACTTTTTTAAGCAGTGGATGTTTTCAGTGATCGATTTATGAATATAAATGAGAACTCTTGGCAATTCTAACAATCAAGTATTTCAATTTGATTTCCTGTGTTTTTAGCTTCTTGTATGGTCAATACTGATTATTAAGACCGAAATTTTTTAGAAAGTTTATCACATTGATGTTGCAGTTTTCATCTAAAACGTTCTTGTGTGACAACTCAAGACTAGCTTATATTCATGAACTCTGATGGGTGACTTTGTTTACCATCTCATCGGTCACCATCAGGTTGTTAGAATTTCGCGAATATCGTTATTTTTGTGGAGTTTCCACCAAAACCGCTATATGTCTATTGTCAGTTGAAGTATCCAAGTGATTATATTTCGTATTTGAAGGCAAAGAGTACCACTATAATTCTTTCATATGTAAATTTTCGATTCGACCCTTTGGTTGTGGGCCGCAGTTCTTATTAGGAACTTGTGCTTGAAATTTACACAAAAAGGTGCAAAATTTATGTCTGTCTAAGCGCGTTGACCAGTTTCCAAAATATTTTTCAATAAGACTTTTTTTGGTTCATTAACTCCTCTAACTACGATTAAAAACTTCGAGCAAATCGGAACGAAAATTAAGAAGTTATAATGGTTTATACCCCTCTCCCACTGGAAGTTGCACGACAGTTGCTAGCCAATAACAACTTTATGGCATAGGAATAGATTGTTGGGATTGTTGATTTTGTTTTCAAGGCATTTTTGACTAGCAATTGTCGTGGAACTTCAAGTGGGAAAAGCGTAATACGCCGAAAAGCCAAAAATCAGAGCCTAATCGATAGATTTTAACGAAACAATTTTTTTTTTGGATTTGACATACTTTTGAATTTAACAGTTACTTATCATTAGTGTTGGTAAGACTATGCAACATATAATATAATTCGAAATATATTAAGTAGTTGTTTGTAACAATTCGAATAATAGTTAAAAATTGACACAAATTTGTATATCTTGATATAGCAAACTCTAACCAAAGAAAATTACTAACTCTCATAAAAATGCATGCAGCAAACAATTTCTAGTGTGGCTTTTTTCCTTCAAGCGCAACATAACTCTGAGACCGTTTTGCCTCTCGAGAAGTCTGATACGCGCCGTGAGTTCAGTCGCCGGCCTGCTTTCAACAGGGCTGGTCGACGCCGCACAGTGGCGCCATCCTTCTTCTTATCTGCAAAAATTATAACTTTTGAAAATATTTTTTAAAAAATCCATCTAACAGAGATTTACTTAAGCTTCTAAGATACACTGCGATAAATGTGCTGTGAATAGTGGCAGCTCTAAGAAACGTTTGTAAAGTTCGCTATTATATACTCCAAATTGTATCCTTGAATGTTATGGAGAAATTCCATATAATAAATTGTGTTTAATAGTTCTTGTCAGAAGTTTCTCCATCTCGTGTAAGTGTATACGTTAGCTTCAAAATAAACTCCAATTATATTAATAACAGATTTTCACAATTTGAACGATTCATTAACTAATAAGCACAATATAAAGGTGCAAGGATAAGACCATCTTTTGGAGCTCCTCAGTGTATCTCACCAGCTTAACGAATTTTTTGTTACATGCATTCTAAATTTCGAAACTATCTTTACCCCTGCAAAAGTTATGATTTTTACTCACAATAAGTCAGATGTCGCCACTGTGCGTCGGACCTCAATGAAAGGCCTATGGGTAAAACATACCATTTCAGGTAAATTTGGAGTCTCTGATTTCGAATCCGGAAAGCGTTTTGGATTTTCTAGCTGGTTTTCAAATTATAGCTATTTAAAAAAATTCGAGATTTCGAGAGTTGCAAAGTCACCAAATTTCGTGTTAACCTTATTACCGATCAAGATGAACTGTATGTCAAATTAAAGACAATTAAATATTGGTTTAACGTTTCCCAGACAGTTTTGGTCCACCTAGTTATAGGGCAATCAACTCAACTTTTTTTCGAAAATCGAAAATTCTTCTTCTTTTGGTTAAGATAGACCAAAAGAAGAAGAATTTTCTCTATTGTGGATTACAAGGCAAAGGACATTTAAATTTGGAAATTTTAACATCAAAAATATTTTTGAGTTTATTGCCTTGTAACTCGTAATCAAACCAAGTTAGACCAAAACTATCTGACAAGGATTAAATCAATAGTTAATAACCTTCAATTCAAATTATAGTTCATCTCGACCGGTAGTAAGGTTTCCGAGATATGTGAGATCTGAGCCGACTTTGCAATCCGTCCCAATCCCAATCCCTACGCACAACCCTTTTAAGGCCTACTGGTCTCGAAAGAACCCAGTGTCATTGTTAGTCGCCTCATACGACAAGCTTTGAACTGCTGAGGTCGTATTCTCTAACCCGCTCACCACACGGGGTTTGAAATCAGCGACTGGGTTTTTTACGGAAATTCAATAAAATTGTCGACTATGGCCCCATTTCGATATTTCCCAATAACTTTGTAAGTTCGCTACCGATTTTGTTAAAATTTGTATTAAAATGTTCGCGCGAATCAATTTATCGAATTCAAAAGACACATTAAAAAATGATAATTTCTAAAAAAAAGTGAGGTTACTCGCAATTGAATCAAGGTAGACGAAAACTGTCTAAAAACGTTAAACCAACCAACGTTAAACTGTTATTTAATTGTCTCTAATTTGACATATAGCTCATCATCGGTAGTAACGTTAACGAGCAACATAAGATTTGCTGAGTTCGCAAATTTCGAAATCTCGAATTTTTTCAAATAGCCATAATTCGAAAACGATGCTAGAAAATCCAAAACTGTTTCCGCATTCGAAATCAACGAATCCAAGTTGACTGGATATGGTATGTTTTAGCCATAGAAATTTCATTGAGGTCAAATTTGTTGCATAGCGTAATTGGCACACAAACAAACACAAATCGCGCAAATCGGTTTGCAACATGTCTGAACGCCCAATAATTGGCAGGACCAAATTGGCCGAAGCAAGTCAGCTGTGTCGGTCTGCCAATAATTGTGACCACCACATTATATTATGAAATGCATTTGAAGTGATTGGTTTGCGGCAATCGTTATCGTTAGCAAGTGTTCCAATGCCAATAACTACTCCAGACATACTACATTCATATTGACAAGAATATCTCTGTATAGCTGCAGCTTGTCACTACTTTTAACAAAAATTGTTGCTGTAATTAATCACAGTCACACATTTTGCAGCCAAATGTTGGCATATGTACGAGCGTGCTCGTCCCAAAACAATTTCGCAGCCACCCCCAAAAGAGCAAGTCTATGGAATGCAGCACCATGTAGTAACACCGCACTATATGATGATAAAATGGACTTAATAATGTGCTAGCCATATGCGCATATAGACAATAATACGGCTCGCTTGTTACGTGAGCAACCCGGACTGAAACGGGCTTAACTGACTAATGGCAGCCGCAGGCAAAAAAAGTTGATGCAGACAGTCGGGACAGTGGAATACCCTGTACCCTTTTGCTTTATAAACACTGAATACGGAAAAATGAGAACGGAAGTATCCACTGTTATATCTCCTTTCATAAGATCGATATGCCTGTAAACATTTTCCTATTGGCAAGTTCCAATTGACAAGTTTTCCTATTGGGAAGTGGGGAAGTGGGGGCAAAAATTACTTTTGTACCCAAAAGTCCAGTATTCTTGGGCCAATGTCGTTAAATTTTGTAACACAGATCGAAAATACATTTATAAATGTCCGTGGCAATTTTCAAGTCAGTATATTGGGGGGTGTGGCAGTAATTAAGGTAAATCGATTGCGGGAGACGGGGTGGTTCCATTAAAAAGAGGTGGATGCAGTATTGACGATTAGGGTCACACGAGTCTCCACATCAAATTTTATAGCTCTAGCTCACATGTATCCATATCTACATGTAGTGGAATTTAGAAGCAGTTTATAGGCGACGGGGGTGAAATTAGCATATTTTTGACTATAACTTTTGATGTATTCATCCGATGTCGATCATTTTTGGAACATAGATGCACATTAACACGACGCATATCTCTGTTGAGTTTCGAGTTGATAGACTCAATGGAGCGGTGGTAAACCGCTCAAATCTGTCATGGGGGAAGGGGGTAAGATATCGATTCGATAAAGTTCATCTAACATTAGATTACGCGCATCTTTCAAATGTTGTGCCTCTAGCTCTTATGGCCTCGGAGATCTATCCCCTCATACGAACAGACGGACAATCGCTACCCGAGTCAACGATAAGACTTTTTGCCCATGGAACTTATGGTTTGCCACGCCTCCTTCTGCCTGTTACATACATTGCACAAATCTTTAATACCCTTGTACACTTTGTCTACAGGGTATAAAAAAAACAGGCTTACAGCCATTTGGGTAGCTTTGTGCACGGCCCACTCGAAAAACGATATTACAATTGCAATGAAAAGTACATTTAATAAACATGGTGACATGAATTATGGCCGAGTTAAGGCAAAGGCAAAGGCAAAGCCAACAACGACGACGACGACGACGACAACGAAAAATGGCGAATCAGCACAGCTGCTATAGAGTCTGTGGTAAACGGCTGGAATATGGATAGATGGATGGATAGATGTATGGGATGCAAATGGTATCTTGCATTAACTCCGTTGATGAAAATAGGGCGGGCAATCAGGCAGCCGGAAAACACGTATCGCCGCCAGAGAGACACACGCACAAATAGACAGGCATACAGATGGACAGACAGACGTCGAGATGCACAGAGACAAGAGATAGCGACACCCCATTCAGATGTGCGTTCCATATTGTGCTCTCTAGACAAAAGTGCCCAAAAACTTGCAACAAACCGCCGCCGCCGCCGCCGTTGCCACTGCCGCTGCCACAAAGACAAAATATCTTTCTTGGCAAGTTGTGTGCAATTCATTAAGAAATCCATTCGCTGAATGATGCAAATTGTTTTATTTTGGTATCGCACCACAACTAAAATGCCAGCTGCAACATACGTACATACAACATGCAACATACTAGTAGTACTTGTTTGAAAAGGCCCAACATCAATGAGAGTTTTTGCTATACGCGGCTTAGCATTTGCACCGAGAGTTCAAAAATTCCATTAATTATTCTTGAGACGGTCTGTAGCGCGTACACGGCAATTTCAAGAATGTAATTTGAAAAGAATTTCAAATTTGTTAATGGCTTTAGCGTCTGAAACGGCTGAAATATTGTAAAGGGTTGATTATAAAAAGAAGCGCCCTATTTTACATATGACAAGGCGAATTGTCTGCACATATGTCTACATGTAAATGTATAAATCAAAATTAAATGTAAGCAGTACATTCTTAATGATAAAATAACGTTCAATTGGCGGTCACTGGCCCGCATATAACGGAAGCTACCCGCACTATCACTAACTACAAAAGCGGTCACAAGCGATACAGTTCGTGTTCGTGCAACAAAACTGATTTTTACACTCAACACGTTTAGATAAAGTATTATAAGTTTTGTCCAAAGGTTTGTCACGCGTTCCCCTAAAACTGATGATAGTTCTTATGGGAATAAATTTCTGTAATACTCTGGTTTGCCTCCGAAAGCTGCAGTCAGGCATACATATGCCAGAAATCTCTTTCAACACATTTGCAAGTTCTCGGCACGCCAGATGTCAATTTAAAGTGTTTTTTTTTTAGCCAAAAAGCCATTCTTCTATGTGCCAAAAATATGTTGTAGATCCAACCAGAAGGCATCTGGCCAACGGATTTCCAGCACCTTTCCCGTTTTAAAGCTGTTTCGATTTGTCCATTTAACAACTACCTTAATATATAAAGTAATACAGTCTGAATACCACCTAAATAGCTGCTCAAGGTCCCTCCTAAGCCATGGCTATCAAGATCTTGGTCATGGGTTTCGATAACGTTATATGAAATGTGCTGTATGGGCAACGATGGTAGGGTTCTGGTGGAACAGGGTGAAAGCGTCTGATCGCCATTCACCGGGGAATAGCCAGGGTAATACCTGTCGCTATCTTAACCAAGTTGATGCACAACCTTTACGTGGTGCGCCCTGGATAGCTGCTCTAATCGCCACCTGATGTTAGGGTAGTGAACAAATGTGCGCAGCGATTAATGGGTTGTGTGTAGGGTTTGTGACCCGCCGCGTTGAAAATCCACCTCCAATGAAAAGTATTAAAGCCTCTGATAGAAACACCCGCAAAGTTGACGACCCCCAATGAGGGTATGCATCTGGAATGTCCAGAGCCTTAATTGGGATGGTGCATCTGACCAGCTGGCGGATGCGCTCAAGATGTGCAAAGCAAACATAACAGCCATCGAGGAGATATGATGGAGAGGGCAAGGCTGCTGCAAGACAACAGAATGCGCCATTTACTACAGCGGCCATGAGGAGAGGTGCGAATTTGGGTGCGGAATTGTTGTTGGCCGGAGACGAAAGTGAACGAAAGGCTGGCAACAATCCGCATCAAGAAAAATTATTTTAACATCAGCCTGATTTGCGCGCACGCCCCGACGGGGGACAAGGACGACGCATCCTTAGCTTTCAGTGAGCTGCTCAGAGAGTGGAGTGATTGTGCACTGCGACTAACGAGCGATAATGGGTATAATGCCGCTCCTGGAGTCAACTTCCCAACGCCCACAATCATTGATGATGGCGTGGATATACCGCCGCCTAGCTATGACGAAGTCAGGGTCGCAATCAACCTTATCAGTGCGGCCTTAGGCCTGGGAAATTCAAGTAATTGACCAAATATTCACACTACGCCAAATCCGGGAAACGAGCCACGAACACCAAATCGACACCCACCAGCGATTATAAAGTAGCATTTGATAGCCCGTTGAGGGATCGCGTATATGCCGTACTGGAATAGGAATTCCTGCAAAGTTGGTACGACTATGTAGAATGACATTGAGCAACACACGCAGCTCCTTCAAGGTAGGATTAATTGTAGTACGTAATTTTTATAGGCGGAGTCTATTAGTATAGGAAGCAAGCGGATGTTTGGATCACAATTTTTAATTAATTGCTTTTGAACTGACTTTATGATATACTGATAACGTATCTAACGTGTTTGATTATCAATTATATTTCATTCGTCTAAATCTGGTACTTGACTACACTAGCACTACATCTACGGATTTCCCTTCTTTTTTTTTGTGTACAAGAAATTACCGTAAACAATAAGCGGGGAAAAAAAATAAAAATCAGATGCGATGAATAGGCATAGAAATGGAGAGATAGAACTCGTTCGTCAAGAAAACTTCAAATAAATACTTTTAACGTAATTTAAGATAAAATTTAGCAGAATTCCAAAAATAATCAAAGTCAAATCAAATTGTGACTTTGAGTGATGACGGGGGAGGGGGAGTTAAAATGTGAAAACAGAAAAAAAATCTTTATATTCTCATGTAGTGTTTACTTTTCTTTCAAATTCAAACATATCCATCAAGGAATTTGTATCAAATTTTAAATTATTGATTCTTCAAATACAGTGCAGTCGCGATAATGTGAAGTAATTAAAACCAAGGGTGTTCACAATACCAAATTTGTTCACGCTATGTGTGTTAGATGTGTTTAAATAACATTATGCACAAATCTAGTCGGGATATCCTTTTATTTATTTAAAAAACAAAAAAAAAACAATTAATTTTTAATTTTAACATAAAACTGGCTTCATGGGTCATATTTCATATGACATATATGAATAAATATCATCGCATATGTTAACTAAATTAGTACATAAAATTCATTTCAATAAATAAAAAAGATAATGCATTACGTTTAAAGTTTTTTAAACAATGCTGAGATTTTGGTCTGTTTTTGGTTAAAAACTAAGTTTTTAGACTCTTTAGAGTAGTCAATGTAAAAAATAATTTGTTCACTCTAACGAGTGTTCACATAACCGAGTGTTCATTCTATCGCGACTTCACTGTACCTTCCTTTCGCTTTTATAACAGCAGCGTATAGGGTGTCACAGCGGGTTAGAGAACATCACCTCAGCAGGTCAATGCTTGTCGTATGAGGCCACTTACAATGACACTGGGTTCTATCGAGTCCAGTAGAGCCAACTTAAAAGGGTTGTGTGTAGGGTCGTAGGACCCACCACGTAAAGCCACAATGCCAATGATAAAATGTATTTACATCAGGTCGTAACCCGATAACGGGTTGCTATGGCCAGTTAAGAAAAAGAAGTATAGTTTGCAAACTTTCTGCAAGGATTCAGTTGATATTTTATTCCAAGTTTCTAGGAATGCTCACAGCTGTTTACTGCTGTACGGGAGGGGGTTTGCCTAAATGCGAAAATTAGTGTCAAGAGAGGAGGAGGGAGAGTTCATAAACATCAACATTTTGGGGACGTCATTCGTGTACAGCCCCAAGTCAGTCTTAAAGCCATAGTTGAAGTTTTTACAATTAGAAGCAACTGTAAATTAAACGAAAAAGTTAAAAGGGGCTTAAAACTTTGGCGCCCCAAAACTAAACGCTACGATATTGGTACGCATATCATGTATATATGTCATCTTTCATTTTGAAATGCATATTATTGGATAAATTCTAAACATGCAACATGTTGCAATAAAGTCAGTTCTTAGCTAGTCACCAAAAATGCAAACTTTTCAGACGGCTCTCATATGAAGTATAAAAGGGGCCCAGAAAATAACGAGCAGCTTTCAAGTTATAAGCAGCATGTAAAATGGTAAAAAAAAAAATTTCATTTTTTTTAAGGTTTTTTTTTTTTTTTTTTTTGGTATTTTCTTCTTTTTGACATGGTCTTTATTAACGTTGTTGGTAGCAGTGGAAGAAGAAGAGGCGATAGAAGAGGAAGAGGCAACAGAAGAGGAAGAGGCAACAGAAGAAGAAGCAGCGCAGCATCGCAGCCTGTAATATTTTTGCCGCATAAAAGTCAAAATATGCAAATAAACTTTCCGTTTCATTGTTGTTGTTGTTGGTATTGTTATGGGGCGCAGAGTTTTATAGGGGCGGCTAATACACACACACACACACACACACACACACACACACACACACATATATATATAGAGATGGCCAAAGCTAGAACAATAAGGATAGAGAGCATGGCCAGGCATGAACAAGGCATGAACAGGCATGGCTTAAATAATAAATGTAGTACAAATAACGCTTTGAAAGAATTTACCATTCTTTGCCAAAAGGAAGTTATAAAAGCAAACATACATACTTACATACCATGTATGTATGTGTGTGTGTGTGTGTAACGGTTGTTTAGTCATTGCTAACTACTTATGTACATATGTGGAGCATAGCATGGCATATAAATAAACAATGCTCAATAGAAAGGGGGAGAGGGAGAGGGAGAGCAAGAGAGCGGCAACGAGATACAGGCCAACGGCAGCATTACCATATTGTTGCTATTGCTATAATCAGCGGCTGCTTTGATTCATCTGCATGCGCGGCGTTAGCAGCAGCAGCAGCAGCGGCGGCAGCGGCAGCGGCAGCAACCACCACCACTATCAACATCGCCATTGCCATCACAATCACCACCACGAAATAACAAAGCGTATTACCCAGCAAGCAAATGTAAGCTTAAGTAAGCGAAAGGGTAATGCAGATCCTATATTACCTAGTGATGCCATGTTTGACCAAAACATCGATGGACTCTGCGTCCATCGACAATGGATCGATGGTTTTCTGATTTACAAATTTTGCTTTTTATTATAGCAGAAACTTTATTATATAATATGAGTTATGTGAAACAAAAGCTCTCTTAACATAAGAAGATTTCTAGATACTTTATAATATAGACCATCTACGACTAAATTATGTTAACATAAAAGTTTTGATAACAGTCCGCTTAGCAGTCTTTTACGTTGAGAGTTTGGCATTTGAATAAACTTTGAGATAACAGTCTCGATTCTGCAATACCATTTATAAAACTGAGAATAAGTTACTTACTTTGGCATGATCTTGAATTATGGTAGGTTGGCATAAGAGATGGTGAAATGTTCGATGGTTTTAAAAACATCGATGTTTTGCCAATGCATCGTATGTTCGAGAACATCGGAAAATGACAGGCCAGCCATCAATGTTTTCGATGCATCAATATATTTTTTAAACCACCTATATAGCACGTGCCGAACTTTTAGCTCTCTGTACATGCCTAAGCTGCGGCAGCCAAGCAAGAGCATAAAATATCCAAGCAAACACTAGAAGAAATTAAGCTTCTAACGTTAGCCGTTTCGTAGACACGCCAGTGTTTTAAAAAGATTTACATATGCAAGTTACTGGCTCACCAACGTATAAGGGAAATTGACTGAAATCGACTGAATTCGTGCTTGCTAAAAAAAAAAGGCTTTTAAGCGCTGCTGTGTCTCCAAAACGTTTAACGTTGGGAACCTAATGTCTTCAAGTGTTTGCTTGGATTACTAGGGCAAATTACCTTTTTGACATATTCAGTGGTGTGGCTGAAATCTCTTTAAAACGAATAGCAATCCAAAACAAATTTTCGGTATCTCTACCGAATTTCAATCAAAAAGCAATTAGTCAAGAACAATCCGTTAGCACATGGGAAATCTAACAAGTAAGCATTTGATTGACCGTTTTTAATGAAAATTCAAATTAATTTTTAGGCAAAACCTTCTTGAGATTTCTGGCACAACTCTGATTTTGCATTTTAAATTAACGGAAAAGGAACAAATTTTTTAAATCCAATTCTCTAATAAATTGTAAAATATGATTGAATTATTACACTATATCATTTAAAAACTTTCTTGTACTTTAATAATAAATTTTAAAATAAAATTAGCCAAGAATGTGTTTTGGTTAGGTTTTTATAGCAATTTTAATATATTTTCATAGTTACTTATAAAAAAAATTATAAAATAAAAACTATTTATACAGTAATAATTACACATTTTGATAAAGAATGGATTGAACTAATTTGAAATAAATAAATTTATGAACAAAACTATTTGCTTTAAAAGTTAAGACCAATCAAAGTGAAGGGTGCTATCAAGAGCTATTTTTTATGTTTGTCGCGAAAAATAATAGTAATTCTTAAACTAAAGTCGATACAAAGCCAATTCTTTTTTCGTTGTGCATATAAATAATTAAATTTTGTTATCAAACAGAATTTATTTCAACAGTTACCTTTAATAGTTATGTAAATATTTGCCTCAGAACTCAAAACAAAATAGTTGGATATTCATATACCGCATCCTCACTGATGTTGTACAGTGCCTTGCTTTATTTCGACATCACATACATATAAGTTAAGCAACTATTGTTTTATGGTCAGATGAGGTACGTTGTGTGCATGGAGCCTCGAGTTTTTTGTTTTGGTTCTTCTTCGAATGCTTGTCTCCCTGCAATGTAGATTTTTAAGCTTAGTTGCGCTTATCAACATTTGTTTGTCAAACCATTCTTCAATAAATAAACAACGCTTTATCGACATTTTTGCCTTTATTATACATTAAGTGTGATGGATAACAAGACTATTTTTGTGATGTTTTCGAAATCATGAAGTTTAAATTTATTTTAAACTTTTCATTAATTATTAGCATGCGATTTTTTATGTAACAAACGCCTTATGTAGATGCTCCAGCAACCACGCCCTTCACGACTCATTCTGTTTCATTTTTAATCTTTAACAATCTCCACAATCTAATCTCTTCTAACGTTTCTCTTTCCGCTCAAAAACTAACCTATCTTTTGGTTTAGCTTTAATCACATTTTTAATTAAAGCATGCCTGTTTCGAAAAACAATATATGAGTCAGTATTTTTCGTTAAAAAAAGGGTTGCTTTTCGTCAAGCAGTGAAAAGTTTGTTGGAGACCACCCAGCTTGACGAAATGCTTCCTTATTTTATAGAAAAATTAAAAAAAAAAAAAAAAAGAATAATTTACAAGAACCTATACAAATGTGCTTTAAAATTCTATTATCAATTAAAAATAGTGAAATATACACTATACTTTACTCGTCACACAAATTGTATCATAAATTTTATGATTTGCATACAAGTACCTAAAAACCTACAAGATTTTTACCTCGAAGATGATTTTTGTTCTTTATAAAAACTATATATAAAATAAACAGTTGGTAACCAACTTAGGCTTTTCCGCACGTGTATCAAAGTAATTGTAATTAGCTCGCACAAATTAAAAAAAAAAATTATAAACAATTTTTTTTTAATTTTTTACTCTTATTAGTCCTCTAGCGACCCAACTGTAGCGACTAGAGTGCTCAAATTCAATAGGAAACCCTTTGAAGACATGCCCAACACAAAAACATTGCCAAATCGCCGGCAAAGTTGTCCGAGTGCTTAAATCGTCGAAAAACATACAATAAAAGATTTTAGTTTTTTTGCCAATTGCAATACTTTTTTGCAAAGTATTTTCATGCTCTTTGAGTGTATATGTTCTATAACAGATGCATTAAAGTTTAGCTTGGTAGACAACATTAAAAAAACTTTTAAGTTCGAGTAGTAGTATCAAAATACATACATACCAAAGGATTAGCTATGCGACATCCTTTACTTAAAAGTGTATCATTGTTCATTACCCTTTCGTTCCTGGAACAAATGCGAAAGTGGCATAATTATAATTGCGCGCTGGGTAACTCATTTGGGTGGTGATACTGGCTGGGCAATGTCGTTCATTCAGTTCATTCGCATACGTGTGTGTGTGCGTGTGTGTGTGTGTGTGAGTTCGGCATCGAGCAGGTCTGCAGAGCAACCACCAACGAGACGCACAGACTCCGACTCGCTCGCTCGTTTGCTCAGCTAAAATTCGCTACATGCAATTCGGATTCATTTCAAACATGTTCCGTGTGCCGCCGTTTCGTTCCGAGCCAAGAGCCGCGACAAGCACGATTCATTGCAGCATTTATCCTCGACGACGTCGGTTGTGCGCTTACGTGTTCTCCGTTGCCACTCGTCGTTTATCGTCTAGTCGTCGTCGTCGACGTCGTCGTCTTCGCGTCGCGTCAGCGTGTCTCTCCAGCGCAACGTTTTTGTTTTTGGGCTGCATTGGCATTCTTCGTTTGCTTGCCGTTACTCGTCTTCCAATTTTGTTGTTGTGTGTGTGTTGTTTTTTTTTTTGTTGTGTGTGCCGTTTATTTATTGCATTTTTTTGCTCCTTGTATTACTACGCTCTCTGTGTCCGTGTGCCGTGCACGTTTTATTTATTGTAAAAGTGTGCGAGAGTGTGTTTTTATTATGGTGCCAACTTACCTGAACGAGGCGCACAAATAAAAAGTCAAACAAGCAGCAGCATGTAAGGCCTTGTTACCGCGCCATTGCCACCCAACAAACAAAAAAAAGGCAACAAAAAAAGCGAAAAAAGAGCATAAAAGACAAGGCAAATAAAGTGGCTGCTCAGCTAACGGCACAAAAACGGAGCACAACCCGCTCGCTCCAAAACAGGCCGTGCCCGGCGTCCTCTCCTGCTGCTGCTGCCGCTGCTGCTGCTGCCACCGCCCGCTGTTGTTGTGGAAATAAAGCAATCGTTAAGTAAATACACAAACAAGCCGCGCCGCGCCGCATCCCGTTGCTGCTGCTCCTCCACTAAATGCTGAGACTGACTGCCTACTCGTTATTGCTGTTGTTGTCGTCGCATATTATGGCCCACAACAAATACCACTTTATACAAAAATAAACAAACAAAATTAATCAATTAATCAATCTGTACAACGTTGCCGCGCCTCAGCAGCTCAGCAGTTCAACAGCTCCAGCTCCAGCTCCAGCTTCAGCTTCAGCTACAACAACATTAACATGACAATGTTCAGCTACAGATCCAGGCCAGCGGCAACGCTTGCATGGCTCATACTCAGTGCACTTGCCATATATTGTGGCAGCTCTGATGCCCAAGGCCAGCTTACGTTGTCAAGCGCCACACCGTTTGGCAGCAAGCAGCTCTATAGATGCCGTCAAAGTTGCTATCATCAGGTAAGCCTCTACTCTACTACCTTATACATGTACCTAGATAAAAATGCTTTATTTGAGAATCGTCGTTATCATCGTCGTCGCCGTCGCCGTCGCCGTCACCGTCGTCGTCATCTTTGGGTTAGGCAGCATTTAGATGCTGCTGCACCTGCTGCGCCTTTATCTACCCACTTTATCATTCTCATTTCTTGCTGCTCTCCTCAGGTAGCAGCAGTGACAATCTTGGGCATATGGACCACATGCAGCGACAAAAGTCTTAAGCAGAAAAATAAAGATATAATGCAGATAGTGTCGAGGCGGTGCCCGTCAGTATGATACACTGTACCCATTTCCCCCCACGACCTAGAAAAAACTAAATGTCTTCGCCAAGTTGTTACATTTGTTTCGGAAACAGTAGTAATAGTCTAAAATTGCCTATGAAGTAACGGCAGATACTTCTACCTACAGTTTTATCTAGATTGCCATACCGTCTCGGCTATTGATGCTGATCAGGCAACTTGTGGGCTGCCACGCCTCCTTCTCACTGTTACGTTCATTGCACAAATCTATAATACACTTAAACCGTAGGTAGAGAGCAATTTTCGCCACAGACACAATTATGTAGCGCTTAAGGACGCCCACACCAAAAAAAAAAAAAAAAACTTTATATATACTTTACGACGAGTTCATTCGAGGTTGGCCAACACTAATCCTTTGAGTGCGACTGGATTTTCCAATAACTGTGCACAACGAGGGACCACCCTGCAATTCGATGTGAACATTTTTTCCGAAGGCATTACTAATGCGATCTGCACATAAATTGCCGTGACTTGCATTGCAATGCGCGGGGGTTGGTCATTGCTAATTTTACGGCACACTAGCCTAATCCGTGGAATGCAACACCCCAAAAGTAGTGGATGCGTAACATAGCAAGCGGAACGCATCACTCCATCAACGCAAAATTAACACCATTAAAGTCAGGCGAAATGGCGTCGGGGGGCAGCTTAGTAGAAGAAAGTTAAGAAATTGGCGCAATCTTTTAATAATGCCAGGCACGTAGTCGTAGCCATCATTCTTGCGGTGGTGACGATGGTGACGTTGGGTGCCGCTGCTACTGCTGCTGGTGGTGATGCTGGTGACTCTCGGTTGACTCGCTCTTGACTCTCGGTGGTGGATTTTATCAAACGAATCTGGCCCGGCAGCTTTTCAATAATTGACAATTGAGGCATTTTGGGCTACGTGCTTGTTTTTTTTTATACCCTGCAGCTAAACAAAGGGCCAAAAGGTGTACACTAGGTGTACGCAAAAGCATGTAACATGGATTAGAGGGTGTGGCATTTATGGAAGGGTGTGTTTACGAAGTTTTCGCTAACTTAGTAGACTTATGAGCAGCTCTATCTTTCGTTAAACTTTACTAAAGATAAAGTCATAAATTTGTCTACTTTTTTCAGTTTCTTCGAATTTGAGTTACTGCGTTGTGTAGCGTGTTCATATATTCTCTTTGATTTAATACCAACTTTCTAATCTTTCTAGTCAATCCGTTTTTAAGAACTTTATAAGAAGCTATCGATTTTGCTCAAATTGTTGTTGCTCAAAATGTTCGCAAAGAATCAATTGATCGAATCCGAAGTACTATCGATAGTACTATCAGTTTATTTTTCCTTTCTACCTTCCTTAGGCGCTTAGCATGTGATTAAACTATCACTAGTGAAAGAAACATCGATTGTGAGACACAAAAGGAAAAAATCAATACATCACTAATACCATTGATAGTTTTGCAGCTCTATTGTTGACGCTTCGTTTGTATGCAACATTTGATTGTATTCCTTGGTAGATAGTTTTTTGCAAAAATGGCAACAATATAGAAAAGTTAGAGAAATTTTTTGTTTCAAGGAGGTGGCTCCTAATGCCAAAGTGTTTCGCTACTAATCTTTGAGTCAAGATTCGATAGTATCGATAGTTCAATCATACTTCAGTTTTGTTAATCACGGCTTACACGCAGTTTTTTCGATATTCTCAAGCTGATATTTACAAAAATGGCAACCATATAAACACAGTATAGAAAAGGTAGAAATTTTTTGTTTCAAGAAGGTGGCTCCCAACGCCAAAGTGTTTCGCTACCACTCTTAGAGTCAAGATTCGATAGTATCGATATCGAATTCGATGTAAACATACTTTTGTTAGCTTTTTAGTTTTGAATATCATTTTTGGAATGTAAGCTGCAGCTGTTCTGAAAACAATTGCCTTATTATTTCGCAACCTTTTTTCCTTGATATGGAATATTTACGTTCGTTTGGTCGATTCTTGAACATGTTAATACATATTGGGTAATTAGGGAAAGCTGTTTAGTTAATTTCTGAAAAAATCATATCAAGAATTTGCCCGATTTGAAGCCCAACTGGTTTTCGCATGTGTTTTGGTACTAAGCCGAAAAACGAACGAAGCCTTAATTTTTCATTGATATTTTTACTTCATTGCGTAATTTTTTCAATGTCATTCTTATGAATTAAGCAAATATCGCTTGAGTTTTTCACGGATAATGGTCAAATGATACCTCAAATTAAGTGTCCTCATACGTTTATGGTCTTCCCATGGGTTTTTTGTCGCCCGTGTCGCCACATTTAAACCATTTGAACTAATGCTCACAATTTGAGATTGATAAGGGTTATTTCATATAAATCGATACCCAGATAAAATGTTTTTCAAATAAATTGAAAGTTATATAAAAAAACTGGTTTAACTTTTTCTAAAAAAAAATCAAGTTCTGGTTAAGGCTACATTACATGTTAACGAATACTTTTGTGGCTCTCCAAAAAGTATCTTTTCTCAAATGTATATATGAGATTAACCTATACTACTGATACTGATTCTTGATTCAAACCAAAGTTTTTCTACACAACTGCATTTCTACGGTTGTGATTGAAATTTAAGCAGAAAGAAGAAGAAAATCATATTATTTCTCTAAATTTATTAAGAATATTTATTCTTCATTCATTGGAGCAAATAAAGTTGTATGTGTGGAAGTTATAACTAGAGCTACAAAACTATCGAGTGAATGATTGGACAAAAAAAAATTCAAAATTTTTGTTGAAAAGCGACCATTTCCAAGATGTAGTGAAGTGGGTTGCTGTGTTTGTCAGAACGACGCCTAGTAGCGCAAATTGTCGCAAAAGTCGACTCAATGAAACGGCCAAGAATTCCACTCTATTACTTTCATGCTCTTTGACAAAAGAGAACTCAAAAAAAAGATGTGGAAGCGAAAAACAGATTGTGTTGTCTAGTGTTTCACTTTTTTTTTTGGCAACAACAGAAGCACCAGCAGCGTGTATCGCAGAAGCCTAAGGAATTCTATGTTACATGCTTTTGAAATTTTGAAAATATCTACTCCTTCGAAAGTTATGAATGTTGCCGATAAGAAGTCAGCTGGCCCCACTGTGCGACGTAGATAAAAATGCTTCACAGAATGAGGGAATGTAAAGCATAAATATATCGGTTTCAAAGCGGTTATTTCGGGTTAATTATCGGTTTTTCTAAAAAAAAAAATGTAATTCGGTTACGGTTTCAATTCAATCGGCTGTTTAAAACAACTTGTTTTGGATAAAACTGTTTAAATGGAAATAACACTAAAAAGTCCCATTCAGTTTGTATCGAATCTACTTTTTCAGCCAATTGACTAAATGTACCAGTTATTGTAAATTTAGTTTGTTTTAAAGCATTAACCTTGTTTTTGTGTAGACCCACCCAAGCTTCCTAACTTCGACTCCTTGAATCGTTATTTAAAAGAAACAACAATCTGTTTGTAGTCCTGCCATAAATGCTATGGCCATCAAATACGCCATGCAGACAGACGTGCTATATTTCATTTTGTAGATATTTTGCTAATTGCAGATACACACATGAACACACACACACACACACATGCACACTCAAGGTATCGAGTTTAGCTATTTACAAATATTGAAGTTATGGCAATAAACAGATCCCAGATAAATAATCTTGCTCAACAAACAAGCAAAAACAAATACAAACATATTTGTATAATATGTAGTTTTATGTGTACATTTCACACCTTTACGTGAAAGGATTTAAAATAATATTAGACGAACAGAACAGAGTGTATTCTACGTTCGGCATTGCTAACTCGCTTTTTTTTCTTCCTCAATTTCCTTCGAGGTGGTCCCAAATAACTGCTCTAAAGGCAATTTTGCTGATGAGCTGTTTTGTTTGGCTTAGGGTGCGTGACATGGTCATGACCCCCAGCCCCTAATATAAGACTAACTGACTGCTCATAACTGCTCAGTGTGCTCATTCCGGCCGTGTACATGCCTGCTTCAATGGGCTTAGGCTTTGTAGTTGTCACCGTTGCAGCGTTTAATTTATACACAATCCAAATGAGGAATAGCATGTTGTAGTAGTAGTAGCAGGTAGTCCATCCAGCTCAGCGATTTCTTTCTTTTTGTGGGCCACAATACTTATAGAGTCTTTCGGTCAATTCATTCACTTTTTGCCTTATTGTTGCTTGGTTACTTATCGCCCAAGTTGTTTCCCATTTTGCAAAAGACCAAAAATTCAATTGAGCGGAAAATATGTTGTCTTTGCGATTTTCCTTTCTTTTTTTGGTGTTTTTCCTTTCCTTTGCTGGCGAGGCTTTGTGCTTGTGCGTAGTTTCCTTGGCACTTCCGTGCCGAGCTGCTCGCAATTTGTCTAGCCAGTCCAACGCGTCTGCCAGCTGCTGCCAACCTTCCCATCTATATAGTAGAGTCCGCGTCAGTTGTAGAGTTGTCCTTGCTTATCTGGCCGCCTTATTGTGTAATGATGACAAAGTACTGCTCGTTGGCACTGTAAAAAGGTGGCAGAAGTTGCAGTTCTTTCGTTAACAGTCAGGCCTGAACATATTCTATCATTTGACACTCGCTGAGTTGCCTTAGTCCACTCATTCATTCATTCATTCATTCATTTGACTGTCGCTGTCGTCGTCTTGTTCCTTTGGGTCCTTTTGCGCGCGTATGTGTGTGTGTGTGTGTGTGTTCATTCATAAACTAAACGGACAGACACGCCGTACAGCTGTCGCTCAGCCGTAGCTAAAGCGACAATTGACAAAGGCTAAGCAGGCAGTCCCAGTCTCCGTCAACCGTCTCCGACTCAATGCCAGTCGCAATCTTTTAACTACAAACTCGCCCAAAAACCAGTTTACAGTCGTAGTCGTACCTACCATCATTCCCTTGACATAAGCGTGAGAATGTCGAATCGTAATAGAACTTTTGCGGTCATTTATTCTTGCCTTTTATTACAGTAACAAATTTTGAGCTGTTGTGACTTGCTTGCCGGACCTCCGACCGCCTTCGACCGTCCGTCCGTCCGTCCGTTCGTCCCTACACACTGGCTTTGCTCTGTTGCTGATTACATTTGCTGCCACAAAACTCCCTGATGTTTTTTTTTTTTTTTCAATGAAATTAACTTAAGCCCCGCCTCGCGACCCATTTGACAAACTTTGTTTTATTTTATGCTTCTTTTTCCATTTATTTTTGCAGTTTGCACGGGACTGGCACTACTGCACGGATTTTGCGGACTGCAGAAATGTGAGTAATGCTAACTGTAAAAGTCGCTTTTTATGTCTTCCACACCCCCGAAAACAGAAGAAGTTTATTGCTCTGGCTCTTGTAATAAAAATTTCCAATTGTTAATAATAATGAGCATAAGTATGGTAACTTTCGGCCCAAGCCGAGATTTTTATACCCTTGCAGAGCTTTTTATATAAATAATAATAATAAACACAAAACCGCGATTTCAGTTTGACGAAGCAAAAGCAATGTTCGAGGTTCAACATAAAAAACGCCTCTTTAATGCGCTCGGACTCAGGGCGTCTCTTAGCTGCGGAACAGGAACACAGTTGTACTACATATACTATATCATCAAAACTGCTCCTGCAGCGGCTATACATATGTGCATGTCCAACACTAGATTTTCATATATTATACGAGATAACTTTTCCGGCTTACGAAGACCCACCGGTTTTGTCTACTAGACACAGAAACAGCTCTGCACCTGCTCGCAAAAGGCGCCCTATATGTTCAGTAGAGAGCACTATAGATGCCAAGTTCGCAGTATTATGATACACTGAACAATAGCCCCGTGTCGTGAACGGGTTAGAAATACCACCTCATCAGGTCACTGGGTTCTTTTAAGACCAGTAAAGCCACCCCAGGCCTTAAAAGTGTTATGCGTAAGGTTTGGGACCCAGCACGTAAAACTACAATTCCAATGAAAGAATGTATTTACATCAGGCCGTAACCTGATAACAGGTTATTATGGTCAGTTAAGAAGAAGAAGAACAAAAGCCAGGTTGGGGTTGATTCCAGTTCAAGGTGATAGTAGAGTCAATTCCTGGTTAACGTCATTAGGAGTAAAGCATGTGTACACAGCACTTTATTCTCCGCAAAGTAATGCTTCACAGAGAGTTAATCGATCTTTAATTGCCGCAATTCGAGCTTATCTAAATGAAGATCATAGTGAATGGGATCAACATATTGATGCCATAAGTTGTGCATTACGTAATTCGCTTCACCAAAGCACTCAAGTATCACCGTATTATGCATTATTTAGGTTCGATACGCACGGGTCTCATTATGAGCTTCTGCAGCGTCTTAACTTTTTAGTTATCCGTTTGTAATCTTAATAGAAAACAATCTGCACGTCAATACAATTTGAAGACCAGAGAAATTCAGCTTATAAAAGGGCAAGAAGTTTACCGGCGAAACTTTGGGCAAAATACTTTTATTAAGAATTTCAATCCTAAACTTAGTCCTAGAAAGCTAGCTTCCATGTTTTATTCGAATTCTTTGAATTATGAATTTTGAGAATTATCCAGGCTGAAATATTTAATGTTAGCTATAGTGTTTAATCTTTTATTTTGTTTTGTATTACATATTTGTTAATTAAGTCATTTTCTAGGAAATAATACCTTTTTTTTTGTAACCTATCAATTTTTATCTTAATATATAAAATCTTTCGTGCGGGGTTAGCGTTATTAAAACTCGAGAACCACTGAAACAAATAACCATATTTGGGCCATTTATTCGTTTTGGTGTGCAGGAAGGTTTCTCTTCAGTTTGTGTCCGGTAGGTGGACAGGGTCAGCAATATTACACCTGAACTTTTACATAACATTCCCCAAAGTAATCCAGAAAAATCTAAGTAATCAGCATATATATTGGCCTAGATTCTAAATCCCTACTTTTCGCTGGCGCCACTGGGGCTTTTATGCGGCTGATTATCTCCAGGGATTAAAGTTCCCAACGTTAGTTTGAGTATAGTAAAACCCCAAAAGGATTTTTCGTCTTACAGTACTAACACACTGAACTGTATTCATCCAAAGAGCATGAAATCTTTGGTATTTCTCCCGCAAGCAAAAAATTGTTGTACACTGTTAACTAAAAGAATGTTTTTTTGGCTATACGGGGGTCTGTCCGAAATCTCTAGCTAGTTTTAAATCTATTTTTAGATTTCCAACGCTCTCAAAGACATTTCTGGCTTAGCTACGCAATGCTCTTGGGCTGAAACTCGCTTTACCTTGATATCGGACATCTGCTTATATGGACTAAACCTAGTAAATCGTTGCTAATTCCGATTTCGTTGCCGATTTGGCGAAATGACCGCAGTACTCAGTAGAACCCCAGAACAGTAGGCGTTGAAATATTATAAAGGAGTAACTATTACTATGAGCTTCATTGTGGAAGCGAATAATTGAACTCAAAATTGGCAACCGTCAACTTATTCCTGTGAAGTTCTTTTTTTATATATTTTTTTTTACTTTAGCCATATTATGGCTTAAAAAAACAGCAACTGTCAAAGAACAAAAGCATAATAGGAAAATTCAAATGCAAGCAAAAAAAAAAGTAAAGCTGAAACAGGACACGCCAAGATAATTAATGCACAATAGAGAATTAAAAAAAAGAGAAAAAAATGAAGGAAAATGGAATAGCTAAAAGCTTAAAAGAAAATTGAAAATTTATCTACCAAAAAGGGTTTGTATGTCACTGGGTGTGGCACCCCGTTAGCCTATAAAAGTTTATAAAAATACTATTTCTTATTAATTTATATACATTTTGTTTAACTTAAATAATTTTTAATATTATGTATGGAATTAGCGACCTGATCTTCTTCTTATAAAGTTGTTTTTTGCCGGCTCAAGGTCCAAAAACAAGAAGTTCAACTTCCAAATATTAAGTTAAAGCTATACAGCTTTTGTTGTGAAGACGGACTCTGAATCCGAATCAGAATTATCGCGAAATCAAAAAAAAAGTTAAAGCTTCATTCAAAAACATCTTTATAATTTTAAATATATTGAAAAAAAAAGTTGTTAATTTTAAGAGCGAGAGCCCTGGCGAGAAAAAGGTTGTCGCTTCTCGGCGGATACAGGATTTGCTGACCGACACGGCCCGTTTGGAACCATCCAATATAACTAAGTTTATAGCAGAGATAGGACTGACAGGGGAGCTATAAGCTCAGTAGGGGGGGCACAATAAAAGGTCGCGGTGCTTCATTCCCCAAAAACATTGTTATTAAGAGTGACACACCTGGGGATACCTGTGAGTTGAAATTTTTATTGGAAGGATATACTATACCTATCAAAGTCTATTCGCGCGTAGCTCAGCAGTTCCCGATCAATATCTTCTTTTTCCTAACCAGCCATAACAACCCGTTGCCAGGTTACGGCCTGATGTAAAGCTATCCACCTTCTCCAATCGATGATACCAAAGGTAGCTAGTGTGCTCACATGGTCTATCTGCCTTCACAGACGCATTGATCCGATCCCGATCAATATAAACAAGTAATCAAGGACGTGTCTAGAAATCTCTAGAGGGTTTGCTTACTTGTTAGATTACCCATGCTCACAAAGATATTTCTAGCGCATTGACGAATTGCTTTTTGGTTGAAATTTGGTTTAGAATAGATATCTTGCATGCCAAAAAATTACTTTGGGTTGATTCGGTTAAAAGAGATTTCATTTCAGACACACTACCGAATATGTATTTACATATTGAGATAAAATTCAAACTAAGAAAACGTTTTACGGTATTTGGCGTTTCTTCAAACTCCACAAAGAATTTGAAATCTTAGGAAAACAACATTGCTGAAAAGAATGTTGTCAAAAATAAAGTACTTGCATATATTTCCAATATCTAAGCTTCTGTTTTTGTAATTTAAACCAAACAACATAGGAAGGAAGGAGAGGAAACACTTTCTCAGTCATTTCGAAAATCAAGACCATAAAAAAATTTCTTTAAAAGAATGCTTTACAAAAACAAAAACTATTTTAGCCGTAATTGAACCTTGGTTCGAACAAAAGTCTTTCGCAGATCCTTTCCAACCGGTTCTTGAACCTTAACTTAAGCATGTCATGGGTAGAAACTCATAAGTCATTTTTGTGGCTTGCAACTCCGAACTTAAGTTATAAAATAAGAAAAGAACCTAAAGCTTGCGTGAGGGTGTCTATAAGGGCTTCTAAGTTCATAGAAATTTCATAGATTTCATCATTTATTTATGACGACTAAATATAAAAACAGTCGATTATCACTTAAAGAATAAAAATGTACAAGAAAGACAGATCTTATTACTAGAATTGTAAAGATCGTGAAGCGGCGTTATATTCCTAACATAGGACTTTAACATACCGCCTAAGTCGAAGGGGCTCGAAATATCGAGAGCGACGACTCGGAATTTTAAAAATGTATCCGCTCGAGAAGAAATGGCATGTCAACGCCACAAGCAATAAGCTTTGCGAGAAATTGTATTCCTTAAGTGGTTCGTCTTTGTTTGAGAGTCGGCAGATCAATTAACATCATAGATGACCTTCTAATGCTTTGTGTTTATAGTTTGTGAAAAACATTGAGCAGTTATGCTTTTGAAATCTTTACAAACATATTTAATCGATGATGTGCTTGAGAGCTCTTTCAACCGAATTTCAACCCTAAGCAATTTTTTATATCGAATTTCAATCAAAACGCAATTTGTCTACGTGCCAGAAATATCTTTGAGAGCATGGGACACCTAACAAATAAGCATCCGATCGACGGATTATTAGAAAAAAAAATGAAGAAGAAACTTTGGACAAAACCGTGTAGAGATTTGTGGCAAACCTCTGAATAGGGGCGCACGAACGCGTGTTAGAAAATACTTCTTATTTATATGAAATAGAAATTGTGTACTACCAAAATTTTGCGCTTATACAAAGTTTCGTACATTTGGTTAGGTGTGTTTTTGGAAGAGCCATTCTATAATAAAATAGCCGGAGTTTCAGCAAAAACATGCCATTACATGTATAGAGTCTTCGAATAGTTTGTCCAACGCAAAGATTCGAGGCCTTAAGCGGCAGTCAAGATTGAAGCGTTTAAGCTTTTTAAACTTCCGATAGTCCGATTAGTAAAGTTGATTGGTAGATTAGGTATCACTTTTTATATATATAAACCATTGATTATGTCTCTGGCTACCAAAAACGCTATCAATTCATATAGCTAACCTCTGTAAGGGTATCGGGGCAACAAATAACGAGCGTATATTAAAAAGGAGCTCGCCTCGTTTGAAGCGCGAACAAATTTTTTTGGAATACTTTTGGGCGTGCCCAAAACACTAGCCGCAGTAATTACAGTTTAAGCACCACATGACACTTTAATGTCAATCCTAACTCTTGTCCAATTACCACGCCCCACACTCTATGTTCTAGTGCTGGAACGGCTGCCAACAACAGCTGGCATCATTTGTGCTGCACGTGCGCGCCGCGCAGCGTCAGGGCGCACTTGTACTGACGGACATTGCCTGGGACGAGGCGATTGCCAATGCCTCGCGACAGTGTCTAATTACATGGGAGGTCTCGGGCGGTGGTCTAATGGGCAATCTTCTAACCGATGCTGCGCGCGCCGAGCTTTCACTCTGGCCGGATACGGCGTACAACATACAAGTGACCTGCAAGCACAAGGTAAGTTCAATTGGAGTGGTCAGTGTGCTCAGGATACTCATATTATGGCACCATTTTGCACTCTTCCTCTGATTCTCGTTACAGTTGAGCGGACTGATGCGTCGTTCAATAAAATTGAATGTGGACACGCGCCAACTGATCGCGCCCACAGCTGCAGCCACAGCAGCTAAGACAATCTCCAGCAGCGTTGATGATGCGGCAACTGAAACGTTACGTGCAGCTGTAACCACGCCCACGCTGGCGCCCTCGGACAAGGTGTACATAATCAGTTCACTGCCAAAGGAGGGCCATTTGGGTGGCGTGATTTATCCGGCATTCGGTGCTTTGGCCTTTTTTCTGGGTCTGTTGGTTTTGTTCCTGTTTTTGCGCCCGCAGCGCAAACGTTTGTATGTCGATGGGGACAAGGCATCGCTGCTTAGTCATGGCTGCAGCAGCAACTCCATTGATAATGTCGGTTCCACGCTGCATGTCTAGAGACCCTAAGTGATGAAGGGGTGAAGGCGGCGGCAACGAGAACATATTGTATAACAACTACAACAACAAAGAAACTCAAGAACTTGTAGTCGTATATGTTTGACTATGTGATATTCTGCACCCAAATTGTACATACATAAGAAAAAAAAAACACAACATGGCAAAAGACACTCGCACACACACACACACGCACACACATGCTCATCAAAGCGTATTCGGAGCGCTACTTCAGGGAGAGCACTCACAGTCAAGACTCTTGAAAAGATCTCAAAACAAGACCGAAAGCAAATTGGTCTTTGAATCTGTGCTCCGAAAGGCGTCAAACGCTCCGAAAAGCGTCTGCTGTGTGCTGCTGCGTGCAACTACTACTAACAACAACAACTTGCAAACATAATTACTATATATTAGCTTGTATTTATTATTATTATAAAACTAAAATGTATCTCACATTAAAATCAAGTCCAAAAAGTTCGCTCAACTTATTAATAAGCTTAAGTTTAGCGTTTAATCAAAGACAGTTACAAAACTCAAACAAAAGTCAAAAGAGTCGAGAGTCATTAACTAGTGTCATCTAAAGAGTCATAATTATTAGCTACATTCAAATACTACTATTATACAAAATACTACATGCATACCTATGTATATCATAGTTATATTATCTAATAACTAGGGGCCTCGGCCAACCAACTATATATATATATATATATATATATACATATATAATATCTATATACACTGCATACTAAACCAAAACTAAACAAATTGTAACAATTGTAACTATTACAAAACTATATAGTACATACATACATACATATACATATATATATATATAGTATATAGTACATAGTATTTTTTTTGGAATTTTTTTTTTTAAGCTTTTTTCCAATTTAATTCAAAATCAAAACAAATTGCATGCATATTGAAGAAGCATTTTTAATTCCTCATCTTAAACATACGTACAATTACAATTTTTAAACAAATCAAAACCAAAAAAAAAAAACAATTTAATGAAGTATTTTTCAAAATTTTTAAGTGTTTATATAACTAGCTAAATGCATTATATATAACATAAGTATATGAAATTACTAATTATGGCAACTATATGTACTTGAGAGCATGTCAAAAGCTTCGCTACGCAAATGCCTGTAAATAATCGTTAAAGGATCAGAAAAAAATGAAGCTAAAACCCGATTTTGAGATTTGTGTTTTTGCTGTAACGTCGCATTGGGCGAAACACAGCATCAACTGGGCGTGGCTTGTTTAAGCATATACATATATATAGTATATATTTCTGTATATTTTTTAAGTTAAGGGCTTTTTTTTTTTTTTTTAAATATTTATTTTCTTTTTAGGTGTACATATTTAACTATATATTTTATATTGTTAACAATCAATAAGGCTTAAAGTTGATGCAATGTTATCATTTTATTTAAACTAAACTGTACATTTCATTAGCTTTACTTTTCAAGACATCTACTACTTATGCATAAACTCTACTATCAGTTCTTAGATATCCAAGACACACACACACACACAGACACACATTCACATAACTTACAATAGTTATAGCATATCCTACTTCGTCTTCTTCTTTTGTTAAAGATGGTATATTAAAAGCTCTATTTGAACTAATAAAAGTGCTCGATTTATATTTTCGATTTGCATATCCATTTGGAATAACTTTAAACTACGAGTTGACTTATTTTTTGTTTTAAGCATTTGGCATACTTTTATACCCTGTTCTGTAACAGGTACCTTACGTATGGGCACTAATACTTGGAAAGAAGCTTAAAGCACTCCAAATATTCCTATCCCTAATAAGTATCTCACTATTTGGGATGGTTCCAATTGGGCTACGTCAGGCATCGAGAGGAGGTTCATTCTTCTTCTCGCCAACACATCGCACTCGGCGAGCACATCCTCCTCTTGATCACAGTACCTACAGGTGCTGGAGCTAATGATGCCCAGCTTGCTTAAGTGTCCCTTCAGTCTGCAGTGTCCAGTAAGTAGGCCAGTCAGAATTCTAAGGTTGTTTTTATTGGTAGTTCCTTTTTAGGTTTATGTCTGCACATTGGCCGCATACTTCAGTTTGGAAGATGCTTCCACCATCTTGAGCCTATTTAAGTTGTGCGAGATAAAAGGCTGCTTCACCGAGTCCTGGTATACTCATCCATTCCGTAGTTCTCCTCAGTCTTTCCTCCTCTCTTAGTAGCTGTTTAACTGTGTGTCTTCCATTGTCACAAAAAGGCTCTGGTCCTATCAGGGAATTTGCAGCTCCGTCTCTAGTCAGTTTGTTCATTACCAGGAATGCTAGTGTGGCCGGGTACCCACCGAAGTGCAATCTTGTTTTTTCTTTCCAGAAGATACAGGTTGGTTGGGTTTTCCCTAACCAGCTTGCAGTTTATTCTAGTTCCTGCGACCGCTTTTACTGCGGCCTGGCTATTTGATAATGAAGCTACATCCCCATATCTGCAAATCTGCCTATAACGCATACTGCTACTGCGACAACGAGGGCGGGACCCTTATATGCCTTTTCATAGAATGCATCTCCTCTAAGGTCGTCCAAGCTTGTTTGTTACTTACACTGGTAAAACGAAACATTACTTTGAAAAGTTTTGAAAATCGCCAAAACTTCACGAAAGCGAGTGAGCATTGTTTCTAAATGATGTCAAAAACATGTATGAGCAGCCGAAAAGCCTTTTCCGCAAAGTTCTTTCGAAACGAGTGTTCTTTTTAATTTCCTTGATATTATCTATGAGTAGTTAATTATAGCGCATTGCGGATTATCTCTGCATTCTGAAATACTTCAGTTTCGAAATAAATCATTAAATATGATTTTTGTGCCAGCTAACTGAGCGTAACAAATCGATTATCATCATTGGTACTATATGATCGTACATAGCCTTACTCTGAGGTTTTGAGTGCCTACTTAAGCGAATTGTTGACTACTTAAACTCAATTTTGAGCTACTAGCAACAAAAGTGTCCAAAATGCCTTCATTCTACAGTTATTACTCAAATTACTCGAAAAACACACAGTCTTTGGGAAAGAGTTCCCACTGCGTTCCTACTTGAAGCCAATTTTCAGAGTATTTTGTTTTGATGATGATGCAAACAGCTGCATAGTTATATGCAGATTTTTAAGCTCTTATCTCCACTTTTTCAACTTAATAGAGTAATTGCATTCACATAAAGTGACTCTTTAAATTCATCTATATATATATGTATAGTTGCCATTGCTTATGAGGCTCATGTTGAACCAGAATATGTATCTATAAATATACGAGGGATGCCTTATTTGTTTCGGGAATAGAGCACAGGAGCACAGATATTTCATAGACTACAGTTTTTCAAAGTATTCAACACGAAATTCGATACACTTTTGCCACTCCGAATGCCGTACCTTCAAACATGCTTTTTCCACAGGTTTAGAAAAATGTTGATTCCCCAGAATCATTGATGAAGAATGCAGCAATTATTGGATGCCAAAAGAGGATGGATAACCCATTAAATCGACATTTTGGTTGTTCAAAAAGCCTCTTGTGAGACCTCAGATTGTCGAGATGAAGGATAATCTTTTTGCCGGTTGGGTTTCCCTAATTCTCCGAAAAATGTCAAACAAATTGTATACTACTCTGTATTGTCTATACTGCGTTTCTCTGTGTACTATAAGTCCGATTTTTGAAAAGAAACAGGCGACCATTTACTTCGAAGTGCTTTGTACGCAAACAACTTTTGTCTTCGGGCTCATACGCAATGATCCAAAGTTCTTCATCTGTTACGATGTATTTTAAAGCACTGCAGCTATAATATGCAACATTTCTTTGCGTCAATACGAGCCTTCTTCTGGGCGTTCCTCAAATTATGCGAACAATTCTTTTTGAAGGCCAAATGTTTATGCCATATTGAATGTATACTGCAAAGAGCGAGAAAGTAATAGGCTTGCTGAAAAGCGACCATTCCCAAGACAGTGCATACAAGTGAATTTTTTTTGCTCTTTCTCAATTTTGCCTACGAGTGAGTCGGTTAACAGAGACAGCAACACAAGCAGCCTCACACGTACACTTTCTCAAAAATGATCGCTTTTCAGCAAAAATTTGAAATTTTTTGACATTCTTACTCTATTACCTTCATGCTCTTTGGTACACTGGTGGAACTTATGCCCAAATCTCAAGGTATAAGACATACATGACGATTGTGCACAATCGTTGGTTTCTGACAATATAACTATTTTTGAACGACCTTCATGAAATGCGTCGTTAAGCGAACATATTTGGTTATCGGTGTTGCTTTATAGCCAAAAAGTTCATCGACGCACTCTTTTTGAGATGAAAGACGTCGAAAGTTGTGAAACGGTTCAATTCCACTGTTTGGCCGAGGTAAACTTTTCACGTTTTTTGCTTAAAATTTACCAAACTTCACAGTACAAATTTCAGATTTGATCTAGCAATTTGCTTATTTCCGAAATATAAAAGGCAGCCCTCGTATAAGTACATTGCTCTGCACATCAAGTCACTCTTCAGCTCAGTTCCCCCAACTCTTTGCAGCTATGTGCATATACATATATATATAAGTGTGTACATCATGTAGGTTCTAGGCTTATTAGGCTCGTGAGAGCGACTTCTGACATATAAAAACCTATATATAGAAAATAAAGCTAAATAAATATAAATTACTCATGCTGTTCGTATTTATTATTATCATATGAGTGAACTCTTTATCTGTATTATAGGTTCTATCAGATTACAGTAACTCTGCATAAACAGATAGATATTATAGATTGGAGTAGTAGAGTCACTCCAGACACAAAGGCAGCTCTAGACTTCTATAACATTTACTTATACTGTGCTCAAAAAGTAAACTGAATTTAGAAGTTAACCAGCGCCAGCTGACCGACTCGGTCAAACTTTTTTATTTTTATCTTGGTACTACTGTCACTATTAGTTATATAGCTACACTTGATTTTAGAAGACTATAGGTGATTTGTAAAATATCAGATTTGTTGAGCAAAGCGGTTTTATTTGCGAAATGATATGAAGGATCTTGCAGGAGGCCTTCAACTGAGTGAAAGTTTGTTAGGTCTTCCCAGAAGTGCCAATTTGGCTCGCGTTTCCCGAACCAATTTGTAGCTTATTCTAGTTCATCTGATATCTCATATTACACGGGAGCCGTACTGCCAAGCGAGATGAACAGAAACTTGTATTATTGGTACTTAAGTGTCGCTTTAATGATCCTCTGACAGTTTTGGTCTATCTTAACTCGATTGCGGGTTAGGCACTGAACTCAAAAAAAAAAAAAAAGTTTAAATTACCAAAATATTTGTTGAGCTTATTGCCTTGTAACTCGCAATCGAATCGAGGTAGACCAAAACTATCTTTCTATCTATAACGGATTTAAACAATAGTCTATACAAATTATAGTTCATCTCAAATGGTAGTAAGATTACCGAGATATGTGAGATTAGCTGACTTTGAACCGTTCTAAATAACTCAAAACGGTTTCCGCATCTGAAATCAGCGACTCCAAATTGACCGGAAATGGCATTTTTTGTTGCATAGTGTTATCAAAATACAGTTATACGAGCATTGAGACCGGAAAAGTGTTGGATTGAATGCTGATTAAATGAGCAGCATTCGAAGTACGAGCTGCAGACCTGTAATTCTCGCTTCTAAAATTGCCGAGTTAGCGCTCGCTGTTTAACGTATTGAAATACGTTGTAATTGGCATGTTTTGCAATAACGTTTTTTTTTCATTAAGACTCATTGGACCCACAAATTTGCACTCACAAAATATGCACTCGTGTTGGTTGTGCCTTTTTTAATTAAAGTAGCTCTATAATTGGACTAGCCAAAAGCTGTTGCCACTTATGCCCACTTGACTCTCAAGTCATGTAGCTGCAACAATTTTCTTTTGCTATATATACATGTATATATATATATACATACATATTATATGGTATGTATTTTTTTTTTGGCCATTTGGCCAACACGTTTCATTCATTTCGTACATTTGAGTGGCCGCCAATTTCTAGTACTTAATTAATTCATTAGGCTCCCAGCCTCTGTCATGGGCCAATTAGCCGAGCATTTTTCAGAATTTCGAAAATTGTCTTGAAGTGTCTTGAAGTCTGTCTGGATGGCTGGTTCGTTGGTCCACGGCACTTGAGTGACTGTAAATCGCTTTACTTTAGAGCACTGTCAGATGATGATCCCCATGCCTTTACCCCCAAGCATTCACCCCAACACTTTGGCCTCGCCTTGTTTTATATGTATCTTTTATATATATTTTTTTATTATGCTCTTCGAACTGTCAGTTGTGCAGCGCGTGCTTCATTTATCAAAAAGCAATTACAATGTTACAACACATCGATGCGATGCGATGCGATGCGATTCGGGGGCATGGGTTGGGAGCCGCCGCTGGGCATGGACTGCTCCCAGGGGTGGACACAACGCCGCCGCCAGCTGGCTTAATTTTTCAGCTCACCTAAGCCTTGGCAACGCGCACACCTACTTAGTTATACATGCATAGACATGTATCTACGGTTTAGCTTGTTGTATCTTATATCTTGTATCTCATTTTAAACAACTGTCGCCCAAATCATTTGCCCCGCCCACAAGACGCCCCCAAGCAGCAGCAACAACAACTATTACTAAGGTAAACTAACTTGCTTTTCTTGTAAAGAACCAAAAAAAAAAAAAAATTATTAATTTTAAGCGGAAAAACCAAAAAGACGAGCGCAAAATAAAGCCAAACTACATTATCAAGAAAACAAAAACAAATGTTACAAATTTGACAAAACAACAACAACAACAACAACAACAAAAACAGCAGCAAGGAAAATGAAAAGCGAGGAAAAACCAACGAGAAAAAAGTGGAAAAATCAGCAGCAAAGCCAAAAGCGAGCATGTGCTAGTGCCATAAAAGGTTTCTCATTACAATTTTTGGCCAAGGGTCGTCGCATCGTTGCACAAAATTACTTTTTGTTGTTGTAGCCGTTGTTTTTGTTATTTTCTATTTTCGAATACACTTACAGCTTGGCTATATACACTTTGGCTTGAGCTTTGTCGCGCACAGCAGCTGTCCATTGATTGCGTCGCCTTATCTATTGGGAGCTCAGTATTGATTTGTGAGCGAGTTATTTGCAGCTCGACGAAAATACAAAGAAATTAAAGCACAAATTAGTAAAAATCTTTCTAAAAAATAGTGTTTTTATACCCTTTAAAAGCGTATTATCGATAGAAGGAGGCGTGGCAGACCAGACTCGAGTGGCAATTGGACCATGTCCGTCTGTCCGTATGAATGTCGAGATCTCGCAAACCATAAGAGATAGAGTCACGAAAATTTTAACAAAAGATGCGCATTTGTCTCAAGCAGATGATGTTTATCGAATCATGTCGATATCTAAGCCCCTTCCCCCGTGAGAGACTTTCGTGGTTTACACCCATACCATAAAAGTTTTCCAATTGAAACTTGGCACAGCTATGCGCACTGTTACTGAGCATAGGCTGTGTAAAAATCATTAAAATCGGTCGGAAACTTTTAAAGATATAGTTTATAATGTGGCAATTTTATCCACCTATAAACGTCAACATTTTACTTTTTATACCAAATTTGGTACGAAGACTCATTTTAGGCTTATAAACTAAAGATTTTTGCCATTTTTCCGAATCAACCCCCCAACCCCGCACTCCAGTTACCATAATAACGCCCCTAACCTCGATATAAAAATTTGCACAGAAATTCGAAAATGGCTACAGAGTATACCACTATCGGGCACCGTCTCGACTATCTGCATCAAATTTTTTTTCTTTCCGAAACGACGTGCTGAAATATTCGTTCGCCTAACATTAACAATCTGTCTATCAAGGAGTAAAAAAAACCTAGAGAATAATAAAAGAAGACTAAATTCAAAATCTACGAACAGCAATTTTCTAAGCCACAGCCAAAAAAAAAACCTATTACAGTGCAGTCGCGATACAGTGAACTAATTAAAACCAAGGGTGTTCACAATACCAAGTTTGTTCACTCTATCGATTTGAACATTTTATGGTGTGTTTAAATAACATTATGCACAAATCTAGTCGGGATATCCTTTTATTTATTTTAAAAACAATTTTAACATAAAACAGCCACATATCATCGCATAAGTTAACTAATTTAGTACATAAAATTCATTTTTATTAAAAAGCATAACATAAAATTTAATAAATGAAAAAGATAATGCATAACGTTTACAGTTTTTTAAAGAATGCTGAGATTTTGGTCTGTTTTTGGTTAAAAACTAGGTTTTTAGACTCTTTAGAGTAGTCAATGTAAAAAAATAATTTGTTCGCTTTTACGAGTGTTCACATAACCGAGTGTTCATTCTATCGCGACTCCACTGTAATTAACAATATTTGGGTACATTGATATTGGTTCTGAGCTAGATTTAAAGGCAAATTGGATTAAATTGGTTCTAAAATCGTTTAATGCCAAACGAAGATAAGCTGCTTGAAGTCAGCAAAGCGATGGCCAAGTGCAGTCAAAATTTATATAAAAAAAACTTACAAAAACAGTGCTTAAATTTCGGAAAAATCTTTTATTTTTGTATAAAGACAATTTCTAACATTTAACAAACGTAAAAATCGCATTATAATGCAGTAACTGGTGTGCCACATTACCCATTTTGACTTTATTTTAAAATGCCTTCAAAGAAGCTTTGCAGCTTACAATGTTTGTGTTTATTTCAACAAGGAAAGCAATCTACCATTGGAAAGACAGTTTAAGATACGGTAAGATTTTAAGATTTCGGATAATAACTACAAATAGTAGTAAAGGTTTTAAAAAGTTCGCATTAAAATAACACTGAACACTTGCGGTCTCATCGGTTTAAATTAGAAAATCGAAATGTTTTCAAAACAGGAATTGTAACTGGATTTTGAATTCCCAGCTAAGATGAATATATTTCGGTAACTCTAATGTGTATGCAATTGAAATATCGGCTATTTGTATGTTTTTTTTTTTTTAATTAATAGCTTAAATTATGTTTCTAATTACATGTTTTAAGCGGTTAAGTGTAACATTTACATTTCGATACGATTACGAGGCAAATACGGTGAAGTGTCTGTTATCCAAAAATAGAACCCGAATTTTTGAAAATTGCTTTAAAAAACCAAAATGCATTAATAATAAAAATCTGTTTTGGAACAGAGAAAATACATGATCCGTTCGATTCCCTAGTTTTAAGTTCTGTCTACTGGCATCTTTCTGCGACTAAAGGATCATGTCATAGAGTACGTCAAATCAACTTTTCATCGAATTTTTCAAAATTGCGTCTGCATTTTTCGCTCTCCTGTAAAATTGCTGTTTTAGACATAAGTTCTTATGTCTTAAAGTCCACAGATATATAGCTAGTACAAATTTAAAGCATAAAACCAAAATCTAATTAGAAATGTGTCAATTTTCTTTAAATGTAGTAGACACCGTTCATGTACTAGAAGACTATCATAAAAACTGTGAGTTATGACAGTGCTCTAGTAAATGAGCGTTATATACACACAAACAAATTTGTGACACTTTATAGCGGAAAAGCTATTGCTGAGCACTTGGAACTCAATCATAAAGTCGTCCAGCCAAATAATAATTACTTGTTAAACTCCAAAGTAGAACACTGCAAGAGTATGCAAACTTCGGCATTCCCTAGCTAGTAATTGCTCCCTCTCCTTTCAATATTTCTTTTGTTGTTGTCTCTGTTTTCGTGTGGCTGCTCGTTCTTCTTTACAACACCCTCGCCGCCAGCGCTGCTCCAAAAGGGCGATTGATATACAACACACACCACGCGCAGAGCTGGGATAGATGCTTATGCTGTTTATAGCTGCCGCTGCTGGACTACAAACAAACGCCAACATGCTCGCACACACACACACACACACACACACACACACACACACACACACACACACACACACACACACACACACACACACACGCACACACACACAGACATGCTTAAATTTATACGATGAGCTGCAGACTGCTGGAGTGCACGTGACAAGGCAACATCGCTGTTTATACCCTGTAAACAAAGTGTAAAAGGGTATTATAGATTTGTGCAATGTATGTAACAGACAGAAGGAGGCGTGGCAGGCCATAAGTTTCATAGTCATAAATGGTCAGCAATAGTCGAGTCGATATAGACATGTCCGTCTGTCCGTGTTGTCGCACCGTTCTCGAAGACTAAAAGAGCTAGAGCAAAAATTTGTAAGCCAAAAGATGCGCATATGCGCGCAAATACGAGTTTGTCGATTTTTGTCGATATCTTACCCTTTTTCCCCTTGACAAATTTGCGCGGTTTATAACCGCTCCGTTCAATCTAACTCGACAGAGGTGTGCATCTATGTTGCAAAAATTATCGAAATCAGATAAATACATCAAAAGTTATAGTCAAAAATATGCTAAATTCACCGCCCCTCGCCTATAAACTGCTTCAAAATGCCCCTACATGTAGATATGGATACATTTGGGTAGAGTTACAAAATTTGGTGTGGAGACTCTTGTGACCCTAATCGTTAAAACTGCATCCACCTTTTTTCAATGGAAACCCTCCCCACACCCTTCCACCGCAATCGATTTACCTTAGTCACTGTTACACCTCCCAATATATTGATTTGAAAATTGTCACAGACATTAATATATGTATTTTTGATCTGTGCTACCAAATTCAACGACATTGGCCCAAGAATACTGGAGTTATGGGTATAAAATTGTTTCCCACATAATAGGAAAACTTATCAATTGGAACTTACCAATAAGAAAATGCTTACAGGCATATCGATCTGATGAAAAGAGATGTAAAAGTGGACACTTCCGTTACCATTTTACCGTATTTAGTGTACAGGGTATACCACTGTCGGGCACCGTGCCGATTGTCTGCATCAAATTTTTTTGCCATCCATACAACATGTTTGAAGGCAACGCCGCGTGCGGTTCGGCTCAGTTTGGTTCGATACACAGGATATCCCATATCCATGCTCTGGTCTACTAACACTACAATCCGAAATGTATGGTGAGAAGCTCTGCGTCGGCGCCGCTTAAAAGGCGAGCGTGCTTTTTGCGGAGAACAAAACGTCACAACAACAAAACACAATGCCAACAACAAAGGGCAGGAAAGAGGCAAAAGCCAGCAACAATTGTGCCTGTGTGTATGTGTTGGGACTTGTGTTTGGACTTGTGTATGAACTGTGGCGTGGCAGTCCCATTGGCTCCCTCCCAGGCTCCCTCCCGGGCTCCCACCACTCACACGTACATATACAATGAATATTTGCTGTGGCGCTCGCATGGGTATTTTTTTGGCAGGCGTACGTACTTCAATCCGGTGGCCAACAACTTCACATTTAACCTTACCAAAGGTTACGCGCAGCTTTAAAGTTGACAAGCTCTCCGGCACAGCTGTTAGGCCCACGCCCCGTTTGCTCCTGCCCAGCCTCTTGACTTATGCTCCATTTATGGCCCATATAATAAATTCGTTGCTTAGACTTTTTAATAAAACAAAATGTTTATGACACTCAAAGGTTTGCCTCTCTTTGTATAATAATAATATTAATTAATTTATGTATATACACAAAAAAAAGGAACAATATGTTGAGTTATCTTTTGGATGCTACTTTTCTTCGCACAACAAAGTGATATACAAATACTTTCGCATTTATGTGCCATACACATACATTTATACCCTACATAGTGCCGAGGGTATTATGGAATTATGCAGTGTATAAAACAGCAAGAAGAGGGCGTGGCAGACCATAAGTTACTTTTGTAAATACATATATAACACTATGCAACAAATTTGGCCTCATTTAAAGGTCTTGGGCTAAAACTTACCTGTTTCCGTAAATTTTGGTTGATTTCGAATCCGGAAACCATTTTGGTTTTTCTAGTACACTGATAGAAAAAAGTTGTCTTAAACTACCGAAATCATGCCCATTTATTGACAATAGTCTGTTATGTACGCATTTTCGTGATACCGTGATACCGAGACCGGTCGGTCGCAAATTAAGACCGCCGGTCTGGTATTGAGAACGTTTTGGTCATAATTCGAGAACATCTTGTACATGAACACACTGTGCATGATATGAGAACAGCATGTTCTGGTATCTAGACCCCCCCCCACGGTATACCGTTTCCACAGTTGCAAAGTCAGCAAATCTCATAATACTCGGGAACCTAACAACCGATCGAGATGAATTGCAACCCGAGTTGAAGCTAATTTAATATCAAGTGGCGCTTCAATGAATCTCTGACCGTTTTGGTGTATCTTAGCTCGATGGTGAATTACACTGAACTCGAAAAGAAAAAAATTTCGAATTTCCAAAATATTTTTGGAATTTATAACCTTGTAACTCGCATTTGAATCAAGGTAGACCAAAACTATCTGAAATGGATTTAATCAATTGTTAAAATCCTACAATTCAAATTATAGTTCATCTCAAACGGTAGTAAGGTTCCCGAGATTTGAGAGATTAGCTGACTTTGCAACTTTTGAAATATCGTTAATTCGTAAAACTATTCTAGATTACTCAAAACGGTTTCCGGATTTGAAATCGGCGACCCCAAATTCACCGGAAAAGGTATGTTTTATGCCAGGGTTTTTGTATTGTTTTTTTTTCGTACGGAAATTCAATAAAAAGGTTCGATTGTGTCACTTTTTTGATATTCCCTAATAACTTCGCCATTTCGCTACTGATTTTGCTGAAATTAGTCTTTAAATGTTTGCAAAGAATCAAAATATCGAATTCAAAAAAATAAACCCTAAAAAATTTGTTTAATTTGTAATATAATTCATTTGGAATAAAAAAGAAAAGAAAAATTAGCAATTTTCGAAAACAAAATTTAAGTTTATTGCCCTGTAACTTGTAAATGAATCAACTTAAACACAAACCAACTGAAAGATATTGATTTGATATTAAATTACCATCAATTCAAGTAAGAATTCGTCTTGATCCGTAGTACTATGAGATTTGCTGACTTCGCAACTCTCGAAATCTTGAGTTTTTTGAAAAAGCGATAATTTGGTTGGTTTCCGGATAAGAAATCAGCGACCCGAAATTAAGTAGAAAAGGTTTGTTTTAGACATAGGCTTTTTATTTTTGTTACATAGTGTTATTAGCATTTGTCTTTCAGTCCGTATGAACAGCTAGATCTCGACGGATATAAGAGCAAGGAACACTAGATGAACTTTGTTGAATGTTGATATCTGACATCCGCACTGTAAAAGCCAGACGGTTCAGCGCACTAAAACAGACGTAGCTGCCTCCAAATGACGCTCATTTTCGATCCAGCTCCTAGCTTTCGAGATATTGGCCTTTTAAAGGGGGAAAAAAGTTAGCTCTTCTAGATCTTAAGATATTGTAGTTTAAAGTTTCGAAAAAAACTGTCTCGTACTGCTGTCACCTTAGGCTCATTTGAAAAGTATTGATTTCAGCAATTCAAATTTCGTTGTTTTGCTTTTGGTTTCCAAGATATGGCTTGCGATCCATGCAACTAGAAATGTGACTAGTCCATCGATCAAAGTATTTTTTAAAATCATTGAAAGTATCTATAAATATTTCTAGTAATTACAACTAAGGTGGTACTCAAATATAGAGAAAAGCAAAACATCGTCACAGAGCTTAGAATATTGATGCAACACTGCTACCGGAGCGCCTTCACCATTATCATGCACACGTTTTTAGTGCCCATGGCGAAAATCCACAAATGGAATACGAACTGCTTTCCGAGCAGAATCAAGCATATTCTCCCTGCGACTTTTTACGGCTTCCAAACCTAAAGATATTTCACACGACTATTTAGACAAGAAAGTTGTAAGAACTCTTTAATAAATGTATCGAGCAGGAGAGGACAGGAAAGAAGGTCATGTTAAGAAATGCAGTTTTGCGAAAAAGATTTCACTCATTCAAAAAGTGACGTAATTTGACAAGCAATGGATAGATCGATTGAAGAGAGAAACAAATCGATGGTATCTAAATTGTGGGCGAGTTAAATTTAATGTCGTGTACAACAAGTTTTAGCAATGAGCCTGAAAGTAACAGAGTGGAATCCTGAAAATCACCACTTTCAGCACAGCGTAAGTGTGAGGCTGCTTGTGTTGCTGTCTGTGTCAGACCGACTCCATCGTAGGCAAATTTGAGTCAGAGATAGAGAAAAAAACGCACATGTGCACTGCGCTGAAAGTGCTCGCTTTTCAGCAAGCTGACTCAACGTAACTGCCAAGGATTCCACTCTACTAAATTTCATGCTCTTTGATAGCCAGAAAGCCCAATCCCAGCTATATATTCATCTAGATTACGTTCATACAAATCCGCCTCAACAAATTGACATAGATAAGTACATAGAAAATCTATACAGGGTATTTCGCTTTCGGATTACGTGCCGCTTGTCTTGTTATATCTTTTTAAGCATAATTTGTGTGTTTTTGTTTTTGTTTGGCTTGGTTTTTAATGCTCTTTTTTATACTTTTTGTTTAAGTACGTGCGCACATGATATAACAATAAATTAGATATTAAAAAATGTATACCATACATATATATTTAGAGGGAACAGCCGGTTGTGGCACGATGCCAACGAACCAACAGCCAGCCACGAAATGCAGTTACACAACTTTGCAGCAAACAAAATATTATTAAAAATATGAAAACACAATTTGCGGCAAAAATGTAATTTAAAGTGTCATTTGGCATATGCTCATATATGTATTTAATTTGTCATCTAGTTTGGGGCTTGTTAGCATTTGGAAAAAGTTGCCGCTAGATGAGGCTTCAATAGTTTACAGCCTGCTGTTAGGGTAACTCGGTTACTGTGCAGCCAAGAAGCGAGAGGCCCAATTTTAGAACGAGTTGACGAAGGCCTTCTGTCCGTAATTTTCTAATTTGTAATAAACCAAGTTAAGCTCAGATCCTACGAGTGTGTTTTGTGGTGTGGAGTCTTCTCTTACTTTTTCCCTTGCCCTGCCCTTAGGTCTACACATTAGAGGCTTTGATAGTGTAATGGTTAGAAATGGTACAAAAAGTGCCTCTAGTCAATTTGAAAAGCTTTTTGTTTCCTTCACAATGCCACGGCATTGCTGATATAACAAAAAGAACTGTTTGCTCCATGGCATTTGTTTGGAAAATTGGAGTCCTCCTACTCGCGGACTCTAATTTCCCGACAAAGTTTTTGCATGCCTTGTTTTTTACCTTCTTGCAAGTTGACAAGAAACAACGCAGCGATTCTTTGAGCACTGCTTCCGACACACATTTTTTGAATTTACCAATATTTTCAAAACTAATAAATACACTTGACCCAAAAAAGTATGCTATTTTTTTTATAATCATTATTACTTTTGTTGCTTTGGTGTGTTGAACCAAACAGCTTCAAACCGCACAAAAAGTTTCTGCGCGCTTGCAGCTTCCTACACCATATAATTTCAAAGAAAATAACAAAAGGATTCTTCCTTTCCTTCATAAAAAAGCAATATTTTATCAAAATTTCAAATTCGCTCTTCAAAACAATCGAAACGTTTGGCGGTAAAAGCTTATATGCAAGGCAGTGCTGCCAACTTAGCTCTCTTTTTGCGACATTTCTCAACACAAACGTGCATTTTCTTTTCGATAACAGCGCCAGCAACGATTGTCTTTTCAAATCCTATCGCTATTCGTTTGTATCGGCAGCAATGTCGCTGCAAACTATTAACCGTTTATTATTACTTGCTAACGAATTACACTGTGCAACAAAATAAAAAAACCAAATACAACCGAAAAATGACATAGGGTAGGTTGTAGATCTGGTCGAATAGAACTCAAAACAATTGACTTTTTTTCTGAGTGAACCCTCCAATTTTGTGTTATTGACAAATAACTTTTTCTTTTCGCCTTACACATGAATCTATTTATTACTCCCCCATTTTTCTATCGATTCTCTGAATATACTTCTTTTAAGAAAGCGGAAAAATGTATCTTTCCAAATCTGAATGGAGTAAAGCTTGTTTTTTGAAACTAAGCAGTGATTTTTTTCTACCTTTGGCAGCGATGTGCAGCTGATTTTAAAACAAAAGGGTTATGTTTTTATATTCTATTTCGAAAGTAAATTCAATTCCGAGTCAATCGATATTTTATAATAATTATAATTGAGCAGCTTATGAATTAAAATATAAAGTACACCTGCAACACATCGCCTGTTAAATGCTAAAAAAAAAATGAAAAAACAATGGAAAAGCTAACAAAAGCAGCTAAAACTAAAACGACTGTAACTTCAAAACTAATAAGGTAAATCCAAATTATAAAAATATATGAGTTTTGAGTTTGTAACACCTTTTATGTGTCGGACAGGATACTTTTCAGGCGATGTGATATTGATAGTAGTTTTTATTTTAATACATAACTCGCTTAATTCTTGATCGATTTTAATAAATAAACTCTTATTTGATTCTGATTTTAAAGTACTTTCCAAATAAGTTAATAATATATAACCCTCTTCTTATGAAAATATGAGGTAAATGTCGTTCGAAGTTCGTAAAATTCGTATTTTTGGCAAAATGTTCTATTAATTTAAAAAAAAACCCTACTTTGTTTCGTAAAACTAGCTTTACTCTTTATAGATTTAGAAAGGTACGTCTTTCGCCTTTCTAAAACATACTAATTAGGAAAAAAAGGAAATTATTTTGAGTTCTACTCGACCAGATCTACAACCTACACTATATTACTTGTCGGGTGTATTTTCACTGCCGCAAGTCGGGTGTATTGCTCAAGCATGTTAAGCTAACACATAAAAGTATTGAGCTTTAAAACATTCAACATTTCTTTCTGGTCGAAACTTACGCCACCGTTTGCTATTAATCTGGAATTCTGATTAGTTTTTGGATTAACGAAGATCTCGAGTGGAAATTTAACTAAAGCCTTTTTACACTTTATCTAAAGGATAACTATACCAGTTAATTTTTTGTAAAGCATTTTGTGCGTATGTGCGTAGTAGCTTAAAATTTTTCCGAAGGTGTTGCTTCTTGACTTGCATTTATTTTTTTTTTTTATATTGGTCTGCCCTTTCTTATATATCTATAGAGGGTCTATTAAACATGACTACATACATATCCATATACTAGGTGGGTTGAAAAGTAACCTCCTTGACCGCCAAAATGAGCTACGATCGGAAAAATGATTATGGTGCCTTCTAGTCCATTCATATTTAGGCACACTTGTAAAATTTCAGGTTGATAAATTATTTTGTTTAGTTTTGACAGCCCTTTTTTGTTGGCGTGTTTGGCATCATGTTGAGTATGGAAAAAAAACGATTTTCGTTCTCTCATAAAACATTATTTTTTGAGAGCCAAAACGGAGAAGGAAACAAAAGAAACGTTGGATAAATATTATGGGGCTAGTGCTCCTTCAGATTACACCGTGAAATATTCGTTTCAAGAGTTTCGTGGTGGCCGAAACGCCACTCCCGATGAAGTCCGCAGCGGCAGGTCTTCCGATGCGGTTACACAGGAAAATGTAAAAAAAATACGTGAAATGGTGTTGGTCGACCGGAAAGTGAAGGGCCCGAACTAGCAGATGCCACAAGGATAAGTACTGAGAGCACACCCCATATTTTGGGCGAGATTCTGCATATGAAAAAATTATCTTGCCGCTGGGTGCCGCGCATGCTAATTCCGGAGCAAAAAACGAGCGAGAGCGCACTTCGGAAGCGTGTTTGGCCATGCTGATGCGGAATCGGGTAGATTTTTGGCGTCGATTGGTAACTGTTGATGAACCTGGATTCATTATTATACGCCGGAGAACAGAATGAGTGCCCGGCAATGGACTGAAGCCGGCACGAGTGCTCCGAAGCGGCCGACGGAGGCTCAATCGGTCGGAAAGGTCATGGCGTCTGTTTTCTGGTATTGTCATGGCATACTCTTCGTGGACTACCTTGAAAAAGGAAAAACGATCAACAGCGAGTATTACTGCGCATTATTGGAGCAACCAAAGGTCGAAATCGCTGCAAAACGGCCTCACATGAAGCGAAAAAAATTTTGTTTTTGCAAGACAATGCGCCGGCACACAAGAGCATCGCAACCATGGCTAAAATCAACGCCTTAGGGCTCCAATTGGTTCCCCATCCACCTGATTCGTCCGATTTGGCTCCCTCGGACTATTATCTGTTCCCAAACCTCAAAAGATGGCTCATCAATAAAATATTCAGCTCGCGCGAGGAGATCTTCGACGCCGCGGAGGAGTATTTTGAAGACCTCCCGGAAAATGACTTTTCGGACGGGATCAAAAAGTTGGAAAATCGCTGAAATAAGTGTATCGACCTAAAAGGGGACTATGTTGAATAATATAAAAAAAAATAATTTTTAAAAAATATTTTTCATTCCCAAGGAGGTTACTTTTCAAACCACCTAGTATATGGCGTCTCAACGGGCCTAAACTCCAGCCCTTCCAATATATATTAGCTGACTAAAGGCTCTATCTAGCAATAAATAAAAGCGTAGATAACACGATTTCGGTACAGTGGGAAATTACCAAGTAAACAGAAAAGAAAGAAAGGTTATACTAATACTAATAATATATATAAAATAATATAATAATATAATATAATTGTTGCTTTTATATGCTTTACAGCATCATCATCTTATTTTATTTTATCCGCTTGACTGCTTTTTGTTGTAATCTTTGCTAATTTTGTACATCATGTTCGTAAACATTCTTTTGGAGGAAGGGAGAGCCGTGTAACGGCTTAAACGTCGGCACAACAAAACCTAAAAAAATTACGAGTTTAACATCTGGATCTTCGCCTGATTTCTGTTTGCCGGGTAATTATACTATTATACCAAATTGATTATGTTTATTATCGTTACTTTTATTGATTGCTGGATTTGAGCCTTTTAGTCTGTCTGTATTATATTTTTATAATTTACATATCTGAATTGAATAGATTTGGCTTTAAAAGTACTTTTTCTTCTTTGAGAATTTTACGGCTATGGAATGGCATTTATTTATTGGTGGTGTAGTAATACATCCATTAGCATGAATTTCCGGTAAGTATTTAAGAGTGGCGACGCGGTTTATCCGGATTTTATGTTTTTGACCAATTCGAATTCACATGTAACAAACAAATCTGTAAAAAGCAAGCAGAAGCCAAAGAGCGATTTTGACGTTGAATGCACGTTATGTTTAAATGTTATACTAATACAGTTATTGTTTTTCGTGCTTTGAATCTGCATTGTACTCACTCTTATTGCAATTTATCTTCGCTAATTTTGTCCTTCACGTTCGTAAACATTCTTAAGGCAGTATGGCGAGCCGTGCACTCTCAACGTTAGAGTCACTATTCCAGCAAAGAAACGCCTAAAACATAAGAAATTATCGAACTCAGAATCGTTGTCTGCTTTCTGTTCGCCGGGTATTTTAACTATCTATCGAATCGATTGGTTACGTTTATTATCATTGCCAGCCAGATGACTGTCTGTCTGTCTATTTAAAAAACAAAATGTAAGTACATATCTGAATTGTGTGGAATTGCGCTTAAAAGTACTTATCTTTCATTTTATTTATGGGTGGTGCAGTCCATTTCTGGTAAGTATTATATACCAATTCAAGTTATAACAATCGTTGGAAGATCAGAACAAACAAGCAAGCAGAAAAGACAATCTTTGCTTATGTTCTTTATTTTTGTAAACATTCTTATGGGGGAAGAGAGAGCCGTGTAACGGCGTATGGGCCCCGAGATATATGTTTACGTGTCACAGGTGTACTTCTTCTTAACTGGCCATAACAACTCGTTATCGGGTTACGGCCTGATGTAAATACATTCTTTCATTGGAATTGTGATTTTACGTGGTGGGTCGCAAACCCTACGCTGAGGTGGTATTCACCACACGGGGTTGTACTTAATAAGTCAGTAAGTATACCTGGCCTTTGACCCTATGGGTTTAGTTTGATTACTTCGACGAAAATTGGTCAAATGCAAGAGTTCGACAGCAACTTAACATTTTTATATACTCTGAGAAAACTAAACATTTTACAACGCATACTTAACATTACAATTCAATTTGTGTTATAAATATGTATTTAAGCATAACACACACAACACCAGATCAATGTTTAATTTAAGGCGCTAAACACACAACAGATCAAATTAAAATCGAAATTACTAACATTGTTATAAAAGTAAAATGCTGTACACTTAATTATAAAGGCCACTGTCTAAACTAGATGAACGCTGCTATTCACTGCTCTCTCGCACTCTCTTGCAAGCTGTTCTCGGCACATCCCTAGCCAGCGGTACCAACAATTTGTGTTATAAATATGTATTTAAGCATAACACACACAACACCAGATCAATGTTTAATTTAAGGCGCCAAACACACAACAGATCGAATTAAAATCGAAATTACTAACATTGTTATAAAAGTAAAATGCTGTACACTTAATTATAAAGGCCACTGTCTAAACTAGATGAACGCTGCTATTCACTGCTCTCTCGCACTCTCTTGCAAGCTGTTCTCGGCACATCCCTAGCCAGCGGTACCAACAATCGAATTCATTCATGAAAGAACAACAAACTAAGAAATGAACATAAGTAAAAATGAACTCACAGGCATAGTGTCAATGTTAATTGGCTCGCACAAGACAAACACACAAGAGAGTGGCTTCAATAATGAACCTGTTATCTTGGTTAGCTGCTGCTGCTGCTGGCTCAGCTGTTGCTACTGCGCAGTGGACACAACAGTCACTCACACCAACGCAGGTGGCACGTTCATTCAACTTTTGCGGCAAAAGAGAAAACCGAACAATGTGTAAAGCAGCGGCCAAAGTAAAGCCAAGCCAAGCCAAGCCAAGCCAAGTTAAGATAATGTTGTTGGCCCGCTTAGCATCCACAAGAATGGCTTGAACCGTATGTGCGTGTTGGTGTGTGCGCAACGGGTTTGACGAGCGGCAAGCGGACGCGCTTTGGCATTTTCACAACGTCACTTGAAGCGAACGGGATCCAATGTAGGCGTTTTATGGATAAGTATCTAATAACTTGGCTTCATTTTCAATTATACTTGCCAATTGTGTACAATTTTGGTCAAGCACAAAGAATCGGTATCATTGCCAAGTGCGTAACACTGAAAGCCGCTTAAAAAGTGAAAACAGTGAGACGATACCAAATGAAAGTTCAGCCAACGCGTTTACAATGTGGTACCGTCTTTACCTGGAACTGTGCGGGCGAACTCTATGCCATTGAGTGTGCCCTATGCGAGGAGCGGCCTCTATGCACTCTGGATGAGTTTGCGGAGCATATGGATATCTGGCATAGTGATTGGCAGGCAACGGATGCAGAAAAGACTGCAGATGAGCTTATGCTGGAGGTGCTGGCCGAGACAGAGACAGATGGTACGGATAATGAGCTAAAAGAACAGCTGGTGCAACAGCTTAATGGCAACAGTATACAAGAAACGTCCATACAACAACATCAGTTGCCCAGTCTCAGCGCTCAGGTGTCCTTTGGCTTGCATGTAAGTGTCTACTACTACCATTTCTTTTAGACACAATAATCCTTTGGCTGTGTCAGCTTTTAACTTCTATAAAATCTTTTATACTAACTTAGATTTCCCTATTTCAGGACACGTTACCCGCGCCGGAGCAGAGCAAGCTAACCACACAACATGTTAACTATTTAATTGAGCTGTATCGCGCAGAGCCACGCCTCTGGAATCAATCCCATGAAGAGTTTCGTGACGTCGAGCTTTGTCGCGCCTCCTGGCGTCGCATTACAACCGCCTGGAGCGTCCACTGTGGCCGTATCTTTAGCGTTACGGATGTGCGCATACGAATCTCCACGCTCTGCCAGCGTTTTCTTAAACAACGCGAACGTTTGGAAGCCGAAGGTGAACTGGATGATGCCGCCAAGTTTGTGCATTACGATCAGCTAAGTTTTCTCTGCGAGCAGCAGGAGTTGCTCAACCGACGTGAACACTTTGCCCTGGAGAATCGCAAGCTAGTGGAGATTTATGAGCATTATCCCATACTCTGGCATAATGCACACAAGCGTCTCCGCTGCGCCGAAACGCTGCGAAAGCGTCACGAAGCATATCGTGGTCTGCAGTTGGCTTTACGTCTGTGTGGCATCAATTTATCCAAACTGGCCGTGCAGCGGCGACTGCAGTCACTGCGCAAATGCTACCGGCTGGAGAAGATACGCTATTTGCATAGTGTGGTGGAGGGTAAGCATACAGAGTTTGTGAGCAGCTTTGAGCATTATGCGGCCATGGAGTTTCTGCATAAGCACATAGATCCATATGTTTGTGCCGTTTGTGGTAAGATTTTTGAGAATCTGGTTAGCCATCAGATGCATGTTAAGGCTAGTTGCCAGGCAGCGACAGTAGAGGCGGCGGCAGACCAAACAGCAGAGCAGCAAGAAGATTTTGAGGCCACAGTAAGTGAGATCATGGAGCAAATTGAGAATACCAGCGATGAGGCAACGGTAAGTAATGTCTTAATGAGAACTCTATTGTTATGTGTATTTTTGTCATTTCTCACAATTAATACTTGCATTGCAGACACAGTCGCAGCAATTGGTGGAAACGCAAGCCAAAATGCCAGAGCAGGTGGAGTCGAAAACGCAATCGCAACTATGCTCCACAGTGTGTGACCTAGTTGTCAAGGTGCAATGCGCAGAGTTTGCTTATGAGCTGCAGCTTCCAGCTGAGACGGTGACAGAGACTAAGATAGCACTACCTACTACAATAAGCTCCACAGAGATTCAAGCGGCCGACTCAACCTGTCCGGACACAGACATTCCAATACTGGCATTGCCATCGGCCAGCGTAGTTGCAGATGAAGATGCTGGCCACTCTTCGGATTTGAATAGTAACTGCGAGGAACAGGTAAGCACAAACAACATAAATCTTGAGTCGTGAGCGTTTATCAATTCTTGACTGTCTTTAGACGTCACCTCTGGCAGCCCGCCTGCGCCTAAGCGTGCTACAGACAAAAAAGCTTATTGAATTATACAAGAAGCATGTCTGCCTCTGGAACCCCAATCATTTGGACTATCATACACGCAAGTTACGGCGCCAGGCCTGGCACAGCATTACAAGCCAACTGAACGCCGAGTCCAGTCAACGATACAGCTGGCAAATGCTGCATCGCAAAATCACTGATTACACCAAGTATTATAGACGCGAACGCCAGCGTCAGGCCAAAAGTGGCACTAGGTGGTGCTTCTTCGACGCTTTCCGTTTTCTGGACGACGTGCTTCCCATCAGTTGCGAGCTGCAGAAGACGCTGCAACAACGAGATAGCAATCTGATAATCATTGAGGCCTATCAGAGCTATGCGCAGCTATGGTGCACAGATCATCCGGATTATACAAAGCGCAAGCAACGACAACGATATGTAGAATCACTGTGCACAAGACTGGTGGAGGAATACAACCTGCAAATCACTGTGGAACGTTTGAAGAGTCGTCTGATTGAGTTTCGCTGTCAGTATAGAGAATGCAAGAGAGCAATGTTGTTGGCTAATAAGCGAAACGAGACCTGGAAGCCCAACTATGAGTACTACGAAAAGCTGCAGTTTTTGGAGCAGCATGTGTCGCCCTTTGGTTGTGCCCAATGCCCGGTGAGCTTTAAGCGACGCTCGGACTATTTGCGTCATGAGCGCAATGTACACATCAAGCGTGAATCAGAGTTAGAAGAGGGGGACCAAAACCAAACACAGCAGCAGCCATCAGACAGAGATGAAATGCAGCAAGGCACCAGAGCCAAGCGGCGCCACGGCAAGGCAGCTGCCAATGCTTTAGAACACATTTGCCACATATGCGGCATGAAGTTCTCGTTGCGAAACAGTCTTCTAGCTCACTTGCGGCGTCATCTGGGCCAGCGCACCCATCAATGCACCGAGTGTCCCAAGAAGTTCTTCAATTCCACCTCACTGCGTGTGCATATGCGCAGTCATACCAAGGAACAGCCCTATGTCTGTGAGCACTGTGCTCGCGGCTTTGTCAATGCCAGCAAACTAAATCAGCACGTGAAACGACATCGCGGTCAGCGGGACTTTCCCTGCAATCACTGCGATAAAGCGTTCTATACGGCTCATGAAAGGGATCGTCACATACGCGCCCATCTCAATATACGCGATAAGGTTTGTCCGTATTGTGCGCGCGCCTTTGTGGTTGGTTCCGCTTACTATGCTCATATGAACTTACACCGAGGCGACAAGCGCTATAGTTGCCCGACTTGTAGTAAAAGATTTGCACAATATGCGGGCCTGTACAAGCATCGCAAGCGCTGTATGCCCACAGAGCTCATCGAGGAGTAAGAGAAATTAGCTGTATTAACATACGATTTGTGATTGGGATTTAGGACGTTAAAGAAGAAATACTTCTTCAGAGTTCGCAGTTAATGGACGCAAAGCAATGAAAAAGATTCTAAGAAGCTATTATAATACAAATTCGGCTTTCCGTTCAAAAGTTGTAAAGTTTATAACTTTTTTGTATCTTAATTGATAGCACATTTAAATTGAACTTAGTGAAATTTTTAATTATGTTAAGTGCGATAAATAACCTTTATTGTTTTCGTATTATTAGGATAAATAAAAATGTTGATACTGCCATTTAACTAACTTTGTTGTATTATAGTGTAACAAATAAATATGATGTGAGTTATATATGTAATACCCTATCGTTTCTTAATCTTTAATAAACCTGTTTTTGACTCTGTTAAACATTTTGGCTTAAAATGAAAGCTTTCAAACATAGCCATATAATATTACTCGTATTCAAAGTTAACTTAGAAATAAATAAACGTCCACGATTTATTAAGATCTTTACTGACTTTCCAGGGTCAGGGTTAGCATAGATACTGTGGCTTGGCAAAAAATGAGTACCTTTGCCATTGTCCGTACGAACAGCTTAGATATCGGAGACCAAACGGAGTTAGGCATATCCAATATTAGCTAAATCGAATTTAATTGATGGCTCACAACCCTACCACGAAGTAGAATTTCGCGGCTCTTTTAACACGGCAATCTTTTGATAAGTCTGTCGGTCAAAAGCGTGATAGACTTTCTTGAAAATCTTTCTGATATACAAATTATAACATTTACGGACTCCAGGCTAATGTCCTAGCGAAGCAAAAGGCAAATGTGAAATTAATAGACCACGAGCCATTCTTCGGAAAGCGCGAAATGTTATCACTAATTCAGGAAACGAAGAAAATTATTAGAACACTGTGCAGGCCAAAAACAGATTATGACAGGCCGAACGATGCGAAAGCCAACATTTGCACCGAAATGATGGGAACAATCATACAACATTTTATGTTGACAAGCAAGACACATCAGCAGATATTGAAGACGTCAGTCTAATTACCTGGGGGGAGTCAATTCTACGACTCCCTCCTAGCGGATCAAATACATCCGCCCCCCAAAGTTATATTATCGTTATGAAATGTATGAGTCTTGGAGGGTAATAGTAGATATAAGAAAACTGGAAAAGAAAACAAATCTACAAACAATAGTTTATCATGCTTAACATATATAGACGTCAAGACAGGAAGATAGATTTGTTTGTGAAAGCGGATCTATTTATATATAACAATTGTGTAATCACTTTTTAGTGATTTTGTTAAATTATTAACTACCTTAAAAACTCATAGAACGTATAAATACATTTAGCTTTATTGCTGAACAAAAAAAAAAGATTTGTTTTGACAATAATAAATATACAATTCGTTTTAAAATAAGTAAATTTATAAAACCCCCTTTGCTTAGTTTTTGTAAATGCAACTATGTTTATAATCATGAGAACGACTATTAAAAATGGAAGTATTACCTTCAGCCCCAAAATTGAAAAAGCTAACTTAATTCGACTTGGAGAAACGTTTCAACTGGCGCAACCTATATATATCATGTGTCGGCGGAGTGGCATTCTGCAGATCATCATCGCTGTCATCACCTCCGGGCAGCAGGCGTCGTCTACGCGATGGCATTGTAGAAGCAGTATGTTGTACGCCCGTGTAAGTGCTGGTGTCCACAATCCAGTGTACTGACTTGGCCAGATCAAAGATCTTGGGCGAGAGCTCATTGTCTCCATTGGGTTGAGGAGCCGCTTCAGGCAAAAGTAATTCCAAACCGTTATATAAAATAGTTAATTTAAAAGCAAATACTTACATTCGGGCAGATTCAGACGCATGAATATATCGAAGAGCAGCTCGACGGACACAAAAGGACCCCTAAAGGAGTTGGGCGGCGGTAGTACGGCACACAAGGCAGCTAAAGCGGGCGGCTGGGGGAAGACGCCACCGGCTAAGGGATGTGCACCTGGATGTGCACATGGACGCGGCTTGTAGGGTATCATTTGGGTGAAATCAGGGCGTGGTAGCTGTATTGCCGATTCACCACCGTTATCGTCTTCCCCATTTGCAGCGCTACGCGAATTTAAGCTCAGCAAACCTCCGCCTCCCTTATTCACAATAATGCCTATATTCTGTGGGGCGTGAAATAAGCATAAATGTGTCAACAGTTAAAAGATATGCTTACTCACCTCTGCATAGCCTATGGACTTGAGCTCTGTGCTGCTACAAGGATACAAATCTAGAAACTTGTAACGGTCTACCAGTTGAGCGGTTTCCTTTCCCTCGTATTCCTTCAGCTGCATACATAGGTACATAAGGCAAAACACAGAAAAGTTGTATTGAAAAAACAAACAAAAAACCGACCACTTTTGCGCTTACATTCTCAAAAATTGCGCTGCGCCGACGTTCCACCTTGACAATGCTGGACAAATCACCTATATTAGACTCGAACTCCAAAAAGCGATTCCAAACATCCACACTCTTGTGTGGCGACAAACCGCCAGAGCTCAGGACACGCTCAAACAGCACGCGAGTATTATTGTCCTCGTTCAAATGGGATAGATAGTCAATATAGCACATGACGTACTCGGGGCTGCCACCAAAGCGCTTGAGACCCAACTCAAATATGCGAAAGGCAATTTCTTTGTCTTTGGAACAGTAGTATTCCATCAAAGCGGCCGCTACAAAGATGTGATAACGTGAACGCACATCTTCACGGGCCTTTTTGAAAATGCCACGAGCGGATTTAATGCCCTCTGCGCGTCGTGCAAATTTCATGTATTGCACAAAAACCTAAGGAAGAAAAGAGCGATTGAGCAAGTCTCAGCTTTGGTTAATTTTAGATGCTTACCAGCGTAGGATCTATGTCGGGCAGGGAGAGCAGCTTGTTGTACATGGCGTGCACTTTTTCGTACTTGAGCCGACCCTCCTCAAAGTCGGCGTAGGCGAAATAGAGCAAGGCATTGCGATTCAGCACGCCATTGATGGAGCGCTCTAAAATATTAGCGCATTCGTCCGCAAAAATTTTTGCTGCTTGTACATCCTGTGAAACAATTATAAAAAAAGTTAAGTGGCAAATCATACAAAAGCAATATACATTATATTAAATTAAAGTAAGTAGGCAAGTAAAACGCGTGCGGCCAGGCTGAAGGCAACATGGCAAGCCTCTAGTTTGGGCTATGGGCGTGCCATTTTACCCAAAGGGCGACACTTCATAAAAACAAGAGACAAGCTTTGGTTTTTGTGTTTCGAGGCATTTTCTATTTGGCAGCATAATAATTCCTTCAAACACAGAGCCTCCAGCTTAATACGCACTCCTTTTTCAGTCAAAACGCGTGCACTGGTGTCCAGAAACTGCGAAGCCTGGTGCCAAACGGCCGGATGATGTGTCAACACCAAGAGACACTGCTCCGTTGCAAACATGACGCGGCGAGTGACCAGCGCAGTGTCTTCGGTGCGCAGTGGATTGGATTTCTCATAGGTAATGAAACGTTTCCAAAGCTCCACTTGCTTGATTTCCTCCTTGGCTAGAGTGGGCGGCACAGCAGGCAAATTCCGATTGAGGCCTTTGGTATGAAATTCTAGTTCTTTAGTAACACGACGTGCATTCATGTAGTCTCTGTCAGAGCGAGATGTCAATAGCGTTAGAAGAGTGTTACATGGCTTGAATAAAATTCGGTTGCATATTTTAATATTACTTACTTGGAGCGCTCCAGGCTCATTTTCTCAGAAATGATAGGATTAATGTTGTGCTCGAAGGCTATGTAATCTTTCCACAAGTGCTCAATGCCAACAATGGGCGTGATCACAGCTTTTTGATAGACACGACGCACAGCAGTAATTTTTTGGTTTTCCGCATAGTTGCCCACGGCCTCCACGCCACGTAAAAAGTAAATATAATCCTGCCAAATGCTAAACGAGTGCAAGTCCATGCCAATCTTTTCTAGCGCAAAATCATAGGCCTGCGCCATTTTCTCTCTGAAAAACAAGCAAAACATTTCTTAGCATAACAAAACAACTACGTACAACTAGACTTAACTTACTTGTGTGTGCTAAGCCCTGCCTTTGTCTCCTTGACATAAGTCAGGTAAAGCTTCCACAAGTCTATATTGAGAATTTTGACCAAACAACGCTGGAACAGCTTCTCCACACGCTCATAGTAGCGGCTGCGCATTTCCATTTCTATGTAAAGTTTCCAGTAACGCGCCGTCGTCGGAAATACATTAACCAGCGACTCATATAGACTGCGCACCTCGTGTATGGGCCGTGTTTGTGCCTCGCGCAGCATTACCGACCAGGATTCAATGTCATAGGGACGCAGCTCTACGACCTGTTGGGCGCGCACCAAGCGTTCCATGCCCCATTCCTATAAACAAAACACATAAAGTAAGTTCTGTGCACTTTATTTGCCACTTAAATACGCAACTTACTATGTCAATTTTGATAAGATCACGCGCGGTCGTCATCGTTTTGCTGCACGGGTTTAGCGCCAGTTGCCGGTGTTTCTGTGTAGTTTATTCCGTTTTGTTGCACGTTGCTGTTTACAACTCTTTGCGCGTAGCTAAGCTAAATCGCACGTTAAAACACTAAAAAGCAGTAAAAACTTGTTGGTTAAGCAACAAAAATCTTAATAATTCATGTTTATTTCGCTCCCACAAGTAAAACGCGGTGACAAAATTAAAATGGACAGCCGTAAACTTATGTTGGTATGCGTTTTGACGGGGTGGCAACACTGTATTTATCGAAAAACTGCTTGTCTACTATTGTCATTTTTGCAATGTTGTTATCAAAAGTTATTGTTTTATATTGCAAATTTAACATTTAGTAGTTCATACATTTTTTTTTGTACAAGAAGCAGCCATTTTATCATATTAACTAATTCATATAATATCATATCTGCCTAGAGACAAAGCATCGATTCCATTATTAAAGGCAAATTTATTGTTTAATCATGTTCCTTTAAATTATTTATTTTTTTTTAGCGCAATTGGAATCATCAGTATTGGCAATACGGAAAATAGCTGGCAACTATCGCAATTTTATTTGTAAATATTGTAGTAAATGTCGTCTTGTCGACTGTCGCTCTTTTTTTGGGTACTATTTTGCTAAAATTTAAAGTCTAAACCAAGACTTATGAACTAAAGTTTCAAGTGTCCAGAGCGATTTATACCGAACAAATAATATAATTCCTTAAAAATTGTAAACTCTATTGCCATCTGTAATATCTATAGTAAAAAGTCGTGTCGATGGCCTTGTAGTAGCTGGTACTCATGCTAAGTACTTATGTATAATAACTAATGTATATAAATAAATAATATGCTTGTTGTTTGACGTACTCTTATTTAGGAAAAACAAAATCTCTATTAACATAATAGTATCATGTAAATAATTCTTAGTCCTTATTAATATTGGGTAACCCTGACTCAAGTGACTTTTTATTTTTTAATTCCAATCGTTATAAAATATGTGTTTTCTATTTATTTTATATTTGAATACAAATCTGTGGCCACATGGAAGAGTAGCTTAAGTCGACATAAGCAAATGTTGAGTTATTGCGTTCTGGAGCTTTATAGATGTGAATTCAAGTCACCATTTCTTTTTTAAAACTTGTACATTTCTTCTCTCACAAACTTAAAAAAGAAACGGTGACTTGTATTGACTTCTAAAAAGTTATAGAGCGCTATAACTCAACATTTCCTTATGTTGACTTAAGCTACTCTTCCATATGACTACCGAAATATATTATATAACACACAATTTTTATGCTTTTTACAATATTCTACAGTGGAATTGAAACTCACGATGATTCCAGACAACGATGTTTTGCCAGCTCTAGTCTGGCAGCGCAAGCTGCTTGTAGTTTTTACCATCACTAATTTTAAGATTTGAGCTGGCAACTCGCGCAAATTTATCGAGGCTTGTCAAATGGCAACGTAGCGGCAACAAAAAGTAAAAAAAAAAAAATTAGTGCATTAGTAATAGTTAACTTGTAAATTTAATCAAGCGCAGCTGTAGCCCATCCGACGCCTTAAAAACGTGCAACGTTCAAACAAGAAATGCGTTATACAGGAAAAACACAGCGCCAACAACACGCAAATGCAGTTAAAAACAATGAAAAATTAAATAAGTGCTGAAAAAAGAGCCAATAACCAAGAACAATTTCAACAAAAGTAACAGTGCGCTGCTATACGAGTGTGTGTGTGTGCGCGCGTGTGTGTGTGTGTGTGTGTGCGACAGAGTTAGCGAGAAGGCAATTTAAAGATACTTGGTAAAAATTTAAAGTGCGTGCAATCGAGAGTTTTACCAGCTAAATTTACATACATAAGTAATAATAGCAATATTAAGTTGTAACTAATAGCAATATATGTGTGCTTCCAGAAACAGCAACAATAAGTCGGGCTGTGTTGCCGCCTTTTGGCATAGTTAGTTTCGTTTCTATGTATTTTTTTTTTTTTTCATTTTTTTCGTGTTTTGCTGATAAATACAACAAAAGTGGAAGTCACTGCCGCCGCCCCTTGCTCCATATCGAACACAATTGAATTGCAACAACAGCAAAACGAGCAACGAGTGTGTATCGCCGAAGCGCTGCCTAAAATATTTTAATCAAAGGAAATACAAAATTAACACTGCACAACAACAATAACCTGAAGAACAACAGTTTATCATAATTAAAGAAGTCGGCCGGCGGCAGCAGCAGCAGCAGTAGCAGCAGCAGAGCGAGCGAGAAGGCGCGCACCGAAGCTGCGTGTATGTGTGTACCAATACACACACACCCCAAAAAAAAAAACAACAACAAACAGACGAAACATATTTTGCATTGTTCAACTTTGCGCTGTAACCAATACAACAAGCTACAACAACGACAACAACACAAGCGAAACGCCAACGCCGTCTAACTGTAAATCGCAGCAAGAGCAGAAAACAAAAAAAAAACAAAAAAAAAATGGCACGAGGCTTCGATCATCTGTTCAAGTTGCTTATAATTGGCGACAGTGGTAAGAACACTCACTCACTCGCTCACTCACGCCAGTGGCGTCGATAACTCTTTCTCATGGTGGTTAGGCAGGGAAATGATCACAAAAATCGGCACGAGAGGATAGAATATTCCCTAATTTGTCCTATGATGTTTCCTTAAACCACCTTAAACAATTACAGCTACAGTTTTACTGTGGTCCCAATATTCTTGGCTTTTTTTTTTTTTAAGATTAAGAGAAGAAAATTGAGCTTTCGAGAATGATGTTCCCAAGTCAAATATTGAAATATTGAGTAAGGTAGGTTCGCTTGACGATTGGCCACAGTGGTAAGAACACACTCACCCACGCCAGTGGCGTCGATAACTCTTTCTCATGGTGGTTAGGCAGGGAAATGATCACAAAAATCGGCACGATAGGATAGAATATTCCCTAATTTGTCTTATGTTTCCTTAAACCACCTTAAACAATTACAGCTACATTTTACTGTGGTCCCCATATTCTTGGCTTTTTTTTTTAAGATTAAGATAAGAAAATTGAGCTTTCGAGAATGATGTTCCCAAGTCAAATATTGAAATATTGAATAAGGTAGGTTCGCTTGTCGATTGGCCACAGTGGTAAGAACACACTCACCCACGCCAGTGGCGTCGATAACTCTTTCTCATGGTGGTTAGGCAGGGAAATGATCACAAAAATCGGCACGAGAGGATAGAATATTCCCTAATTTGTCCTATGATGTTTCCTTAAACCACCTTAAACAATTACAGCTACAGTTTTACTGTGGTCCCAATATTCTTGGCTAATTTCTTTGTAAGATTAAGAGAAGAAAATTGAGCTTTCGAGACTGATGTTCCCAAGTCAAATATTGAAATAGTGAATAAGGTAGGTTCGCTTGACGATTGGCCACAGTGGTAAGAACACTCACTCACTCGCTCACTCGCTCACTCACGCCAGTGGCGTCGATAACTCTATCTCATGGTGGTTAGGCAGGGAAATGATCAAAAAAATCGGCACGAGAGGATAGAATATTCCCTAATTTGTCCTATGATGTTTCCTTAAACCACCTTAAACAATTACAGCTACAGTTTTACTGTGGTCCCAATATTCTTGGCTAATTTCTTTGTAAGATTAAGAGAAGAAAATTGAGCTTTCGAGAATGATGTTCCCAAGTCAAATATTGAAATAGTGAATAAGGTAGGTTCGCTTGACGATTGGCCACAGTGGTAAGAACACTCACTCACTCGCTCACTCACGCCAGTGGCGTCGATAACTCTTTCTCATGGTGGTTAGGCAGGGAAATGATCACAAAAATCGGCACGAGAGGATAGAATATTCCATAAATTTATCTTAGGCTGTTTCCTTAAACCACCTTAAACAATTACAGCTACAGTTTTACTGTGGTCCCAATATTCTTGGCTAATTTCTTTGTAAGATTAAGAGAAGAAAATTGAGCTTTCGAGAATGATGTTCCCAAGTCAAATATTGAAATAGTGAATAAGGTAGGTTCGCTTGACGATTGGCCACAGTGGTAAGAACACTCACTCACTCGCTCACTCACGCCAGTGGCGTCGATAACTCTTTCTCATGGTGGTTAGGCAGGGAAATGATCACAAAAATCGGCACGAGAGGATAGAATATTCCCTAATTTGTCTTAGGATATTTCCTTAAACCACCTTAAACAATTACAGCTACAGTTTTACTGTGGTCCCAATATTCTTGGATAATTTTTTTTAAGATTAAGAGAAGAAAGTTGAGCTTTCGAGAATGATGTTCCCAAGTCAAATATTGAATAAGGTAGGTTCGCTTGACGATTGGCCACAGTGGTAAGAACACTCACTCACTCGCTCACTCACGCCAGTGGCGTCGATAACTCTTTCTCATGGTGGTTAGGCAGGGAAATGATCACAAAAATCGGCACGAGAGAATAGAATATTCCATAAATTTATCTTAGGCTGTTTCCTTAAACCACCTTAAACAATTACAGCTACAGTTTTACTGTGGTCCCAATATTCTTGGCTTTTTTTTTTTTTTAAGATTAAGAGAAGAAAATTGAGCTTTCGAGAATGATGCTCCCAAGTCAAATATTGAAATATTGAATAAGGTAGGTTCGCTTGACGATTGGCCACAGTGGTAAGAACACACTCACCCACGCCAGTGGCGTCGATAACTCTTTCTCATGGTGGTTAGGCAGGGAAATGATCACAAAAATCGGCACGATAGGATAGAATATTCCCTAATTTGTCTTATGTTTCCTTAAACCACCTTAAACAATTACAGCTACAGTTTTACTGTGGTCCCAATATTCTTGGATAATTTTTTTTGTAAGATTAAGAGAAGAAAATTGAGCTTTCGAGAATGATGTTCCCAAGCCAAATATTGAATAAGGTAGGTTCGCTTGACGTTTGGCCACAGTGGTAAGAACACTCACTTACCCACGCCAGTGGCGTCGATAACTCTTTCTCATGGTGGTTAGGCAGGGAAATGATCACAAAAATCGGCACGAGAGGATATATGTGGTCTTATAGAATAGTAGCATAGCATAGTAGACATAAGAAAACGTTGGGGTTTTGCATTCTCGAGCTTTATAGAAGTCATTACAAGTCACCATTCCATTTTTAAGTTGATGGGAGATGAAATATACAAGTAAGCTTTAAAAAGGAATGGTGACTTGTTATGACTCGCATAAAGCTCCAGAACACAATAACTCAACTTTTTCTTATGTCGACTTAAGCTACTCTTCTATATGATCACAGATATAAAATTCCATAAATTTGCCTTAGGATGTTTCCTTTTGCATACCCGAAACAACTTGAACCATTAGGGCTTGCGCACACTTGAACCTGAAAACTGAACTTATTGCTGAACTGAAAGCTTCGCTGAATACGCAGCTTTTTGCGGCAAGCTGAAATTTCTGAGATGAAAACTTGTAGCATTTACTTTTTGTGCTATTGCATCCCATATTTAGTCAGTAATTATTCTATTTGAATAATTTTCATTCTTTTTGTTCCACAAAGGTGGATTATCCATGATTTTTCAAAACCTGGCACTAAATATCAGCACTTCAGCATGTGTGCGCGAGCCCTTACAGTTATAGTTTTACTGTGGTCCCAATATTCTTGGCAAATTTTTTTTAAAATTAAGAGAAAAAAAATTGAACTTTCGCTTTTTAAATATCGAAATATTGAATAAGGTAGGATCGCTTTGACACTTAGACGCTAACTAGAGACACCAAAGCTTTTACTTTAGACGTATTATGCGTACCCAAGTAAAGTTTGTCGAATGATGTTAATGTCTGACCCTTTGAGCGCTTTTTATTTACACTACTACTTAAGCACCCTGTTGTATACACTGCACCAAAAATCCAATTTATGTAAATGCGTTAAAATAGAATCACTAGTTTTTGTATTGAGACTTATAAACAAGACAATGTTGAACTCTCAAAGCCATGCCTGCACTCGGGACTTACTTTGGTTGCAGCAAGCGCCTATGCACACAACTTATGAACACTTTTACGGACTTACTATTCAATTATAAACTCAAAAATATTTAAGCAACGTTTACGTTGTGCAGTTCCATATACCAGAAGTCAGGACTCCAATTCTGGCTTTCTGCCAGTTCATAATTTTCGAAAATTCTGTATCCGCACAAAAATCTCAATTATAAGTACATATTTGGTAGGCAAGCAGAAAGCAGGTAACGATTCTGAACAGGATAATCAAAAACTTAAACTTCTCTTAGTAGAGCATGTTTTTGTTAAAAAGTAAGCGAAAAAAATGCCTGTTTCTAAAACATACCATTTCCGGTAAATTTGGGGTCGCTGATTTCGAATCCTGCAACCGTTTTGGATTTCCTAGCACGCTATTCGAATTATGTCTATTTGAAAAAATTCGATAGTTGCGAAATCAGAAAATCTCATGTTCGTTCGTTAACTTTACCACCGATCGATTTGAACTGTGTGTATTTCAAGTTAAAGACAGTTAAATATTGATTCAATGATTCTCAGACAGTTTTAGGGCAATAAACAACTTTTTTCTTTTCCTTGCTTGTAGACTAGCTACTCTCCATATGACCACAGATATATTGGTATCAATTGAGATGATATTAATAAACTGTCGTAGAACCAGATGGCAGTTTGAAATTTTGATATGTCAAATTTCTACCATTTTAAACAAAAGGACACGAGACAACATTGTTTAGCCGATAGCTCAAAAAATATTGGACATAAGTCCAAAGCCATTTTAAAGCGACCGTGCTGTGCACTGACGTCACTCAATGGCATTCTTTTCCGCATATTAGTTTACTAAACCGTGATATCTGTCCAAGAAAAACAAAGAAGTTTTTGAAAAAAATTAATTAAATTTAAATTAATTGCTTTGCAATGAGAAAAGATTAATCATATTTCTCAATATTCTGTCCAGTGATACAATTTTTATTGCATAATTTATGAAGGCGGTTTAAAAAACCCTCCTTTACTAACATAATCTCCCCATAAGTTTCTGTCTTCCATCGTTTTTGAATCTAAAATGTTTGTTAGATTACATTTTTTTTATCCTCTGGATACATAGAGCATTGAAGTCTTTTGATGTCGCCGCTTCGCGAACTCGCCTATTTACGATTTGCTTGCGAAAAGCAACCCATTTTTTAGACAAAATAATGTTTTTTTGTTTGGTACGAAAAAATGTCTGTTGTTCTTGTAGTTTGATGGGTATTTATTTTCACACTTTTTTACAACTCATTTTTAACACCAAGAGAACTTCTGCCAAGCGCGAACACAACAATTTAATCATGTGACGTAAAAAGATACACTTTTTTCTCATTATTTACTAAGCTAATAAAACTAGATGGCTGCAAAAAGTTTCATATTTTCTTTATTTGCTCTTCTATCTATAATTGGAACACCATTGATACTTTTTTGTAAATATTTTTTTTTTAAATTCCATTTGTAGACTAAAGATGCTACTCTTGCATAGCGCTCCATTGCCGTTTATTATATTATATCGTCTACACTAAAAGATCGAACTTAATCGAGTTTTTTTAGGAATTACTAAAGAAAATGATCGCAATATTGCTTATCTTACAAAATATTATATCAGCTTTCAACCTGATTGAAACCAATTAATGGCTTAAAAGCCAACAATATGCGGTTAAGATACAAATTTTCGAAAACTGCTTTTGTTCCTGACTCAATTTTTCCACAAAGCAAGTTGTTTTTGGCAGTTTTACGAAAAAATGTAATGCAAGGAAACAACGTCGCACAGTGGAGCAATCCGACTTTGTTATCAGCAAAAATGATAACTTATAAAAAAGTAAAGCTGCTGCGAATACAAGGTGCTTTAAAGTGAAGCAATACACAAATAACATATTCAAACCTATTTTGTATTTCTATTACAAATATATTTTGGTATAAACGCTTAATTGTTAAATAAATAAGTTTGTATGCAAACTAGGAGGACTTCGCTCGCCCATCCCCGTGTCCCTCTTGAGGCAGATGATATTCCTACTCTTCAACTTCCTCATCCCATTTCCATCCCAGCTATTTTATTAGATAGGGCTATCATACTATAAGAATTACAAGGTAAAGGTCATCTTGTCCGACTCTCGGTCATTTTTGTGTTACTATTTTTCAGTCTATTGCTCTAAACTTAAGCAAATGAATTACAGTTTCGAGTGCCAAGAGCGATTTATGTTTGTTGTTTGACAAATAATTATTATCTATTATGAAGATAAGTATTATGTGATTAATTATTAATCTCTATTAATATTAGGCAACCCTGACTGAAGTAAATTTTTATATTTTAAGTCCAATCGTTATAAAATATGTGTTTTCTATTTATTTTCTATTTGAATGCATTTTTTATTTATAAACCTTAAGATTTGAGCTGGCAACTCGCGCAAATTTATCGAGGCTTATCAAATGAAAAAAAGTTCTAAAAAAATGAGTGCATTAGTTAAGTTAACTCTGAAATTTAATCAAGCGCAGCTCTAGCTCCAAAAGAAAAATTTAAAAAGATACTTTTTCGTTTTTAAAGTGCGTGTAATCAAGTTTTTTACCAGTAAAATTTAAAAACATACATAAGTAATAATAATAATATTATGTTATAGCTAATAGCCATATACACTTGGTTCCAGAATTGTGCGTACAGTGCAAAAAAATGACAAAATTAAAAAATATACAGGCAAGACAAAATGTGCAACGGGACTTCGAAACGGAACTTTATCTCCAGAATTTTACAATTTTAGCCTATAGTAAAAGGTTAATTATAAGAAAACTTGATGGAATTGAGTTTTGGAATAAGCAGTTTTAAAAAGGAAATTGATCCCTTTTCAAAATAAAAAAAAAATACAAAACTTTGAGGCAGACACCCTTTGTACCTTTTTTATTTATAAATACTAAATACGGTAAAATGGAAACGGAAGTATCCACTTTTATATCTCCTTTCATAAGATCGATATGCCTGTAAACATTTTCCTATGAGAAGTTCCAATTGTCAAGTTTTCATATTGGCAAAAATTACTTTTATACCCAAAAGTCCAGTATTCTTCGGCCAATGTCGTTGAATTTTGTAACATAGATCAAAAATACATTTATGAATGTCTTTGGCAATTTTCAAATCAATATATTGAAGGGGCGGTTCTATTAAAAAAGGGTGGATACAGTTTTAACGATTGGGGTCACACGAGTCTCCACACCAAATTTTGTAACTCTAGCTCAAACGCAGTTTATAGGCGTGGTGAAATTTGCAAATTTTTGATAATAACTTTTGATGTAATTATCAGAGTTCAATAATTTGTATAACATAGATGCACATAAACGACCCACATCTCTGAGGAGTTTCGAGTTTATAGATTCAACGGTGCGTTTGTAAACCGCGAAAGTCTGCTGGGGGGAAACGCGGGCATATATCAACTCAATTCGAGAAACTTCATCTTACATGGGATTACACGCATCTTTTGGTAAAATTTTGTGTCTCAACTTTTATGGTCTCGGAGCTTTATCCCCTCATACGGACAGACGAACGGACAGACGGACATAGACCAATCGCTAGCCGAGTCAATGATAAGACTTTTTGCCCATGGATCTTATGGTGTGCCACGCCTCCTTCTGCCCGTTACACACATTGCACAAATCTATAATACCCTTGTACACTAGGTGTACAGGATATAAATATATTGCTGTACCTACCCTATAAATGGAGTCTAAGTTGAATTTTGTAATCTCCGTGTTTTGCTGATAAATACAACAAAAGTAGAAGTCAACACAAAAAAAAATAATGAAAAAAAAGGCATCCAGCGACGAAAATATCTTCAAGTTGCTTATAATTGGCGACAGCGGTAAGCAAACAAAGGTGGTCAGACAATGGTCAAAAAATCGGCCCGAAAGGATATAAAATTCCATAAATTTGCCTTGGGATGTTTCCTTTTCATACCCGAATCAAATTGAAGAATTACAGTTACAGTTTTACTGTGGTCCTTATATTCAACTCCAGTGATTTGAGCTGCTACCTCATGATTCTCAAAAAATGTTCTGAAATGTTATCACGGTATTTGAGTATCCGGCCTGTGTACAGTTTCTACTTTAAGTCCAAGCTCAAGAATGTTTTATGTATAGTTATCTTTCTGTTATTGTGTTTTTCTCCATGTTGTGTTTTATTTCAAAGGTTCTTCATTTCGTGGCAGTTGCTTCAAAATAAACTCCCAAAAATAGTTTCTTTGTATGCATGTAATGGCCTTACAGGCATTTTGTATATTTTGATAGTGATGAAAATAACAATAAAATTTATGTTTTAAACATCGTTATAGATTTGCGTCTATTGTTTTCTTCTATACCAAAGTTGAAAAAGCTAGTAAAAAGAAATAAGAACACAACATTTTTCTCTACTTTTCCTTGAATTTAATGTACTTTTCCAAAGAAATCAAGAAACCAAACTCAAAGATGAAATGTCTTTCCAAAATTATCATCGATATATGTAGATATTGTAGACATCAAACACAACTGCGTCTGCCATTTATTCTTAACTTTGTTACATGAGACTAACAAGGACAAACATATGCTTAACTACTACAGTCAAACCTTCAAAGTTGGCCACCTCCTGAAGCTGGATACTTTTCAGCGAAACCAAAGTATATTAGTTCAAAAACTCAATTTTTACCTGCCTAACTTGCTTCTGCATATCTTGTAAGTTGGTCACTTTTTGAACGATTTTTGAATTTTGTCAACGCAATTGAACCTGTAAAAGTTGGCCACCTTAAAAATCAATGGCTAAGTTTACTACTGAACGAAATTGGTTGGTGTAAACTAAAAAGGACAAAAGCTTATAAATAAGCAAATTTAAAACAATTTTCTTAAGTTACATTGGATTGAAGTTGAATTTCCAATTTAAAAGAATGTAAATTCTGTACAAACAAACTATGCAACTATGAATTTAAACTTTAAATTACGTATTATTATATGCTTATTTTGTTATTATGTAAAGTCAATGGATATAATACAAACACGATTTAATAAATTTGTATGTTCAAAACAATCATAGCCCATAATATAAAGTTGAAATATTAAAGAATCAACTTAAAACCAGTATAAAACTGCTACAACCTCATAAGTTGTCCACTTGCATAAGTTGGCCGCAAAATTCTTTAGCCGTGAGTGGCCAACTTAAGCAGGCTTGACTGTATATACTTATATAACTACAATATGTCTGCCTCTGCGTCCGTATGAACACTTAAATCTCAAAGAGCATAGGAAGCTGCACAGAGTCCCAGATTTGGTTTGTAGAATCATGTTGCGGCTTAAACATGCTGAGCGATGCATTCTGATGCAGATGATTTCATGAAAATTGGATCAAGACATCATGAAATGTAATAATGCCACCATTAACGGCCCCTAACTTCCAACAAACTAAAGTTATATATTAGAAAAGTCAGCAAATTTGATTTGAAGACCTTTGTGAGCCTAGTAGTCAACATTATGCTGATCTTTTTGGACTTTGCAGTTGATTTTTTTTTTGAAAAGCTTTGTAAAACCTTTTTGCTGGGACTTTTTTCTTATTTATCTCCAAAATCCCCTTCTCTACGCCACTGACAAACTCATACTGTTTGCATTATTTTCCAATTGCATTTGCGCTGAAAACAAACTCCTAAAAATAGCTGAGACACAACCGACCCGGCCACACGCTCAAAACGCATAAAACACAAACATGCACTTACATATTCCATATAAACATGCATACATATATGTATATATGGATTGACCCGCATTTATGTTTCGTCTGTGCTCAAAATTCCAATTGCATTTTTTTTTGCATTGTTTAGTTTTGCTTTGTAGATACGCCCAAATAACTACAACAGTTTGAACCATAGAGGGCGCCACTGTTAAACAAATCAGCTGCGTGCGGTCATAATCGACTGTCCGACTTTGCGCCTATCCATTTCAACAACTATGTGGATCTCAGAGACAGATATACAGATCTATTCTGGTGCCAAGCATATGGGACTGTTAATAAATGACGCCACCATGAGTTTTAAGATTTAGATCTCACTTGTCGACGAATGGTCATATTTATTCAAATCCCCTCCCTTCTAATATGACGTCACAGTTTGCGATAGCAACTGTACTCGTTTGTCCTCATAAACACTAAATTCATGGGAACGAGACTATATACAAACCTGTTTAAGTTGACCGCTCACGGTTTCAAATTTTTTGGTCAACTTATGCTGGTGGTCAATATATGAGGGAGTCACAAAATTATTCCCTATTTTTAGCATAAGTATTCTCTTAGTCTTTATGTTTACATTAAGATATCGTTAATAATATACGGTCTTAATTATATGTATCAAGTGTGGTGAGCGGTTTTTTCTAGACCAGTAGAGCCACCTCAGGCCTTAAAAGGGTTGTGCGCAGAGTTTTGGACCCACAACGAAAAAAACCAATTCCAATGAAAGAATGTTTTTACATCAGGCCTTAACCCGTTAACGGGTTGTTATGGCCAGTTAAAAAGAAGAAGACTTATATGTATATTATGTGAAGTTGTTTTCAAATTATCACTCACAACTCTTTTAAAGAGTTCAATATTGCTCAAAGCCAAAAACACTATGCCACATAAAAATGCATATGTATAAAAGATTACATTAAACAGCCAAACTGTGGGGTAACCACTCTCTAATTGGAAATCGGTGGAAAATAATAGTGCATCTCGTTAAAATTCTCGCGAACTCTCTTCTAAACATATATTTTAGAAGATTTGACCACTTAATGTTTTGAAAAATCATCCTTCTCGGATTGGCTTCTTATTTACGCCAGTTGTTTGTATTCGACCAAGTAATCCGAAATTAAGCCAATATTTGTTCTAGGACGTTTATTTGAGAAGTTCTGGAAGTATGAGCGTCTTATAGAGTGCTAGTTAGAGTGATTCTCTGCATGCCGTTGGTCTCAAGATAGACGTTATCCATGACAATTAAATCTAAACTGAAATCCACGTCTTACTCTACAAACTATCTACGCTGCACATGAAGTAGTTTGCTTGTGTTCTTGGTTACTTCTAGTAGTAGAGTTTTTCATTAACACCCATCTTGCGAATCTGAACGGTTTTAGTTTACGAGCTTAAGGGCAATGAACTAAATTTTTTCAAATTAGATTTTTTTTTTATTTCCAAAGAAATCAATCAAAAATTACAAAGAGTTTGTCACATTGCTTTTGGATTCTAATATTTCAACATCAATTTGATCAAAATCGGCCGCGAAATGGCAAAGTTATTGGCGAATTTCGAAGAAATGCCACGATAGACACGTTTATTGAATTTTTGATAAAAAAAAAACAAAAACTCACGGCTTAAACATAAAAAAAATTAAACCGTCTGAGAGACAATGATTCGATTTAATAACCAATAATTCAAATAACAGTTGTTCTGCGAGACCTTAAGAGATTTTACCGAAATTATCGAATTGGGTTAAAAGGTAGATAGGTTAGGTTAGGCTAAGACGGCTGACACATTTCTACCTAGCACACTAAAGCCGAGAGTCGGCCCGTTGTAGTTTCGCAGGATCCTTTGTTCCTCTATCCTTTTTGACTTTTGTGGATACATGCTTAAAGGGAGGACCATACCAATGCTAATATGTAATTCGCTATCCGTTGGGGGCTGACTTAAGACAGCTCTGACAGGCTGTCGACAAAGTGCCTGAGCAGAAGAAGTGTTGTACCGCTTCCTCCTCCTCTTCATCTCCACAACTTCTGCAGAGATCATTGTGCAGAATCCTAGCTGCATGGACACCACCTAGACTGTGTCCATTAGTGGCCATACCAACGACTGAGCATCTCTCCCTACTGAGGGAGCAGAGTAGAGCAGATTTTCGCGGTTTACAGCAACGCTGTGAGAATCTATCATATTAAAACTTGGCAGAGATTTGCGTCATAAATCGGATAAATACATCAGAAGCTATAGTCAAAAATGTGCTGATTTCACCCCCACTTCCACTACATGTAGATATAGATATATGTGACCCTAATCAATCGATTTACCTTAATTACTGCCACAACCACTGCCACATCAACATCCCAATAGAAAAACTTCTCAATTGGAACTTCCCAACAGAAAAATGCTTACAGTCATATGGAACTTGAGACATAAAAGTAGATACTTCGGTTCCAAATTCATAATTAGAGAAACTGCACATGGCAAATTTTCATATTTTCGTTGAAGTTGTGTAAACAAAATGTGTCTTGATCTCTCGGTCAGTGAAGTATTCACTTTATTCACTAAAAAAAAAACACAATCCTAACGAATGAAATTTTGTGAAATTAAGAGGGTTGACTTTTATATTCCAAAAACAGAGGATAAGAGCACAGATATTCAATCAAAATACACTTCAAATGAGGTAGCTTCAGAACACGTGTTTTCATCACATTCACCGCTTCTTCAGGTGTTGAAAAACAATGTGCGAGAACAAAAACAAATCAACAAATCAAGGAAGATCTGGTAGTAGAAGAAAATTGACGGCTGTCTTCAATGGTAAAATAGTTACATGTTTGGTAACCAGGTGACAGGTGACCAGTGACCATTTGCTTTGAAGTGGTTCGTGCGGGAACAACATTAGTTGGATTTGGCCTGTTTTTTAACATTTCTCGGCACCAATTTATTTATGCAACATTACAAGGATGTAATCAATGTCCAGGGATGACTGAATCTATGTTTATTTTCCAAATATCAAATTAAGTTTAACCTGATACTCTTGTTGAGATAAATGACGTCTCTTCTCGATGCAAATTTCAGATTGGATCTAGCAAGTTTAGAATTGTTAATTTCGGAAATATAAAAGGCAGCCCTCGTAGCATTTTCCGGGTTATACACACAAAACTCAAACACATACTTACGATCACAATTTGTCATTAACTCTGTGCTCTCTATTTACAGGCGTGGGCAAATCATCATTGCTTATACGCTTCTCAGATGACACATTCTCAGGCAGTTACATAACGACCATTGGCGTGGACTTTAAGATACGAACTTTGATCATCGATGGGCTGCGCGTGAAGCTGCAAATCTGGGATACGGCAGGACAAGAGCGTTTTCGCACTATAACAGGCACTTACTATAGAGGTACGCATGGTGTTATAATCGTCTACGATGTTACGAATGGCGAATCCTTTGCGAATGTCAGACGCTGGCTGGAGGAGATACAAAACAATTGCGATGTGGTAAACAAAGTATTAGGTGAGTGTTGGCATGCAATTGTTTTACTAAGAGACAGATTCTAAACATGCTTGACTTTCTTGCAGTTGGCAATAAGAACGATGATCCGGATCGCAAGGTGGTGCTCACGGAGGATGCGCAACGATTTGCGCGTCAAATGGACATTGAGCTGTACGAGACATCCGCCAAAGACAATCTCAATGTGGAGGCCATGTTTCTTGCAATCACAAGGCAGGTGCTGCATCACAAGCTGAGCACGGCCTCCAATGAGCAGCAAAAGGACACCATTAACTTGAAGCATCAGAAGAACAAACGGAAAAACAAGTGTTGCAGTTGAAATAGGTGACACAGCTGGAGAGTTGCGGTAGGCGTTTATTTACCAGCTCGGCAACCAAGAAACCTAACTTTTTCGTTTTCGTTTTTTTTTTTTTTTTTAATATACATATAAATTTACTTTATTGAGAATGTTTTAAAATGCCACACAAGCGTAATTGAAAAGCGCAATTAATTGTATTTAGCAATTTATATACACACATATATATATATATAAAAAAAAAGAAAAAGAAAAAAAAAACCAACACACACACACATACATATATGTATTTATATAAAAACTATATTTATATTTGAAACAGAAAATGGTATTTACAATAATAACTTAACGAGCAAGATGGAAAAAACAGAGCAAATGAAATCGTACTGTAAAAGAGTAAAATTTATAATTATAATGCTGCATAAACAAATTGTAATTTATTTAATTTAATTCTAGAATTCTGTTCACATCGCCTTGTATTCATTCAAACATTTGTTTTGCTTTCTCAATGATTTGTAATTTATTTAGTAAAAGCAAAGTCTTAAAATACTTTAATCAAAATATGTCTTACCAATATATTGTTAATAAAGTTTATAAGCAATAAGCAAAAAATGGTGGCACAGTTTATAGTTACATGCTTTATATACTACACAAACAAATTAAATGCCCAACACACACAATTGTATACACTACAATAATCATTGAATTCAATCAATTGATTCTGTAAAAGAACATCGATCGACTGCACGGGAACACACATACACACACACACACACAAACCGGTCCAGCTCTATAAAAGTCCAAAAAAGATCTTGAAAACGTAGCTGTGCCGTTTCGTAAACCTAAGTTAAAACATATAGCAATTTACAAAAACAAATTTTAAATTTTGAAACAATTTCGCTTGACATTAGTAATGATTTTTTTTTTTTAAATTACATTGTGTGTAAATTAATTTGCAATTGTGCATTAAGCTGGAATTATATCATGAAACAAATATTTATACTGTATATGCGTCTATATACATATAGCATATTATATAAATGTTCATCTATCTATATAATTATGTATGTATATAGATATTAATTTATATATTAAAAACAATAACGTATACATATTTATTGTGTTTCAACACCAAATATATAATTATTTAAATGCAGACTTTTAGAAAGTGCGGTACATCCATAGTTATACTATATACAACCACAACAAAATCTATATATATATATATATATACATATATACAAGTATATACAGATATACATATGTCTATACATATTGGAGCAGAGAGCGGCAGTTATAAATAAAGCAAATAATACAATTTTATAAAAATATACAAATCGCATGTATGTTGTCAATTTAGTTGCAGATGTGGCATTATTTCGAGAAGCTCCAAGGACTGGACAAGTTATCCACCAGGCACCAGTCCTAAGTCAACGTCTTTTGCTCGAATTGCAGCAGCAGATAAGACAGACCAGAGACAGATACTTTGGTGTCAAAGATCAAGTCCGGAACACCAATGGGCTGATAAACAACGCCATTGAGTTGGAGCTGTTTGTGCAACGTCATAATATTGATGACGCATTGTTGTTGAGTGGTTTTGATGTTAACCTGGCGAATCATCCGTCTGATCGAATGCGTGGGGCAGCAGCGGCTCCGATTAGATTAGTCTCCAGGGATTGCGAAAGATTTGTCTGTGCTTACGGCCCCCTAGTTTTGGCTGGGATTTTGAGGACTTTGAGTGAGCTTGGACACAGCACAGGCTGTGGGGTGCGAAGCGTGCTACTCCAAGAGGCACAGTGCTTGCAAATTACATAGCAAGCTCTAACTTGTAGGTCCTCGCTACAGGTGGACCTGCTCACTATCCGTTTAGTAATATGACACACGCTAACTAACGTTGTATCGGCCTTCTTTCTATTGCATATACGGCCCTATCGAGCTTATTGTGTGAAAGACTAAAGCCGTTTGCGAAATAACTGATTGGACTTTATCAGTGCGTCTTTAGGCCTGGTAAGTCCACAATTCATCAGATAAATCCCTGCACAGTTGGTATGCAGAATGACGTTGCGTAACACACGCAGCTCCGTCAAGGTAAAAAAGAGCTTCCCCGAGACTTTTGATAACAAGCGAGGCTTCAGACAAGGCAATGCCCTCTCCTGCGACCTCTTCAATCTTTTGATGCAGAATGTGTTGCGAAGGTCGGAAGTATATCGGAACAATACTGTATTCTATAAGGGTGCCCAGTTGCTTGCATACGCAGATGATATCGATGTCGTTAGTTGTACAATGCGAGCAGTTACCGGTGGCTTTGCGGCTATTGAAAGAGAATCTGCCAGGATGGGTCTGGTTTTAAATGAGAGCAAGACGAAGTATATGCTTACTTCGAATAGAGATACAATGCGGTTGGACTTACAGATTGATGTTGAAAACTATACTTTTGATGTTGTCAAGGATTTCGTCTACCTTGGCATCGCCGTCACAATGAAGATCAATGTCAGCATGGAGATCAAGCGGAGAATCACTCTTGCTAATAGATGGTACTTTGGTCTCAGTAGGCTGTCGTTAGACGAAACTAACACTCTACTAGTATAAAACGTTAATCTTTCCCGTTTTGCTTTATGGTGCTGAATCATGGGTGCTGACGGAGCATAATGAAAATACCCTTGTAATCTTGGTAATCGTTTGATAATAAAAATACGCATAAATGTCTGCAAAATGGTTTTAAGCACTTGGCTTTTCTAACATTAAACGCTTCATCCGAGAGGAGTACCTCCAACTGGCTCAAATCTATAAAAAACAGAATTTTTCAGATCTTTCCACCAATCTCCAGTTTTTAGTTAGGTTTCATTGAAATTCTATTCAAATCTTCATTAGTGAAAAGCTTTAAGGATTTTTTGGTATCTGAGGATATTCACCCAGCCAACCAACATTTCGTTGGCAGCGCTGAAGATCTCACGGCAACACATACCCAGGTAGCCAAAAGTAGATTAAGTCTGCAAGACAACATGCTACTAGGCTGTCGTTATATAAAATAACGCTTTTTGCCACGTACATGCCGTGATGGCAAATAATTTATATATACGTATTATGACTTGATTTTATTATAAACTTGTTTTTATGCGATTTTTCATTTTAACAAATTCATTTAGAGTTAAATAATAGATATTATGTCGTATTGTACATGAGATTACTTGCAGAAAGGCAACGTGAATTAGAGGCATTAAATTAACAACTTGAAAGAGCGCAGCGAAGAGAAGTAGTACCAGTATTATGGCAGGCAGTGTGGCAGTGCATCAGCAGCTCTCAGTGATACTTGGCCACGGGAAAGTTGCGTGTCTGACGGCAGGAAACAAGCGCATCACCGGACTGTCCTGGCGGACACTTGCATACGGCTAGATGAGCCTTCGGTTCACAGGTGGCACCAGCAGCGCACTTGCCAATGCAGGGATTCACACACTGATAGTTGATGCAGGCCTTATTATCCGGACACTCATTATTGCTAAGACACTCACCCTGAAAATAGGTTATAAAAGAAGGCATTATTAACTGTTTCCAAAGTCTGATTGATGGGTTTTTACTCACGCGTGAACAATAGGACAAAGGGTTGCCGGTATGTCCGGGCAGGCAATTGCATACCGGACGCTCCCTGCCAGTGTTGTCATGGCCGGGCACACAAATTGCATTTGTGCCACACGGATTGGGCTCGCACAAATCCTCTGCAAACATTGCTAGACTTAGTAACAATTATGTATAAACTCAATGACATGCTTACCCTTGGTAAAGGGACGGCAACGCACGAAGGGATCGCCGGTCATGTCGCGCGGACAACTGCACACAGGTGTCAGACCACGCAGATTGCAGTCTGCACCAATGCCGCAGGCGCCCTCGCAGGTGTTCTTGCAGATGCCATAGAAACAGGCTGGCCGACTGCTGGGACAGTCCACGTCGCCATAGCACTCCGGCCGGCACTCAGTATAAGCACTGCCTATATAGCCCTTGGGGCATTCGCAAACGGCACGATGATTGGCCACAGTATTGCAGGTGGCACCAACACCACACTGTCCACAGGCGGGCACGCACTTATAATTACTGCACATGTCCCGGGCGGAGCAGTCTCCGTCATGTTCGCATTCATGGCGGCAACCGCTCAGTGGATTGCCCAGATAGCCGTGTATGCAGGAGCAGGTGGGCACACCGTTAATGATCTCGCATTTGGTATTAATGCCGCATGGACTTGGATGGCATTGTTCCTCTGCAAAAAGTAAGTAGATTTAAGTCGTTAACTTGGGTTTTAATTACATTTTTAAGCAAAACATATATTGAAAATTTCCCAAAATCATTAAGATTGCTAAAAACTTCCCTTCGACCCCTTCTACAGCAACACAGTTCCACCTTTGGTAGATACGTATATACAAAACTTGGCACAGCTTTAATTATTATGCTGTTCCCACATTTAAGAAGTCTTGATTCCATCGCAATACTAACTTTGCATTACAGTTCTTATTTTCTTCCCTAAATGTCGACCGCGCCAGAGAAAAGCTTGTATTTGTGCGCCTATATTTTAAATCTCCTGCTTGAGCAGGAGAGTTAAGATGAGACAGGACTCTCCCTTGGAGGCATCCTCGTTCTACCTCCACTGTGACTTTGCTTATATCACCATTCCCAGAGAGACGCCTGTCAGAGAGCACGAGTCGAATCCAACTGCATGAAGTTTCATCGATGCCATGTCTCTCAGCTGCGGAGCTCATCCAATCAAAAGTAGCATTGTCAAAGGCTCCCTCAAAGTCTACAAATACGCCCAGAGTGTATGTTCATTTCTCCAGGCCCTCCTCGATTTTGCAAGCAATATCGTGAAGAGCTGACTCACTGGACTTTCCACTCTGATAGGCATGTTGCTGACTGTTGAGCGGGCTTCGAACTAATGCTCTTGCCCGAATGTCTTTTTTAATTAGAAAGAACGATGTCAGACTGTTCGCCAGAGAGTAATCTTCCCTTGGTTCCGGGATAAAACAACTTGCACACGTCTCCAAGAGGTTGGACATGCCCCATCTTAGTCCAATGGCTCTACAGCCAGAGTACAGGGCCATTGCCTCCTTTTTGGTGCGTCCCTGTGTATAAAGATTCCAATCTAATTACTTGTCTAAAAGTATCCACAGATGACCTTTTAGCTTAGTGTACCCACCATATGCAATTATACTTTATACCTTGAGAAAAGAAAAAGGTAAGTTTTATCGGAATTGCCTATTCGGAGAGTTTTTTTAATTTGCCCGTCATCAGGTCACATAAAGTTTTTGGGAATTTACCATTAAAACTAACCAAAACATCATCTACATAAGCAATTACGTAGCAGCTTTCTACATCTATGTCGCACAGCAGCTTGTTGACTGCTATGTTCTATAAATAGGGGAGCGTATAACCCAGAGATGACTAAACAGTCTTGCATACGAGCAATTGATTGATAAGTCTTACCAAATGGTCCTCGACTCCCAGGTCCGTGAGAGCTACTAATGCTAATAGCTTTAGATACAATGTTGTTAAAAACTCTCTCAATGAAGGCCGTAAGAGTATATGTATTGATCATTGATACCACCGAGTGAAGGGCCGTTTCTGTGGATCGTCTCTTCCGTTAAGCATGTTTAGATAGAAGATATGGGTTCAGTGTAGTTCTAAGGTGTAGACCAATGAAACGCTCAAAGGTCTTGAGGAGAAAGGAAGAAAGGCTAAAAATCTTCAAAATATTACTTCTTTGTTGCCTAGTGTTTTCAAAGTCCGAACTGTCCCATAACTTAATAGTGTAACTCAGCTGAATTGTGTTGCAATTTGTATGGGTCGATTTTCATTTCCATAAATCTACATTGCGTTAGACAGTTAGACACAGTATGCATTTCCAATTAGCATCAAGTTCAACTTGCCCCTTTCCCTGCCCCAAAAGCAGCATGTGGCTCATAAATTTAATGCATGTAACGCCAACATGAAAATTTATATCGATATGGCACAAAGCAGTGCTGCTTCCTCTTGCTCTTACTCTCTGGCGATATCCCTCACTCGCAGCGAGTTGTTTTTGGGCGTTCTGTTTACCTGACCGCGTTTCGATTTATATGCATATTGTTCAATGAACTAACCCTAACAAATGTGGGTGCATTGAAAATAGTAATATTAATAATAATTATAATAATAGTGCATGTTCGGGGCGTAGGGGACACAACCCCACGTACATGTTCGGCGTGTGAATATGACAATTGGAAAATTTTTGTACGATTTGTAATCATCGCATACAACTGGCCTATAAATGCGCATAAACATTTAGTTGCCAAGTATTTGACTTTCAAATGCAATGATCTCTGTTATGGCTTAAGTTTTACCATTGAAACAAATACCACTTTAAAAACTTTTCTCATCATCATCATTATTATCATCAATGTCCATTGTCAACAGCAAAGAATTTGCCAAAAGAAAACATATACAAATACAAATGAAAATGAAAGAAAACAAAAGAAAATTACAGGCAAAAATAAGAAATTATGCGCATAAATGAACTTTGACTAGAACACACACACACACATACATATACGTATATGTATAACTTCCGGAAATATTCAGAGGGTCATTTGAAGTGCGTTCCAATGGCTGATGGACCAATGAAGGGACCCACTCATAAATCACACTCATCGCATAAATCAAAGGACTGACAAGTAAATAATAATATGAATGACAATAATCGGTTGTTGTATTGTTGCTTATGTTTATATACACAAAGTTCCGCAATTCGAGTCCCTACTTCACACACACACACACATGCACACAAATGAACAGTGTTGGAATTGAAAAGCAGTTATGTTAGCAAGTATACGAAATATTTACCGTTCAAAGCTACTTAGCTGTTATTGTCAGGCCCGGATTTTGAAATTTGGCGCCCCTAGGCAGATTCTCTATATCTAACAAAGCAAGTGCGTTCAATCGTTCTGCACCCAAATTTGATCTCAAGTAGTTTTTTTAATTTCCGTAAAACGGAAAAGGATCGTTCAGCACTAAAATTTGATACGGGTGTGCAAATGAGCATTCGGTGAGCTATATCAATGTTAGGAAAACCTGTGTAGAGCTCGTTGCTTCTCATTAACTTTTAAATAAAATCATCTCATTCTCGAACGATGCTTCGATATCTTGAACGTAGAAATTAATAACACTATGCAACAAATTTTACTGGGGTCCGCTGAAATCCGATTTCAGCGATTTGAATTATCTACAAATCTTCTCAAAGTATCGCTATTTCTAAATTCAAATTCAAATTACATATTTCGAAAGTGGCGATGTCAGCAAATCTCATATTACTCAGGAGCCTTAATGCCGGTTGAGGTGAACAGTAACTTATTTTAAAAGTATTTAAGTGCCGCTTCAATGGTTTTTTCGCAAGAAATAGAAAAAAAAACACGATTTAAATTTCCAAATTATTTGTTGAATTTATTTTCTTGATACTCGCAATGGATTCAAGGTAGACCAAAACCATCTGAAACGGATTAAATCAATAGTTAATTAGCTTCAACTCAAATTGAAGCTTATCTCGATCGGTAGTAAGGTTAGCGAGATTTATGAGACTAGCAATTATCGAAATCTCGAATTTTTGAAAAATCGATTTGAAATCGATATCGAAACCCAAACCGGTTTTCGGATTTGAAATCAGGGACACCAAATTAACCGAAAAATTTGTTTTTTTAAGTAAATTCAATAAAATTGTCGATTTGCCATTTTTTCGATATGCTCTAACAGCTTCGTTTCGCTGCCGATTTTGCAAAAATTAGTTTTAAAATGTTCGCAAATCAATATATCGTTTCCAAAAGGAACATGTGAGAAACCTTTTGTAATTTATAATTTACTTAGCTTAGAAAAAAAAAAAAAAAAAATTCTAATTTAGAAAAAAATTTTGTTCATCGCCCTTTAATTTGCAATTGCATCAAGATAGACCAAAACTGCCTTGAAAGCATTGAATCGATGTTCATTTATTTAATTTTCTACTTATGAAATAAAGGGAAGATAAGAAAAAGCTCTAGAACAGTTGCACAAATGCTGTCTCTAATAGTTCAAGTTATTGCCGAATATCGAAGGCTATGTCAAGATATGTAGATTTTTAACTCTACGATCGTGAAAGTCGATTCTTTTCCCAATTTGGGAGTTTTATGTTGTACGTGTACCAACATAACAAGTTTAAAATCTACGGATTGAGCAGTTAAATATTAGCATTACTGTCAATTAGAACCAGTTTCCAGTTTTTCTCGAACGAAACAATCTCAGTTTTTGCCGCCCTAGGCACTTGCCTACATTGCCTGTATAGTAAATCCAGGCCTGATTATTGTTGTAGGGCACTGTGTGTGAAATTGACCCTTCGGTAAGTGATTTTGTTGCTCTCAATGATTTCAAAAGCAAAGGGTCCACCTAATTACATTTTTCGGTGTGTATTGTTGACAAAAAAGTAAAGACTTCCGATTATGATTTCATATCATTTACATATTTTTGCGTATTATTATTTGCAGTGGCGGATCCAGGCGGCAGTGTTGGGGTGGGGCGATGACTTAAAAAATTCGATGTCATGATGAATGTGTAATAGTGCGAAACCTTTCAATCTTTTTCTTTTGTAAGTATTGTAAAGTGTCATCTTTTGCTAGTTTATATAACCTTAGACTCAAGTGTATTCAATAGTCGGGACAAGCCACATCTAAGCATTTGTTTATTTAACTTGATTGGATTTTTTCCATTTGTCCTTGATCTTGACAATTGCGACATAGGAATTTATAATGTTATTAATAAAAACAAATAGCTAATTACCATTAAATTACAAAACATCAAGTGCAAAATGTATTAGGCGTACTCTCTCAATGTTGTTGTTGTTGTTTTTCAACCTACATACGAAAAACAGTACGACGATTCAAACTGACACGGTTCGGCTTGGTATGACCTATTTTGGTCAAAACCAGTCAATTTGTTGGCCAACTAAACGCGTCAACAGCGCTCACAAGACAATCATATAATAAACAACAATCGGTTCAGTTTGGAATTAAGTAAATAACCCCGAGTGTTACTTGTATCCGTGTGTCTAGCATGTTTATTGCTTCACTTGTTTTTGAATATTAGGCGAAAACCGAATTGAACTTTAATGATGGTTGATTTCTGATTGAACGCAGATGATATCGATATCGTTGGTCGTACTAAGCGAGCAGTTACTGGAGGCTTTGAGGCTATTGAAAGAGAATCTGCCAGGATGGGTCTGGTTTTAAATGACAGCAAGACGAAGTATATGCTTACTTCGAGTAGAGATACAATGCGGTTGGACTCACAGATTGATGTTAAAAACTATACTTCTGATGTTGTCACAATGAAGAACGATGTCAGCATGGAGATCAAGCGGAGAATATATGTTACTTTGGTCTCAGTAGGCAAATGGGTAGAAGAGACCATCGCTGGCTAGAACATGAATGTGCGTGTGGATGAAGAAGCTCCTGCAAGAAAGGTCTTTAATAGGGATGTGGAGGGGAGGCGACGAAGGGGCAGACCATGTCTCCGTTGGAAGGAACAGGTAGAGAGTACACTAGCTACCATTGGGATCATCGATTGGAGAGCGCGCGCGCAAAGCAGGGGCGCCTGGAGGAGAGCTTTACATCAGGCCGTAATCCGGTAACGGATTGTTACGGCCAGTTAAGAAGAAGAAGATGCTTGATTTCTGCGGAGCAACAGAATTCTTACAGCATGTTGGAGCATGTTTCTTGAAAAATAAGTTTGAAAGTGCCCACCCATATTGGAAGTACATATCTCAAAACAAGATAAAAATACTTTTTTGCTCCACCCAAAGTATCGACGATATAATTTTTTGTTTTTAACTTTGGTAGTTGTTCGATTTTAATTAAGAAATACTTTTTGATTCACCCTAAGCATCGACGATAAATTTTTGTTTTATACCAGCAGCACTAGAGGCAATTTTGGATTGAATACCACTCTATAGAGTCATAGAACAACATATGAAAGCTACACAGGTAAGAATGGCAGTGGAAGGGATTGGCAATGACCATATAGTCAGTGCCCGGGATGCTAACAAACTGGGAAACACAATTCTGCCGCTTCAACAATTCAGGGATGAAATGACCACCGAAAACCATTTTATGCGAAACTTTAGTAACAGTATAAGTAACACAAGAACATGGAGAACCTTAGAGCAGATGCATACTATGAAAAGGCAGGACCAGATCCTTTTTGTGGCATTGGAAGACACACAGTTGAACAGCTACTAAGAGCGGAGGAAATAGCGAGGAGATCTACAGAATGGATGAGCACACCAGGACTCATACAAGCGAAACAGATCCTTATCCTTTATCTCCAACAAAATATTATTATTAGTAACTCTGCTATTTGGTATTTACATAAAAGATAGATTTTTGCAAGTAGCTTGACGATAACTGTTTTGGTACAATGTGTGTGGGCATTACTTTACATGGACTCTTTTTTTAATTTGCAGAGTTCGAGGTTTATTACTAGCTAAGATCATGCTGTTACTTCAAAAATCTTTGCATACACTATCCGGACAACCCATGAAAAGCTTAAGCTAACTAGCTAATCCTACCATTAGTATCAGGGATGCGAACCCGTTCGAAACAAATTTCGAATCAAAATCATACAAACGTAGGTTCGAGTTCGAACATTTTCAGGTTTCAGCCCTGGTTTAGGTCAGCTAAAAATTATCAATTCTAGCCTTGATAGATCAAATCTGAAATTTGCATTGTGAAGTTTGGTATTTTTTGGCGTAAAAATGCATAGAAAGTGCATTGCAAATGAATTTTATTGGGTCTTTGACAATGAAGCATTATCTCAAAAAGAGTCATCCATCGAAGCAACAATCGAAAACCACATTATATAGATGGTGCTCAGAATTTAATCGTGTCCGCTGTTCGTTCACAATCTCTCAAAAGCAACCTAGTGTCGATCCAATCTAGTCGCGGTGCTTCAAAAGACGTTTTTAGTATTGTTAGAGGCGACGAATTTTAGATCTTTGCGTATGAGCTCGAAACTAAACAGCAATCGACTATACGGCTCTTCGAAATTGTTCGCGGACGAAACACTTCAATGCAAATGTTCGCCTGTTTCTGCTAAAAACCCGGATATAGCTACCATGGCATAGGAGAAATGAATGACAGTGGAATTAAGTTACACCAAATGCAAAAAACGAATCATCCTGCATCACGAAAATCGGGTCACATAAGAGGCTTTTTGAGCACCCAAAACGTCGGTCTGCCCGATTTGGCACCCAAAATTTTCCTTTTGTTCAGACAGCTCAACGTTCTTCAACAAATGACGAAGCTGTGGATGCGTTCAAAAGTCTTGGCGCTATCGCATTCGGAGTGGCAAAAGTGTTTCGGTTCAAACGTATGCAAAAATGTATCGATTTTAGTGGTGAATATTTTATCTATTCCCGAAATATAAAAAGCAAACCTCGAAACACAACAAATGCCTTTGATGATATATACAATTAAGCCGTGAGTGAGTAGTCACTGTGAAATATATTGAACTACGAACTAGCCAACTGTAATTAAAGCTTACCTGGATCGGATAGGCGGCAAGAGGTGTACGGATCACCATGATAGCCAGCTGGACAGCTGCACACTGCCACATGATTCCTGGGCTATAAATAAATTAAAATTAGAGCCAAAAATGAATGCAAAGTGACATGCTGCACAGTGAGTGCAAAAACAATACTAACACGGGATAAAAATACAAAATGTCGAACTAACCTCACAATTGGAACCAATGCCGCAAGCGCCCACACATGGATTAACACAGCGATTGTCCTTGCATTGCAGGTCGCCACGGCAATCGACATTGTCCAGGCATTCGCCACGATTGCAGTGTGTAAGCGGATTACCGCTGTGTCCGGGCGGACAGGAGCAGACCGGACGCCCGCCGGCAGTCTCTTGGCACACGGCGTTCAAGCCGCATGGATTTCCATGGCAGCCATACGTTTGGGCTGCTATCGGTAAAGCACAGATAGAGAGAGAGAGAGAGAGAGGGAGGGAGAGACAGACAGAGAAAAAGGACATACAGTGTGTGTAGGTGTTGTGCATTGTGTACGGTTAAAACCAAAAGTGAGGTATAAAATTTATATGCACACATAGAGTTAAATATGGTATATAGTACAAATGTATCTATGTATGCATACGAGTGTGTCAGTTGGTGTGGTTAAAAGTATCTCTTGGTTACACTTTATATACATACTAAACTCTAAATGATATACACTTAATTAGAACGCAGTGCTATTTATTTCTTGTTTAAATCAAACAAGGGTGCATACTTATACACAATACTGTACACAGTTAGATCATAGTGCTCTTTTTTTTTTTTGACACAGCTGTTGCATCATTGTTGGGTTAGCTTTGTAGCAATGCGTATAGATCATTCATTTAAATACCACGTGTATAGGCGTCATCCCGATAGATGACGCGCTGGAGTGTACGTCCGTCGCCATAGGTGTAATACGTACGATATGAGCAATTCACACAACGTTTTTCTAGTTTTTTACCTAAAGTCAGTTGTGGCAACACCACAAGTGCCAATAGCATTAGAGCCAGACCCATCATCTGTTGCTGCAGTAGCTGAAAGAAACAGTAAAATGAGAAACTTTCATGAGAAACTCAATTGTTAGGTAATTTTAGGGACCTATACAATGGTATATCTATCTTACTACACCACGTACTTGCCGTGATGATTTTGATAAAAAAAAACATGAAATTAAAAAAAAAAAAATTAAGTGTTTTTTTCTTGAGATTTTTCCCAAAGTCAAGCGTTGGGCTCAAGGATTTAGTATCGTAATCTGTGGATATGCTGCCGCCTAAACGAAGATTGATTCTTTGCTGATTTAACTGCACAGAAAGAAAAATGAACGAAAAATTTTGAGTACAAATTGGTCTTAAAATACTTGAAATGAGCAAAAGTCATGTTTAAGTGACAGTAAAATGCAGACAAAGTGATAGTATAATGAAGTATAAAAAGGCCAGACTGGGTTGCTTTTTGTACATTTGGAATATTTTCTCTTCTACTTAATCCAACCGAAATAACTATAGTGCGGATTGCGTGGCTCAGTGGTTGAATGTCAAACTCCCCAGCAGGGATGTTTAATTTTGGTAGGAATGCCTTTGAAAAATAATTTTTCCGTCACGGCACGCCAGGCCGATGTGAAACGTCAAAGTTTATGATATTTACTGCAGCCTGAACTTTAACTATTATCATTTATTTGTTTTTTTTTTCCGCCAACAATTAAACTTTTTAACACAGCATTTGCTTTATTGGATCAAACAGAAGTGAAAAAGCGCCATCTAGCGTGTATGATAGCGCCATCTAGCGTGCGCATATGCTACCGCTAGCACACCAAACTGCAACTTTCCATAACCAAATACATATTTTTGATTTTGAGAGTGAGCGATAATTTAGTAGATCCGCCAACAATTAAACTTTTTAACACAGCATTTGCTTTATTGGATCAAACAGGAGTGAAAAAGCGCCATCTAGCGTGAGTGATAGCGCCATCTAGCGTGCGCATATGCTACCGCTAGCACACCAAACAGCAACTTTCCATAACCAAATACATATTTTTGATTTTGAGAGTGAGCGATAATTAAGTAGATCCGGGGCTTGGAGCAGCGGCAATACGCTGGTTCAATCCTTAGGCCAGGCCCAAGTGCTACTATAGCACACAAAAACACAAGCTTTTGGCCTCTTTACTCGGTCCGGTGAAAATTGCTAATACAACATTCAAGTCACAGAACCCAAATCAGGCCACCCGAATCACACCATCCGATGGCGTACGTAAGATAATTCAATAGCATACAAAAGTATATTATTGCTTTCTACCTTTTTTTTATAAAATGTAATAAAACACACTGATTTGAGTTTCTGTAAAATTAAAAAAAAAATATACTTAAAATGAGAATTTTTAAATAAAATCGAGACTATCTGCTTTTGCGCTCTTTTCATGCACGGATATGCTTAATTTGTGTACGCAAATGTAAAATATGACTTTTGTAGCGGCCATAAGGGCTTAGGACAAATACGTTCCACAAAAAAAAACATGAAAGTAATAGAGTGGCATCATTGGTCATTCCCAAGACAGTGCATACATGTGCGTTTGTTTTGCTCTTGAGTTTTTTGATTTTGAATATTTTAACAATTCATGTTTCCACTCTATTACTTCAATGATCTTTGGTTCACATCATGCAATAATAATTACAAGGAAGGAAGCAACGCAAGCTTAAAGTTTATTTTAGAGTGCTTTAAGTTCGAGTCAATTTGAACAATCTACGCCAGCCTTTAGGCGAGTTGTTACTGGACAGCAAGGAGCATTGCAATCTATGGAGGATCATGTTCAGCAGTTAACCAAACGCATTGTCAGTTTCAAGAACCATATATCCAAATCGGCTAAGAAGTTGCAGGATGCTACCACAAATAAGGCAGGCAAGGAACCGATGGCCAATTAAATCAATGACAATAAATAAGCGCAATTCACTTGATAGCTGAAAAGTACTCAAATCAATTTTTTTCTTATAGATATAACTATGAGAAGAAGATAAGCAAGCTTTCTGCCGCTGATGATGATCATCCTTTGAAGAGCAGCAACATGTCTTTTGCCAATCTTTCGCTAAATGCCGAACAAACAAGTCCTCAGCGCATGGCTGAGGAGCTGCAATCTGTAGCTGTGGATTTTAAAACCATGCGCAATGTTACAGTTGAGCAAAAAGGTTTGCCTCAAATTTTAATTGAGATATGATTCGCACTCTTTGAGAAATCAGTTAGGATTATGAGATTAAACACAAAAGCATGGCTGCCTATTAATGGCATCCTAGTTTATAATATATATAGAGATAAATTATTTATATGTATAAGTAGAGAATCTAGATATATATATATAAAAGCATTTGCCAAGCCAGGAATAGAAGTGCACAGAAGCGATTCGCGCTGACATGGCTGCCTCTAGGGAAACTAAAAGTGACTAAAAGCTGAGATTGCCCTAACAACAGTTAAGGCTCGCGCACACATGAACCGGAAAACTGAACTTATTGCTGAACTGAAAGCTTTGCTGAATACGAATCTTTTTTCGGCAAGCTGAAATTGTTTGAGATGCGCACACAGATTGCTGAGATGAAAACCCATATTTTGTCAGTAACTATTCTTTTTGAATAATTTTCTTTCTTTTTGTTCCACAAAGGTGGATTAAGCGCGATTTCACTTAACAATGTTTCGCAATCCATGATTTTTCAAAACCTGCCACTAAATATGAGCACTTCAGCAGCCTAAAAATAGGATTGTTGATATTATGTCGATGTTTCCGATATTTTTAATTTTTGATACGATAATATCAGAGCGATTTTTCCGAGGACAATAATATCACATATTGATATTTTTTGTGTCAAATATCAAATATCGGCTACTATGTACGCAAAAGCGTTCCGTAAAAATTGGAAGGTGTACTTACTTAAAAATAGATTCAAATTCGGTGTCACATTGTGCGGAAAAATAGTCAAAAATCAGTGGAAAATACTCAAACGGAAGATTGTGGGATGTTAATAATCATCTGATTCAAAATATAAATATGAGGGAGCTAATCGGCGTAAAGAAGAAGATGAGCACTTAGCTAACGTGCAACTGCTTAGAGAAAGGGGCAGGCAAAAGGAATAAAAATCATATTCCAAAACTTGCTCTAAAACATTTGACACCACCAGTTAGCTCTGCATCGTCAGAAAAGGTCGCATCTGCTGTGGAACTTGTTCTGGACAACAAAAGTAGGTCCTTACATAAAAATTTTAAAATTGCCATCTTCCTTAAATCGCTGAACGCAAATTGTTGGCGATAAACCTATGTATCGATATTTGAAAATACGGCGATATTGTAAATAGAACAATTTCGATATATTGAAATACGATATATTTGAAAATATCAACAATCCTACCTAAAAATACAAGTATGCTTGATCGAATAAGCAAAGCTGAACTGAAAGCTTTACTTAAAGTTCGGCAAAGCTTTTGGTGCGCGCACTTGCATACATGCAGTGCAGGCCTGAATCCGCTCCTATAAAGGTTGAAGGTTGACAAGGTCTAAAAAGTTCCATTAGGCATGACGATGAATTTAATCATGACAGCAAATATCTTTTTAATGCCACCTTATAAGTAGGTACTGTTTGTTGCTTTGCACTTTATTTTTAGACGAAACTCATCAGTATGTATAGAACAAATATGATATAACTAAATTAAATCATGCCATTTTTGGCAGCATAAAATAATCAACTCGTTTTCAGCGCCAAGTGCCAATAATCATTTGCATAAAGTTATTTATTTTATTTTCAATTTCATTCATATATTTTTTCCACTGAAATTTAAGTTCCAAAGAAGCGACAACAAGTTTATGTGTCATCGACTGTGGGATACCTGCCATAATGGGTTTTTTTTTTTAAATAAACAATAAGATCACCTTGGTAATTTGCTTGCTAAACATTTCAATAGCTCCGGTATGCAATGAAGCTATCTACTAAATAAGTATATCAGACCAAATTTGACTGTTATCTTCATCAGAATTTTGAGCAGATTACACAAAAACTTAATTAAGTGGACCAACTAATTTTTTACAATATCGATTAAGTTTCTTGTCGTCAGTCATCAACTTGGTTTGTTTGTTTTGGTCGATGTTGTTATTATTGTTGTTTTGGTTTCTATTGTTGTTGTTTGTTTGTTCTAATGCCATGACACACAACGAAGCACGTTTCGCTTACGCGTCGTCGCATTTTTAAACGATTTTCATGCGAAATATTTCCAGATTTTGAAGTTCAAGTTTACCAAAGATTGTCAAGGGGACGCAGTACGCCCACAAACCCGCAGTCGGTATCTTTTGTAGCGCTTTAAGTGTTTTCTGTTTGTATTTTAAAGTGAAATAAACTTTTCATAGATTAAAGAGTTGATTAGCTTAAAAGGGAGACAAGTACACGATGAAAATTACATGCGTTGCTTTTGTGTAGATTTTTCATCTTATGTTATTTCCCATTATGGGAGCATAGTCCACACCGACAGTGGGACAGTACTGAGCGTAGAGTATAGTTTGGATTTCGTAGTCGAAAGTTAGTTATCACGCGTATCTCGTTCGGTTCTCAGCTTAGTTAAGTTACGCTTTCGATGTGAGCGTAGCTTAAATACTACCGCAGCACTTGATGCCTTCTTAGTAGAGTTTTACTAGTATCGATGGTTTTTTTTGTCCATCTCAATCGAAGGTTTTTGTTTTTGGCACTAGCGATATATTGAATCAGTGGGATAGCCGATTGGTTTATTGATTGTAATAAGCAATTTATATATCTTTTAGATTAGTTAGGGGGCTCTGCTCCTAAAAAGTAGACAGCTACTTCTGTCTGTTCGACGCTGTGATTTAGTCCTTATATGCTGCTTGTCATAAGCTTTACACATTTGTTCTTTGCAACGTAGTTTTTTTATTTCGTCCGTGAGATTTAGTGTTTTACGATCCATTCCATTTTTTTGCTATACTATCGATTGGTTTTATATAAACTATCGGAAAAATTGAATAGCTCTACTTTGTGAACTTCTGAATGAGAAGTGAAAAATTCTAAATCCGCAATAGATGTGTGCACTTGCGCAACAGTTCTGTTCCGTTCCGCATCGCTCTCTGTTTGTTCGCTGTCTTAGAGTCCCGTTAAGTTCTTAAGTGTAAGCTCCTTGAGTTCTTTGAAGTAATTTACACTTTTGTTTTTAATTGCTAATTATTTCAAAAATTCCATCTCATGACATTACTGATACTTTCGTGTGTTTTCATTTAATATTTCTAACCTTCATCAACTACAAACGTGCTTTTCTCAAACCTAAAGGCCCATAGAGTACGAAATTAATAGGTTGGATTCTTTGTCCGTTACATTAAGTCAACACAGTGCATATATGATCTTTCTTTTGCTCTTTCTCTTCCCCAATTTTGCCTACAAAAAAGGCGGTCAAAGAAAGAGCGCAACACAAGCAGCCTCACACGTACACTGTCTTGGGAAAGGCTGCATTTCAGCAAAAATGTTGAAATTTTTGACGATCCAGGAAACCACTCTATAACTTTCCTGCCCTCTGCATGGACCCACTATACAATTGATATGAGCCAATCGATGGCATTTACGTTTATATCGATAATTTTTGAACGCATTGGCTAGAGCTCGCCTCGACAAAATCCATTTGTTGCTCTTATATGTTATTTATTTATAAGTAGTGTGCTAATGTGCAACGCTGTAGGGACTGGAATCAAGGGACGACATGCATCGGAGCGCAACTTGGCCCAAGCCAAGGGGCTACAGAACTGGAGCAGTCCAGAAACTTACGTCGAAAAATACTTGTTTTTATGCAATGACCCTTTTAGATTTTAGAGGAAAGCACTCCAGCTCTACGATGATATTGACATAGCTGGTCGGTCATTATGTTCGTAAAAGATGGCTTAGATGTAAAACCAGCTTCCGTTGAAAGAAACAGTTAGAGGGCATCTGCCTTTATCAGAAGTGACTAACTGATTGTTATGGTAAGCAATAACAAAAGAAGTGTTTTCGAATCTTTACATAATGATTTCATAAGTACCACTGAGTGCAAAAGCGAGCAAATGAGCCAGGAAACGATCAGCAATGCAAAGAGCATAGTGAGGCAGCAGAAAGCGACATCTATAGAAAGTTTTCGAGCATATGGAATACAGGGCTAAACTTAGGTTGGTAGCAGCAAAACCAAAACATACGCTTCTAGGAATTTGTTTTTATCAGCGAGGTGGAGGAAAACCCGGATTGAATGGAATATTTCGTCTGCTACTGGCCAGAGGCGTAGAAACTGGCAAGACTTAACGACTCGTCGAAATGGTTTTACAGAGAGCTCGAAACTAGGACCCTGCAGGAAAGGCAGATTGGAAGCGGGTCTTGGAAGCTCTGGATGAACGACATAACGACGAAACCCAACTATAAGTGCAAAAAAACCCTCAAGTTTTCCTTAAGTCCTTTTATGTTATGCTCAAGAATTCGGCAGATAATCGGAATATGATCTGCTGGTAGTTTTGTTTTTCGATTCGTATCTTCGCTGACAGAAGCGGGATTACTGTGTAACACTTTCAACCTTATAAACTAACTGTACTCAATCGCAGTGTTTAGGTCAAATACGTGAAATCCCTTGAAACGTAATCCAGAACTGTAGGCATACAATGGCACCTAAGCGTCGATGACGTTTCCCTCTGTTTCTGGCCGTAACTAAAACTTGCGGTCACAGTCAAACTTTTATGGATGGATAATCGTTCTGGGCACTGATTCACTTCATCGCAAATTGCCGGAAGCAAACATTAAACAAAGATAAATAGTCAATAAACTGACGGACATTACGCTGACGTTACTTTAACTTGGCTATTTTCAATTTGGCTTTAACTTTTGTTGTCGTCGTTGTTGTTATGCGTAGATTTTTGTCATTTGGAATTTAAATATTTTGCTCACGTAGCAAGTTTAATGCATTTTTTATAGCATCTTTGTGTATTATTTTGTAAAAAAAATTGTATTTGTAACTTCAGTGTTTAGTTTGGAACAGTTGCTCACCATTTTAGTTGTTGTTGTTCTAGTGACACTTCTTTACACAAGTACAAATAAAAAATATGTTAAATAAAAAAAAAAATGATTGTATTTGTATGTAAAATAAATAATATCGCTTGCAGCGTTCAACTTGAACTGAGCCCCCTTATAGACGGACTTCAGCTATTTATAAGCCTGAACGCTTCTCCAAAAAGGCCTCATAGCTGAGAACAGCTGAGATTAGCAGAGAATTCGCTGTCCGCCGTTGGCGTCATCAGTTCGTCAGAGCTGACAAACTTGGCTCGCTGTCGGAACTACTTTTGCTGCTGTTGTTCTTGTTGTTGTTGTTGTTGTTTTGTTTTAGCTTGAGAGACATTCATACACTCATTCATTCATTCACTGCTTAGGCACTAAGCTATTTATAAGCGCATACTTGACGATCAGCTTGAAGGTTTGCATATGCGTAGGTGTCCATATTGTGTTTGGCAGCCTCTCATGGAACTGAGATTGATGTGGTACATGGAAATTGTTATAACCTACAATACACACATAGATGTCTATGTCAGTAACTTCACTCTCCAAATTAATGAATTAAAAAATAAAGAAGTAACAAGAAAAAAACCATTAAATCGAAAGGTTTCGAATACTGCACAGTGGGAGAAATGATGAATCCAGCACGAAGAAGATCGAGCTTTGCTCGTTAATCCATTTTGGTTTAAAACAGGGTATAATTACACTACTCAACACGAGTTTAGAATATCGCTCCGTACTTCGTTTTTTCCGGTCAGACTCAGGTTTTGAGAATTTCGCGAATCTCGGTATCATGGATCTACGCCTACGACCAATCGGGTGAATATCTTGCCAGCGGTGAGGCAAGACCGAAAAAACCACGTCAAAGTCGCTCAAATATCAAGGTAACGTTGACAGTTTTCTTCGATTATGGTGTGGTGTGGTGCATTATGAATTTTTTCCAACCGGCCAAACTGTCAACAAAGAATACTATTTGGGTGTTATGCGTCGTTTGCGTAATGCTGTGCGTCAAAAAAGACCAGATTTGTGGAGAGACAATTCTTGGTTTTTGCATCACGATAATGCACCATCTCACACTGCGCTTGTAGTTCGTGATCATTTCGCCAAAAACTCGAACCATATTATACCGCAACCACCGTAATCGCCTGACCTTAGCACCATGTGACTTCTGGCTATTCGCTAAACTCAAGAGACCGCTCCGTGGACACCATTTTGAATCGATATGTTTCGAAAATTGAAAAAAACGTTGGCTCCAGTGTATTGTATCCGAGGGGGACTACTTTGAGGGGGACGAAATGAATTTTGAAGATTAAATAAAGATTTTTTGATTTATAAACGAACGAAACGGTATTTTGTTGCCCACAGTTGGTTAGATCTCTTCTATTTTCATGATTTTTACATATTCTATAGAGATTTTTTTTGGAAAGCTCCTATTTATCGCCTTATCGATAAATGAATATTTAGCTAGTTGTTTTTTTTCTTTAAAAAATTTGTTACAATATTTTCTACAATTAACAGTTTTAGATATAACACTGGGTAAATAATCAAAATCACGAAAAATAATATGTACTATCTGAAAATTGGCTATCTCTTTTATCGAATATATAAAAAAAACTTGAAAATCCAAGGGATCGAAGAAATGTGGATCGTTTAACTTATTTTCACCATTAATTTTGCTGTTTGATGATTTATTCCTTTGGAATCTTTTTTTTTGGTGAAAATCCACAATCCAGTAATAATAGCATATTGTTTTTCAGCCATCTATCTATATGGGGCAATCGCCTGGCGAAACTGGGAAAGACGATTTCTTCCGATTCATATAACCCAGGCATAAAAGTACTTAGTACGACTACAAGTGGAGCTTTAACACCGTCATAAGAAATGAATTTTGAAGCGAAACGACGAGCCTGGACAACGCTAGCGAAGATGCATCTTATTGAAAGGCATACAGTAGTTGGGTATACGGATGTAGTCGCGGGACTGCGGACTCGGGTGTCTTAATCTATGGGCATTTATGACAACCTCTTCCAGGCGCTAGAATATACTCCAAGCAGGTTTGGGAAACCCGAGTCCAATTGGAGCTTCTAGGCAGACGAAACAAACTCTCACTCTGATGTGCTCATGGTAACAACAACTTGCGCAGGGACTAACATTATTATTATTGTTCTTCTTGTAGTTTGGTTACTTCTATCTCTTTTGCTATCTTGTAACCTCTTGATTATGCTCATCGTGCATTTTTAGCTAAATACTGGATGTGAATCGGTGCGCAAGCATAAAAAACACATCAACCGGTCTTTTTTTAATAGAGAAATCTATGTAACCGTTTTTTTTTTGAGTATCTATATTGTGAGTTGGTGAATAGTACTAAAAAGTTCATCACACGGGTTAGAGACTCCAGTCAGTTGTATCTATCTATGTCAACTATTGTAAATTGAGGTCACTCTGGTAAGTTTCGAGTAAGTTTCATCCTTAGCCTACTGAGACCAAAGTAACATCTATTGGCAAGAGTGATGCTCCGATTGATCTCCATGTTGGCATCGTTTTTCATCGTGACGGTGGTGCCAAGTTAGACAAACTCCTTGACAACATGAAGAGTATAGTTTTTAACATCAATCTGAATTCAATCGCTGTGTCTCTCTACTTGAAGAAAACATATATGTACTTTGTCTTCTTATTTACAATCAGGCCCAACCTGGCAGATTCTCTTTCAATAGCCGCAAAGGCTCAAGTGAATGCTCGCTTTGTATGACAAAAGTAACCATTCCTATTTAATTCGACCTTTTGCAACAGATTCTCCATTACAAAGTTGAAGAGGTTGCAGGAGAAGGCATCGCCTTGTCTGAAACCTCGCTTGGTATCAAAAGGCTCGGAGAAGCTTTTTTACCTTGACGGAGCTGCGTGTGTTATTCAATGTCATTCTGCATAGTCGTACCAACTTTGCAGGGATTCTAAGCTCAGACGGAGAGCTGTCAAATGCTGCTTTATAAACGACAAAGAGTTGGTTGGTGTCGATTTGGTATTCGTGGGTCTTTTCCAGGATTTGGTGTAGTGTGAATATCTGGTCAACCAGTTCTAAAACCACACTGATAAGGTCTGATAAGTTATTTCGCAAATGGCTTAAGTATTTCGTCCAGTACGCTCGAAAGGGTCTTATATGCAAAAGAAAGAAGACTAATATCACGATAGTTGGCACACACAGTGGTGTCACCCTTCTTGAGGACAGGGCAGAGAACACCAAGGTTGCAACCATCGGGCATGCACTCATCTAGCCATAAACAACACACAATCAACTTCTTATAATTTTGATACATAATACATTGACAAGTTGAAGAACTCAGAAAGTTGGGTAATATATGGGATATAGGAAGCATCTGCGCAGAAGTACATAAAATAGATGCATTGCTCAGCTCGCAAGATTGTAGCTCATTTAGATGCCTTAATGGCTTATTAAAAACTGTGGGGATCAGAATTTGTTAAAAGAAAAAATCAAATATGAATGGATAGCATGAAAGAAAGATGTTTTATATAAATTGCTGTTTGTTTCGCTCTGAAGTCGATTCATTATTATATTCGGTATTTATCGCTGTTACATATATAGCAGCTAAGACATCTAATTTGCTGCCACTGCTAAAGTATCTCTTAATATGTAGATGCGCATTATTAATTACTCAGATACTTTAAAATATGGACACAAGTTGTATACTTATTTGCTGTTCTAACAATTTGTATTGTGTGAAGGCGTTTCCTTTTTTGTTTTATTATTATTATTATTATATTCGTTCTTAACCGTGTTTGTCGCAAAAGCTACAGATACAGATACTTTTTTTTGTACTAGAAGCTGTGGTTTGGCACCTTATAGACACCCAATATTAATTGTAATTTAATACATTTACGCAGCTTATTGTGCATTAAGCGTACTTCTGGTACTTTGACAGCTGAGATACAAAATCTTAAAACTTTTCAAAGAAGTAGCTACAAATTTCTAGACGGCTTTTCCGCAGCTCCGGCTTATTTTAATTTTAATTTAAATTTTAAAGCCTAAGCTTGTAATAGAATTGACCATACACAATTCGTTTAATTTCCGTTTGACCAAAAGCAAGAAATGTTTAAAAAAAAAACAACAATTTTATGCCTAAATGAATATGAAATAAGCACCATATTACATTTGCATGTAATTATGCTGACATTGAAAGTGAAAAAAGTAAATACCTGTGACGGGAATTGAGTATCGATACTTTACAGCGTTTTGTTTACTAAGCTCACATGAGTGAGCTATAACTACGTAAGTTTATATCTAGAAAAAGCTGCAAAATTATCGATAGTTTCGGGAAAAATGGTTTGACAGTAATGGTTGTACCATCGATATCGGTACCACCGGCATTTTTCCTTCCTACCTTCCTAAACTTAGCCGAGGCGTCGCACAGTGGAGCCAACCAACTTCTTTATTACTCCCTCAAAAGGGAGGATTAGGATTAACCTATCGACAGTGTAAAAAACATCGATAGTAAGACACAAAGGGAAAAAAATCTATATATCGATAGTTATGCAGCTCTTCTGGTCATGGCAAAGTCAAGGCCACAAGTTGTTCAAGACTGGCGGCAATAAATTGGTAGGTTGCCCGCACCAGCTTTTTTGCATAATATGGCTAGATGAGTGCATTCCCGATGATTGGAACTTTTGTGTCTTCTGCTCCGTTCTCAAGAGGGATGAGCTCACGGTATGCGCCAACTACTATAGTATCAGTCTTCTCTTTATCGCATACCATTTCATTGGTTATAGCCCCTTTAGGTATCGCGTATAGGTCTCATTGTTCGAAATCGGTATCCCTGTACAGATACGCAATTCTGTCATGTTAGGAAAGATCGTCTCCTCCGACATCTTAAACTTTATGTTGGAGAGAGTGTTAGAATCACTCTTACCAATAGATGTTACTCTGGTCTTTGTAGGCAAATGAGTAGTAGAGGCCACTCTCGCCCGACGAAACTAAGACTATAAAGTGCTCGCAACGCACGCTATTCTGTCAAGGTAGTAAAGATCGTCTCCTCCGACTTCTTAAACTTTATGTTGGAGAGAGTGTTGGGATAGACCGAAGTACTATACATCGGCATGAGGATCAAGCTTAGAATCACTCTTACCCAAAGACGTTACTCTGGACTCAGTAGGCAAATGAGTAGCACGTTATTCATGCTTCCTTTATGGCGCCGAAGCATAGTTATTGACGCAGTTTGATGCAAATGCCCTGGAAGTGTTTGAGCGGAAAGTATTCAGTAAGATCTGTGGCCATTTACGCGTTAGCAACGACTACAAGATATATGTATGAACGACAAACTCTACTCAATCGAATTAACATTCGACGGATGCGCTGACTTGTAGCGCGTATGCATGAAGAAGCTCCTGCTGGAAAGGCGTTGAATGCGGCTGTTACAGGTAGGCCATGAAGCAAAGGAAGCGTTGAAAGGACCATGTAGTAAGCACAGTAACTACTTTTGGTACCACCGATTGGAGAAGGTGCACGCGAAACAGAGGGTACTGGTGGAGTGCTTTATATCAGGCCGTAACCCGGTAACGCGTTGTTATGGCCAATCATTCCACATTCATATCATCGGTAATTGTGCTAATCTATATACCGCTCACATTTAACGCTGATTGTCCAGTTCTAAACTTTAACGACTTGTTCCGTTTAAATTGCACTTGATGGGGCGAAATATGGTATATATTTAATTTAAATGGAGGGCCACAAAGGACTTTAGACAAATTGCCGCCTCATTTGACACGCCCACATGCACAACAATTGTCAGGCTAGGCAATTTCATATAATTGGCAATTAGTTGGCTCGATTCGTTTCGTTTTTGGTATCCGATTTTTAAAACGCACCCGCATTAAGGCCTTAAACTTTTCAAGCTCAATTTCGCTACATTCTATTGGAGTGTGGCTAATGCTAGAAAATGGCGGCTGTCGTTCTGTCTGTCACCTGGTTGGTATGTGTGTGTGTGTGTGTGTGTGTGTGTGTGTGTGTGTGTGTGTGCGTCTGTCCTGCTGCCAAATGGCAATGTCAATTTTCCGCGTGGCGTCAATTTAATAATGCGTTTTGTGAAAATCTTTTGGCTTACGCGGCTCATTTGTCAAAGGCTCACGGTTGCGCCTACGCCCACATACACGCCCCAAAACGCCCTATGCCTAGCCCAAAACAACTACAATAACAAACAGCCCTCGTTATGGCCCCAGGCATGACCTGTTCATAATTTATGCTGCCTAAATCAATCATATTCAATCACGGTCATGATGAGAAAAAGTAGCCCAACATAGACCTATAGAACCAATGCTGTTGTGTGTGTGGTTGTATGTAAGTATCTGACGGATGGTTAAGCCCGCTCGAAACCAGATTTCATTGACAAATGTTATATAATCAATTTGGTATTATTAATTTGAATATGCCCAAACGCTTCCCACCTGGCTCATTCCCATAAAAACACGCGATGTGAACAGTTTATATATACCAAGTGCGTTAAGTAGCGTATTTAACGGTAGAGGGGCCCCATCCAAAGGGCAATCTTAAGTGTCAACTGCCACTGCACTATGGTACGGTTCAACGTACTTTTGGCTGGAAGTCTTCTTTTGAACACTGTAGAAGCAGTTGCTGACTTATCTACGTCAGTCAGTTCAGAATTTATTTGAAAGTTCTTTTTTATGTAATTATACGTATTGTTAAATCGAAGTCATAGGCGATATATTAGGCAAATCATTTCCTGCTTGATGTAGTCTATTGTTCAATCTCAAAGTTGCACAAAGTTTGCAGGGATACCGAACTCATATAATGCGCGATTCCTTAACGGACTAACAAATGTCGTCAATGAGCTGCTGAACTCTGAATATCGGATCGATGCACTTAAAGTCGTTTCGCGATGAATTTACTTTCATACACACTACGCTTGACAAGGCCTTATGTGCGATATAAAGAAAACTGAAACCACGGTAATTCTTGACGCCAGGATATCGGACACTGAGTTTTCAGAACTAGTGCATGCAGCCTGTCAAGTCATTGCCGCCAATTTTGAACAGCTCTGCAGATTCTTGTGCCGTTTGATAGCAAGCCCAATTTCCCAATGCAAGTGCATTATCGCCTTGAATACCTGCTGAATTGGTCCCTCCACAAATGAACTTAAATTTTTTGTAAAAACTTACTAGCATCATTCCAGTTATTGCCCTAATATGGTTAAAGCAACTTGAGATTGATTGGCCTGTGTTTTTCGTGATTAGTAAATCTTTCTCTCAACATCATGAGGTATGTGGTAACCACAAAAGGTTTGGCTGCTCTGGAGTTCAGAGCTTCCGCTAGTCTTCTCCCTGCTCCCAAAACTTTTGTCAACGATTTCAGCTTTATTCAAAGCTCTGTAAATTTCACAAAAAGCTTCTTTTATTCCTATTCTTCTAAGTCGAGGTCTGTAGCCTGGACTACATAAAATTCAACCTTTTAATTTCAAACGCAAGTAATTTGAAGATCTAGCTGTTAAGGGTAATTGATGAATTTTCCCGCCAGCAACCTTACGGTACCCAAGCTCGTCTACACCGTTTTGGGCATTTGTAATCTTCAAAACATTATGGTCAAGTTCCAGTTCCACTCGATTGAGGGCATTGGGCAGTGTTTTTCGAAGAAAATGTTGAAATATGTGTGCATACATAAGAACTTATGTAGCTGTTTGGGATATCCTATAAGCTCGTAATGGGCTTGGCAATGCCAAATTGTCCAGAACAGCTTACCTGAATTGTTGCAGACCTCGTTTTACTTCAGCCGATGCCTTCACCTCAAGCAAGGCAGATCTGCATTGTTTCTCCCCGAGAAACAGAAGAAGTAAAGTAAATACTTAGTAGTCGCACCTTGAGCGAAAAACATTGGTAGGTACAGTGGGCGAGCGGTAACGTAAGTCCCACACTTTTTGGCTATTCTAGCTTTACACAAGAGAAAAAAAAATGACATCAATATGTAGCTGCTAACTGTAGTCTCACACTACTGACAACATTTTTGACTGGATTCTTAGCTGGGCCATGTTGTTGAGCTCATTAGAAACACATGGGCTGTGACTTTAGTGCAATTTGCATATTTAAATCCTACATATTAAAATCAATCTATAAAAGGGTCTGCAGTCGAAGGTATTGCTACAGTTATAGTTGCCCCGGATGAGTCACATTGGTTCTTGTGGCGTCTGCTTGGCTTACATCCACCGTCGCACAATGGGGCATTGCTTGAAAAAAATCGAAATAAATCAAAATTTTGATAGAAGAAATTTGAAAAATTAATAAATGCGTCTGATAGAGAAATCCAGAAAATAACAATTTCAGTCAATTTGGATAATTGGTTTGGTTGCTAGAACCGCTTAAAGTAGAGCCTTTTTTCTGTACGCATCAAATTCGAAATTTTTTACAATAAAGTTCACCTTTGAAATTGATTTTTGGGTAAACTATCCAACCGATTGTTAATTTTTGGGATTCTTTTAAAGAGTACAGTAAATTTAAATAGAAATCAAGAAAATAAATTTTCTTCCTGTTTCCTCACTTTTATGAATAAAGCTATTTTGGCTCATCACTAAATTTTTACTTTTTTGACCTTTGTTTGAAATTGGTAAAAAAAAAAAAAAAAAAAAATTGCCACTTCAATTTTTGTTTTAATCCTTTACCGAAACAAAAAAAAATTTGGCTGCGAAGACTTGCGAGTTTACCTGCAACAACAATATAATCGAAGCAGCCTGGTATCAAAAACCAAGCTGCAGCTGGTCTAGACAAAGAAGAAGAACGCACAGCATGTACAGAGGTATTTTCTCTAGTCCATTTTTGCATAGCCTGGAGCCTTTTTTATACTTCCAGTGACCTTTCTCCTTTTAAAATATTATGTCATAAGCAAAATTGTGGATGTTTGTGGGTACTACAGGTTAGAAGTAATTTTAGGGTAGTGATGCAACCTTTGTACCTTACCCTTATTGGTGAATTTCCAATGGGTGGAAACTTTATAAAAATTAACTACCTTATTAACTTAGCCAACTATTCTTCAAATCACGGAAGGAAAAGCCATCACCATCGATCATGAGTTTTTACTCACTATGGTTGATGGAAAAGTTTTGAATGAGCTGACGCATACATCTTCAACATTGAGATATGCAATCAAAAAGATTTTCAAAATTTTTATGGTTGAATGAGTTCAATTTAGAATATGGAATTTCTCCATTACATGCAAGGTTAAGATGTTTGGAGTTTATTTTGAAGCTAGTTTATACACTTCCACGAGATGAAGAAACTGGAAGGCACAGATACTGATATACAGATGAAATTCTCTGACAAGCCTTCACTAACAGTAGACCGGATACTGAAATACGTACGATAGAAATATGTCTAGGACGTTTTTTAAAAATCATGAGGTAGCAGCTCAAATCACTGGAGTTGATAATACAATTATCAAACGATTGGGTATTATCCTTAATATTATAAACTGTAAGGAAAACATTTGTGGCCCAAAATTTGGTGAATATGCGTCAGTGCCAATCTCCTGGCTAAAATATACCCAGAGAAAAAGCTTACTCCAACGGTTCATAAAATTTTGGCGCATGGCAAAGAGCTTATAGAATACCAGTGTTTCCAATTAGATGATTGTCCGAAGAAGCCCAAGAAGCAAAAAACAAAGATTACAAGAAATTTCGATATACGAACACGCGCAAAATATCAAAAATAAGACAGAGTGAGGATCTTTTTAATATGTTGGCGGCATCTTCAGATCCTCTTCTTGCATCTTTAAGACACGCCAGAACAAGAAAGGAAATTAAATCAAATAATTATAGTCCAGAAAAGTTAAGCCTTTTGGAAATGCAACCCAATTTTGATGACTATTTTGAAGAAAATATATAACAATATAAAATATCATATGAGTGATATAAATTTATTTTTTTACATTATAACATATATATTTTTAAAATAATATTAAGCTTTTAACCCAAATTAAAATATAAAATGAATATTTGAGTTAGAATTAAAAATCAATTATATCCTCTGAATATGTTACTCGAACTTTGAAACCGTTTATTGAGGCACCCTGTATTCTCAGCACCTTGTTTGTGCATTCATATTAAAGCTTAGGAAATACTCTTTAACATGCATTTTAAATTTTCACAATAAATTCACTCATTCAAAAGTTATGATTTTCGCCGATTTCGAAGTCAGATCGCCCCACTGTGCGTCGGTGGGATCCCACTGTAAGCGCGCTTTCATGTGCTATAGCATATGCCTAAGTACCCTCGTCATGAGCTGAGCGTCGTTTATGTGCATCTAAAATTTTTCAAAAATTATCGAAATCGGATAAATATATCAGAGGTTCTAGTCAAAAATATGCATAATAGGAACCTCCCATAACGACTGCGTCAGTGAAGCGTATACACCTCACTCACATCATTTCCCTAAATGCACATTCATGTCCTCGTGCCAGACTGTGACATAGAAAGTGTTCTGTCGAGGCCGCGCAATTTGGGTCGTGTCATAAGGCCCATATTAGCCAAGTATGTACCAAATGTGCTATGACCCTTGATTGTTAAATTGCTCGACTAGGCCAATACAGTCATCAATTTACTCTTAACTCCTTAAGCTGCTGCATCACAAGGATGAGTGTCTTGGATATTGTTTTACAATGTAATACCACTAAATTGCCTGCTGAGTCCAAAGTAAATGCATGTTTGAGCAAGAGTAATGATCGGCTTCATCTTCATGTTGACTTCTTTGTTCGTTTGCGGAAAGCAGTTCGTTCTAATCGAATAAGAGCATTCCAGCAGATTTACTTTCAACTGTACTAGAGAGAAAGAGAGAGAGAGAGAGAAGGTACATTCTGCAGTCACACCCTCTTTGGAGAGAAGCCGAGCTGTGATAATGTTGCCTCTTAAATTTTGTGTCCAGAAATTTGCTATTGAATATTTGCTCAATGGTGCACATAAGCCTCACTGTGCTGGAAAGAAGATGTATACATATCATCCTTGTCACCATTGGCTGTTGACACGGAGTTCGTTTTGTTCGTAACTTCGCCTCAAACAACGATCTCATCCTGAGCTCAGTTTATGAATCTAATCTAGCAACTTTCCCCACACAAATCTGCATAGACTTAAACTTTAGTACAGAGTATTAAAAAAATCCAAAACTATTATAACTAGCAATGGCGCACAACGTTTCGTGCGTGCCGCCATTTTCAGTAAGCCGGAAGTGCGCATTTTATGCTAGTGTTACCCACTGGCGTCAAGCGGAAGTTGTTTCTTTTATGTGCGCGGAGCTTTTATAAAGCCGTCGTTGCCATTGTCAAACGTCAACGCCATTGCTGTGCCGCCATAGAAGCCGCCATTGCCATGGGGCGCTGCAACATATTTGCGTTATTGGCAACGGATTTGCGGCTCTCTGAGTTGTATGTTCTGCATACAATGAGTGAAATAAATGACAGCAGGGCAACTCTGGTCTAGCCATGCGCCATTTGCTATTATATAAGCCAGCGACTCATATAATTAAACGTATGCAAAAATTACAAAAATCATAGCATTAAAAGCTTTTAGAGTTTATCTCTCAAAATCCAATATTTCTTAATGTATGTAAGCCGTTCGTTAAAAATTGGCATTTTAATTAGCACGGCGTTGCGGTTGCCTTCGGTGGACTCCAAAGTTTTGGTTTGGTAATGTAAATAAAAATTGATAAAATAAATGCCAGTTAAATGTTTTAAAATTAAATGACAATTCGAGGAACATGCCAACTGTTACGTAAGCCGCAGTAAGTCAGTTAATGAATATGAGATTAACATTTGCCATATATCATAGAGAGAGACGGAGAGAGCGAAAGAGAGAGACAGCTATTGCGGTTGCAGTTCTCAGCAAAAAATTATCACAATTTTTAATTAATTTAGAGTTCAGTTTAAATACATTATGTTATTAGCGTTAATCAAAATATTGATTACCCCATTTGATTAATTTACTACAAATTGTTCACTAATTACTGCTGAGAGATATAAAGTCTAACGTGCCTTTGACTTGGATAACTCAGTGTTGCCCTGGATACTTTGAACACCAGCCACATGCACCAGCTGTGCAGTGGATAAGGCTCTATCCTTGCCCCAACAACAAGTTCGCTAACGTAGAGAAGATTACACAAAAGGCCACGCTAACAATTGGGAAAATCGTCTGCAGGGTTCTTCTGGCGCTGCGCCTATGAATAGCCACTCCAAACAGGATACATCGCTTCTCCTCGGGCTATAATGCCTTCTTCTTCTTCTTCTTCTTCTTAACTGGCCATAAGATGCCATGCCATCTACACTCACGCATGCGCTCACCACAAATGTCAAAAGCAAACTAACTGAGTGTGCGGCAACTCAAAAGAGGCAACCACTCAGAGCTATCACATTTTATACTTATTCCACCAAGTACTTGTTGTTCGTGTCCTTTGACAATTTTCAGACAATTAACTTGTTTTAGAAGTCTCAAAACATAAGACTAAATCAGTGAAAAGAAAGTCTAAAAAAATTGTTCAAATAAGTTAGAAAGACATAAAATATTATTTGAATCTCTACCGTATCTCTTTGATAAACTTGAAGTATTTGTAGTTTATTAACTTTAAGTAACATTATCTTGCAGAAAGCTGCTGCGAACCTTAAAAGTTGACTTTTAACCTAAAACGTACTTACATAAAACACTCTATAATTTCGCAACTAATTCGTTTAAAGAAAAACAAATGCACCTGTTCAATGAGCTTTAAGTACCTTCAAAAGTATGTTTAACACACACTGCCTTATTCTATTTTCAGGTGCTCAAAAGTGCATACTCTTTGTTCACAGTGCTGCGAGAAGTCGCGAATTAAAATGGCTGATCAGAAGTGTGAAATGTCTATAAGAACACACACGCTCACACGTATGCACTCTGTTACGGACACACTTTCACTGCGCGAATTGCTTGGGAATGTTATTCAAAAGGGTTTCAACCGATTTTGATATGATCTACGTTCAAAGTTTTTCAGATGGCTTTGTAAGGACGCCCGCTTAGATCGCGAAATATCTTCGTGGGTAGATTGTTTGGGATTTGCACATAATTCACAAAATGTACTTCAAGTTTTTAAGCTTTTAATATTACGGCTACAAAGAACTTTAAACTCAAACTACCACGTATTACAGACTTCTTGGATAGCATGCAAGCCGAACACAAATCGGAAAATATATTTCTACTATCGGTTTCGGCCAGCATATGAACACAAGGAACACATTAAGGAATTGAACACAATATATTAAATTGTTTGCTATCACTTAAGTATATAAATATATTTAATGTGACTTAAATAAATAGCCTTGTGCCGATCTGGCAGAAACGACCATGATCAAACGCGCGGTCATCACGAAAGCCGAAATTACTCTGGCCACTCTAGACGAAAACTTCGTTCCTATTCATTTTGGCCTGCAAGCGACAACACCTACTCAATTTTACGCTCTGTTCTTTTGTATATACTTTTTACTCGTTATAATTAAAACGTCTCAATCCAAAGTTTAGTGTATTAACCCAAGCTATTGATAAAATTTTGAACTGGATTCTAGCTGGGCCATGTTGCTGGGCTCATTAGAAACACTTTGGCTGTGAAACTTTAGCGCAATTTGCATATTTGAATCCTAAAACCCATTAACATCAATCTATAAAAGGGTCTGCAGTCAAAGGTATTGCTACAGTTATAGTTGCCCAGGATGAGCAATCAAGTGGACTCTACGCGCTGCTTCAGTTACCATTGGTTCTTTTGGCGTCTGCTTGGGTTACATCCACCGCTGGTGGAATCCTCCAGGAAGCGCGCTTACATGTGCTATAGCATATGCCTAAATACCTTCGCCATGTGCTACAATATTACGCTAGTCGCGAATACCTTGACCGTCAACTCTCTAACCGAGTTTTGTGAGTGTCTGTTAATGGCCTCTCCTGACACGGTTTTATTGATAAAGTATGCCAATCTTTGGCGTGTCCGGGGAGATCTTCAGTATGTACACAAGGTGCTGCGTCAGTTGGATCTACGACTGCATACGGATAAGGAGCATGAGTTTATTCACAAGACCGAACGCAGGATTAAATCCATTTTTGTATGGGTTGCAAGTCTATTTGCGGGCATAATAGTTAGTGGCGTGCTATTCATGTGGGTTTCGGTGGAGACTCAGCTCATATTTCCCGCCTGGTATCCTTGGGAGTGGCGCAACTCGAAGATTACATATATTTTGACTGCCACTCTGCAGATAATTGGTTTGCTTGTACATGGATCCATTGATCTGGGCAATGATACTTATCCGCTCGCCTATTTAGCCGTGGTAGCAGCACACATCGAGGCCTTGGGCTACCGCATAAGTAGGCTTGGGTATGAATCACAGCAAGATCAGGAAGCGAACTGTAAGAAGCTGATTGTATGCATACAGGATCACCAAGCTATAATGCAGTTGAGTGTTCAGTACCGTCAGAGTGTTCTTTAGTCAGAGGCAATAATGAAGTGTCACTCTTCCTTTTACAGACTGCTTGGGGTGATGCAAGATGTGCTCTCTCTGGCCTTTTTCATACAATTTTTTTTCACTGCACTTGCTCAATGTGCTCTGGCCGTTTTTGTACTCCATGCCAATGTTTCTATGATTAAAATTTTAAATTTGGTTTTAATCTTTTTGGCCATAACCATGGAGACGTTGGTCATATGTATTGCTACCGAAACTGTCTACCATGAGGCTGAAGCACTTACCTCGGCTATCTACTCATGCAACTGGCTGGAACAGGATGCTGAATTTAAGTACATGCTGAGGCTTATGTTGCAGCGTTCTCAGAATATTAAAGTAATTGTGGCAGCCGGCTTTATACCAGTTCGTATGGTAACTCTGTTAACGGTGAGTAAAAAAATTTCTTGAAACTAGAAAACGGTTAAAATGGTCGTCTGGAACGTCTTTTTTTTTAAGTTATAGCTACATGGCTTTAAGCTAATTTTTGCTAAATGTAGATATTATCTTATTATTATTATTTCTTTTTTAAGTGCATACTTACTTAACTGGCCATAACAACCCGTTACCGGGTTACGGCCTGATTTAAAGCTCTCCTCCAGGCGTCTCTGCTTTGCGCGAGCCTTTTCCAATTGGTAATACCAAAGGTAGCTAGCGTACTTTCTACCTGGTCCTGCCAACGGAGACATGGTCTGCCCTTTCGTCGCTTCCCTTCGACAACCGTATTGAAGACTCTTCTCACAGGAGCTTCTTCATGCATACGCTCAACATGATCTAGCCAGCGGAGCCGCTGGATCTTAATTTGCTTGACTATGTCAATGTCGTCGTAGAGCTCATAGAGTTCGTCACTCCATCGTATTCGGTAGTTGTTGCCAACGCTTAGAGGGCCAAAGATCTTACGAAGTACTTTCCGCTCAAAGACTCCTAGGGCATTTTCATCAGACTGCGACATCACCCATGCTTCATCGCCATAAAGCAAAACGGGAAGGATGAGCGTCTTATAGAGTGTCAGTTTCATCTGGCGGGAGTGGTCTCTACTACTCATTTGCGTACTGAGATCAAAGTAACACCTATTGGCAAGAGTGATTCTCCGCTTGATCTCCATGCTGACATCGTTTTTCATTGTGACGGTAGTGCCAAGGTAGACGAAATCCTTAACAACATCAAAAGTACAGTTTTCAACATCAATCTGAGAGTCCAACCACTTTGTATCTCTACTCGAAGAAAGCATATACTTCGTTTTTCTCTCATTGACCACCAGACCCACCCTGGCAGATTCTCTTTCAATAGCCGCAAAGGCTCCGGTAACTCGCTCGCTTTGTACGTCCGCCGATATCGATATCATCTGCGTATGCAAGCAACTGGACACCCTTATAGAATACAGTCCCGTTCCGATTCACTTCGGCCTTTCGCAACACATTCTCCATCAAAAGGTTGAAGAGGTCGCAGGGCATCGCCATGTCTGAAGCCTCGCTTGGTATCAAAAGGCTCGGAGAAGCTCTTTCCTACCTTGACGGAGCTGCGAGTGTTGCTCAACGTCATCCTGCCTAGTCGTACCAACTTTGCAGGGATACCAAACTCAGACAGTGCGGCATACACACGACATAGTACATAGGTATATCTAAAATTTAATGAAATCTACATATTTACAATGATTTTTACGTATATATTTTTTTAAAAAATTATTATGCTCTTAAAGTTTTGATAAATCTACATTTTATGGTAATTATTTACTGCCTTTAAGAATTTTGTAATTGCTACTATATTTTGGGTGATTGGGTTGGATAGTATAGTAGGTAATCTTGTCTAAGTTTACTTAAAAGTGTACAATCTGTCATTATATGTAGAATTGATAAGTTTGTGTTCCAATGGAGACATTGTGGTTGGGGTTCTTTACTTATTATAAATTCATGAGTGAGTTTGGAGTGTCCTAAGCGGAGTCTTACAAATTTTATCATATCTGATCTTTTTAGTGTGGCATGGGTGTATGGATTGTAGTCTATTATAGAGAGTTGGTTATGGTTGATTATTTTGGTGGTGGGATGAATCCTGCCAAATGAGTTTTTTGTTAGATTCAAATAGAGTTTTTAATTGTTTTGATAAGTCTCTTGTGTTGTTAATGGGCTCAAATATTAGTGGTGCTGTCTGCTGTATCATTCCCTATTATATAAGTGTGGCCTGGAATCCATACCAATATAATTTTAGGGTATTGTTGGGTGAGAATGTCTCTAATTACTGTGGTGTAGTAATTCTGGTTGTTTACGTTTGCAATGGATTGTAGGGAGGCGAGTGAGTCCGAGCATATTGCATATCTTTGTTTTTTCTATTTTGCATATCGAGCTGTGGTTGGGTGGTAGCGTAATTTTTAAGATGTCAGATTTTGTTGTGACGCTGTATAACACTCCTGATTTTGATTTGACCCGTCGGTGTATAAGAAATTATATGATTTGAGATCGTACTGGAGGCTTACAAATTTTGTGTGATATACTATTGGAGGTGTGCATCTAGTAGTTGTTGTGTGCATAGATATATTTATTGTGTCGTCGCCGAAGAGCCATGGCGGGTTTAATAATTTCTTGGATGGGATGGGTGGAGTGTAAACGCCATTATCGATTAAAAATTTGTGTGTAAGATGGATGGTATTTTGGGTTTTCATTTAGCTTTTATAATTTTGGTGATGATATTGTGTATGGAGCTGATTTTTGCCAGCATTATTGATTTGCAGAGTTTAGCAGTATTAAATTTTATTCTTGTTTCGATTGGCATTAGGTCGGCTTCTAATAGGAAGAAGCGAGTCTTAAAGCTCTATGGTATGATGTTTTGAGTTTTCTATGTAGGATTTTGGGTTTGCCAGTTTCCATAGAGGGCTATACCCTAATCAATTTTGGACATCATCAGTGATTTTGTAGTGTACACTAAAGTTTTAATGTCACAGTTGTATTTTTGCTTTGATAGCCATTTGATTATGTTTAGTCTACAGGTTAATTTTGTTGTTAGATTTTGTATATGTTTTTCCCATCTATACTTGTTTGTAATCGTTATACCTAGTACTTTAAGGGAGTTGGTCTGGTTGATGGGAAATTGTTTGAGCTGATGTAGAAATTCCAGAGGCCTACGACTGAAATGTGATTTTTGGTTGATAAGGCAGATGTAGTCTGGTAGTCTAACAATGTTAGACATTCCGATACCAATTTGCTTTTTCGAAATCCTATCTGCCGTCTATCGATAAGTTTGCTGTTGTTAGCAAGGCACCATAACCGGTTTGCTATTATTTTGTCTAGGACTTTGGACATGCAAGGGTTGAGAGATATTGGACGGTACGAATTAAGGGATGTGTTGTTGGATTTGGGTTTGAGGATGGGTATAATATTGCTGATCTCGAATTGTTGGGATATATGGCTGATTGGGATATTGTTAAATAGATCTAAGAGTCGTGGGACTACAGTTGGAGCAAGGTTTTTGAGCATCGGGTACGATATTCGATCTAGGCATAGAGTTCTCCCTTTAAGGCTATTTAGGCTGTATTTTAGTTCGGTTACTTTTTTTTTTCTTCTAGAAGGAGAGAGTCTTTTATGGGTTTGTAGCTGGGTGTGATTGTTCTTGATCTTGCTATGTGTTGTTTTAAAGAATGGCTGAAGTTTTGGTCAGAGGAGATCTCTGACAAGTGGCTGGTAAAAGTGGGAGCTAAATGTACAGTATTTGTTATGTTTTGGCTTGGATCAGATGGTGATGTGATGCTATGGATTTCAAGGCGAAGTTTTCTGCCACAGAAAGTGTTGATGTTAGACCAAATTTTGGAGATCGTGGAATTTGCAAATGTATACGTTATGATTTTTTATTTTTAATCTAAGCATAGCTTTTGCTTTTTTGAATTTTATAATGTTCTCGTTGTTTATGTGTCTTCTAAGTTGGTACCATGCTTTGTTTGTGATATTTTTAAGTTCGTCGAGTGATTTGTTCCACCAGGGAACTGTATGTGTTTTATTGCTGTTTGGATTCGTTTGAGGTATTGCCATATTTGCGCTCTGTCTAATAATTTTTTTAGCTGCCTCTTGGTTGGTGTTACTACTAATGGGTCTCTCTTTGTTGTATTTGTCCGTGAGGGTATTAAAAAGCGTCCAGTCTGCGGAATCTAGCTTAAATTTGGGTCGTCTGCTGTTGTTTATATTTGGGATATCGTTGATCAGGGAGGTGTGGATGGGGAAGTGATCGCTGCCAAAAAGGTCTTGGTCAGTATTCCATCTTTCGTCAGTTGCAAGGTTAGCAGTGGTCATTGTAAGGTCTACTTGGGTAAGTGTGTGGTGTGTTGAGAACTGTGTGGGTGACCAATCATTTAATATAATTAAATTCGATTGGGTGATGTATTTGAATATTGTGTTTTTCTTTACATTGCTGGATGGGGAACCCCAACAGTTGTGCCAACTATTGAAGTCACCTGTTATGATGGTGTGGTCTTGGGGATTGCCGAAAATATTTTTAAGGTTCTGAATGTTAAATCTTTTGTTAGGAGGTATGTATGTGGATATTAGATTTATTTTGAGTTTTGTGTGTATCACTGCCCCGACGGCGTCAAAATCTTGATTTATGGATATGGGTTCATACTGAAGGGATTTGTGAATGAGTAAGGCTACTCCGCCATAAGAGTTATTTGATGAATTTTTGTAAAGTGTGTTGTAATTTAAGGGGGTAGGAATGTTATTGAAAGAGTGTATGTTGGTCTCTTGCAAACAGACTACCATCGGCTTAAACGTTTTTAGTATAAGTTGTAGCTGACCATAATTGTTCATGTAACCGTTACAGTTCCATTGCATAATTAGAAACATACTAGATGACAAAAAAAAGCAAAAAAAAAAAGGTGGTGATAGTTTAGGTTTAGGTTTAGGTTAGATCAGTCATGCAGTCAAGTTCCATGTATGCCGACAGAGGATACATAGTGCTTAACCTTGGGTGGTTAGTTAAAGACATCGCTTCGTCTCTGCCAACTATTCCCGTGACAGAATGTTGGATTAGGTAATCTTTTTTGAGGCATTAGCTGCGGGTTCATCTGTGCTCGATTCTAGATTATTATATGTTGTTATTTGAGTATAATCCACATCGGAGTAGTCGACGGGAATGCGTTGGACGTTTGAGTTTTTGCTGGTTGTTGGTTGCTCGTCTGTGCTTCGAGTTGCAGCAATTGTAGAGTAAGATAACTTGCCTGAGCGGTAACGTTCGTCATAGATGGAGTGTGCCGTTCTCATGTACGTTTTTTCGAGTACTCGAATAGCTTGTGTTTAATGAAAGTGGGGCACTTACGATCAAATCCGGAGTGATGGTAATTGAAGATGTTATTCTCTTTGCTGTTCATACAACTGTTGAGGTCTTGGCAGGTCGTCATTTCTTCGGGGTCGATGTGATTATCTCGGCTGCAGTTTAAGCAAAGTTGAGTGCTTTTGCATGCTTTGGTGGAGTGTCCAAGTCTTCCACAATTGCGGCATCGCAATTCTGATAGCATTCTGATAGCTAATATGTAGATCGGTGGGTAGATTGGGTGTTGAAAAGGTTACAATATTTAGTCCAGTTTCCACGAGTTTGTCAATTTCTCTTTTTAGGATTTTTTGCATTCGGTAACATTTTGTGACCGAAGTTCATTTGTAATATCTTCTTCGCTTATTTCTCTTAAGCTATTACAATAAATGACGCCTTTAGAGTTGTTGAGGGAGTAATGTTCAGATACTTCCACTTCGATTGAGTTATTGAGCGAGGTTAATGCAATTAGTTTCATGACTTGTATGAGGTTATTTGTTTTTATTAATATTGTACCGTTTCGTAAGGATTTACATTAGTTTATTTCGCCGTATACAAATACTTTTTTAATCAAGAAGGGCGAGTCGCTCGCTAAGGTATCATTGCCGTTTTTTGCTGCTCATAATAAGGTATTTGGGGCCAGTGGATACATTACTCAACATTTTGTCTTTGTCCTTTGTAAATTGTAACTGATTTGTGTTTTTGTTTTTGCCAGGTGTTGTTGGTACGAAATCTATTCTTCGGTTTTTTGATGCTCGAATTGCAGCGACAGCTGCTGTTTGTTTCTGTGACCAGTTACGGGGTTTTATATTTGTAACTGTTTCACGTTTAAATTGTTTTTGTTTTGCTTTGCACTTTTTACTGATCGAGGTCTTGCGATGGAGATTTAGACAAGTCTGTTCTCATTGAATGCAGATTTGCGACTGACAGGGCTTTTATTAAACATAAGCTTTCTATGCGATCAAGTGACGTCAATCTGGTAAGCGAAGCTTTCGCTCTCGCGAAAATTTGTCAAAAAAGTTCAGGCACTCATTGAAAAGTTACCGCCATGTGAATATGATAGATGTGCCCACTCACTCACTCAGATTGTATTGGTAACTGTTTTTAGAGGCAGCGACTTTGAGTGAGAGCATCTTGGTTTTATTCCATCATTTGGGTGATTGTCTCTGCTTTCTGTTAGAATTCTTTGACAATTTTCAAAAAATTGTGTTGTTATAGAAGTCTCAAAATAAGACACTACAATTGTGCAAGGAAAATTAAAAAAAAATTGGTAAAAGAAGCTAGAAAATCATAAAATGAATGAAATATAATATAAAGCATTTGTAGTTTATTCATTGTCTTGCAAAGGTGCAAAACTTAAAAGTTGCACTTTAACCTAAAAAGGTACATTTATTACATGATAAAGTGAAAAATCGTTCACAAAATCTCGCTCGATATTAGAATGCATTCTAATATGCGACAAGTCGCATAGCGTTGCGAGACAACTTCCGGGCGATGTTACCGTACCTAAAAAAAAAACACACGGCTTCGCTTAAAAATCTCGCTTTGTGTAACAGGCGCCTAAAGGAGTTAGTACCTTCAAAAATATCTACACTAAGCATGCAATGCCTTATTCTCTTTTCAGGTGCTCAAAAGTGCATACACTATGTTCACAGTGCTGCGCGAAGTCGATGCATCGAATTAAAATAGCTGGCCAGAAGTCTAAAATGCCTATAAGAATATTGAAAATAATTTTTGTATTGCACACACACATTCACACGTTTGCACTCTGTTACGTACACACGTTCACTGCGCGAATTGCTTGGAAATTTTATTCAAAAGTTTTTCAACCGGTTTTGATGTGCTGCACGGTAAATAAGTCTGTGTTAAGAGCTATGGAATTCAGATGTGTTATTACTGATGCCTTTTAATATTACGGCTACAAAGAACTTTGACCCCAAACTACTCCTTAATACAGACTTTTGGAAAAGCATGCAAACTAACCACAAATCGGAAGATATATTTGTACTTCCGGTTTCGGCCAGCATATGAACACAAGGAACATATTAAGGAATTGAACACATTATATAAAATGTTTTACTATCACTTTTACTGTTTAACTAGCAAACGCGGCAAACTTTGTTTTGCCTTAAATATATTGAAGCATTCACGATTTCACCAGAAATTGAAAAACAGAAAACCTCCTTCATTATTTCGTTTTCCTTCCCGTTTCTCTTACGTCTCTTTCCTTTTCTCTTCCAGATACTAAGTCCAGCAGCGGATATTGGTATCAATATCTTCCTACACAGAGAGAAAAATTACATCCTCAAAATGAGTTGCCGTGTACTCAATATGCGAACAGGTATTTTTGAGTATAATTGTTTTTAAAATGAGAATTGAGTAAATTTTGTACTTAAATAAACACCAAGAACATAATGTACTTAAATCAAGTACAAAAAACTCAAAATAAGTTGCATTTGGAAATTTAAAAAAAGAACTGCGTAATAAATTAACAGTTGCCGTGTACTCAATATGCGAACTGGTATTTTTGAGTATAATTGTTTTTAAAATGAGAATTGAGTAAATTTTGTACTCAAATAAACACCAAGAACATAATGTACTTAAATCAAGTACAAAAAACTCAAAATAAGTTGCATTTGGAAATTTAAAAAAAGAACTGCGTAATAAATTAACAGTGTGAGCGATACGTGTCACATTTTTTTTTATCTCTTCTTCTTCTTAAGCCAACTTAAATATGTGTATGTCCATAACCTACCGTTACCGGGTTACAGCCTGACGTATTTGTTTCATTACAATCGGGGTTTTACATGGTGGGTCCCAAACGTTAGGCACAACCTTTTAAGGTCTGGGGTGGCTCAAAAGAATTCAGTGTCATTATAAGTCGTCTCATACGACAAGCTTTGACCTGCTAAGTATTCTCTAACCCGCTCACCACACGGGCTAAACATTGTGGTGTTGCATAATAGTATTGTTATTGGGGACTAAAGCACCACGACCTATAAGATCTATTGTGCCCCCTACTAAACTTAAAGCTCCCTAGTCAGTTATATCTCCGTTACAAACTTAATTATAAGCGATGGTTCCAAAATATCCTGTTTCCACCCAGGAGCGTCAACCTTCGTCTTGCCAGGGCATAACACTCAGCTAGAATTTTCTGGGAGGATTCCTTCTCAAGTTCGCAGAATCTGCAAGTACCGAAGCCGCTGATGCACAGCTTTCTCAGGTGGCCTATAAGTCTACAATGTCCAGTAAACATAACCGTCAGAATTCTAATGCAATTCTTTCCTAAGTATGATAGTTTCTTGAACCTGCTTAGGTTATAAGAGCCGAAGAACTTTTTGGCCTCTGTATGGCCTGGAGTATTTATCCAGTCTTTCTTCTTCTCTTAGAAGATGCTTGATCGTGTATCTGCCAATTCCACCAAAAGGCTCTGGTCCTATCAATCGGTTCGTAGCACCATCTCTCACCAGTTTGTCGGCGAGTTCGTTCTCGGGAATGTTAGTATGTCCAGGGACCCATCTAAGTGAGAGTGAGTTACGTCGTCCCAGAAGGTCCAGCTTCAACAGGGCTTTCTGGACCAGCTCGGAGTTTATTCTGGTTCCTGCAACCATATGTTACATTAGTTATTGTTATTTCAAGACTGGGAATTGAACTAAGAGCCTCCTGCTTCTTGGTCAAGCTGCTTAACCTCTGATCCACGCAAGAGTACAAAAAATTTGATGCAGACAGTCGAGTCCGTTAAAATAAGAATAAATCTACTTTTATGTTTATTTTCACAAGTTCGATATGACAGTAAGTATTCGATTACAATAATTTTTATAACACATAATTACGACGCAAACCACGAAAGTCTTGTGGTGGGAATTTTGAGATTTCGCTCATCTTTTGGTAAAATTTTGTGCGTTTACCTCTTATGGCCTCGGAAATCTATCAAATCATACAGACAGACGGACAGAAGGACGAACGGACGGACAGACGGACAGTCGGACATGGTCCAATCGCTACCAAATCAATGACACGACTTCTTGTCAATGGAACTTATGGTCTGCCTGTTACATATATTGCACAAATCTATAAAACCCTATAAACCCCTCAATTCAAAGTGACGTGTCAACCCAATAAATACATATGTAGCTATTGACCAAAGTCTGAATTCTGCTCACACTACTGATGTTGCTGGGTTCATTAGAAACACATGCGCAGAAACTTTAGCGCAATTTGCATATTTGAATCCGACATATTAAAATCAATCTATAAAAGGGTCTGCAGTCAGAGGTATTGCTACAGTTATAGTTGGCCAGGATGAGCAATCAAGTGGACTCTACGCGCTGCTTCAGTTATCATTGGTTCTTGTGGCGTCTTCTTGGCATACATCCACCGCCGGAGGAATCCCACTGGAGGCGCGCTTACATTTGCTATGGCATATGCCTAAATACCTTTGCTGTGCTCTTCAATTTTACACTAGTGGGGAGCGTCTTGATCGCCAACTCCCTAACTGAGTTATGCGAATGTCTGTTAATGGCCTCTCCCGACACGGTTTTGATCATAAAGTTTGCTAATATTTGGCGCGTTCGGGGCCAGCTTCAGTATGTACACAAGGTGCTGCGTCAGTTGGATCTGCGACTCAGCACGGATGATGAGCGTGAGTTTATTCACAAGACCGAACGCAGGATTAAATTCCTTTTCATATGTGTGGCATGTTTGGTTGCTGGCATATTAGTTAGTGGTGGGCTGTTCATGTGGGCTTCGGTGGAGCCTCAGTTCATATTTGCCTCCTGGTATCCTTGGGAGTGGCGCAATCCGAAGAAAAATTATATTTGGACTGCCACGCTGCATTTGATTGGCTTGGTTGTACATGGATCCATGAATCTAGGCAATAATACCTATCCGCTCGCCTATTTAGCCATGGCAGCAGCACACATCAAGGCCTTGGGCTACCGCATAAGTAGGCTCGGTTATGGAGTATATGAATCTCAGCAAGAACAGGAAGCGAATTATAAGAAGCTGATTGGATGCATACAGGATCACCAAGTTATAATACAGTTGAGTGTGCAGTTGAGCTCTTTAGTCAGAGGCAATATTGAAGTCCATCTCTTTCTCTTTAACAGACTGCTTGGGGTGATGGAAGATGCGCTCTCTCTGGCCTCTTTCATACAATTTTTTTGCACTGCATTTGCTCAATGCGCTCTGGCCGTTTTTTTCCTCTATGCCAATGTTTCTATGATTAAAATTTTAAATTTGTTTTTAATCTTTATGGGCATTACCTTCGAGACGTTGGTCATATGTATTGCTACCGAAATGGTCCACCATGAGGCTGAAGCACTTACCACGGCTATCTACTCATGCAACTGGCCGGAACAGAATGCTAAATTTAAGAAAATGCTGACGCTTATGTTGCAGCGTTCCCAAAATATTGATGTAATTATGGCAGCCGGCTTTATACCAGTTCGTATGGTAACTCTGTTAACGGTGAGTACAAAAATTTCTTGAAATTTGAAAACTGTAATCGAAGCTTTCGCTTTCTCGAAAATGTTTCAAAAAAGTTCAGGCACTCATTGAAAAGTTACCGCCATGTGAATATGATAGATGTGCCCACTCACTCACTCAGATTGTATTGGTAACTGTTTTTAGAGGCAGCGACTTTGAGTGCGAACATCTTGGTTTTATTCCATCATTTGTGTGAGTGCATTGGTGTGCTATCGATTGGCATCTCTTGTTTCTGTTAGAATTCTTTGACAATTTTCAATTGTATTCTTAAGAATTCTTAAAATAAGAAAGTTTAAAAAAAATTTTTTTTAAATATAATATGAAGCATTTGTAGTTTATTAACTTTAAGTAACATTGTCTTACAAAGGTGCATTTTAAGCTAAAAACTTACATTTTTAGTTTCTATAATTTTGCAACCAAAAAAATAACACCTGTTCAATGAGCTTTAAGTACCTTCAAAAGTATCTATGTTAAAAAAACAATGGCTTATTCTATTTGCAGGTGCTCAAAAGTGCATACTCTTTGTTCACAGTGCTGCGAGAAGTCGCGAATTAAAATGGCTGATCAGAAGTGTGAAATGCCTATAAGAACACACACGCTCACACGTATGCACCCTGTTACGGACACACTTTCACTGCGCGTATTGCTTGGAAATGCTATTCAAAAGGTTTTCAACCGATTTTGATATGATCCACATTCAAAGTTTTTCAGATGTCTTTGTAATGACGCCCGCTTCGATCGCGAATTAACTTCTGCACAATATTATTAGTAAAATGAGCAGACTGTTTCGAATTTGCACATAATTCACAAAATGTATTTCAAGTTTTCAAGATTTTAATATTACGGCTACAAAGAACTGTGACCTCAAACTACTCCGTAATACAGACATCTTGGATAGCATGCAAAGTGAAACCAAATTCGGAAGATATATTTCTACTTCCGGTTTCGGCCAGCATATGAACACAAGGAACACATTAAGGAATTGAACACATTATATCAAATTGTTAACTATCACTTAAATAAATATGTTTGAATTGAAGCATTCACGATTTCACCAGAAATTTGTTTTTGTCGAAAATATGGGGCTCTGTCCACCAAAAGGCTCTGTTCCTATCAATCGGTTTGTAGCACCATCTCTCGGCAGTTTGTCGGCGAGTTGGTTCCCGGGAATGTTAGTATGTCCAGGGACCCATCTAAGTGAGAGTGAGTTACGTCGTCCCAGAAGGTCCAGCTTTAATAGGGCTTTCTGGACCAGCTCGGAGTTTATTCTGGTTCCTGCAACCATATTTTACATTAGTTATTGTTATTTCACGACTGGGAATTGAACTAAGAACCTCCTGTTTCTTGGGCAAGCTGCTTAACCTCTGATCCACGCAAGAGTACAAAAAATTTGATGCAGACAGTCGTCCGTTAAAATAAGAATAAATCTACTTTTATGTTTCTTTTCACAAGTTCGATATGTCAGTAAGGGGGGTACATATTCGATTTCAATAATTTTTATAACACATAATTACGACGCAAACCACGAAAGTCTTGTGGTGGGAATTTTGAGATTTCGCTCATCTTTTGGTAAAATTTTGTGCGTTTACCTCTTATGGCCTCGGAAATCTATCAAATCATACAGACAGACGAACAGAAGGACGAACGGACGGACAGACGGACAGTCGGACATGGTCCAATCGCTACCAAATCAATGACACGACTTCTTGTCAATGGAACTTATGGTCTGCCTGTTACATATATTGCACAAATCTATAAAACCCTATAAACCCCTCAATTCAAAGTGACGTGTCAACCCAATAAATACATATGTAGCTACTGACCAAAGTCTCAATTCTGCTCACACTACTGATGTTGCTGGGTTCATTAGAAACACATGCGCAGAAACTTTAGCGCAATTTGCATATTTGAATCCGACATATTAAAATCAATCTATAAAAGGGTCTGCAGTCAGAGGTATTGCTACAGTTATAGTTGGCCAGGATGAGCAATCAAGTGGACTCTACGCGCTGCTTCAGTTATCATTGGTTCTTGTGGCGTCTTCTTGGCATACATCCACCGCCGGAGGAATCCCACTGGAGGCGCGCTTACATTTGCTATGGCATATGCCTAAATACTTTTGCTGTGCTCTTCAATTTTACACTAGTGGGGAGCGTCTTGAACGCCAACTCCCTTACTGAGTTAGGTGAATGTCTGTTAATGGCCTCTACCGACGCGCTTTTGGTCATAAAGTTTGCCAATATTTGGCGCGTTCGGGGCCAGCTTCAGTATGTACACAAGGTGCTGCGTCAGTTGGATCTGCGAATCAGTACGGATGAGGAGCGTGAGTTTATTCACAAGACCGAGCGCAGGTCTAAATTCCTTTTCATATGTGTGGCATGTTTGATTGCGGGCGTAGTATTTAGTGGTGGGCTGTTCATGTGGGTTTCGGTGGAGCCTCAGTTCATATTGCCTTCCTGGTATCCTTGGGAGTGGCGCAGTCCGAAGAAAAATTACATTTGGACTGCCACGCTGCATTTGATTGGTATGGTTGTACATGGATCCTTTAATCTGGGCAGTGACACCTATACGCTCGCCTATTTAGCCATGGTAGCAGCACACATCAAGGCCTTGGGCTACCGCATAAGTAGGCTCGGTTATGGAGTATATGAATTTCAGCAAGAACAGGAAGCGAAGTATAAGAAGCTGATTGTATGCATACAGGATCACCAAGTTATAATACAGTTGAGTGTGCAGTTGAGCTCTTTAGTCAGAGGCAATATTGAAGTCTCCCTCTCTCTCTCACTTTTTTTTGTAGACTGCTTAAGGTGATGCAAGATGTGCTCTCTCTGGCTTTTTTCATACAATTTTTTTTCACTGGAATTGCTCAATGCGCTCTGGCCGTTTTTGTACTCTATGCCAATGTTCCTAAGTTTAAAATTTTTAATTTTTTTTTAATCTTTATGGGGGTTACCTTGGAGACGTTGGTCATATGTATTGCTACCGAAATGGTCCACCATGAGGCTGAAGCACTTACCACGGCTATCTACTCATGCAACTGGCCGGAACAGAATGCTAAATTTAAGAAAATGCTGACGCTTATGTTGCAGCGTTCCCAAAATATTGATGTAATTATGGCAGCCGGCTTTATACCAGTTCGTATGGTAACTCTGTTAACGGTGAGTACTAAAATTTCTTGAAATTAGAAAACGGTTAAAATAAGCATGAGCTTTCTATGCGATCAAGTGGCATCAATCTGAAGGGAAGCTTTCGCTCTCTCGAAAATGTTTCAAAAAAGTTCAGGCACTCATTGAAAAGTTACCGCCATGTGAGTATGATAGATGTGCCCACTCACTCACTCAGATTGTATTGGTAACTGTTTTTAGAGGCAGCGACTTTGAGTGAGAACATCTTGGTTTTATTCCATCATTTGTGTGAGTGCATTGGTGTGCTATCGATTGGCATCTCTTGTTTCTGTTAGAATTCTTTGACAATTTTCAATTGTATTCTTAAGAATTCTTAAAATAAGAAAGTTTAAAAAAAATTTTTTTTAAATATAATATGAAGCATTTGTAGTTTATTAACTTTAAGTAACATTGTCTTACAAAGGTGCATTTTAAGCTAAAAACTTACATTTTTAGTTTCTATAATTTTGCAACCAAAAAAATAACACCTGTTCAATGAGCTTTAAGTACCTTCAAAAGTATCTATGTTAAAAAAACAATGCCTTATTATATTTTCAGGTGCTCAAAAGTGCATACTCTTTGTTCACGGTGCTGCGAGAAGTAGCAGCGAATTAAAATGGTTGATCAGAAGTGTGAAATGCCTATAAGAACACACACGCTCACACGTATGCACTCTGTTACGGACACACTTTCACTGCGCGAATTGCTTGGAAATGCTATTCAAAAGGTTTTCAACCGATTTTGATATGATCCACATTCAAAGTTTTTCAGATGTCTTTGTAATGACGCCCGCTTCGATCGCCAATTAACTTCTGCACAATATTATTAGTAAAATGAGTAGACTGTTTGGAATTTGCACATAATTCACAAAATATATTTCAAGTTTGCAAGCTTTTAATATTACGGCTACAAAGAACTTTGACCTCAAACTACTCCGTAATATAGACATCTTGGATAGCATGCAAAGTGAAACCAAATTCGGAAGATATATTTCTACTTCCGGTTTCGGCCAGCATATGAACACAAGGAACACATTATTGTTTACTATCACTTAAATAAATATGTTTCACATTAATTGGTGTAATAGCCTTTTTGTTCGCGGTTGCTCAAGTTTTCTCTTAGTTACAAGTAAAAGTAAGACACTTGTTACAAGCTGTGAGTTAATCAAGCGAGTCCGTGCGACTTTTATCTCGGATCTCTCTGAAATATCTTCCTTTCTGAAGCTTCTTTGTCCATACGCATATTGATAGAGGCAGTTTAAAATGAGAAAAAGAGTAGAAAATCAGAGTAGGCTGATATAGGATTCCCCCTATTAACACAATCTTTCAGACTTCCGTATGAATTCGTAAAGACTGCATAAGGGAAGTGAATAGATCTCACTCATGTAGAGTGTATCACTTTCAAAAACCGCGTTCTTGTCCTTGCAAGTGCCAGACAGTGACATAGAAAGTGTTCTGTCGAGGCCGCGCAAGTTAGGTTGTTAATGAGGCTTTTATTACCTAGCTGTCTGCCATATGTATTGTGCATCTTGATAAATCCAACCAGGGCTTCCAAATCTTTCCTCTTCTGGCGAAGAAGATATGCATTTGGATTCGGTTCTTTCACAAAGTGGATTATCCACTGTTGAACTTCTGTGAACCGTTATCCATCAAATCAATTCTGCCGCGTTAAGAGGAATGATTGACTCAGGTCCTATTGGCTGTGACTCTGATCCTCTGTTAGCCTGATCTTCGTTGGTGTTTAGTTGGGCAGCTAGATGTTAAATTGCTCGACAAGGCCAAAACTGTCATCGAGCTCCTGGAGTTCATCGGCTTAGCGATCATCGTCAACATGTAAAGGATCAAAGATATTACGGAATTCTTAGCTTTATAAAGATGAGTGTCTTGTATATTGTTCTTAAATGTTCTGTTGGTCTTCAATACAACTAAACTGCCTGCTGAGCTCAATGTAAGGGTAAGTTTGCGTAGGAGTATTGCTCCATGTTCACTTCATTGTTCGTTTAAGGAAAGAAGTTCGTTGTATTCGAAAAAAAAACACTCTGGAAGATTCACTTTCAACAGGCGTTTGGGTTTCCAAACAGGGGTGTTTCTTAAGCAGCACTGTGCTAGAAAGAAAACTGGCCGGCAACGAACACTCAGGCATGTTTAGACAATAATGATTCAATATATTCGACAATCGAAAATTCATTTGTTCATATATTTTGGACTTATTTTTATAATGAATCAGCCATTTGCTTTTCTTCAATTTGTGTAAATTGGAACTATAGCGAGCTAAAATGATAGAACTCTAGAATCTAGAAAAAGCTGAAATTTAGAACTGAATTGAATATATATGAGTCAGACTTAGCTTACCAGATTGAAGGAAATATGGTTTGGCAATAGTTGGCTATAGTCCTGTGACAGTTCCGTTTACTGTGACGGAAAATATCCATCCGGCTATGTGAACGGCTGGTTAGTATGGTTTATTCGAATTAAAAGTGTTGGTGGTGTGTGGAGCTTCAAAGCGGCGCAACGAATCTATTTGGCTGCCGAAATGACACGTGTTGGCAAGTTGGAGCTATTCATGAACATGCCCACAGGCACTGGCATGTGATTTAGTTATTGGGTTATTGGATATATGTTAAGGGCATCGTGCTGACCTTGAAATTATGTACAGAGGGGAGTCCTATGTAGCCACCGCTAACGTCATCAAATTTGCATTGCTTCATCGCAGCATATTGGTTAGGTTTCCTTGAATTGTTGAATCTCTTTCAGATTGTTATGCGAGCCGTCGACCTTGAGAGCGAGAACTTGTGATCCTTGAGAAAGAAGCTAATTAAATAATTACTTAGTGGTTGTTTGGCAAAAAGCTTGCTATTACACAAGAAAGCACCGTGAGTCATTAAGAAATCAATGCAAGGCATTTGATTGATTTCCAGTAGCTGCTCGCTCAGTACGACCTACCATATCGATATCATCTGCTTATGGAAGCAACTGCACACCCTTATAGAATACAGTCCCGTTTTGATGTACTTCGGCCTTTCGCAACACATTCACCATCAAAAGGTTGAGGAGGTCGCAGAAGAGGCAAAAGGCTCGTAGAAGCTCTTTCCTATGTTGAGGGAGCTGCGTGTGTTGCTCAACGTTATTCTGAAAAGTCGCACCAACTCAGACAGCGTGGCGTATACGCGATAACTCAACGGGCTATCAAATGGTGCTTTATAAACGACGAAGAGATGGCGTTCATCTACGACGAACTTACAACTGTCAAAGCACTCGCTCGAAGTGGTTTATGAATCTGAAATCGAGCTTGTGTTCGATGAAAGGAAGCCACCGTGATAAGAAATTCGTAAAGTTCGAAACTTTGCCTGTAATATTGCAACTTTTGTACTTTTACGTGTACATCAAATTAAACTTATTTCCACACACAAATGCAATGTATTACAGATAAACTGTAGTAAAGAATTATAAGAAAACCAAAACTATTATAACTAGCAATGGCGCACAACGTTTCGTGCGTGCCGCCATTTTCAGTAAGCCGGAAGTGCGCATTTTATGCTAGTGTTACCCACTGGCGTCAAGCGGAAGTTGTTTCTCTTATGTGCGCGGAGCTTTTATAAAGCCGTCGTTGCCATTGTCAAACGTCAACGCCATTGCTGTGCCGCCATAGATGCCGCCATTGCCATGGGGCGCTGCAACATATTTGCGTTATTGGCAACGGATTTGCGGCTCTCTGAGTTGTATGTTCTGCATACAATGAGTGAAATAAATGACAGCAGGGCAACTCTGGTCTAGCCATGCGCCATTTGCTATTATATAAGCCAGCGACTCATATAATTAAACGTATGCAAAAATTACAAAAATCATAGCATTAAAAGCTTTTAGAGTTTATCTCTCAAAATCCAATATTTCTTAATGTATGTAAGCCGTTCGTTAAAAATTGGCATTTTAATTAGCACGGCGTTGCGGTTGCCTTCGGTGGACTCCAAAGTTTTGGTTTGGTGCTTTATCATAAATATAAATGTAAATAAAAATTGATAAAATAAATGCCAGTTAAATGTTTTAAAATTAAATGACAATTCGAGAAACATGCCAACTGTTACGTAAGCCGCAGTAAGTCAGTTAATGAATATGAGATTAACATTTGCCATATATCATAGAGAGAGACGGAGAGAGCGAAAGAGAGAGACAGCTATTGCGGTTGCAGTTCTCAGCAAAAAATTTTCACAATTTTTAATTAATTTAGAGTTCAGTTTAAATACATTATGTTATTAGCGTTAATCAAAATATTGATTGCCCATTTGATTAATTTACTACAAATTATGCACTAATTACTGATGAGAGATATAAAGTCTAACGTGTCTTTGACTCGGATTCTATAAACTACATGTATATTGTCCAAACTTCCACACGCAATACAACTCACTCAGTGGTCCCCGGTCTGGTCATAGTGGTGTATTGGGCTATGGCAGTGACCGCCTTTGTTCTACAGCACCTATGCGTGCCTCCTCTACTCTCCGTGAACGCACCAATGTGTTTCATCCCACACTATCCCCACCAGGACACCAAGTGCCTTAGTACTTTATAGAAGTGATGTACATCCAGACCAAAACATCGATGTTTACCATCGCAGAGTCCAGCGACAATGAACATCGATGCAGGTCGATGCATCGGACTAAAAATATTGATGCATCGATGGTTTTCCGATGTTTTATATTTACAAATTTATCTTTTTATTATAGAAGAAACTTCATTATATAAGACGAAATATGGGAAACTAAAGCAATGTGTGCATAATAAGATTTCTAGATACTATATAATAGCGTCCACTTAGCAGTCTATTTCGCTGAGAGTTTGGGCTTTAAATAAACTTTGAGATGACAATCTCTATACTGCAATTACTATTTGTAAAACTGAGAATAAGTAACTTTTGCATTATCTTGCATAATAGTAAGTTGGCGTAATAGAAGGTGAAATGCTCGATAGTTTTACAAAAAATCGATGATTTGTCGATATATCGTATGTTCGAGAACATCTGAGAACAACGCAAAATGACAGGCCAACCATCGATGTTTTCGATGCATCGATGTATTTTCAACACCACCACTTTATAGTCATCGTTGCTACCAGTACCCTTAAATGGAAACTAGAAACAACAAGCTCTACGTCTTTGTAGCAAGAAACTTTATTGGTGACACAATGATTAGTACTCTACTCTACATGCGGTCTTATCGGTCTGTTGTAGAGCACTCTTCGGTGATACCAATGCCCAACGCAATGTCAGTCGCCTTCTCTCAACAGCTGCCTTTAAAACCTTTCTCGCAGGTATAGAGTGTCTTTACTCGAAGAAAACATATGCTTTATCTGTCAACCTTTAACTGATCACTTAGTACTACCAATGATGTTAATATCATAGGCGTAGGCGAACAACTGGACACTCAACACAAGGTTCTTCGTTGTGACTTAAAATCAGAGTGATAAAGTCTTATCTGTTCTTTCGCAAATGGCTTTAGATTGTTATAGGGCCTTATATGCGATAAAAATAAGATACTAATGGGGGACACCCACCAGCCGCTGGTTTGTGACCGCGTTGTCGTCTGTAATTGGGAACTTCGGGAAGTTGACTACGGACGCGGCATTATTCCCGTTACCGCTCGGCTGTAAGACGGAGCAGTACTCCCTCCACAATCTTGCTAACGGATAAAGAAAGAAGCAACGTTACTAAGTCCTTGACTTTTTACTAGAAACTCCTAAAGTCTTTTCTGCACATCTCTATCTGCTCTGACTTGCTGACGTTTTTCATGTCTGAAAAGGCGCTGCTCCAGGATCCTTCCTATAGAAGACGTTGATGAAGTTACAACTGTGGATAGTTATTAAGTTAAGGCCTTAAGGAATGCCTGAAAGCAGTCTCAGACAGGCAGTAAAACTATTCGTGAAACCGCGCAAAAAAGTCTTGAAAACACTATCAAGCAGTGTTCCACAACGAAGCACAATTGCTTCAGATATTTCCCATCAATTATAAAGTGTGTGTTCTTAAGAGACATTAAAGTTTAATTTATTCCAAAAGCTCAACATATAATTTCATAAAATTAAAGCTTAATTTACTGTTTATGTATAGTATATGTAATTATGTGGTAAGAATTTTCAAATATTTACACAAACCTCAGCGATAGTTTAAAATGTGGACGAGCAAACTGTAAAACAATAACAGTAAATAAAAAATAATTACAGTAATGCAGCACAGCAACAAACCCTTAAACAATAAAACATAAAAAAACTTAAAAAATGCTGTAAAATCAAGCAAAAAAAATAGCAGGACATAAACAACAATAGCAACAACAACAGCAGCGACAACAACAATAACAGTAACAACAAAATGCAGCCAATGTTTTGGAAGGATTGACACACTCACACCCACACACACACACCCACACACCCACACACACACACCCACACACACACACACACACACATTCACTTTGGCGCACTCACACCTGGGCTTTTAAAGAGTCTGTACACTGTGAACAAAAGCGGACTGACAAATCACCAAGTGTTTTCTCAAATGGTATTTCGAAATGGCGCTTAGTTTCGGGTTGTGGCCATTGGAGTAGTAGAGAATCATCGAAGAAGTAGCTGAAAATTACAAGCTCATTGAAAAAACAGGTGCTGTATGAGGTTTTCGAAAATTTTGAAAACTATAAGATAAACGAAAAACAATATCGCAATTCGATCTTAAAAAACGCTTAGTCTCGATCTTCAGCTGTTTTAATGCATGTTTTATTCGCTGATATCAAATCAAAATTTGCGCTTGATTAGTTTAAAAAGGCTATTTCCATACTAAAAAAAGGGTTATTTGCTTTAAATCGGTTATTTGTTTATTTCCTGAAAACAATTATTGCCATTTATAAAAAAAAAACGGTTATTTGCACAAATTGGCATAGTAACAACCACGTTGAAATAACCGTAAAACCCAAATAGCAAAGTATTTTCAAATCATATACAATTTTTTTTTAATTACAGTAAAAACTGTCTGATCTGGACGCTGTTTTATGGGAAATACTGTCTGAATTGGACATTTAACAAGAAACGTCATAAATTCCATACAATATTGAATTTTTGTTATGGTGTAGATTGGGCGTTGTCTAAGTTATAAATTCTAAACTTTTTGGCATTTCTTTAGTTCATTGCCCAGTAAAAGGTCTGTGCACATTGAATATTGGAGCATTGTTTTTACGGAAAAAAAGTGAAAATTACTGAAAAGGGGCAACAAATTAACAACTTTTCCGCAAGTAATGGGTGGCTTCAGTCCTTTCCCTAAAACGCTTTAGAGACTTAACAAAAAAAAACGGGTAATCTTTAAATTTCTATTAATTGAATATACTGTCGCTGCATTTAAGACAATTATTCGCACCAAATGTGTCCAATGTAGACAGTTTTCACTGTAATAGCTGCAGCTATCTTGAATCTGAGGTGAAACGCCCTTGTTGTCTTAATTCTAAGTTTTCATACATGACACGCAGTTTGCTGACGGTTTTCCCACAGGAAAACTTTGTTATTCTGAATGACGATCGCTTGATCCATGACCGTTAGGCTGCATTGTAAGATCAGTTGAGTTTTGCAACTTTCGAAATCTCGAATTTTTGAAATAGCGCTAATTCAAAATGATTTCCGGATTCGAAATAAGCGACCCACAATTTACCGGAAAGTTGTGTTTTAGCCATAGGCCTTTTATTGAGGCCAAACTTGTTGCATAGTGTAATTTTACTGTATTATGCAAAAGATTTGAATTTTTTTGTTAAAAGTTTAAAATTATTTGCATGTCTTGTTTTCGAACTTACAAATAGAAGTTGGAGTCTAGATATTAAAAGTCTTTGCATAGTAAAAAAGTAACCGAAGTAAGTCAAAAATACTCTCATGTCAATCCAAATCATATTTGTATGTCTAGCGACTATGTTCTTTTTGTCAGGGCATGACACTCAACTAGAATGTGCTTCGAGAATTCCTCCTCAAGTGAAAAGAAAGAAAGAAAAGAGTACTTTGCTAACCGTGATAGTTTCTGAAACCTGCTTAGGTTCTAAGTGCCGAGGAACTGTGCTCTTCGCAGTTCTTCTCTCTGAAGTTGTTTGGCGGAGATAAAAAAACGATGCGATTTGTTCACTTTTAGATCATTGGGCATCCCATATTGATATTTTTTTTCTTTTTTTTGATGCTAACGAGCAGCTTTCGTTGGCTGAGTATGAGCCCAAGTGTTAGGGATGGTTCACTCACTACAAATCTAATGAATGTCTATATATCGATATATACCAAATGAACACGATTTTGTATCACATCAAAAGCTAAGCCAGAAAACTACTCGGAAAAGCCAAGTACAACGTTTTCGCAGCATCGGATGGAAATCTACTTTATAGAACAGATTAACTCACACGGAACCTAAGCCACAAAGGTAAGCAAGCAATCTAGCGATGCATAAAAATGATCAAAAAAGTTGATTAGATGAATGTTGTCTTGAATTATGGGGAAAGCGGTTTTATGAGCATATGAAAATACGGCCGAATCGTAGAGAGTGAACAGTTTTGTTTCCCATTCCGATCTGTGAGGCTTAGCTGCATTTATTAACTTGGAGTCTTTTGTTGAAATGCTTGTGAAGTGGTCCTATTTCAAACTATCGTTCTCAAGAGACTACTAACGAATGGGCATTCCAAATTTAGAGTCGCTTTCTTGTTCAGCTCCGACAAACTCTACACTTGTTGCGTGAAATGACGTTTGGCACTGAATTAGTTGATGGGAATTTGCTGCATGGCGAAATAAGCAAACAGCAACCTATAAACACAAAAACAAACTTTGATCTTTTGCTTAAGTTGCGTTGAAAATAATAAATTGTGTAGTTTTTACGGCTATTTGTAGGCCGTCTTGAGGCGCGACTGGGCATAATATTCATTCATATTCATTTTTGTTTTCTTTCTTTTTAGAACAAGCAAATAGTTCCCGATATTCGGCAGCGAACTGGTTCATCAGCACAGATTCGAACATGAACACAAAGAAATTTCATTGAAATTTCTATACTCTATTTTTGTACTTAAAAATTTTGCCATGAAATGATTTTGAAATTTCGATTTTGCTGATAGAACTTGTATCGTTTTTCAAAGCTTGATTTGAAAGCTGATGAATTGAACTCGTATTAGATAAATGAAAAAAGCTTGCAAATGTCACAAAGTTTCTAGTTTCGTTTTCTCAGAGCTTTCAAGATTTTTACACTGTTTTGAGCAGGGCATTGAAATCCAATTGGTTTGACTGTCAAGGCTACGTTCCAAAGCTGACTTCCTAACTGTATTTCAATGAGCTGTTTCTGAAACAAATGCCATTGGCTAGTTGAATTCCTGATCGAAATACTTTGATCGTAGAGAGCATGAAAATTCACAGCAATATGCACAATAATGGCAAAGAAAGAGATTGTGCGTTTTTGAGGTTGTCTACAAGATTGAATGTTCGCCTAGTCTGAACCACTGAAGCAGAGAAAAAAAAAAATATGCCTTCTCGTCTGTCTTTCGAAATAACGCACTTTCTATTTAAGCATTTCTTTCAGTGTACTAAAAACAACAATTGGTAAAAAGAGGCGGCCAGCAAAGTCAGCTGCTGCTGTCATTGCTGTTGACGTCGCCGTCGCCGTCGACAACGTCATCAACGCCTAGGGATATTTCACAATGTTCGCTGCTGATGTGGACTGTGAATGGCCGCCGCTGCCGTGAAGGATGAGGCCATGGCTGCCATGGCCCACACCTGGAGTCAGGAGTCCACTTGTTGCGGCTGCCTGTGAGGACGTGGTTGCTAGCTGTTGCTGCGGCTGGTGTTGCAGCTTTAAGCCCGTTGATGAACTGGCTGCTGTTGTTGTTGTTGTTGCTGTTGTGGCAGCACCCGCTGCTGCCGGGTGGTACAAATGCGTGCCATAATGCACGGCGCCCGGATGACTGAAATATGGTATTATGGCTTGTGCAGAATGTGGCTGGGCAAGTCCTTGGGCACGTATGGGATGAGCGTGTGGATGGGCGTATAACTGCGGATGAGCATGCTGATGGGCTGTTGACGCTTCCTCAGGTTGTTGTTGCTGTTGCAGCTGCTGCTGCTGCTGCTGTATGTGCTGCAAAAATCCGCTGGATGGCTGATAGTGATAGTGTTGGTAAGGTATGTGCTGAGGTTGAGCCTGAAGCTGATGCTGCTGACTCTGGTGCACTAATGCATTCGACGCTGACAATCTGACAACATGAATTGGTGGCATTGATTCATGCGCCAGATTGTAGCCAGCCTTTGGGTTATTATTGCCAAAGCGTGGCAATATTGCAAATTGATGTTGCTGTTGGTGTTGCTGCTGCTGCTGCTCGGCTGGCGGTGACTGCACATAAATTGGATTGTAGTGCACTATGGGCATGGCATGAGCCTGATGATAATGCTGTTGAGGCTGTAGCTGTTGACGTGTCGCCGTCGATGTGGGTAACACAAATGTTGATGCAGTGCCTCCGGCTGAAGTTTGTGGGGCGGCTGCAGCAGCAGCAGCTGTTGTTGTTGTTGTTGTTGCTGTTGCCGTTGCGGCGGCAGGCGTTGCCTGCGAAGCAGCCGTAAATTTGTGGTGCACTACTTGTTGTGGCTGCTGCTCCTGTTCCTGCAACTGTACCTGCTGCTCATGCTGCTGTTTAGGGCCCAGACGCAGCAGACGATGTGGCTGCTGTTGCTGTAGCGGATATGCTGCAAGAGATTAGAGCAGAAAAGTTTTTATAAAATTGTATGTCAGCAAAGCCAAGTCAATTAGGCAGCACCAGCATTTGGTTTACACAAAAAAAAAAATGCAACGTATTTCTCGACCAACGCACAGTGGTCGAAATGCACAAATTACCTGAAGATAATTGCGGCATATGTTTTTTTTTTTACTAATAATAATACACAGAATTTATCGATAAATCTGCATACAACTATTAACATATGTAACATATGTTATTGCACGTTTTAGAGCGAAAGGTTTGTATTTTTAAAAAAAAATTATGTGTTTTGTGTGTTCTATTAAAAAATAGTTGCGAATGATCAAGTGTGTGATATTGGCTTGTGAAGCGAAACTTGTTTCTGGCTTTTAAGCACAGTTTTCGACTTGTGTGTTTATTGCCTTGTAACTCGTTATCGAATCAAGGTCAAATAAAACCGTTTGAAAGACATTCAATCGATATATTTAATTCGAATTACACTTTATATCGATCGGTAGTAACTTTCCCGACTAACATGAGATTTGCTGACAACGCAACACTCGTAATCTTAAACTTTTTGAAATAGCGATCGTGTTAGAAAATTCAAAGCAGTTTCCGTTCTTTCGAGGTAAGCAGCCCCAAATTTACCAAAAAAGGGTTTAGACCTTTCATTGAGCTCAAATTTGTTGTCTAGTGTTATTAATATAGTTCATTGTCAGGGGTGTGTTAGAAGTCCGTAGACGGTCTTGGCTCAATTTTCATTAAAATGCGCTTTAAACATCCTTCGGCAAGATGACTTCTTGTAAGATTTTGCGCGCTCGTTAGATATCTTTAACATATTGACGAATTACTTTTTGGCTTAAAATCGGTTTAAATACCGAATAGTTGCACTTGGGTTGAAATTTGGTTGAAAGAGTTTCCTTAGTGAATGTGTAATCTTAATCTTAACAGTTCTGCCTAGCTTTCTGTTTCAAGACCTTTTTTGGAACAATAACGCAACACAACCTAGTTCAGACGCATATAATATTGTTTTCGTTCAAATAACTTTATAAAAAAAATTTTTTTTTAACTGTTTCCATATACATCTGCATTGATTGATTAATTATTAAAAATGTAATATTATTCATTTTCTTTCCATAAAAGGGGCATATCGACCACTGTGCGACGTCAATAGTAACTTCACTGTAGATGCACTTTCATATTGCTTGCGGACTGTACCAACAGCTAAATTTACAAGAGAAATTGTAACCCTACTACTGAAAGGTATTAAAGTCAATGTATGCCGTCGAAGAGTCTTTTTAGCTTTTGTGAGAGTCTGCGAAGAAATACACAATCGCTCATGTACTCGCAAATATAAGCGTTACCTTATTAAGCCCACATTGACCGAAGTTGTGAAAATAGTCAATTTGAGTGGTATTTATCGAGGTCCAAACCAGCCATCTTTTTTCAAACTTCTTTTTTCGACCAACTCTGTGCGTCCTCTTTTCATATGCAAAGTCCTAGTTGCATCTGAGATACCAAACTTTGAGCGGTTCGCTCCTAAGTGCTTCTTACTACCATACTTCCCGCCAATATCCTTAGTAAGCAGCAAAAAAACAATTTCTTGACTTCCCAAAGAAGTTCACCAGAAGTTTGATTACCTGCCCATAAGGCTGTGCTCTGGTGCACTTTACCTTCTGCCAATATCCTGGTAAGGAGCAAGCGTCATTTGACCTGAGTACCATAACCCATTTCAACTCTAACTCTGAACTCTCTCAATAGTATTATCTGCAAAGCCAAACACTATTCCTTAAGTTCCCAAGAAAGTTCACCAGAAGCTGAATCACCTGCACATAAGATTGTAGATCTGGTGCACTGTGCCTGCTGCCAATATCCTGGTTAGGGAGCAAAGATCGTTTAAACACTATTCCTTAAGTTCAAAAGGAATTTCACCAGAAGTTGGTTCACCTGCCCATTAGATTGCAGAACTAACTTACCATAAAAAGTATTGTGCTGTGGTGCAGTGGTTTGCTCGTTAGCATATAGCGGCGCTGCCGGCTGATAGATGCGTGGTTGTGGTTGTGATTGATAGTAAACCGGTTGATAAAGTGGCGCTGATGCAGATTTGGCGTACAGCTGTTGCTGCTGCTGCTGCTGCGCCGCCTGAGCTGCAGCCAGCAAAATACTAGCTGGAATTTGAATATACTGCTGTCCATAATGTTGTGGCGTGGGTGGTGCACTGGTCGCATCCGACTGATAGTAGGGTCTATACAAGCCCTGATGATCGCGTGCCAGCGGACCAAATAGCTGCATCATGGGATTTGCAGCATGTGGTGCTGCCGTTGTGCTGGTCGTGGTGCTACTGCCGGCTGTGGCACCGGCCGCTGTAGCTGGCGCCACTGGCAGCAGATAGTTGCCACTGCCGCCACTAAGTTGCTGTTGCAGCTGCCGCAAGGGTATGGCAATAATGTACTGTATGCGATGTGGCTGCTGTGGTTGCTGCTGCTGCTGCTGCTGCTGTGGTGCCGGCGCTGTTGTTGTCAATGAATATTGCTGTGGCACACCGCGCTCATAAGCGTTTGAAGCTTCAATCTCAGCATAATTGTAAACATGTTGCGGCTGTTGAGCAGACTTGGAGGCGTGACGTTGCACATTGTACAGCTCCCCTTGTGTTGGCACGCCAAAGTTGTAACGTTGCGGCTGTTGCGTATGTTGTGCATAGTGTCCAGCGTTGCCGCGTCCGTCCGCTGCTCCTGCGCTCTGCTTGTGGTCTGAGCTGGCATAGTGTATGCCACCCGTTTCCGGCTTCTGATAGTAGGCCTGCTAGGGGCGATATTTGTGTTAATTAAATGCACTTGCCTGTGGTTTGCAAGCCTGCTTACCTGCGGTGCTGCCTCGGCGGTTACATAGCGCACGGTGGTTGGCTCGAAAACCGGCTCATTGTGTGCCTCATAATAGCCAGAGGGATAAATGGGTCGGAAGGGCGTCTCTTTGGATTTGATGGCGTGACTAAAGCCAGCCGCTGTTTCGAATGTTGCCGTTGTTGCACTCAGACTTATGCCATATCATTTGAGTAAAAGAAAACCACTTACCGGTTTGATCGGATGAATCTCGTTTCTCGGTCTTGCTCTTTGGCTGCTCCTCTATGGTTACGCTTGGCGTTAGCTTGGTTGTTGTTATCGTCTCCACCAGAGCATCTGTGGACTTGGTTTCCAAGTTAGCGCCACAGCTGCAGCAGCAACAGGCTGTGGCAATGATGAACAGCAGCAGCGGCTAGAAAGGAAAGGTGTTGCACAGCAAATTTAATAAAGTGCCAGCAAACGTTGCAGCTGTCAATCTTTAATGAACGAGTTGTATTTGGGCATCATAATTGGCTCTTTTATAGCCTTATAAGATCTAAATGCATGTTTTAGTGTACAAATACGTATACGTAATTATGCAAGAAAAGATAATGTGACCAGCTGACGTTCATATTCATTGGTTACAGTCACATGTGTTGCAACATCTTACGCAAGATTTAAGTCTTCCTGTTGTACTTTATGCTAAAACTTAGCCGCAACAACACTCGATTTGAACTTGAAAAGCCATAAAATACCTAAAGTGTTGAGTCTTTCTCTAAGTGTAGCCATATCAACGATATGACGTTATTTATTAGATGAAAGGTTGAGTCCTTGCGGCCATTTTCATATGTTAAGCGCAATTTGGTCAATTAATTGCTGTCCGTTCTGTGAATTGTCTAGTAAAGAAGAGTTTTATTTTAAGCAGAATTTGCAGGTGCTTTAAGAAATGCAACTTTCTAAGAGTTATTATATTGGTAATAACTGATAAATCTCAAAGTTGCGATGCGTAGCTGCTCACCTAGAATAGATCCTACAGTTTCGCCGCAGCTCTAGCGCTTAGATGCTTCTCTTTTCAAAACACCTTATAGTATGATATCAAATACTCTACAAAAAACACATTTTTTTTCAAGATATTCCACATTTTGTAGTTAAACTTCGCGTCGATTTTTATACTTATGTTTATACCCTGTACACAAAGTGTAAAAGGGTTTTATAGATTTGTCCAATGTATGTAACAGAAGGATCAGGAGCAATAGTCGAGTTGATAAAGCCATGTCCGTCCGTCTGTCCGCCTATCCGTGTTGGTCTCAGATCCTCAGAGACTATGAGAGTAAGAACCACATAACCCCCTTCTCTCGTGACAGATTCGCGGTTTGCACTCACACCATAAAAGCTATTAAATTGAAACTTGTCGCAGTTATGAACACTATTACTGTGCATGTGTGGTGTGAAAATTTTTAAAATCTGATAGGAACTTTGCAAGATATAGGTAATCAAGTTCCGATTTTAGACCCCTGTTCCTATAAACGGAAACAGAATTTCACTTTTTATAGAAATGTTAAGGTAAAAGTAGAGGTTAGTAGGTAGTAGTAGTAGGTGTAAGTTGACTCATGTTAGGCTTATAAACCAAACAATATGACCTTTTTCGAACTTTTTCCCGCTATCCTCGTAGTACAGTTACCGTTATAAACCCCATAGCCCTAACGCATCTAAACAATTTGCACAGAAACTTGATTTTCCAGGGAAAGGGAAAAATGGGTACAGGGTATCCCACTGGCGGGCAGCGTCCCGATGTATGGTATTTAGGATTAAGTCACATCGCAATTTCGCGATATGCAGAAAATACTTTGCTGTAATTTGGAATCATCTGGTGTCTCTTTCGTGTATGATCTCCGATGGAGCGATGAACTGTATGAGCCCTACGACGACCTTGACATACTCAAGCTGATAAACATACAGCGACTCCACTGCTGGGTAAGATACCTTTGGTATCTGCGAATCAGAAGCACCTGTAGGAGTGCTCTACAACCGATAACGGTTTATTGTGGACAGTTAAGAGGAAGCAGAATCAGTTTAATATTAAGTTCCACAATAAATGCATGCTTTGTCCCAAGTTTCCATAATAAAGCCAAGCGTGTCGGAATAAATTACGTTTTAAACTAAATCTGGAGTACAAATTCTTGGTTTGGACCATCAGCGGGTGAAATGCTTTAAAAACCTGCAAAAAAAGTTCCATGTGTGAAAATCCCTTAACACTTAAACCCTTACTTTAGTTATTAATTTTAACAAAAATTGACATTTACAAGTGTCTTGCCTGATATTTTCATTTTTACCAGCCATTTGCATCGTAATTATATAATATTTTAATTTAATTAAATTGATTTATAAATGCAATTATTAGTTTAATTGCGGCGACTATGCAATGAACGCGTTATTAAATAAATTACTGTATCTCTTGTTGTTGTTGTTAAAGTGTATTATTGTTGTTGGTGCACACATAATTATGAATAACTCATTTATAATTATGCAATTGTACAATGAACTTGTGCGCATAGCTAGTTATATAGGTAATTATAATCCGAAGCAGGTAATGTCGGTAATTAAAATGCAGCTAAATTATTTTGTTCTAATGCCTTAAATCAGGGAACGGCAGCGACAGCAGGGACGTTGGCAGAGTATCAAAGACGCTGCAGTATTTGTGTGTCAATCGGCAGAGCTGCTTTGCTGCCGACCCCTGCTTTGTATGCATCTATAATAAATTATAAACACCTTAATGTTTAAAATATTATTATTACAGTTAAACAGAAATCTATCAATTCGTCTGAGTATCAGATATCTCTTTTAAACGAATTTCATCTCAAAGGCGAGTATTATCTTTGAGATCGTTGGAAATGTGCATTTGATAAAATTCTTTTCACAGGTTTAAGCCAAGCGCAAAGTCTATCGTAATTGAAACCATTTTTAGCTGCTAAAGTTTCTTGATAGAAAACTTGGGTTGGGTTTCTTGGTAGAAAAGTTAATTTTCGGCCATATGTTGCAATTAATGAAGATAACCTATCTTAGGACCTTTGCGCACTTGCTTCGTACTATAGACGAAAAGTCCTTGGTCCAAAACGTCCACGTCCAAGAAAGCAAAGCTATGATGAGGAGTGTTGTAAAGCCATGCAATGCAGAACGCCGTCTGTAGACGACTGCCATGCGATTTGTGCGAGACCACTATCGGGAGATGAGGCATGTGGGAAGGCACCTCTTCAGATTTAAAAACGTGAGCAGGAAAAGCGCTAGCAAGAGGATATAGCAATGTGTAGAAACAGGAAAAACCTTCTGAGGTTCTTTCAAAAAGTCAATGGTCTTTCTTTAGAAAAGTAGATAGAAATCTGTTAGTAAGGGAATAATGCTGCTTCCGGAGCAATTTCCCACCGACCCCAATAACCTGCCTTCTGACTAGTTCAAGACTGGCGACAATGAATTTGCAAGGAATATGGCTAAGTGAGAGCATGACCGATAATTCAAACCTTGGTGTCCTCTGCCCTACGAATGTTTTCTTCGAGTAGGGAGTCGTCGCAGTTGGACTCGCACATTGATGTTGAAACTATACTTTTGATGATGTCAAGGATTTCGTCTAACGTGGCAACAATGAAGAACAATTTAAGCATGGAGTTCAAGCGGAGAATAACTCTTGCCAATACATAATACTTTGGTCTGACTAGGTAAATGACTAGTAGAGACTATTCTCGCCAGACGAAACTTACACTCTATAAGACGCTCATCCTTCCCCGGAAAGTACTCTGTAAGACCTTGGGCCCTCTACGCGTTGGCAATGACTACCGCACCCGATGGAACGACGATCTCTAAGAGCTCTACGACGACATTGACATAGTCAAGCGAATAAACATGCAGCGGCTTCGCTGGCAGGATCACGTTGTGCGTAGACTGTAGTTTGGCGATGAAGAACACATCGTGTCTCCGTTGGAAGAGTCAAGTAGAGAACGCACTAACTATATTTGATATCACTTGAACTTATCACTTATTGCTTGACCAAAGGCGCCTGTAGAATCGCTCTACATTAAATCGCTGCGTAGTTTGTCCAAGACTTTGCTTAGGAGCGGCGTCACGATTAGATTTACTTTTAGGATTCATATTTCTCGTTGGTCTTTTTGCAATGCAACTGAATGAATAAACATTAGGGAATGAGAAACTGACTGCTTTTTCTCTGAACAGCTGTAATCGATTGGCGCGGCAAAAGAGACGACGTACATCGAGGTATGAGGCTGTTCATATATGACGTGACAGTGATTTTTTTAATTTTGAAACCCTGCTCCCAAAGCGTCACAATTTGAGGTCCTCCCCGCAAAACTCCACAAATCGCTAAAGCAAAAACACAAAAAGTTTAAAACTGAAGTCACTTATCTGTAAAACCTAGAGTCACTATTTGATGAACCGTCGCTTCAGTGGTGGCATGTATTTGAATATCTTATTACTTAAACACATTAGTTTCAAGACTAAGTGGCATCCTTCGTATTGGAGAACATTGAGCAGCGAGGATATCGATAAAAGTTGTGAATACGGATATTGCAGCGCACTTTTTGTAAAAGACCAGAGATTAAAAATCTAACTAGAACACTAGGCAACACTCCCATTGACCCTTGGCTAAAGCATACCTTTTTCGCTAAATTTGTGTTGGCTGATTTCAAATACCGCAACAGTTTACTTTATCTAGCACGGTTTTCGAATTACCGCTATTTCCAAGAACAAAAAGTTCGAGATTTAAGGCGTTGCGAGTTTACGTTCGATCAAAAAAGATTGTAACTCAAATAAGGTAATCGATTATCGGTTCTATATACCTCAGAGAAGTTTCCCAAATATGAAAAAATTATTGACTTCCCGTTATTTAATGAACCCTCAAAAGTAAGGCTCCCGAGAAATCCGCGTCTTGTTGACTTCGCAACTTGCAAAATCTCAAGTTGTTTTTGGGAATAGCGATAGTTCGAGAATGTTTGCTGCATTTGATCTCAGCAATCTCCATTTGCCAGAAAAGGTATGGTTTTTCCAAGGTCTTTTTTGTTTGTTGTCCAGTGTTATTGCGCAACTTTCTAATGGATATTTAATCGCAGTTTAACAGAGAGTTATTTTTGAATTTTGCTCATAATATTTAGTTAGCACTGCATTAAACAATAAACTGTAAAACGAACAGTAAAAAAAAATTGCATGCCAATATTTACACTTGACGGCAATTTAATTAATAACTTTAAAAAAATGCGAGAAATAATAAGCACACAAATTTTAATTAAATTTTAATTTTTTGTTTTGAATTATTTACCCGTAAAAGCGCCATTTTGTGTGCTCTATAAAAAAAAAACCAGAACGTTGCAGAACTTTTGTTTTTTTTTTGCTGGTTTTTTGTTCTAGTTCTAGTTTTATTTTGTTTAGTTGATTTATTGACACTCAATTAAAATTGAAATTGTTGCACTTGTTTTTAAGTAAAAAATAAAAAAAAACAGCATAATTCACTTAATAAATGAAACTTTGATGATTGTATGCTAGCCAATATAATTGCCTTGTGGCAATATTGCGCATACGCAGCGTAAATATTCTATGAGTTTAGACTGCAGCCGCGTGCGTGTCGCGCGCGTTTCAAGCGCGTTTTGTGTGCGTTTTATGCTTTTTGGCTTATTGTTGTTGTCTAGGTTTTCCGCGTTGCGCGCATTCAAGCAACAAAGTGAGAGTGAAATTCGTTTGGCGTCGCGCTTGCATTTTATAGCTTATTTGCTGCGGACCCCCAAGCGGCATGCAACATGCAGCTGCAACAGCAGCAACAGTGCCATGGGTGCAAACACCTTGTGGTTGTTTGTGCCGTTGTTGTTGTTATTGTTGTTTTTGCCGCTATGTAGCTTGTTGCCAATGCTGCAGTCAGTCTTACATTGTACTCACGTTGCCCATTTCGAGCATTGGAGCACTTTGCTCGCAATCATGGCCATCATCATTAGCCCCGCGTTGTTGGTCATTGTCAGCCAATGTCTGGCCAGGCACACAGCCAACTTAGCTTGCCTTTGGCTGACTCTGTGCTTGCCCCCTGATTGTTGTCTGCTTGTTGCATGCCACGCGTCAGCGTTATCACAACGTTTAGCAATTGGCAACTTGTGACGCTGGCGCATTGAGTTTTTGCCTCGTTGCGTTTTTTTCTTATATTTTTTTTCTCTTCCAGAGCAAACAATATGCTAATGCAAAGAAGAAAAAAACAATCGATTTCACACGAAACTCTCTATAGAGATATATGCCCTTGCAAAGTAGCAGATGTGTCTATGTAGAGAACTAGATTGGATCGAACAATGTTTTTTTTTTTGTTTTAAATTATGCGGCACATCTCATGCCGTGAAAAAAAACTATCGGAATGCTTGAAACCGGAATTTATAACTATATTGGATATTGAATGCATACTCATCGTTCACTGAGATGGAAAGACATTACTGAATTCAGTATTAGTTCGAGTAGTTAATAAGCTTTTTGGTGCTTCTCCTTAGCTGGGGAGCAATAATTAAATCTTGAATAGCTTAAAATTTGTCTGATAAGCTAAGAGTAATGCATCTAAAACAAATGTTGGCTAAGGAATACGTTTGACCTGTGCACTTTACGTTTCAGAAAGTGTACTTCAAGCGACAGTTGTCTATCCAGATATTAGGATTTTCAAACGATTCAAAAGTGCTTAGAGAGAGAGACTAACAGAAAATACGTATTTTCCTCTAGCATCGGCATTGAAATTGAAGAAACAGTTGAAATCATGTGATTAACTTAGTCGACGATTACAATGGATGATTTTCGGAGTTAAACTCGAAAAAACAACGCCGTTTAACATTTTCACACATAGTGGTAATCCCGGTTACTTTTTCTCTTCTTCTTGACTGCCCATTACAATTTGCTACCGGTTTTTGAGATGATCTTCATCTATATGCAAAACATAACCCTGCCGCTGGTTGTTAATGTCGTTGTACAGCTCAGATCTTACGTCGTTCCATGAAAGTCGGTAGCCATTGCCAACGCGATATTACGGAGTACTTTTCGCTCAAACACTCCTATAGCATTTTTATCGCGCTCATTCAAAATGGGAATAATAAAAGTCTTATATATTGTTAGTTACACCAAGCTTATTTGTCAACTTAGACCAAAGGTACTTCTATTGGCAAAAGTGTATCTTTACATGATCTCCATGCTGACATTGTGCCAAGTAAGACGAAATTTGAGAGTTCGCTTTGTCTCTCTACTCAAAAAAATACTTCCTAATTGATTTCAAATGCATATTTTACTTTTAAATTGATTAGACAGAAGAAGAAGACATAGGCAATTGCATAAAACCCCTTAAACAGGTCCACGCCACGCATCATCCATACGAGTCGATAAATACTGTTAGTAGCTTCAGAGCAATGTCTTCGAATATACCCAGTTCTTCAAGATATGTGTCTTCCGCAATTAAGGTAGTCCAAATCCGAAGTTTACCTCATAACCGAACAGCATCTAAGGCCTATTGTTATCCGCATTGGATTGATTCCAGTTCTTACTCTTTGTGGCAGCTTTTACTGTGGTCAGCAGTTAGTTTGTGCTCTTGGAGTGGGTTTTCGGGCTTCCAAGATTAAGGTAGTCCGAATCCGAAGTTTACCTCATAACCGAACCGCATCTAGAACACATTGAAGTTTATAATTCAATATATAGCCTTCTACTCTAATATCTGCCTCACAATATATCCAACGATGAAAACTAGCCTTTCTTGAAATCCCCTATATAATTTCGGGCTCTGAAATTGCTTAATGTTACAAATGTTTAGTAAAATATATGCCTAATATGCCAATAGGTGATGAGTACCTAAAAATCTTCATTGCGCCTGCTAAACCAACAAAAACTCTTTTAGCCCACTTTCTCTGCTAAAACCTACACAACGACCAACTCTTTAAAGACTCTGATAATAACACAAACTTCAAAGCGCAAATCCCTGTAAACAACAACTAATTAAGTTGACACGGATTTTGACAGTTCCGTACTCGGTCTTTGTCCTCTTTGCTACTGCACTGCTTTCTTTAATGCCAAAGATACATACAACATTGCAAATTGTACAAACTGTTAAAAGTTGCACCATAAAAAAGGCTCTTTCTTCATTGAGCGTTTCCCATTTAACAGTTTACATTCTGCCATTGGCCAGTGCGCTCCCTCAGTTGGAGAGCAAAGCTTACACGGACTTTATGAGCGTTCCTAATAAAATCAAGTGGCTTACCGTAAAAATTAACTGTTACTCTTGCAACACGCACACACACAATGACGTTAGACATGCCCATGCAACATCAAATAAGCCCTGCAACAAGAACCACAACAGGCAACAAACAACCTGCATACAGAGACCACCCCAACAACCTTCCCCCACCACACCGCTTAACCCCCTCTCAAACCATACCTCTGCTACACACCAATTTGCCGTCACATAAAAGTGCCATCTCTAAAACCCGTGCGGAGCAAAAGCTTACATAAAAGTGCAAATAAAGAATATGTGAGCAGACTATAACAACAACAACAACAACAACAGCAATTGCAACAACAATTACAACTACAATTACACACGGGCAACGAGAGAGCATTTAAACCGACGCACCGGTAACATCCTTTTATTGCCATTGTCCTACTTGTAACTGTTGCTGTCGGGGCATTCCATCTTAAAACGTTCCGATTTGCGTCTTCTTTTGGTACGAAATTGGGAAATACTGCGAATTCGCTCCAATGAAAGTGTGAGAATAACTAAAAATTCGAACTCCAAATGTAAATAATTGGAAATTATTGGCTCTTGTGATAATGGTGAAAAGTGTTACTGCCAACTAACTGGGTTGCCACCTAGCGCAATAAGACCGAATCAAAAATAGACATAAATTGTGTATATGATGAAGAGTGTGCTGCCAAAGGCTGTAGCATATCGGAATGAGGCATTATTGGACTATAAAACTGTCCAGCTGGTCCTACTAAGCGAGCAGTTACTGGAGCCTGAGCGGATACTGAAAAAGAATCCGCCAGTGTGGGTCTGAATGTAAATGAGCGAGAGACAAAGTATGAGTTTTCTTCGAGTAGAGAGTCGCAGCAGTTGGATTCGCATATTGATGTTGAAAGGATCTTGTCTACCTTGGCACCACCATATAGAACGATATCAACAAAGAGATCAAGCGGAGAATCACTTAGATGTGTAGAATCCAATAGATGTTACTTTGCTGCCAGCAGGCAAAAGAGTAGTAGAGAACACTCTCTCGGCAGATGAAACTGACACTCCATAAGACGATCATCCTTCCCGTTTTGCTTTATGGCGCTGAACAACCAGTTTGAGAACACACCAACTACCTTTGGTTTCCCCGATTGTAGAAGGCACGCGCAAAGCAGAGGACTCTGGATTAGTGTTCTATATCAAGCTGTAACGGATTGTTATGGCCAAAAGAAGAAAAAGTTCTATATAATTGTATCTATAGTGTTATACAAGTACACATGAATACTTCAGCCACCGGGTGGAGATAGGGCAGCGACAAATTTCTTCCATCCTTCGCGATTTCTTCTCACGTTTTGCACTGTGTCGCTGCTTCGGCCAAGACTGTTGATTTCCATTTGGTACTTGGTCTACCAAAACATCGTGTGCCTTTAGGATTCCATTCGAAAGACTGCTTCGCGATGTTGTTGTTTCGTCTCCTTAACGTGTGACCAGTCCGGCATCACTTCCGCAACCTAACTTCATCATTCGATAGTTTCTTATCTGTTATATATTACTATACTTGGTTCGATAATATTTGCGGTCATCGGATCTAAAGAATGTTTTGCAGATAGCGAATTACATATGCTTGCATTCGTCTCTAGATGGATATACAGACTCATGCAGCAGTACGGATTTGACATTGGATTCGAAGAGTCTCTATTTGGTGCATAGAAAAATTTGAATGGAATTCCATACTGAAGACAACTATTAATATCCAGATCTGTAAGTTAGTTAGACGATACAAAACTTCCCAGAGGGTTCAATTGTTTAAGCTCCTCAATGGATGTCTGTCTCAGAATAATGCGCTGATGTGAAGAGCAGCAAGCATTATTTTGTTCTTGTTCCAATTGATGCGAAGATTAGCCATATGACCGTGCTCTTGCAGTGATTGACATATGTTCAGCCCGCTGTTGATACTTGCCAGCATAAAGATATTGTCGACATAATCCAGTTGGCCCCTGATATACCTACGGTGGTACTCTGTACATCGTTTATCATCAGAAAAACAAAAGTATCAGCGAGAGAATACGAATAGTCGAAGGCTGTCCATTAGGTAGAAGGAAACATTTTACTGCGTGGTACGAATCCTTTGTAACAGCAACAATCCTCGGGGTAATCAAAGATTCATGGGTTGAGTATTACGAAAATTTCGGCCTGATATGGTGACTAAACTTGAAGGAGAGCTTAAATGCACCAAAAGGGTGCTCTTGCATTTTCCAAATCTAACATTGTAAAATTAGTGTTAAATGAAAGCAAGATGAAGTATATGTTTTCTTCACTCTCGTCTTAAAGACGCGACGGTTAGACGCTCAGTTTGCTCTTGAAAACTATACTTTTGTCAAGATCTATGCCAGCATGAGGATCCTTGTCCTTGTCAATCGATGATAAATATTTTGGTGTTTGCAGGAAATTGAGTAGTAGAAACCACACTCGCCAGGTAAAACTAACAGCCCACAAGACAATCATCTTTCCCGCTTGCTTTATGTTTCTGTCATGGTAATTTGAGATGAAATGACCCTCTTATATTTGTTGCTCTCATTGTTAGTTTAGTTGTCAGTGCGTTGGGTTGGGCCTTCAGCTTGGCTCACTTATGCAACTGTCAGTGATTAAGAGTCATAATTAGCAGTGCAAAAGTTGGGTAACAAATACTAGGTACGAGAAAAGCGCTACAGCCAACAATAAAAACAACTTTGACAGACACAACAACAACTAGTCGAAAAAGATACCTTCTAATTGCAGAATTTGAGATACACTTGCTTACTATTATTGATTAAATATGTCATAATATAATGTAAACGAACATTAATTGTGCATTTTATTCTTATTATAACTGCAAAAACCGAAATTAATTCATTGATCAAGGAGGTATTCTTTGGCGGTAGTAGCTCTGCTACCATGCCCCACCAACTGCCACAGGCATTCACACTTCTCTACGGCTAGAATCAGTTTTTCAATGTGAACTTGTTATATTTGCGCCAGAAATAATACTGATACTCACAAGAAGGATCACGTTGTGATCATGCATCCAGTGTGCGGCTTGTTCGTATGTTTAGAGGGCTCAACATCAACTTTGACCAGTAACTTGTTGCAGCTAAAGGTTCACATGCGGTTAAGCAAAGTGAAGAACGTTCGATCCAGCGCAGAGGGAACATTGGGCAGCTCACTCAACCTGCCTCCGAATATCGACGAGGGTCTTTGCACATATATATACCGCTCTTTGGGTATTACCGCTAAGAATGTCCCCATGGTATGATGAGGAGTGTCGCAAAGCCACTGCAGCGAAGAACTCTGCAGTCGGCTGCTACGCAATTATACGAGACCACTATGGGCAGATGAGCAAGATGTAGAGGCACGTTTTCAGACGTAAAAAAAGCGAGCAGGAAAAGGACGAGTGAGCAGAGATCGAGATGTGCATTATCTGGCAGCTCTTCCTATAGCGATGCAGAGGGAAATCTGTTAGTTGATGGACAGGGTGCACTATGCTTGAGGAGGCGCAGAGTTGATCAAGGCACTGAGTTGATAGGGTAAACACATCAGCTCCTTTCCAGATGATGGATTGGAGCTGAAGAATGGAGAATGATGGATGATGGGAATCTTAGAAAGGTGAACGCATGGTATGCACTAACTGACATGTTACCAATCGCTTTTATATCGCATATAAGTTCCTAATAAGCTTACTGTGGGAAAAACTAAAGCCATCCGCGAATGAAAGGATTAGACTTTATCAGTATGACTTTAGGCCTGCAAGGTCCAACATCGATAAGATAGTCACAAATATTGAAAAAGATCCACGAATTGACACCCACCATATCTTTGTCGATTGGTAGTCTATTGGGAAATCGCATATAAGCCGCACTGCCTTAGTTCGATTCCGTTTTGCTTTATGGCGCTGAAGCATGAATGATGTCGCAGTGTGATTCAGAAGCCCCTGCTACCTTTGAGAGTAAAGAGCTCCGTAAGATCTTTGGCCCTTTACGCGTTGGCAGCGACTACCAAGTTCGATGGAACAACGAACTCTATGAGCGATAAGACGACATTGACAGTGGCAAGCGAATTAACATCCAGAGGTTTTGCTGGCTAGGTCATACTATATTGTGCGTATGGATGAAGGAAGTTAAGGTGTCTTCGCTGAAATAAAAGGATAGAGAGCGCACTAACTACCCTTGGTATCATCCATTGGAGAATGCTCGTGCAAAATAGAGGCGCCTGGAGAAGTGCGCCATATAGGCAGTAAGCTAGAGTAAAAAGATGTAAGTTTGATTTTACTGATGAATCAGCTTTAAGAGTTGGTCGCGTAGCGAAATATTTGTACCAAAAGTATTCCCTCCCTTTGGAGTCTTTGGCATGACATTTCACCTGAAAAGCAACTACGAGCCCTGAGCTCTCAAGGGGCCATGAAAGAGTCTATTCTTTAAGCGTTGCCTATAGCAGGGCAAACAAAATACACTATTTTTAAGGGTATTAAAAAACCAACTAATACAATGGTAGTGGCAGCTGTGGCTCGTTTTGAAGAAGCCTCTTCTTCTCGTTGTGACACACAAACACACACACACACACATACACGACGCACGTTAAGGCAATTAGAGGCAAACCATACAGCATAAGTGTAACGGGAATTAGAAAATGGCAGCCATGCGACATGGCTGACATTTTGACATTGCAAAGCCGAAAAATGGCTACTTATTTATACATTTGTTTGTATTTGTGAGTACTTTATGCAGCAAAGTTGACATTATATTACGGTGTCTATGCCAACAGCTATAAATGTTGCATGATATTTACAAAGTGTGCTAGTTAATTACAGGTTGCGTTTGTTGGTACATTTTATCTAGAAAATACTATTATATAGCAAAATATGCAAAATAAATTTATCTCAATTTTCATATATCATTATTTATCATGAAATTGTGTATGAGCTCTCTACAAAATTTTCGTAATTACATCTATGCAAGCAACACATTAATTTATGGCGCTAACTGTGTGCATGTATGTGTGTGTGTGTGTGTGTGTGTGTGCAAAATGAAGTATTTGTGTGGTATTTGGTGGTCTGTCATTTCATAATCATCAAATAAAATGACATGCTTCAGATGATGAATAGTTGATGGTTTTTGGTCACACAATTCATGCGATTAGCAGCGTAACTGTAAATGACCAAAGAGGCGGCACTGATTATAGCCATAGCTATGCTCACACACACACAAATAGTTGGAGATACGTACACAGTAGACTAGTTGCCGTTAATTAGCACATGTATGACATAATACCAGAGTACACTGTTCAACACGTTGCTGATGCTGGGCCAACTAAAGAGGGTTGTAGAGTGCGGAGAGTAAGGGTGCAAATATGACACAATTATTAGCATGTCTGTGTCGGAGCGTAACAGGAAACTCTATGCGTAATTCCAAAAAAAGGCAGCAAATAGGAAAGTGATTTGTATAGATTGCATTGCGCAATCGCATGGAAATGTTCAATGGAAAACATTGTAAATGCACAGTGGTACGATTCAATTTACTTGGGTGCCTGTTACACGGTGCGAGATTTTCACCGTTTGTAGGTGCGGTAATATTGCCCGTGTGTTGTATCGCCTGCAATCCTATGCGAGTTGCTTCATATTAGAATGCATTCTAATATGGAGCGGAATTTGCATGGGAAAACTTACAAATGGCTCTAAAGCAGAGATTCGCACCGAAACTTATTTCGGATACGGTCATGATTGCGGTAGTACCGGAACTCCTGATTTGGTAAACAGTTTTATTTCAGTTTTCTTTTTTCAAGAATATCGGTTTCGATTCGATTCACAGATATTTGTTTCGGTTTACGGGCTATACCGGTTCTTGCACAAAAACTAAAGAGCATGAAAGTAATAGAGTGGAATCTTGGACCGTAAAAAAATTCAAATTTCTTGCTGAAAAGCGAAAATTTTCAAGCCAGTGTGCGTGTGATGCTGCTTGTTTTGCTGTTTCTGTGCTGACTCGCTCGTAGCACAAATTGAGAAAGAGAAAGAGCAAAAACTAGGCACATGTCTTGGGAATGGTATCGTTTCAGCAAGTCGACTCAATGAAACAACCAGGAATTCCACTCTATTACTTCGATGCTTTTTGACAAAAATAGTGCCAAAAGAATACTACAAAAAAAATAGGAATGGCACGGAGAAACAGATTGTGTTGTCTAGTGTTTCACTGTTTATGGCAGCAGCAGAAGCGGTTCCTTCAAACACAGCAATCGCAGCGTTTCACAGAGAAGCTTAAGGAATTCCCTTTAACAGAAACATTTGAAATTCTGAAAATGCATTTCGGTTACGGTTACGATTACGGCTGGAATCTATGCTTCCAAGTAATATGAGTGTCTCCCATGTCTGATAACTGCACGCACAAAAATAGTGCTAAAAAAGAAAAACAATGTGAGAGAAACAGATAATATTCCAGCCATGTAATGCCGTGATGCTAGCAAATCAAAGAGCTTAAGATGTTTAACACCTATCAGCCTTTATGATCATAAGGATACCCTGATATCGTTGTCTCATCATTTTAATATCTTGATGCTATCATTCCGCTTGTTCTTCTTGTTCCTATCCATGTGTCAAGCGGGGAGAGTAATTTTAAGTTTTTTACCATATTGGCGAACATTTTTTAATAGCATCACTTTTGTTGTTTCCTAAGCAATTCTTTGCTACTGCTGTGAAACTTTCCCAAGATTGGAAAGTGTGGCTCTCATGAAAGTTGACTGTTTTCCTAGCTTGCCACTTGCAAAATGTGCATATATATGAGCATTTTCTCAGTTGCCAATGGCAACTCTACTGCTGCCTATCCCTGACTAAGTAAAAGCTGAAAACCAGTCTAATGCATAAGTGCACGTGGAAATATGTTTATTGGAAGTCGATAGATCAGTGTTTATAAAAAGTGAAGGGGCTACCGAACCCAGACGAATTGCAAATTTGCAAAGACCATTTTGCAAAAAAAAGTCTGTTTTCTCTTTACAAAGAATTAGCGTTAGTTTTATAAGGCGAAATTAGCAGCTGGGCTTTTATCTCAAGTTCGAGAAACGCGACTTGAAGTGTGCTCATCTCTGAAATAGTGCGTGGAATGAAAAAATGTCGACAGTTTTAGTTTGAACTAATATATTCGTATGCAATGATTATTGTGTGTTTCGTAGTGCAAACATTTTTATACGAATCTACATAAACACAACGACATATGAACCACTGTGCAAAAGACACTCATTTCGTGCGTGGATGAAACTAAATCAGCGCAACTCGCCAGCTATCCATCCACATATAGTCACTTCGAGCCACATCCATCCCAGTCGAACAGGTTCAATAGCAAATACATAATCCCAAACACGTTTGATGCCAAATCGATGCAAAAAGCAAAAGGAAGCATGGACAGTCTGCCAATTATTGCCACGGAAATGCGCCTTCAAAGCTGTCTGTCTAAATGTCTGCCTCTTGGCTGAACCATTTCGAGTAGTGGCATCAATAGCGGTAACAAGCGGCAATAAGCGGCAACTAGCCAGGCCAACTAGAGAGTGGCGGCAGACAACAACCGCAGCAGCAGCGAAGCTGGGTTAACTGGTTTAAATGGTCTAAACCGACTTCCACTTGGCCTGGCTGGCTGGACTAGGTACTCCCATAAAAAGTGAGTTAATGTAGTTTTGTGGACTCGTTGAATCACTTGGTGAATTGGAGTTTTTGTTTGTCCAGCTCAAACCAAGGCTACGAACCGGTTCTGAAACTAATCTACTGTTATATTTGGTGCTCGAAGAAAATTCGGACTCGAGTAACTGTTGTTGTGATTGAAAATTGGTAAATTCGAATGGTTTCAATTTGATTTGAAGATGGTTTGAAGTCAAGCTTGCACAAGAGCTAGGGGCACAATATATAAACAAAAGATGTGCGTAGTCCTAGGTATATGAAGTTCGTCGAAGTGTCCCCGGCGTTTCTACTCAGGAGAATTTCGAAAATGATTGTCAGCATTGATCAAATTCGCATAAATACATCACAAATTATAGTGAAAAAAACTGAATTAGTCTATAAACTGTTCTAAAATTCCTTTACATTACACATATGTGTGAGCTTCTTCTTAACTGGCCATAACAACCCGTTATCGGATTACGGCCTGCTCTAAATACATTCTTTCATTGGAATATGTGTGAGCTAGAGTTACAAAATTCGATGTAAGCACTTGTGTGTGCCTTATCATCAAAACTGGGTTCATCTTTTGTCAATAAAAGTGGGTTATGCCACGCCCCTTACCATATTGATTCAAAAATGGTCAAATATATTTATAAAAGTTTGTAAATTTATATTGCTTTTCTTCTTTATCTTTCCGTTCTCGTTCCTCCCTTCCGGTTCCCCTTTCGTTGCACCTATCTGTTCCCCGTACCGGTTCACCGCGCTTTCCGCTGCAAGTTGTTAAGCCCGCTTCCTCAAGTACCTTTACATAGTTGAACCCACTAAAGTGCAAAAAAGTGACGACTGCATATTCTTTGAAGGAAGTTCGCCGCTTTTATAACCTATGCTTTCGCTACACAGTTACCACTTCTTTAACTCCGTGGTTGATTTCGTCCATCAGGAGCTTTAATGGGCTGAGATTATCACTTTACGCAGTTGTCAGCAATCCAATATTGGAAAACATGAAATTATGCAATAATTTCATAGTTCGCATATTACATTGCTTCTCGTAACTTTGAGATTACATACTAAATACAAGTAGAGCACCATATTTTGTTGTTTGTTGTTGTGGTTTCTGAACAATTGTTGAGTATTTCTTGCTATCAAAGAAACCAGATTAGCGCCCGCCCAATGCTGCAATGCTTCCTATTATATTTGTGATACTGTGACAAGACAGTTGCGCAGCGTTTAAAAAAAAAGAGGGGGTTTTGCTACATTAGCAAGCTATTAACCTTTTAATGCATAGTAAGATCAAGCTTAGGTTTGCTCCCAGTAAAGCAGGAGGTAAAGTTTGCCGGTTAATGTGTACGATCTTAGAGTGTCACTTCCATTTTAAGGTGGATAGACAAAGGATTGGTCGCTACCACACTACTATTCTAAGGCCCAATGGTGAAGCTCCAGAACGACACAGAGCTAGATTAGTTTTGTGATGGGTCAAATCTTCTTCTTCTTCTTAAATATCCATAACAACCCTTTACCGGGTTACTGCCTGATGTAAAGCAAACCTACAGGCGCTTTTGCATTGCACACGTCACCTCCAACTGGTGATAACAAAAATAGCTCCTTCGAACGGAGACATGATCTGCTCCTTCGCAAGCCGCCTTGAAGACCTTTCTCGCAGTAGCTTCTTCATCCATACGCACAATATGAGCAATGGAGTCAGTGGAAGCTAATTCGGTTGACTATTTTCAATAGCTGCAAAGTGTCCGCTTAGTACTACCAATGATATCGATATCATCTCCGTATGCAAACAACTGAACACTCTTATAGTTCAATATTGTCCCGTTCCTATGTGCTCCGGCTTTCAATCAAATAATCAACATAGAGATGATCAGTTCTTTTGCAAATTTAGTCTTTGACACAGTACGATTCATAAGCTTTATGTGCAATAGAAAAAAGTCTGTTATTATGGTATTTAGCGTTCACCCATGTTGAGGAAGGCTCGCCGAATAAAGTTGACCCCTATTCCAGCACTATGACATCCAATGAGTGACGAGAAGGGTAGGACAGTTGAAGGGAGAAAGCGAATTGTAGAATAAATTATCATTTTTAACTCAATCTTCCCGATTCCCGTAGAAAGTAATGATAGAGTAAGTCCTTCAATTGTGTACTTGCATAGACGGTACAGTGACACATATAAAGTGTTCGGTGGAGTCGTCCGTCAAAGAGAACTTTGCTGTTCTGCTGCAGAATTGTACAGAACTGTAGGCCTTTAGAGTGGCTTCTTTAACAAAGTGCTTCGTTACGTGACATCCACTATAGAATGCGTTACTCATAGATGTCGTCTGCATGGTTGTAAATTCAAACTGAAGGGTATGCTCGGCTCAGTTTCCATTGAGATGGTGAGTTAATCAGCCAAATCTTATGTAAGTCTTCTACCCGTTGGGTGAGGTACCCAGTGATTTAGAATATACGGTTTGAGAGCTAGTTCGAAATCCACTTAAAAACACTTGAAGGAACCCAAAAATGAGTAAGTTTAATTATCAGAAAATTTGAAAAGAAGTACAAGAAAAACAATAATTTATTACAATCATATGAAAGAATCTCTCAGAGATTTAGTCAGAATAGACGACAATCGTATTCCCCCACAGGATGTATAAATTCCGAATCTATACATTACTCTCGTGAAGACCGAACATTAAACTTAAGACCATTTCAAGTTGCTTAGCTCCTTTTTTAGTGCTTATAGGACGCCACTGGCAAATCACCCAAAGCAAACTTGTCAACAAAGTCGTCGTCGCATTGCCGGCAATCCAAAACTTGGCCCGAACTAGATTCCAAACAGCTCCCCAAACGTTGCCAACGCAATTGTGGCCAGGCAGTTAAAGGCGAAAAAAAAGTTTTAAAAAATATTCATTACGATTTCCGCGCACGCGGAACTACAACAACAACAGAAGAAACTTTTCCATGAAAATGTTTCAAATGCTCATTTGAATCTGAAGGCGCGTTTTCTTCGAGTGTGTGTGTGTGTGTGCTCGTTCGGTGGTTTATGTGCGGCTAGTGACTGGTTGGTCCAAGATCTTGGTAGGGGCTGTCACTTGGTTCAGCTTTTGGCTCTGATGCTTGTTGTTGCCTGTTGGCAATTGACTTTGAATAAGTTTCGCATTGAAACGATGCCAATTTCTTGCCTCTTTTTGTTGTAGTTGTTGCTGTGAAGTTGCGACAGTGACGCAGATAATTTGCTGCTTACTTTTGAAATATCAATACTCTTTTGTTGCGGAGCAATCTTATAGGCACATATGGCTCTTTGCCTTAAAAACAAAAACATCTTATTCGACTTTAAATTTTTGATTCCCATGCAATTTGTGTCATTGATTGGCGTTTTGTATAAAACGAACAAATGGTGGCATAAATCTGATATTGAGGCATGGTCTTTATACATTTTTCGAAATTCTCTCTCTGCCACATAATTGGGACTCTATTGCGGCAATTGGCATTGGCAATTATATTTTGAAGCCTTTTCCTTTTATTTCCAACGTTGGGGCGACAAAGACTACAAAAGGCTCATTTGGGTACCAGATGGAAGGCCAATCCTTTCGGTAGAAAAGGTCCATGTTGAAGCCAAACAGCCTAACTCCGCCATGGAGAGAGTTAGGCTGTGAGAGTGCAGCTCATTAAAAATTATTTATTGATGTGCGAAAATGTAGGTTCCATGGGATTTTTATCTAATAGACTACATAGGTTGGTCATTTAGAAAGTATGAGGTTATCACTTTACGTAGCTGTGCATTGTTTCAAGAGAAAGATGAATCTAGTAATATTTAGTTTTAAGGATGGACTGGAAATACCATTCGAAGAAATCAAGCTCAAATCGCATTAATCGTTAAGGTCGAACTTAATAAAACGAGCCATACAACGCGTTAGGCAACAAAAAATAAACTATAAGCTAAGATTTGAGTTTGCTTATTTTGAATCCGGTAACCATTTTCGATTTTCTAGAAGAGTTTTCGAATTAAAGCTTTTTCACAAAATTTGATATTTCGCGAGCTACGAAGTCTCTCATATTGTCACACGAAGTCATCTCTTATTACTTTGGAGCCCCCGATTCAGATGAATTGTAGCTCACATCAAAGGTTATTCAGTATTGGTGTAATGTTCCATAGACAGTGAAGGGCTAGCTGGTACTGATTGTGGATTACAGGGCAATGCATTTATACATATAGCTCATTTACTAGAAGACTGTCATAACTAAAAAAACGTGACTTTTGAGTTAATGATTCAGAATTATTGGTTATGTCCAGCTTCATGTTGTGTCTTGTATACTCTCTGCGTGAGAAAGGAATATATCACTCTTTTTTCTACTAGGTGGGACCAAATTCAAAACTTTAAACCCGTTTTCTGCAAAATCGAATTTTTTGAGTTATGACAGTCTTCTAGTAAATGAGTGATATGTATTTGAAATTTCGAATCTCGAAAAAAGCTACTTAGTTAATTGAGTCGAGTTAGACGTGAATTGTCTGAAAAGTATTAAATCCATATTTAGTAACCTTTTATGTGAGTTACAGTTCATCACAATCGGCATTTAGAATCTCGAGTAATGTAGGCTCTCATCAGAACCACTGTGCCCTTAACTTGCATGAAAACAGAACAGACAATTTCACATATGTTGTAAACTTGGTTAACTCCTAGCTGCTATCAGTGATAATGTAATATATAGATGTTTGGCTAACTTTACCAATTGGACTGCTGCTGATTGGTATCTTGATGAAATTTCAAAGTAGTTTGCCGGTGGTTCTACGCAATTCTGAATGCCGTGGATCCATGAGAGAAAGCTGCCTTGAAACACTTTATAGAGTTTATGAGAAGAGACGAAGCAATGATGGAAATAAGATAGAGCATGATAAATCCAGTAAGGACAACTGCTGAAACGGCAACCAATTTCAAAGTATTTTCCCGTAAAAATAATGAAAACAAAAAAAAAAATCCTTAAAAAATTGCCTTTTTGATGGGTAGGTAACGATTTCAGGAAACTGTGCTTCACTTACCCTTTAAAAACTCAAAGCAGTCATTTAACATTCAGCTTTGGGTTCTCTCCAACTTGGCATGATCCAACTATTATCCAACTAATTTACCAAATTTGATCATAATCAGTTTACTGTAACATACAGCTGCCCTATAAAAAAAACGGAAAAAATGAACCAAGTCTGCACAATAAGTGAATCAGTGTTGTTTGCGCGCTCAGAGAGACATGGTTAACGGGACCGAAAATCGCCCTTCTTTGCGTCACCTTGTAGTTCTTTGCATCATGCCATTTTGGCATAATGTGGCGCCATCTAGCGTGTGCATATGCTATATGCTCTTTTCGTTCTAACTGCTAACTCAGCACAAAACCTTCGCGTTCTCGTAAGACCAACCGAGCGTAATAACATATTCCCGTGCCATTATACAAGTCGGTCTTACGCAAAAGGCGCGCCAAAAGACATTTTACTTAAAAAAGGTGTGGAAAGTGAATAAAGCTCTATTGCAGTTTCCTATGGAAAATTCGTGATGGCAGTGGAGCGATCAAGTTGAGATGAAAGCTCTTTCAAGCTGCTAGCCCAAAGCAAACCGTTCATCATGCGTTATGAAGATCATTTAAGTGGAAATGCCATTATTGTGACCATGAAAGTGGTTTATTAAGTTCCTATGTAAATGAACAAACGCAATTTAAATCAATGCTGATAAAGAAAGGAACTCTGAAGTCAGCAGATTTCTTCACCAGTAATTATGCGATTCAATTTGCACGAGGCCATTGCCTCCGTTTCCTGCAGCACTTTTTTTAAAAGTTCATATTCACTTTTAATAAAATCCATGCTTTTTTCGATACTACGACCAATCAATCCTGCTTCTATGTCTGTTTAAAGCGATATTATTATAATTATTAGGCATAGTTATTGCTATGGATCATCAAACTTACCGCGGCGCTTGCATAACAGAAGAACCAAGTCTTTTACGGCAGAAATGGTCATCTTTTTATCTAGTATTCTATCTGATGTTATATCTTTGCAAGTGGCCAAAATTTTTTCCCATTTGCTGCATTTGTTGCGCGCTTTCATATAGGAATTCGCCAACTCGATCAGCTCGCGGTGCATGACATGAACTTGTTGTGCTGCTTCATTAGTAAGATTAACCATGGCTTTGCGCATTTCCTCCAGCTCGTTCAGCTTCTGCTGACCCATCTTCTTGATTTCAACCTGAGCCAGCACTATGCCGGAAAAAGCAGCAAATTTTTAGCAGATGTTTAAGCGGGATTTATAGAACTTACTTAGTGCGTCGCAGCGGCCAATGCAATCATCGGGTGACACAAATAAATCCGATAAGGACACAACTTGCTCGAGTCTTTTCTCATATAAACCGAATGTTTTTACCGTTTGCTTGATTTCTTTGCGAAATGTTTTCATCTCAGTTATCGATTGTTTGATAGCATCTACCTCTGGCATAAGTTTTTCTTGTAATAAGATTTCTCCATTGATATTGTTCTGTGAATTGCGTTGCTTGTCTGCACAATCCTTCATAAAGTTGTTGACTTCTATAAATCGTTGACGCAAACGATCCTGCATATCGGTCATATCTTGTATGCGTTTGTCATCTTTCTTTCTCTGTTCTTCACTCTGTGCCACCAAATTCGACTGAAACTCCTTCAATCTCTCATATTCGCAAACAGTTTGCACATAATGCAATTCAATACTGTCGCCAGGCGAATCCCAATTGGGTGCTTTTCTAAGAACAATATGAAAAGTCTTTTAGCTTGCACTAAACATTAAAGGGTTATATACACTTACGTAAAGTATTTGTTCAGGCTACGCAAAATCATGTACTCTCCCACCACATCTACGGGACTTAGGTCCAGTCTGCCGATAACATCGGTTTTAAGCGTCGGGCTAAGTCGCGGCATTTTGAATGCTTTATAGCGTTTATATTATATTCTTCGTAAATATATTTAGAGTTATTTTTTGTATACAGTTGTGTAATGCTACGTATCTGCTCTGTGAATGAAAAAGCAAAAGTAAAATGTTTCTCTGTTCGGTTTGTCGTTTAGTTCATTTCGGCCCCGACTATCGTAAAAGCGGCTAGCAAAGTGTGACTAGAGACGTAGTGACGTCGGGAAAGAGGCAATTCGTCCATTCGGGTTATATTGATTTTAAGGACATCGGGATATACCTGTGACTTTAGAAAAAACCACAAGAAAAAATATTTTTCTTCTACTTGACAGCCCATAACAACTTATTACCTGGTTGTGGTCTCATGTACGCCGCTCCTCCAGAAACGAGTTTTACCAGTTGGGTCTCACAACCCTGTTGAAGAACTGGGGAAACTTGCTACTGCCCTAACACGGGGTAGTGATTAGAACAGCTAACCAGGGAACTTCTTTTTCTTAACTGACCATAACAACCCGTGTTATCGGGTTACGGCCTGATGTAAATACATTCTTTCATTGGAATTATGGTTTTAAGTGGTGGGTCCCAAACCCTACGCACAACCCTTTTAAGGCCTACTGGTCTCGAAACAACCCAGTGTCAGTCGCCTCACACGACAAGCTTTGACCAGCTGTGGTGGTATTCACTAACCCGCTCAACCCACGGGGTACTAACCAGGGAACACCACTTGGAAATTGTATGTCAACTTGGTTAAGGGAAAGCCAGATTGGGTAATTTCGCCCTGTCTTAACCAGACCCACGCAGCAACAACAAAAAAAACTGTAGTGGGGTCATAGCGCACGATCTTTGTGGCCAATATCCGTCACATCGGAGAACCTAACTTAAATCGTTCATATAGACTGTGCATATTGGTTTCCACTGTGTGACGCTTAGCGCTATATAATCTACGTCCACATCGTTCCATCCAGTGTAAAACAAATCAGTTATTGTCGTTCGGTAGCGCTCGCCATTTACAATGGATCCATGAGAGAGTTACTTTTTGTCGTTGCCATCTATAGGCTAAAGAAAAATTTGTGCACCCTTTTTCGCCAACTATATGAGAAGAAATATGTGTAAAAATTATATCATTGTCTGGGGAATTTTCATTAGAAGTGCAAAAAAAGCGTAAAACTACAAAAAATGACACAATATCTCAAAGCTAAAACTGTCTTGCAACAACTACTAATAGGAAAGGGGAACCGGAAGGGGAACGGGAAGAGGAAGATAAAGAGATTGTGAGGAAAGCGAGAAGGGGGCTGAGTGAATCATAGATCGGGTTTTTTCATGAAACGAGGATGAGTTTTCATAAAATGAGGAAGATTAAGAAGTAGAAGAAGAGAAAAAGGATAATAGGATAAGATAAAGAAGCAGAAAAAGAGGAAGGGAAACGGGCAGAGTAGTTGGTGGAGCTCCTTAGTATACGTCAAATTTGTTTGTTAACATAGCTAGTCGTTGAAAAATGTGCCTCGTCGATGAAGTACAAAATTGGGGTTCTCTTTTAAACACTCTGAAGCGTTGTTTATGAGAAAGCTGAGAAAGCTGCCTGTAGCATCTGTAATGAAAATCAGGCTGCGCTTAGGGCACTTGAGAAACTTCGGGCACTGTCGAACATGGTCAGTAAATGTATGAGCAGACTTAGCATAAATTCACGCTACAATAAAGACAGTCTATACTGGGTTCCTGGTCACCGAGCTATTAAGAGCATTGAAATGGCAAATGAAGAGAAGATGAATACGGCCTGAGCCAATCATTTCCGTGAGTGCGGCAGAATTCGGTTCATACAAACTAAATCTTTAAGGAACGCTGGAAATTCAACACAGGATGCTGCGTGACAAAACATTTTGTGAAAGAAATCATTCCAAAAGCCTTCAGATATCTTCTGCTCCTGAAGAGGATCGATTTGCGAAGAGAATATATTTTGCATACAAATGGCCTTTATGGGCCTTATTGGTGGTCAAACTTTCGCGGCCTGTCTTAAAGCAGCTGACACGATGGAACAGTTCTGTGTCACAGTCCGAATGCACATTTCGGGAGGTGATACACTCGACATAAGTAAAAAATATAGGCTCCCTTTACGCAGTGTTCAAGGCCTACTCTATTTTTCTAAACTTTGTGTATTGGCCATGGTACAATGGGCAAGACTGCCTGGGTGCTAGGTCTGGTTAGACACCCTTTGATGAGACAACATACCTACCACAAATCTTAGCTAGAGAGAACTATAAAATGCCAACACTGTCCAAATCGAAGACAGAGCAACTTCCAGCAACTTTGCTTCCAATATTCCAGATTGCAATACGCAAAAACGAAAAAAAAAGTATTTTCAGAAATGATTTCGAAATATGAATTGAATAACTTTTTTTTCAGTTTTTGTCAACTTGATTTGCGTTTTTCTGTTCTTCACACACTGGTTTCAAGCACGTCTTTTTCTTGACTGGCCATAACAACCCGTTACCGGGTTACGACCGGAGGTGGGTTTTACGCGGTGGGTCCCAGACCCTACGCACAAGTCTATCAGAATTCATTGTGCCCATTAGCTCACTAGGGATTACCCCTATCGGTAATTAGAGCAGCTAATCAGGGGCAACACGTGGAGGTTGTGCATTAAATTGGTAAAGGTATAGACAGTGATCACGGGGACACAATGCACGGGTCCGTTCTTCTTCTTCTTGACTGACCATGGCAACCCGTTACCGGGTAACGGCTTAATGTAGGGCACTTCTCCAGGTGGCTCATACTATCTCCCATTTCGAGGTGAGTTTTACGTGGTGGGTCCCAGACCCTACGCACAACCCTGTCAAAGACTTTGCTGCCCAAATTAGCTTAATATCCTAAGACCTAGTGTTAAACAGGGGACACCACGTGGCGGTTGTGCATCAACCTGGTAAAGGTAGAGACGAAGATCAGGGAGCTTCACCCTGTACTACTAGAACCCGTGCTCACCCAACGTGTTCATGCACGTGCTGGCGAATCTTTCTCAGTGTGTAGCTGAAGCTTAGCATTCACTTTGCCACAAAACAAAGAGCAACAAAAGTTTGTAAATGAAAACTGTGCGATTTCGTTATGAATAAAGTTATGAGTATGGAACTTATAGAGTATACAGGCTGCGGCGTTGCTCAACTTGTCTTTGGCCAGCTTTTCTGGTTAAAGTTTTTGAGCTGTAAACAACTCGCGGCATGCTGAGTTGCAGCCGCATTTTACTTGATTGTTATTGTAAATTTTTGCTTTTTTTTATTATTCTTATTATTAAATTTTGTAATTTATTTCGTAATTTTTGCGTCGACTCGGCTCATACATTTGGCTGCTGGGTAATGTTGTGGCCATGGCAAGTGTTGAAGCGGGTAGCTGGAGGCTCTGATAGCCACCACTTGTTGCCTTAACTGGTAAGGAAGGGAGGCGGAGGGCGGTGTTGCTGAACTGGCAGCCACAAAACTTTGTCCATCATTTTAATCAAAAAAGTTTTGACCTGGTCAAGTTGTTGGTGTTAAAATGTGTTAATTGAGCTAGAGCAATATTACTACACTAAACTATGCTTCAAAATTGCACGCAACGTAATAAAAAATCTATTAGTTTTAGCAATTAAACTTTTTGTAAGCTGTGAAGAAAAAACAAATTTTATTTTTTTTCAACTTTATTAACTTACATTGTTTGAAAAATGATCAAACGCAAAAGTTTTATTAAAAACTATGCCTTAAATGTTGTTTGTTACTTAATCCATTTACTAATTAAGTCGCACAAATTTCAGACACAGCTTATTAATTATAACTAAAAATTATACAAAATAATAGTTAAACACATGTTTAGTTCTAAAATTTGCATATGCAAATAATATGTTTAAATTTATAAGCAAAATTATTACACATACGCAGCGTAGTTCAAAGCAAACATTCTAGCTATTGCCGCAAATAAATAGTATGCAAATGTGTGCTCTACAGTTACAGCCACGCCTACGCGCTGTTCAGCCGCCCACAGAGCACAAATGCTGTCAGTACTAATTAATAATCAAAAAATTCTATTAAACATGAAATTGAAATAAACATTTACACCGCGCATTTTCTACTCTTTTTTTCTCAGCTTGTCTCATTTATTGCTCATCCGACACGTTGGCATTTGGTTCAAAACTAAAATGTTATTCAACATTTGTTGCACTTTAAAGCTTGTGTTGGGCAACTTAACTTTTCAAGTTGCATGATTGACAAAAGATGTTCAAGGCAAATTGTCTCAGCTAATGAATGCTGATTAGAACTGACAAGGGATACCTTAAGATTAGCTGAAGAATATCTAAGCCAATTAGATGAGATCCTACAAGAACACGTAGACCACAAATTCAATTTGCTATTTGATGGCCGATGAAATGAAGCCTGGCAATTTATAGAATGCAAAACCACAAACTTGGTCGAACATTTTTTTGCGCTACTTGAGCTTAGATTCTTATATGAGTGGTTCTACTACATTTTAAACCTCTTCAAAAAAAAAAAAAAAAACAGCTGCGCATTTCGTGGCCACTTAAAACGCAAGATTTAAGCATCATAACAGCCTAGAGCTCATCCAAGTTGGCAGAATGTGGCGCCTTCTAACATGCGTATAAGCTAACATTATGTGCAAGTCATTTATATGTTACCATCACGGCATACAGGCGCCTTTAAATGTTTCACATTCAAGGTTTATTGAAGCGCTTTCACACAAATCTTCCGTGCAAGGGCTCTACTCTAGCTTTACATTGCGTTAAAATAAGACAAAGTCTATGCAGTGTTTCATCGGAGGCAATATTTGGGGCACGACTCTAAGTTCAGCCGCAAACTTAGTAGTTCCTTTCGTACATTATTTGTTTCCTGACTGCAATTAAGCACAAAAATAAAAAGGGGGACAAAGCAGTTTGTTCATTCTTCTTAATATGTAGTGCTCCTAAACACACACTAAGCGCTATTAACTTCGATGATTTTGCTATAAGCTGACAAAAAACGCTCATCAATCATACAAGCTAAAGGAATGGCGAGTAAAGGACTTGAAACACTTCCCTGAGTAAACTCAGTCCAAACAAGCCGAATAACCAAGGTTGCATTGCGAATCCTGACGCATAAGACACGTCCCTCCAAATGAGCAAGCATCATCAGAAAGAATGACGCGGGGAACAAGTTCTTAATCTTTAAGCTGAGCCAAAAGATCACAGGAATATGTACAGAATTGCGTAGCTATCAATCTTACTCGGAATCTTAATTGGTCACCAAGAACTATCCGAAGGTCGTCTTAAAGCTTAGAAAGTGTTAGGCAGGAATTTTTTCAGTTTGTGAATCACAGCAAGCTTTCATTGTGCTGGATAGTATGAGTTCTCCGAAAAAACATTTGGAAAAGTTCAGCATTTTTCCAATATATATATATATGCAGTCATCGTACAACCTTTACAAACATATACCATTTATAAAAATCAGACATGGAAATATATGTGAAAAAGAAAAAAACACATTTGATGGTGGATTGTAGGTGCGTGTCCCGCCAGTTTGTGTCCCAATAGTAAGTTGAATGTCCTTTGTGGAGGCTTAGGAAAGCCAATGTTAACCGTGTCAGTTGCCTGCAGGTTGTTCTACTGTACTGGTCCGAAACCTTATCTAATCGCCGCTTCGCATCGTTTTGGGCGCGGGAAAGCTGCCATATTTCAATCCGAACTTTGTCGTGTGGACGCAGTTTCATACTTGAATGATGATGATGATTTAAAAGCTTGTGTTGTAAAATTTTAGTGTTATTTTGTACAAAAGGTCTGAGTTTCAAAATTTCAGTTGGTAAATTGAGATATTATTTTTGCTGGAGCGATTCTTGCACGAAGCTAGCTTTTCATGTGAGAAAGTGAAAAAATCGCTTAGGCGCTCTTACAAAGCCTTCAGACGAAGCGAGTAAGATTTTTGACAGACCCATTGATAAACGTGTTTTACAACACTTCTAGTTCCCATTCAAAACACTGGCTTAAAAAAACACAAATAAAAAAGTGCAAAATTCTAATTTTGTATGTGTTCGCCAAACGACAACTCAAAGTAAAAAGAACGCTGTAGCGAAAGATCCTTCAATGAAGTATATGGAACAGCGAGTGGCTAAAATTCCGTGGGTAAGGGCGCAACAACTCGCACTTGATAATGCAGGAGTTCCAATATGAGAACGTTCCGACATTCAAATCATTCAACAGGATGTCCCAAGCTACGTTTCATAGTCTTCTGGATCTTGTTTGCCCTCTCATAATAAAATTTCTGTAAGTAACAACCTCGATTATTAATTAATATATTAATTGAACAAAACTACCATTGATATGTTCGGCGATATGTATATATAATATGTGCGTCATATTTGCAGCACTAAACTGTATCGCACCTTTCAACACTTAATTGTGACGTACAACACAACACTGAGTTGCATTTTACAAAATTTTGCCAAAAATCTCGCTCGATGTTAGAATGCAGTCTAATATGAGGTAAGTCGCATAGGGTTGCCAGCGAGATGGCAAACGGTGCGAGTTGCACGGCCTCGCTTAAAATCCCGCTTCGTGTAAACGACGCCTTACAAAATCTCGCTCGATATTATGCTAATATGAAGCGAGTCGCATAGGGAGATAGCAAACGGACTCGCTTGAAAATCGCGCCACCGCTTTAAGGAAGCACACAAATACCTAACTAATTTGGCTTAAATATAATTCAGATCCGGATCCACGTTTTTAAATGCAGTAATGCTCAGTAAAGCAGAAAAACTTTTTAAATAACTCATTCGTAATGTATATTCAATGATCAAAAGCCGACATTTGAAATGTGTTTTTTTAGTCAAATTAACAGCAAATGAAAATAACTAAGCTCCACACGCCAGCCGCACATAGATACTCGCGAGTGTGTGGGTGTGTGTGAGTGTGTGTGAGTGTGTGTGGGTGTGTGTGGGTGTGTGTGGGTGTGTGTGTGTGGGTGTGTGTATGGGTGTGTGTAATTACCGTTTGCCGCTTCACTTCAAAAGCAGCCGCGTGTCATGCGCTGCCAGTGGCAATAAAAAGCCTTTCAAATCTAATACAAATTAAAAGTGAAAAGAAAGCAACAAAAATGCCAAAGTAAAAGGAAACAACCAAATCAACAAAAGCAACAAAAGCAACAAAAGCAACATCAACAAGTAATAAGCAACAAACAAAGTTTTATTTAACAAAATTAGGCGGGCATAAAAAATAAATCTCTGCAAATTAGCTTAAAATTTTGCACGCATGAATAAAACTCAGCAGTTAGCAAGAGGCAGGGGGTTCCGCCCCCGCACCCACGAACAAGTGGCAACATTTACGGTGCCTCAAAAACACGGGACAGACAGAGCCACTCAGCGTTGCAAAATGATATAATTGCTGGGGCAGGCAGGAAACTTAACTGACTGACTGAGTGAGAGACTGACTAAACGCGACTCAAAAAAAAAAAAACATAGGGGGGAAACGTTGCAAAGTATTTAAGTTGCTTCCGCGCAACGAATGCGAAAAGTGTTGCACACTTGAGTGCGTCGAGGAGTAGGCAGAGAGAGCAGAAGTAGAAGCAGAAGTAGAAGAAGAAGGGCTACGCTTATTGGGTTTACCGTTAGCCAGCTGCCAGATCCTGCAGCACTTGCTGTCTCTGTTTGTGTGAGTTTGTGTTTGAAGGAACGCGTGGGAACAGAGCGGAACAGATAAAAAAAATTAACTCTATAAATGAGCTTGTGCAATTGCATGACACCGTTTGACAGTGCGCTCAGCGGTACACTCAGAGAAATTCTTGGCTAAGTCTTACATTCAACCAGCTCAGAAACAAACCTTAGTAGTAATGGAAAAATGACAAAAAGCGCAACATATACATATGTGGGCATGGGTTAACTGCCATAATTTAGGCTTACGCTTTCGCTATTTTTGAGCAGCGTAATATGTAGAGTGGCAGTCGAAAAAAGGTGTCGTACGATATGGACGTAGTTGTGTGCCCCCTTAAATTGACATTAAACAGGTCTACAAATACCGGCTTCATTTTAGTTGTTGGAAAGCTAAGGAGGGTCATTTCCGAAGTATTTTGCTGCGAGGATCCGAATCCATAGTCAGAATGTGTACTGTATAAAATACTGACGTGATAGGCCAATTCTGACAATTTCTGATGCTATATAAGAACAATTTCAAAGAAAGCTGATTATTATGGTCAGGTAGCACTTAACAAGCGTCTAATATCCCCGGATTTCGCAATTAAGTACATATCCAAGTCGCCAGAGCCTTGGGCCAAATTAATTTTTCTCTCATTAGAGTAAACTTTGGATTTTCGAAATAAAAGAAAAGAAATTCATATCACGGAACGAGCGTAAGGCGTTGAATATGGAACATTTAATACCAACTATAAATTATAGAGAAGGCTGCGCTAAGGCTTGGGGCTGTATGACAGCTTGCGGCGTCGGAAAATTGGCACAATCTAAATCTAATCTAAATAAAATCTACTTAGAGGACGATTTCTGGTCCAAAAAGGCAACGACCCGAAGCATACGCCGCATATTTCGAAACTCTGGCTACTGTACAACGATGGATAAAGCTAAATGCACCACCCCAATCTCCGGATCTCAACCCGATGGAGCATTAGTGGGACCTAGTCGAACGCAGGATCCGGCAACACAAAAATATGCTCAAGGAGAGGATTGTGGCAGTTTGGGGTAAATTTACGGCAGAAGAAACAAAAAAAACTAGTAGACTTGATGCCAAAGCAACTTAAGAAGGTGTTGCGGCAGATGGACTTCGTACAAATTACTAGGATGCCCCTATTAGTTATTTAATTAAATAGAAACTTTCTGTACGCAGAATTTTGATGTTGTGTATTGTAAGGTAGTTTCAGTAATAATTTGCAAACTTGTTGGAATTTAGATTTATAATAAGCAGTTTTCAAAAGAAAATTGATCTCTTTACAAAAAAAAAAAAATATATTGCTGTACATATCCTATTAATGGAAATAAATGCAGTCAAAGTTGAATTTTGTAATTTTTTTGCACTGTAAGCACAATTCCGCAACCAAGTGTTCATATATCTATGATTTGCCTTCGTTTTGTGCAGTGTAATTGCCCTTCGACAGCTGCTGCAAGTTTGGCCACAGCTCGCGGCTAATGTAAATGCACTTCGCACTGGTTTGGCACCAATGATTTTGCTCAGTGTATGAGCCTGAAGTAACGTTAAAGCATCAAGCAGCATTTGTGAAAATATTTGCACTCAATATGTAAGCAGCTTAAGGCACTAGCAATGTCCGACACCAAAACGTCGCTTTAAGCTGCCCATCAACAACATGATGATGAGCAAGAGCGTCATCATCATCATCATCATCACCAACACCAGCACCATCAGCAGCAGCGTCAACAGCATCGGCAGCTGCGGTGTTAAGCCAACACTCCGGGCGCTTATTTATTCATAGTTGATGCGCTACTATAATTTCAGCTAAGAGGTTTTGTTTCGCCGCATTTTAGCATTTCACCAATTTACAAATTTGCACGAATTTTGCAAACATAAATGCTCAGAATGCGCTGCAAAAGTAGGCGTCAGAGCAGGGCATGGTTGTAACGGGACCCAGTTCCAGAGTGCGTGTCCAGCGGATGCAGCCCTGACAGCGGAAATTATACTATCTACTCACTGAGTTGTAATATTTCAGAAAAACTTCAAATGCTTTTCCTTTTTGCGTGTTTTTCTTTTATTCATCTTTATTTGTTCCTTCTTACACTCTATACTATAACTGTACTCCAGTCTCTGCTGTGGTCTGCTTTCCTCTATTTGCGCACGTGGAATTCAGTGAACATTTGGCGGTTGCATCAATTGAATTTAAATAGCTTTTCATTTGACTTAACAATTTGTTGCATAAAGTCAATGCTGCAGCAGATCTGTTACGCTTATGTAAAGTACAGAAGGAGGCGTAGTAGTCCATAAGTCATTCATACCAAAACGCTTATGTGCATCAGATCTCAGAGCTACTAAGCGTTAGTTGGACAGCAGAAAAAATCGACAGACAGTGCTTTCTTCTTCTTAACTGGCCATAACAACCCGTGGTATCGGGTTACGGCCTGATGTAAATACATTCTTTCATTGGAATTGTGGTTTTACGTGGTGGGTCCAAACCCAACCCTTTTAAGGCCTGGGGTGGCTCTACTGGTCTCGAAAGAACCCAGTGTCATTGTAAGTCGCCTCATACGACAAGTTTTGACCTGATGAGGTGGTATTCTCTAGCCCGCTCACCACACGGGGTAAGATAGACAGTGCTTTGCACTGTTCATTTTAACAAAATGCTCCACTTGGCCACAATAGATACTGTTGCGAGCAACTGTATAGTTAAGCCACGGACCAACAGTCCCAAATTTCCTATAGCTTTCTCTTAACTGGCCATAAAAACCTGACCTAATGCAGGACACTCCTCCAGGCGCCTCTGCTTTGTGCTGAATTGGTGATACCAAAAGTAGCTAGTGTGTTCTCTACCTGGTCATGCCAAGTAAGTCATGTCTTACCCCTGGATGGTCAGAACATTACCTATAAGAGAGGCGGAAGAATGAGCTTCATAATATGCGTAAATACATGAGCGGCTTCCAAAAAATCCTATTTCGTTTTATATATGCAGATAAACACTGCTTTGTAAGAACGTCAGGGGCACACGGTCAAAGACATGCTGGTAAGACCATTGAGGTGTTGTACATATGCCCAAATCTTTTATTCAAGCTTCATAATTGAGGCAAGACAGGCAAATCCAAGATGCTTTGGTAACACATCAAGGAGAAAAGCGGAAATACTTCCATGCGTCGTTAAACGTTTGTTCACAGGACATTTGTGTTATTTGGCAAATGAGTCCCTCTTCTTCTTCTTTTTTAATGGCTATAACAACCCTTTACCGGGTTACGGCTTGATGTAAAGTTCTTCTCCAGGCATTTCTGCTTAGTAGTCTGTCTTGTCTCTACCTTAGCCAAGTTGAGGCACAACCTCCTCGTGGTGCCCCCTGCAAAGCTGCTCTAATCGCCACCCGGTGTTAGAGTAGTAACCTAATGTGCGCAGCGAAGCCCTCCCTGGGCTGTAAATGGTTTGTGCGTAGGATGAAAGACCGAAAAGCCTCTGATAGGAACACCCCCAAACTTGACTTGAGGGTATGCACCTGGAATGTTGGGTCACTTAAATGAGATGGTGCATTTACCCAATTGGCGGATGCTCTCAGGATGGTAGCAGACTGCGCCATTTTCCACAGCTGCCATGCGGAGCGGCACGAATTTGGGTGCGGATTTGTTGTTGGCCGGAGATTACGCAACCGTGTCTCCTGGATCACACCAGTGGCAGGCAACAATCCGCATCAAGGCTAAATTCTTCAACACACTCCCCGACAGAGGACAAGGACGATGCGACCAAGGAGGCGTTCTATGATAGATTGGAGTCTGTCTATGACCGCTTTATCAGACTGCGTCACCACCCATGCTTCAGCGCCATAAAGCAAAATGGGAAGGATGAGCGTCTTATAGGGTGTTAGATTCGTCTGGCGGGAGTGGTCTCTACTACTCATTTGATTCTCTACTTGATCTCCATGCTGACATCGTTCGTCATTGTGACGGTGGTGCCAAGACAGATGAAATCCTTTACAACTTAAAAAGTATATTTTTCAACACCAATCTGAGATTCCAACTGCTGTATATCTCTACTCAAAGAAGGCATATACATCGTCTTGCTCTCATTTACCAAATGAGTCCTGGATTCGAGCCCCAAGTTTGCCATAACACAGTCAGCAGTCCTAGAGAACAGTGGGCACCCTTCCCTTAGCGCACAACAAACTGCAGTTCTGGCGAATGACGCAGGATGAACCAGTATGGAACCGAAGACAGATGTCTAACTGTCGACATTATTTAGTTTTCATAATTTATTAAAATACTCCAAAAAGAAATAAAAACAGATTAAGCAGCAATTAATATTTTATTACAGTACATATCTGAGGCACAAATTTTAAGGAAAACGAATATTATTATTAAACACCTAAACTGAGCTACTAAAATCCTTTAGAATGGCTTCCAAAGCTTCTATAATACCATTAAATTTAGCATTCTCCTCAATTTTGAAATCATGAGCATTTTTATATAAGATATCAATAGTAATACGAACACCTGAAATATAATCAAAATCTATTCAGAATTCTTACAATTGCTATATAGTTACCAAGTTACCTTTGTCGGTCTTCTCTATGTTAATCTTGTTTTTGAAAACATTTGCAGATGCGACCTCCCCATCAGCTATATTATCTGAGATCGTCTGAGCTGTGAAAGTGGGCGCTGTTGGCGCAGAGTTCATCATCTCAGCAGTATTCTCGCAATGCTCACCACAGTCCTCTGAATGTGATTGTTCCGCTTTTTCAGCATTGCGCTTTTTTAATTCAAAGGAGGCCTGGGACAGCTCATAGTGCTTCTCACCCTCATCAAAGCCGATTATTTCTTTATCCTGGTTAGCCTTTAGTATGTTGGTAGTGCTAGTGGCGACATTTTCCAAAGCGATGTCACCATCATCTCCATTATCGGGGATCGGGCGCATCAAGGTCGGCGCTTTGGAGCTGCACATGCCAGAAGTGCCCGGTGACGGAATGCAGCAGCTGAAATTGATGTGGAAAAAAAAGCTCATTTTACATACGGCTTGTACATGAGCAGAAATGGATTTACGTGTTGCTGGCGCATTCCACCACATGTCCTGTGGCCTCAGCATGATCTCCGTAGTCGTTTAGTTTGGGTACGACCTCTTCTCCAGCAATGAGTCCCTTGCAGTACTTGGAATTGGTTTGGGAAATCACACGCTTGTTATATAATTCTACCATATCTTTTACGCGTTGTGATGTCTTCTCTTGCACGCCAGACATGCTAGAGTCCTGTTCCTGCTCTTCGCTTTTAATGGAATCCATATTTACGTTTGGGAAAATTCAGAAAAGTTACTTAAAATAAATAAATAAAACGAACTGTTCACAACGGATTTCGAAAGTATACTGATTATTTGTCATGTTCTGCCTTGTTAAATGAATATTTGAATGCCTACTGAGATTTTTTTTTTTTTTCAAAAAGCCAAGTGCCTCTGGTAGTAAATGAACAAGTTGCACAGCTGCTGAAGAGGGAGCTCTGTGGCTTATTGTTGACCGATGACCACCATTTGGAGTTCTTTTCGCGACGTCCACAATCACAGATAATGGCTTGGATATAGCGTTTTGTGGCTATGACGAAATTAGGGTTGATTTCAAGCAGCACATGAATAAGATGCTGGCACTGACGGCTTCCCCGCAAACTTAAGACCCTTTGCGATATAAGAATGGATGAGAACCTCGGCGTCCTCTATACGGTCCGCAAGAGAGTTAAGCTCGCGACTTGCGCCAAATATAATGGTAACCCTTCAAAGTTGGTGCGCTTTTGCTGAATGATTTTGAGCTATATAAGAAAAGATGCCGAGCACCGTGGTGCATCGGAACTGTACCTTTCTTCGTGCTTATTGAAAATGAATCTGCCAGGTTTGGTTTGGTTGTATATGAGAGCAAACCGAAGGACTGAAGAAGTCATGCGCAGAGGCGTCTATGACAGTGTTTTACATCAAGATTTCCCGGTACATAGTTGTACTGTTCAATAATGCCTTGCGCGCTTATTGGTGCTTATAGAGCTGCGAACTCCAAGCTGGCGTCAATGGATTCTTCTTGATTTGTTTCGATTAGTTGACATTTGTTAAGTAAACATTCCAAAGCCTGCTGAGTGAAATAGAAGACTGTTATTATACATTCTACGAAATGTGTAAAAGGGTATTATAGATTTGTGCAATGTATGTAACAGACTGAAAGAGGCGTGGTAGACCATATGTTCCATGGGCAAAAATGATCAGGAGCAATAGTCGAGTCAATATAGCCATGACCATCTGTCCGTCCGTCCGTCTGTCTGTACGTGTTGTAACGTTTTTCTCAGAGACTATAAGAGCAAGAGCAGAATAAATTTTGCCATAAGATGCGTATTTTCCCGAAAAAAAAGCAAGTTTATCGATTCATGTCGATATCTCATGCCCTTCCACCGAGACAGACGAGGCTGCGGCAATCTGGCGTTAAACCCAAACGCCAACGAAAGGGTGAAAGGTGAAAGGGTGCCTGTGGAGAAGGAACTGTTTATTTGGTTCAAGCAGCAACATAGTTCTTGGTAAAGCAAAAGAATCTTATACAATGAATGTGAATGTGAAATTTGAACCTGATGGGAACTGGCTGTGGCGTTGGCGAACATGCTCAAAGTGATATTGCAAGAGCAAATGGCTTTTATCTCGAAATTCTGCTTACTATTGCAGAGTTTCTGAAAGAAATTTCATTTTAAGACGCACTCTTTTGCGTTAATCGCGCATGGAACTTGGTAAAACTAAACACTATCTTCAATTGCTTTTTGGAGTAACAAAATAAGTTCTGAGCCTAATACTCATTTTCAAATGCATTTTCAGGCAGGCTTCCTTAACCATTCTGTCCTGGAGGAAGGCACAGTTGAACACTCAGATGAGATTAGCGAAATAGAAATTAGTTCCGACTGGCATGTGGAGGCAAATCTTACTTGCCATGGCATAACGATATTGCATACTTTTAATTGACCTATAACCTATGACCTATGACCTATAATTAATTCAGACTCTCATAACAGCTGACGTTTGTGGGCACAATTTATTTTGTTGTTGTTTTTTAGCTTAAAATCAATTTCTATCTGACTAAAACGTAACGTATCTACTTGAAACTCATATTCTCATACGAATGGTATAGGTTTCACCTGAAAACGTTACGTTATTGCGAAGTAATCGGTAACAAACTGAATTTTTGCTTAGCGTATTTATATATAGAAGATTGGCAAGAGGTCAACATGGTTTTGCTCATAAGGCTAGTATGAGTGTACATAAAGAATTTGGTAGAATTTGGTGTCATCATAGAGGAAATGGGTGCTTCAAGGTTTCCAGCCGGTCGTGGGTATTGATACTACACATGCACATTACCAGGCTGCATAATTTTGATAAGCTTCAAAGCGATAGCTTTTATGTTGTGGGAGAATTACTGTGAGTCATATCGAAACTCCATAAAATGACATTGAGTCAAACAGTTTTGAAGGTTTTCATTGAATTGTGGCAACATAACTTCGATTCTCATTGGATATGTTTATTTTGTTCGATTAAATTAGTAAATAATCTTTGGCCCAACTATTGTTCAAATGCTAGAGCCATGTAGCAATCATCATTAATGTACAGCCATACGGGCGTCCCAGCAAGCATAATTAAGATTTCCGTGACGGCATACGAGAATGTTTTACACAAAAAACACGAAAATTACCCATTTTTTACTGGCATTTATAGTGTTATGGGTGAAAAAGATACTAGTTTCATAATTTTTAATGAAAAGCGAAAAAGGTTTTTATAGCGATTATGTCAAGTATACATAACTTGACTTGATGTTGCTCTTACTTGTCATCTAGGTGTTCATAGGAACGCACAGACATTGTCGCATCGATTTTGAATAAGCAGCCTTTTGTCTGCCACGCCTCCTAGTGCGTATGGAGCTCAAATCTACAATATCCTTGAGCCTTTTGGTAACGGTATGCGATATAAGTATTTTGAAAATAATAAGTTTTTGAGTATTACGCAAAGTTTGGATAAAATTGCTTGGTTGATTGGTATATATATAAATGAAAAGCAAAGTGGAAAATATATGCATATCAGTTTCAACTACAGTTGGCATATCTTGCCAATTTGCTGTGTACACACACGCACTCACGCACTCAGAATTTTGATAATAAAAACGTAAAACTGAAAATGAATGTGTTTTGCTAATTGGAACTTTAAAGCAAACAATGGACAACGAAATGAATGCAACTACAATGGCAACAAAAATGATGAGGGTGCTGCACATTCATAAATATGCAGCTTTGGGTGCATTTGTGTTTATGTATGTGTGTGTGTGTGTGTTTGTGTGTGCACAGTCGAATGATCTCTGACGAAAATGCATTCAGGTGGAGGTCAAAAACGGGCCAGATATCAAATGCCAGAAACGAAAACACACGAATTTATGCAGCATCCACCCGCAGCAGATCCACTAACAAGACCAGACTGGAACAGACATGCGGACAAAACTCGACCAAACAACCAACGATTTATGTAAAAGTTGCCAATTTAATTTCCTGCACAGATTGCAACACAACAACAAAAACAAAAGGGGAGCAATGCACTTTGCAATAGCAACAAAAAGCACTAACATTCAATTTGGAGTTCGGCCTTGACTGCACCTGCTGCCTGCTAATGTTTTAAATTATAGTCCTGAAAACATAATTTGTTAGCCCCAAAAAAAGTATGAGTATTGCTGGCGAAGAATGCGCAAGATGGGTGCTCGAAATGTACCAAATGAAATTTAGAGTACAAAATTTACGAACGCATTAAGTTTGCAAACCAAATGGATGGAAGTTGTAGGGTGGAAATGTGAAAAACCCTTCAGGGCGCACAAAGATGAGCTGCACAGCAAGTCTAACTTCGGACAAAACCAACAGCAGCAGCCAAACAGTTAGCGGCCACGCACTGACTTTGCATATATACACTATCTTTTATGGGTATTTGAGGTTTGTAAGGCCATAAGTTACGCAGAGTAACTATTAGCTGAAACAATGTTGAGGAATAAAGTGAAACTCAACTTGGCACACATGCTGGAAAGTGAGCATATTGGCTTAGAACACTATGCAACAAATTTGACCTCAATGAAAAGCTAAAACATAACTTTTTCGGTACATTTGGGTTCGCTTACATCGAAACCAATGACCGTTTTGAATTATCTAGAAAGGTTTGCAAAAAACCAAGCAAACGTAATTATGGCCAAAATAGATTTAAGCATTCACGATTTCACCACAAATTACTGTTTTTTATCGAAAATAGGGGGCTTTGCCTTCTGCTCGCTCCGCTCGCCAACCCCCGTGCCCCATTCAAGGAAGATCAAATTACTCTTTCCGTTCCCCTTTCCGCTTCCCTCACCAATTCTCTTCCTTCTCTTTCTCTCTCTCTCTCTTTGTTTTAGATACTAAGTCCAGCTGTGGATATTGGTACAGTCAAACCTGTCTAAGTTGACCGCGCACGGTTTCAAATTTTTTGGTCAACCTATTCAGGTGGGCAATATATGAGAGGGTCATACATTTTCTCTATCTATTTTTCTTTCCGATTAAAAAAAGGCATTTATTTACTATTTTAAGCATGATTATTACTCTTTACATTTACATACACACATATTAAGATATTATTGATAATATACGTGCTAACCTACTTATATGTATGTTGAACTTGTTTTCAATATATCGCCTCAGCAATGTATCAGATACAGTACTATTCTTTGAAATATCACTCAAAACTCCATTAAAGAAGATGTAGATATGCAGATATTTCCAATATTGATCAAAGCCAAAAAGTATAACACTATGCAACAAAAAAAATTATATGTCTCAAACATACCATTTTCGGTAAATAACGAATCCGCAACCGTTTTGGATTTTCCATTTAATTCGTTTTCAAATGATGGCTCTTTGAAAAAATCTTAGAAGTTAGCAAATCTCATGTTACTCGGTAACCTTACTACAGGTCAAGATGGACTATAACTTGAATTAAAGGAAATTAAATATCGGTTCAATGTTTTTCAGATTGTTTTAGTCTACCTTGATTTGATTCCTATCAAAATTTCTCAAAATTTTTTTCCGAAACTAGTAAATTCTTTCTTTTTTTAGTTATAAAGCAATTAAAATAAAAATTACATAAATTTTGTCAAATGTTACTTTTGAATTCGATAAATAGATTCTTTGCGAACATTTCAACACAAATTTGAGCAAAATCGGTAGCGCATCGACAAGTAGATTGAATTCAAAAAATGTGTTTCAGATTGTTTAGGTATGCCTTGATTACTACAAAAAATAATTTGGATGTTTAAATTTTTTAAATTAATATTTATTTTTTTTTTTTTTTTGTTTTCTTTACCCCATAATCCACCATCGAGATAAGATAGACCAAAACTGCCCGAAGACCATTGAAGCGACAATTGTGTACCTTTACTTCAAGTTACAGTTCATAAAAATCGGCAGTAAGTCGCCCGAGTACTATGAGATTTGCTGACATCGCCACTTTCGAAAATTGCAATTTGAATTCTAATCTCGAAATAACCATAATCCGAAAACGGTGCTAGAAAATCCAAAACGGTCATATTTGTTGCATACGGCGTAAATGTAGCAGTTTAATTTAAAAACAAAAAAAATAACAAAACTTTATGTACCACTTTTTTTTGTCTGGTCAATTTTTGCTGGGTAATTTTCAATGCGAAAATTTAAAAGTGGTCACCATACAAGTTCTGCAGGTTCAACTTAAGCAGGTGAAGATAAGAAAATTTCTATTAAAATTTGTGGGTTTTATTAAAAAACGGTCAACTTAAATAGGTGGTCAAAATATGAGGGTGGTCAACTTGACAGGTTTGACTGTATCAATGTTTTCCTTTCCGCTTTCTCATCTTTATCCTTTTTTTATACCTAAAAATGATTCATATTTCCATCATAAACTTGGCCTGAATTTCAACGAATATGTTAAAACAAATTTCACACTGATCGGTTGAGCTGTTTTCGAGTTCAGTGGATTCAGACATATATATTTTATACATATATGTATATAGAATCTGCGCTAGCCAAAAATTTTACGGAGTACTCTCCGCTCATACACTCCAAGCGCATTTTCATCAGACTGCGTCATCATCCTTTCGCCATACAGCAAAATGGGGAAAATGAGTGTCTTATGGAATCTTAGTTTCGCCTGGCGGGAGTGGTCTCTTCTACTTCTTTACCTACTAAGACCAAAGTAACATCTATTGGCAAGAGTGATTCTCTGCTTGATCTCCATGCTGACATCGTTTTTATTGCGACGGTGGTTCCAAGGTTGACGAAATATTTGACAACACCAAAAGTATAGTTCTAAACATCAATCCGAGAGTCCAAGTGCGACGACTCCCTACTCAAAGAAAGCACATATATTTGCCTTGCTTTAGCGAGCGGTTACCGGTTACGGCCGACGATATCGATATCATCTGCGTATGCAAGAAACTGGACACTCTTATAGAACATAGTCCCGTTCCTATTTACATCGGCCTTTCGCAACACACTCTCCATCCCAAAGTTGAAGAGGTTGCAGGAAAGGGCATCGTCTTGTCTGGAGCCTCGCTTGGTATCAAAAGGAGGTATCGGAGAAGCTCGTTCCTACCTACATGGAGCTGCGTGCTCGAGCTCAGACAGGGCGCCATATAAGCGATGCCTCGAAAGTATTATGGTATACGTGTAGTTTAAGTCTCAACAAAAATATTTTCAAAAAAAAAAGGTAATCTGGCGGATGTGGGATGGAATGGTCCTAGAGTTATTTGCACTATTTGAAGAGCATTCAAGATTCGTTTCAGTCTAAACAAATTTTTTGTTTTGTCTGTTTTTGGCCAAAGACAAACTTAATAGCAGCACGTAGCACAACTAAGGTAGCTATCGTCTAGCATGGAGAGTAGCTCCGACGGAGAGAACAAGAGAGATAGAGAGGGGACAGTAGCAACGCCTATTATAGAGAGAGTTCGGGGCGAACTTCGTGGACGCAAGAGAGACTCAGGTCTTTTGCTTTTAAAACAGTGTTCTATTTTGCGTTGCTTTTTACATTTTTAATGAAATTATTTTCAACAATTTATAATTGCCACGCACATTCAGAGCTAACGTCGACCGCGACGCCGACATCGACATCGACTGCGCAGCATTGGCCAAGATGCTCGAAGCATTTAACTAAATATACTCTGGGGAGAGTTTTAGTAAATGAAACAAATTATATGAAATATACAATATATAAGCAAATAGCGTCAAAAGTTTTTGTGAAATTACTTGTAAATAGCTTAAAATGTTAAATTGATTAAAATTGCGGACTGCTTGAGTTGAACCCTAATTCTAACCCTATTATAAAACACATTTCTGCCATCATGAGGCCAAAGCTGATAATAGAACTTTTGAAATATATAGACACACATACACACATACTATGCCATATAACTGTTTAACTGTTGAAAGACAAGAGCCCAAAAAAAAAATCAGACTAGGGCACCGAAAAAAACCCTTATCAAACCGAAAAACGTCACATTATTGAGCTAAATCAGTTTAAAACACACACACACACACACACTCGCGTGGCACAGTGGTACTCATTGCGAACCTCATTCATATATCCTTGTCACTGTGTTTGGCTCGTGCACAAATCGCCCCCAACACATCATCTATCCATCTATTCATCTATCTATCTATAGCAGGCATATATATCTATTTCTGTCATTTTTCGCAGCTTATTAAAAATTAATGGTCATGCAGTTATATCAATCAAATGGGCTAATAATGTACGTTTGTTTATGGGTTTTGAATATTTTCCTTTGTTTCCGTATGCCTAACTCTCCCTCTCACGCCATACTTCTTTTTTAGCTTCTCACAGCAAATGTCAATCGGTGTCAGTAATTTGCTAAAATTTCCTTTCAATTGATTTCCGTTACTGACACGTGTCCAAATAGTTGGAAACAAGAAAATTGCTCATAAATTTCTTTAATTACACTTAAGTAAGTACTTTAATCAATGCTGTTGGTACTTTTTCCCATTAACAGAACATTCTGTCTTCATACCTTATTTTATTATACCCTGTACACAAAGTGTGAAAGGTGGAGGCTTGGCAGACCATAAGTTCCATGGGCAAAAAGTCTTATCATTGATTCGGGCAGCGATTGGACCATGTCCGTCCATCCGTCTGTTCATCATTCCGTGTGAACGTCAAGATCTCGAACACCAAAAGAGTTAGAGACACAAAAATTTTCCCGAAAGATGCGGACTTTAAATGATGATGATGAAGTTTATCGAATCATGTCGATATCTTACCCTCTTCCCCCGTGAGAGACATTCTGGATTTTCACACACGCCATAAAAGTTATCCAATTGAAACTTGGCACAGTTATGCGCAAAAATTTATGTAAGTTATGTAAAAATTATTAAAATCGGATAGAAACTTTAAGACATATGCAGGTAATAATGTGGCAATTTTAGGAACCTCCTCTAATAAACATCAACAACATTTTACTTTTTGCAGCAATGTTCAGGTTAACATTTATGTTAGAGTCACCAAATTTGGTACGAAGACCAAACTCATGTTACGCTTATAAACCAAACAATGTTGACATTTTGCCAAATCGACCCCCACGTCCCTAACCTTCAACGCTTCGATAAAAAAATTTGAACAGAAATTGAATTTTTATGGAAAAACTGGGTACAGGGTATTCCACTGTTGGGCACCGTTCCGACTGTCTGCATCAAATTTTGTTCATCCCACATTGAGTAGTCCTGGATTCTGATGAAACAGGGAAAAAGCTTCTGAGAGCGGCCTTAACAAACTTGACACACAACCTCCACACGGTGGGCTACTGTCCTACCTTTCAGAGGCTTTGAAAGTGTTGTGCGCAAAGTTTGGGACACACCGCGGAACAATCCCATCGGATAAGGCATCCCTAATAATTGACGTTCACAGCCACCGCGTATAGGACTATGATATGGATAAACGGGTACGCACTTGGAACTTACTGACCTTTAGTCCGGATGGTGCCGCTGTACAGTTGGCGGATGCTATCGGACTATCGCCGTTCGGGCAATGCGTTGGAGAGTTCATTGCTGCTGCAAACTAGCAGACTATGACATATCCTACAGCTGCCGTGTGGAGAGGCGGAAATTTGGGTGCGGATTTGTTATTGGCAGCAGACTACGCTACCGTATCTCCAGTTGCACACTAGTGAAGGAAAGACTGGCGACAGTCGGTATCAAGGCGAAATTATGATTTGCGAGCATGTCCCGACGGAAGACGATGCGACCAAAGATGCGTTGTAAGTAGGATTGTTGATATTACATCGAAATATCGATATGCGCATTATTTTTTCGATTTAATAATATCGGATAAAAATATTTAGATAACATTCGATAATTTTTCTGTCAAACATCAAAGCAAAAGCATCTGAAAGGTGTGCTTTATTTATAAAGGTGTACCAATTAAAAATAGATCAAAATTCTGTGTTAAATTGTCAAGCGGAAGATTATGGGACGTTCATAACCACATGACCCAAAATAAAAAATATGGTAAAGCAAAGCAGGGCAAGTCCACTAGCTAATTGCATGTTTGAGAGGAATAAAAATCATATTTCAAAACTTGCTTTAAAATATTTGACACCACTGCATCGTCAGAAAGTGTGGCATCTGCTGTGGAACTTATTGTAGAAAACATAAGTAGAGCCTAACATGAAAATGTTAAATATCCCGTTTTCCTAAAATCGCTGAACGCAAAATATTGGACTTCAGTAATATTTTTAAAATTTTTGGCAATAAATCGATATATCGATATTTTAAAATTGATATGATCGATAAATAAGAATATTTCGATAAGTCGAAATTCGATATATTTTATAATATCAACAATCCTAGTTCTAAGGTACACTCGAGAATGCCTTTGACCGCTTTCTAGCCTATGACGTTAGAAACGTTCTATCGTTTTAAATGCCAAAGTTGGAAGAGGGCGTATATATAATATTTAAAATCGTATTCGCGGGGTAAGGGTTTCTAAAACTCAAGAACCGCTGAACCAAATGACTTCATATTTGAAACATTTATTCGTTTGGTATGCAGGTACGTTTCTCTTCAGTTTGTGTCCAGTAGGTGGACAGGAGCAGCAATATTCTTAAGTGAAGTAATAATTACGTATTGCTTGCGCTTATAGAGTAGGCTCGCATTTTGATGTGTTTACAAATCACAACTTTGTGCAGGTGAACAATTCACTCTGAAATTTGATTAGGAGATGACTGAGAAGAGGAAACATTCAAAGAAATACTCGAGCCGAGATAGTGGTCCGAGAAAATTCAACATCAGAACAACGTTTTCAAAGTTACTTAAGATTTTGCAAATCGTATAACCACAATGCCTGCTGCACAAACTCCTGCAAAACGAGCTGAGAACTTGCAGGGGAGAAGAATAAATGAGAGACAACGCACTACAGATGCGAATACGCAAATCAAGAAAGAATCCTAATAACTCACGACTTGCTTTCGCCTGCGAACCCGATGTAATTTAAAGTACGCATACGAAAATGGTATTGGTGACATGGACTTAGGATGCACTCATTGCCATGCTCTTAAATTCAAGAACGAAACGGCAGGGATCTGCAGTTCTTCAGGAAAACCTATATTGCATCCTTTAAACCCACCACCAGAGTCACTAAAAACGCTAATGGATGGCAACACCGAGTTGTCCAAGGTATTTTTTAACAAAACAAGAAGCTTTAATAGTTGTTTTTAAAGGACTTCATTTGCCGTTAACAGCATTACTTATGCGGATGGTGTGATGATACTTTTGGCGGGCGACTTCCGACAAACACTTCCGAAATCAACAGCGGCGGTTGAATTCAACGCATGTCTCAAGAAGCAGAAAGGGAGCGGGAAAAAGCATATGCTCTACTTCGCAAGGGGCGCTGGGATTGGCGAGCGAAGCGGACAGTGGGCGGAGCAAAACGAAGCTAGTTTAAATCGGAAAGCATTTACGAGACAAATTCAAACAACTGTCTAAAGCTGATTGTTTTCGAGGCGGCGCACAACATGATAGTTAGTAGTACAATATTGCAGCATTCCGATATCCACAAGTCCACATACTACCTAGCTACAGCCAACGTTTGCATGCTGCTAAGCAAAACGAAGAGCGTGCGTACACCCGCTCCATGGGCTTGCAAAATTCAGATTGTGTACAATCTATGGATCTCGTCAAACACTAAAGCGAAGAACAAACACAACAACACCATTCGATGTAAAATAATATGAGTTTTCTGGCATATATGACTCTTCGAAAAAAATATTAGAAATCGAGCAGAAAAAAGCATTAAAGAGAAGTCGGCAGACAGTATGGTGGATTTCTTTCGTATGATGGTGATGAACCCTATTTGGTATTCAAAGTTCTTCTCCAGGATTTGGCGTAGTTTGAGTATCTGCTCAATCGTGGCTTTACTAGGCCTAAATCCGCAATGATGATTTTCAATCAGTGCTTTTATGTGATAAAAAGAAGACTGATGTCACTGTAGTAGGTCACCCTACTTGCGGACAGGGCAGAGTACACCAAAATTTCCATGAAGCTGTCATATAGCGGGTGATTGGGCACGTCGAGAAGTTAACTCCTTACAACATCTGCGCACCCTGTGCATCCATTAGCAGACTTCCCGCTGCCTAACTAGAAGAAGTTCGAAGTCGATTGCTTGAATTTGTAAAAAAATAAAAAATCCCAGTAGGCATTAAATGGTTGACTCAAAAAGGCAGAATTTGTCAAACACAATCAGTATAGTCTCGAAATTCTTTCTGAATTGTTAAAAGTTATTAATTTTTGTGCAATATTGTTCATTTTCTTGCGCGCTAAAATGGCTTGCCTTCAATATGACGCTGAATTCCCATTGACTAAGACGGAGAGTCTCAGATCTGTGATTGACGAGCAGCTTAAAGAGAAAAAGGCAGCACTATGCGTCAAAGATATGGTCAAATTATACGACTTTGCAAACACAAACAATCTAATGTTGTCCGAGGCCAAGTCTATGTACAACAATGGGTGCAATATGAAGGAGGAGGAGCATAACCTTCCACAGAACTGCGATGAGCATACCGCAGCCACAGGGCTTGTGGAAGAAGGTAACAGTGTAACGTAAGTTTATTTCCAGTCACATATACAGACGTATATATTGAATGAAGGTCTTTTTAGCCCTCTGGGCACTTCTGGCTTGACCAGTGAGGCCACCTTGACCTATGATACAGACGATGCGGTCTCGGAAAATAGTGAAATCAGTACGACCACCCTTGTGCACTGCCAGACCACTGGTACTCCATGCATGACCAGTTCCGAAAATAGTTGTAAAACCAAGACTACCATAGAGAAGACCACCGAAGGTAACTATAAAAAGTACTTTTAAGAATTCTGCATTGATTTTGATTATCTTGCAGGTGTTCGCATTATTGTTGATATAATCTATAAAATACAATTTGATACCAGACAAGAGAATGAGACCATTGTGCATACACTGGAAGCCATTTTAAGTGATATAAATCGCACCACTTAGGTGTTTAATTAGTATATTTCGTTTTCCAAAATGTGCCCACGATGAATTGCATTTAAATTATATTTGCTGCATAATCCGCTACGGCTTTTATTTACTTTTGGAACATTTTAATATATTATTAAAATACAAGACTGCCGACATTTAGACATATCTCTAAAGTTCCCTAGTAACATTTGTAGCCGTGGCTTATCGGAAAACAACAATGGTCCTTCATCGTTCTTCTAAGCAAACTGCAGAAAGCGAGTTATGAGCGCCCATAGTTCCATAGACCTGCTTACTGTATGCGGCTCGTACAAATACCTATTTTTTACTAAACGAGCTAAATAAACAGATCAAGGAATCATTTGGGAAATACATATGACCCCTACACAGACGCTTCCAACTCGAGGTCTTTCCGGTTTCAATTCTTATCAGTTACCAAAGCATCTCGAAGCTGGCTGCCTTGCCTCAACAAGAGCCCAAACAAGTTACAATTATGAAGCACCAACACCTAAATGGTTGTCACCAATGTATACTTATAAAGGTAACGTCGTCGTTGAGCGACAGTTCCTTAAATTTGTGAGAGTCTGAAATTGCGAAAAAGAGAGGCGCAAGCTAATCTCGTTGTTGTAAACATAATACATACATATAACATAAGCTGAAATAACATGCGGAGATACCCACAAAGTTCTACCACATTCTGCGAAAATGCAGTAAGAGTCTGGAGATTATGCTAGTCTGAACTATGGCAAAAAATATCTTTCGTGGCAAATAGATGAATTGCAGGTACACAAATTCAGATCTTTGTGTCGTGTTTCTTGGCATCGCCTAAAACCCAAGGCAGGAGTGTAATCCTCTGCAGTAGATTTTCCTTGACCAATTAGGCCATACCATAAGTTCTAATATCCGAAGTACCTCTATTAGTCAACCGTCTGTTCTCTTCAAGTTGAAGCTTCAAGTGGGTAAGTATACTCGGTTTGGTTACACTATGTTCGCCGTATACGTCTAACATTAGTTCACGGTAGTGCTGATTGCTCGCGGCTATCAGAGGCTCCGTAACAACAGATCATAAAAGATAAGTTAAATACATTATGTGTTTTTTTTTTGGAACTTAACATTAGGGATCCCTTTTTTTGTTTCCTTTGATACAAGCATAGAACGGCTTCAGAAGCGTTGATCGTACGTTCAAAAACGAAGAAACGGCCGGAGAGTAACATTCTGAAACGCAACGGAATTTGGACGCAACGCCGCCTTCTATGCGTTATAACTTAAAAATATCAAGAAATGAAAATCAAAATAATTTAACGCTCATTGGTTAAACTTAGGAAATTTTAGTTTAGTTTTTAAAATTATATCATGTATGTTGTGTTAATGGTTTCGTTTATTGATTGCGCCCGGGTTTTTTTTCACAAATTGGCGGCTTGCTCCTTCATGGGATTTTTGTTATTAGGCGAACCCAAAAGGGATTGTATGGACAGGAGAATGGAACGCACATCGCACGAAGCTGACCATTTGTCCGACAGTAAGTCAAGGGATATGGCGCCCTTGGCGACCACATTTGGATGGAAGCATGGTGTCAGGAACTTTACCTCGGGTGCGACAAATGGATACATGTCGGAAAATGTCAACGATAAGCGGTATTTCTGTTGCTCGTAGACGGTCTTGGAGGGACCCTCTATGGTGGCCACCCACTTGAAAATGTTTTCTCCCTCCGGAAAGGCTGAAATGCCGCTCTCATTGGCCAGCATGAGATTTCTTAACTCCTTATGGAGTCGTTTGCTCGCGCCATGATTGTCGCTCCGGAGGAGACCGCTGTTTTTGTTAAGACCCATGCATTTTGGTTGTACTTCAGTTTGATTTGTCTTTCCCTTGAAGATTTTCCGCGACATTCTGCGTGTTCTATACTAATTTGAATCGTTCAATAGGAGAATCGTAGTGGAAATTAACTGCATTGTGATACGTACGGTCTTGTTTTGAAATGAAGTGTGTTAATTGTTCTGCTTATGTGTGTGCCTATGTTTCATTTGACACTAAACGCGATGTTATCATTTTGCCTTACAATCTATCAGATGTTCCTTATTCGAAGCAGAGAAGTTTACCGAAATCTTGGGAAGCACTTTTCGGAGTATTCATTAAGTACAAGCATACTTTTAGGTTTTCATTTAGTTTTATTTCCCCTCTTCCTCGACAATTTCTGCGAGTATTATTCTAGCTTCCGATAGTACAATCATTTTTGTTATAACTAAACTATTTCACCTAATAGGCTTTGTGTTTTTTGTAAGTTATCTCAAAAAAAGTAAGTGCCATTCAAAAGTGCGTTTTTTTTACTCTTTCTTTTTTCTGCATTTTGCCTATAAATGAGCAGGTCTAAGCGAGGGAGCAACACAAGCAGCTCTACACATACACTGTCTTGGGAATGGATAAATTTTATCTTAAATTTTTGAGTTTTTTAACGGTCCTTTGTTGTTAACATTGACTAAGTTTACAGCTCTACCGCTGACTACTTAATTAAAGAAGAAGAATTCGTTTTGTACGGATTTGTAGCACACTTTGGCCGTTCTAAGGTTAAAGAGCGCCAAAGCAACGCCGCGGCGAATTAAACCTACGCCCAATCCCAAAAATAGTTGCAAAAAGAGTGCTGTGCGTGCTGGTCGTAAGATAGGAGAAATTTAAACAGCAAAATAATGAAAAAACCAACATTTTGAAAATTATTTTCTCTTATTATTCCTTTGGCGACCCAACTATAGCGACTAGCGTGCTCGAATTCAGTAGGAAACCTTTTGAAGACATGCCCAACACGATAGAAAAATTTAGTCTCCTATAGTCGAAATTCCTTAAGTTCTTGGAATAACACACTACATCGACCACGACAACAACAACGTACGAACACAAAAACATCGCCAAATCTCTGGAAAAGTTTTAAGAGTGCTTAAATCGTCGAAAAACATAAAATTAGAGATTAAAAAGTTAAAAAAAAAATAATAATAGAATTCCAATTAATAAACAAGGCTCAAAACACTGAAACAAATTGAATTTTGGCTAGTTCTAAAAATATTAGGCAACAAATTTTGGCTTCAAATAAAAGCCTTTTATATTGGGGGTTGCTGATATCTAATCCAACAACCGTTTTAGATTTTCTAGCACGATTTCTTATTTCGTAAATTGCGTAGTCAGAAAGTCGTATATCACTCGGGAACCTTATATTCGATTAAGATGAACTCTTGCTCAAATTAACGATTTTTAAAAATCGGTTTTGTGTCCTCTGCACAGTTTTGGTCTGTCTGTTTCTTAACTGGCCATAACAACCCGTTACCGAGTTACGGCCCGATGTGAAGCACACTCCGCACGCCTCTGCTTTGCTCCTTTTCCAATCGGTGATACCAAAGGTAGTGTGCTCTCTCTCCTTGATCATTGACATAGTTTGCACCTTCGACGCCTTTCTTGAATATCCGCCTTGAAGTCTTTCTTCATGCATACACACAACATGATTCAGCTAGCGGAGTCGCTGGATGTTATTTCACTCGACTATGGCAATGTCGTTGTAGAATTCTTAGGGTTCGTCGTTGCACCGAATACAATAATCGTTGTTAGCCTCGTAATGCGCGAAAGATCTTACGGAAAACTTTCCGCTCAATCACTCTAAGGGCATTTGTATAAGACTTCGTCATCACCCATGCTTCAGCTCTATAAAGCAGAACGGAAAGAATTAGCGTCTAACAGAGTGCTAGTTTCGTCTTATGAGAGTGATGTCTACTACTTATTTACCTACTGAAACCAAAGTAGCATCTATGTACTGGCAAGAGTGATTCTTCGATGGATCTAAACGGTGATATCGTTCTTCATTATGACGGTGGTGCCAAGTTAGGCGTTATCCTTGACAACTCGTAGCTTGCAATACCAATCTGAGAGTTCAAACGCGACGTCTTTTTACGCGAAGAAAAACCTCTGGCAGATTCTATAACAATAACCTCAAAGGATTCGTTAACTGTTCGCTTCGTGTACACAATGATATCGATATCATTTGCATATGCAAGCAACTGAACACTCTTATAATTCAATATTGTCGCGTTCTGATGTACCTCGACCTTTCGCAACACATTCTACAACCCCAAAGTTGAATAGCTTGCAGCGGGGGCATCAGCTTGTCTGAAGCCTCTCTCGGTTTCAGTTCGGCGATGTTCTTTTCTGCGTTGATGATGCAGCGCGTGTTACTGTCTGTCATTCTACAAAGTCGCACATACTTTGCAGGGATATCGATCCCTCTCTGGGCTGTCAAATTGTTGCTCTATAATCGACAAAGAGACGGGGTGCATTGTTGTGGTATTCTTCTCGAGGATTTGGTGTATTGTGTAGCTGATAGCTGGTCAATGGTGGACTTGCTTTAGGCCTGACACGGTTATGGTTCAATCAGTTTTTTCGCTAATGATGGGGCTTTAAATGCGATAGAGGACTACGATTGGTAGCACATATCGTGGATCATCCTCTTTAAGCATAGGACAGCAGCTGGCTTAGTCTGCTAGCTCGCAGCTGCCTTGCCCTCTTCATGGCTGTGTTTTCGGCTATCCAGATTTGACTACGTTAGCATTCCATTCGAAAACTTTGTATACGTGTAATTTTTAGAGATGTTAGACGCAATTTGAGATAAAAAATGTTATATATTTTAATAAATCAAAATTAAACGTAAAAGAATTTTGAATAAAACTAAGGTTTAACATTCCCTTTCCAATAAAGCTTGCACTTGTTTTGTCACAACATTTTATGAATTGCAAACAAGTACTTAGGCTTTCGTCACAGGTTTTTTACCCAAAGTCGTTTGTTTTTCATTTGCAAGGCTACTTCCAGATATGTTTTATTAATTTGTTTCATCTCAGCTCTACATGCTTATGACTAAAAGCAGCTAATTATATTCAGGGTATATTTTAGCTAAGCATTTTCTCTTTTCTATTTCGACTATTTTTTGTTAGCTTGAAAACACCCTAATATGTAGTGTCATTAGCAAGGCTCAAGCATAATTTACGCTCATAGCCAAAAAATGTAGAACTTACAAAACCCACACATACATATAGACATAAGTAGGTGTGATTCATATGTGTGTCTGTGAGTGTGTGTGTGAGTGTGTGTGTGAGTGTGTGTGTGAGTGTGTGTGTGAGTGTGTGTGTGAGTGTGAGTGTGTGTGTGTTTAGGGAAAGGACAAAACGTGAAACTTAACAAGGCGACGAAAACTCAAACGTTAATTCTAAAAAATTTGTACATAGGTGCATAAAGGAGCTTTGGAAAATGGCGCGCTGAACATGCAGCCACTTAGTTTATGAATATGCATGTGTAGGTGTGTGTGTGTGTGTGTGTGTGTGTGTGTGTGTGTGTGTGTGTGTGTGTGTGTGTGTTTGTATGTGTGTGTGAGTGTGTCTTAGTGTTTAGTGTCACTGTTCGTGTGTTGTCGCTCGCTTGTGAACATGTATGCTTATATGTTTGTAGGGTGACCAACTGTTATTTAAACTGACAGTTAAATTAGGATTGCAAAACTTGATAAGCCACGGAATTGAGAAGCTTTCAAAACTACAGCGTACACTTGTATAAAGATGCGCCAACTTTTCGAGCTTAAGCATGCTACAAGTCCACTTTATTTTATGGAAAAACACATTTAATGATAACAGATGCAATAATGAAACGGTCTAAAGGTATCGTCGTCACCGTCGGTGACAAACTTGTTTTAATTGCGGTTTTGGTCGTGCATCATTGTAGTCAAGTCCATGATCCATTTTCATTGACGAGCCACACGGACACTTTTCGAGGATCCAATGGTCACCCTAATAATGTTATTGTTATGCTCCACTTATTACCAGCAAAGGGACAACTCATCGTTTTGTTCAGTGCGCGATGTAAATTCCACGAAGAGGATTGATCGCCTTAAGCGTTCCAAAAATATATCTTCCCTCACAGACAATTTGTTGATTCGAACTTTTGGTATAAGTGTGCTTTAAATTTAGGAAAAACTATGAATGAGTAATGGTTAATGATATTATATCATTAGATTTAACGAATACCATCAAACACATTCCGTTAAAGGTAAGCAACTTTAAATATGTAAACTCTTAGCGGAAATCAGAATCAAACTAGAGCATCTGGGTTGGCGAAACAAAGTCTCAATCCTATATATCCCTGGTCATACCAACATTCCCGAGAATGAACTTGTGGAAACACTAGCAAATCGGGCCAGGGCCACTTTGAGGCATTGGTAGAAACACTGTAAAAGCAGCTACTAAGACAAGAGGAAATATTGAGCCAAACCACAGATTGCAATTGTGTTCGTGGCCAAATCCAAATCCTCGGCTGATATAACCTCAAGAGCTTTGAAGAAAATCGCTCATCTGGGTAGGAACTTTGTAAAAGTTATGACTAGTCTGCTTACTAGACACAACAAGCTGGGCTTCAACCGCTTTAATACCATTGGCTTCTGTGTGGTTGTTGGGGAAAAATTCTCGTACCCCTGATAAAACGGTTCCAGCAAATTAGGTTTATCACAAAAGTACAACTGCCAGAGAAGCTACATGTTCAGCAGGCGGCACAATAGATGTTGAAAAAATAAAAATTTGTGTGGTACCGATTACTCCGCAATAACGCAACGTCTTCAGTTAGAAGCTATACCATTCAAAAAATAAAATGTTTGCGTCTTGCTGAAACCTATCGATAAAGTGACTCTTGATATAAGAATACCTTGTATTACTTATTCTGCCGACGTCGTATCTTAAATATTGTTTGGGAGCTTAAGAGAGCGAGAGTAAGAGGTATAAATCTCTCTCAAAGCTAAAATTTTAAACATTCATGCACAAGTATTGGTATTCTGTGTGCGTACACACGTACTCACATGTGTATAAGTGTTGGCTGTCAAGGTTATAATATGCGTGGAAGAACCTTCCTCATTGAGGTTTGCAGCAGAATGAAAAATAAGATACCATTATGAGCGAAGTAGTAAGCTTACCTTGTATTCTTATACCATGGTTTGACTTAGCTCATGAGTGCTTTTTGGTATTTTCGTTGAAACATTCTACATTGCATAATTTTTGTCAAACTTTTAAAGTGTCTTCGAAAAAACCAATAGATTTCTTTCAAAAAAATTACCTAAATACTTGCAAAATATTTTATGAAATTTTACAAAAACTGGTTGCCGTTGTGCTAAATAAGCACTTTCCCAACAGCGAATGGTTTATTTAAAAATTTCCCTAAATTTTATAGTTAAGTTCCTAAAAACAAAAGGTATTCAGTTTTCCAACAACAACACAAAGTAAAAGTTGTGTTGCAAATGGAAATTCTTTCATACAATAACACTATGCAACAAAAACCACACTTTTGGGTCGCTGATTTCGAATCCGTTAACCATTTGGGATTTTCTAGCAGAATTTTCAAAATATTGCTATTTCAAAAAAATCTAGATTTCGAGAGTTGCAAAGTCAGCAGGTCTCATATTACTCGGGAAACTTACTAACGATCAAGATAAATTGTAACTAAAATTAAAGGTAATATAATATAGAATAAACCAATCTGTCAGATGGTTTTGATCTAAATTGATTCGATTACGAGTTACAAGGCAAAAACTGAAAAAATATTGGTGAAATTACAATTTATATTTTTTTAAGTACTGGCACAATCGAGGTAAGGTGGACCAAAACTGTCCGAAGAACATTGAAGCGACACTCAAATACCTTTAATTTAAGTGTTTTTTTTTTTATCGCAATCAGCATAAGGCGACCGAATAATATGAGATTCTAAGACATCGCCAATTTCGATACCTCGAATTTGAATCGGAATTTAGAAATAGCGATAATTCGAAAACCGCATTACCTAATTATAAGTGTTTCCGGATTCGAAACCAGCGACCCAAAATTTAGCGGAAAAGGTATGCTTTAGCCATAGGCCTTTAATTGGGGCCAAATTTGTTGCATAGTTTAACGAACTCTATATTCAAGAGAATTGCAGAATTTGAGCGTGATCAAAAGAACGAGTGACTTTTTAATTTGAGGTTAGATAGTCAAAACATGATGCGCCAGCAGCGTTTTTCCAACTTGGAAAGCTTAAATTTTCGGTTCGTGTGTTATTTTGGAAATAGTGAGGTAGGGTACCTTTTATGCCCTGTACACAAAGTGTAAAAGGGTATTATATATTTGGGCAATGTAACAGTTAGAAGTAGGCGTGGCAGACCATATGTTCCACTGGCAAAAATGATGAGGAGCAATAGCCGAGTCGATATAGCCATGTCCGTCTGTCTGTGTGTCTGTCCGTGTTGTAACGTGTTTCTCAGAGACTATAAGAATGAGGGCAAAAAAATTTTACCAAAAGATGCGCATTTTCCCGGAAAAGTGCAATTCATGTCGATATCTCACCCCCTTCCCCCGTGACAGACTTTCGCGGTTTACAGCCGCTCCGTTGAACCTATCAACTCGACAGAGGTTTGCGTCGTGCTTATGTACATCTATGTTTTAAAAATGATTGAAATCGCATAAATACATCAAAAGGAATTGTCAAAAATAGGTTGATTTCGACCCACTTCCTCTATAAACTGTTCCAAAATTCCACTGCATGTAGATATGGTTACATGTGAGCTAGAGTTACAAAATTTGGTGTGTAGACTCGTGTGAGCCTAATAAACAAAAGTGTATTGAGCTTTTTTCAATAGAACCCCCCCCCCCCCCCTCTTCTTCCGCAATCGATTTACCTTAATTACTTCCACACCCCCCAATAATTTGATTTGTATGTAAATATTTTTGATCTATGTTACACAATTCAATGACATTAGCCCAGGAGCACTGGAGTCTTGGAGTCAAACTTCTCAAAAGGAAAACGTTTACAGGTATATCGATCTTATGAAAAGAGACATAAAAGTTGATACTTCCGTTACCGTAATTAGTGTTTCTAAAGAAAAAGGTTACAGGGTATTCCACAGTCGGGCACCGTCCCGACTGTCTGCATCAACTATTTGTACTAGTAGCTGTGTGTGTGTGTGTGTGTGTGTGTTAGGGTGTGTAACAGTCTGTGTGCTTTGTGGCGCGCAGTTTTTGCAACTGTTTACTATAAAATTAGCATATGAAAGAGATGTTATGCACACACACACACATAGGCGGCAGCAAACAAACTAAGTAAATGGCGTTGATTTGCTTTTCCAGCATGTTACTTTTTTTATATAGCAGCTAAGTATACACACACAGAGTAGAGTATATTTGTGTATATATGGAGTACATATGCAGTACATATGTATGTACATACATAGATGCATAGATTTTTTTATGTTTGCGGTTACTGCCTTTTGTGGGTTTGTTTGTTTGTTTGTTTGTTTGTTAGCCAAACAGGGCAACAAAAGCTGTGCCCACACACACACACACACACACACACACACACACACACACACACACACACACACACACACACACACACACCTACACACATAAGCGCAAAGTGAATTGGAAAATGTTATTCATAGTTTGGCCGGAAGCAGCAAATGAAAGATTGGAATAAAAAGCTTTGAAAAGCAACCAATATGAAATACATTTTACATTTATTTATTTGTTTTTTACTTTTTATACCGAATTATTTATTACCCTAACATGTTTTTTTAATATTTTAATTTAGTTTTTATTCGTAGGCAAAAGTTTGCTGCACATTTTTTGTGTTTAATTATTTATTTTGTTTCGTTTTATTATTATTAAAAGGCTTTATGCAAAATAGAATATAAAAGCGACCAGCAAAAAAAAAAATATATATTAAAAATTATACAAAATTAACATAAATTAATAAGTGTATGCACAGCAGGGCAAAATAATTTTGTAACTTGTTAATTAGGCGTCGGCCGCCCAGCAGAAGCAACAACAACACAGACAGCACAGACGAGGCCAAGTCTCTATGGGCAGGCAGCGTTTGTTGGCCCTGAACTTTGGCCAAAAACATGCTGGGCATTTCAAGAGTATTAACTGGAAAGAGTATTAAATGGCGCATCTATGAGATACAATGGCAACTTTCGCGTCGGCACATGCCAATCCAGTGCTCCAGCTTCTTGCAGTACTCATGACACTTGGGATAGTGTGGATGATAACGGGATAAATCCTTGCACAAGCCGCGATCCATGGTTATGGCGCGCGACTTGATGGACACAATGCCCAGTGTTGTAGTTTCCAGCTGTGCTTCAGCATTGACATTACCATTAGCAGCGTCATCATCATCGTCATCGTGGAAAGCCGCGGGTTCAGGCAGCGGTCCTGGTGCTGCGACTGGCTCTGGCGCTGCATTGGCCTCACGCCGCTGTGCCACATGGGCTGCCACCTGGCTAAGCACAACAAACAGCAACAATATCCACAATATTCTCATCTTGCCACTAGTATACTATATATGGCGATTTCTTTTTTTTGCGCGTCTTGAGTCTGGCGAATTTGGAACACAACTGTGGCATTTAATTTTTGAATTTCGTAGAGCTAAACAACAGCGAAATAAGCTTAGCTTTAGTTTCTTAATGCTTTGAATAGTTTTATCAGCATTTCAATGTCACAGCAAACCGCAGCGCTAATCTCACAAGTTTGGATTTATTTACAGCTGGGTCTCTAATCTATAGTTTTAAAAATGCTCTACAGTAAACGCTCAAGAGCTAGAACCACGTGTTGTAGCGTCTATTCTTATAGTGTCGGGAAATATGCTTGATTGCGAATTTCTTTGCATTTGTGCCAAGTTTGATCAAAATCGTCTGTTCTACAAATTATCGGTAAGTGTGAGTTACTGTCGTCACGCTTTCTCCCTTTTTTTTAAACAAGCAACGCCATGATCACTGTTTAAACCATTACCAAGTTGACGCACTACCTTCACTTGAGGCCTCTGATTAGCTGTTCTAATTACCACTAGGGGTAACGTGCGCAGTGAAATCTGCTCAGGACTTTAACAGAATTGTGCTTAGGAATGGAAGATGAAATAAGTTGCCTGGAGAACTGCTCTATAGATATGGCCAGTCAAAAAGAAAAAGCAGGACCTGTGCATTGTGGCGCCACCTAGCGTGCACGCATTCTGTGCTCACACCATCTCAAGTTTATTGATGTGCTTCCGTCACGGCATGTATGCACCCCATGTGTCGGCCTAGCACCAAATAAGAAAGAAGAAAATTTAGCAAAAAAAAAGTGATAAAACGCAGAGTCTTATTTTGCTAGAACTGCAAAAGGCTTCCAGTTACGTCTACAGGTTAAAGTGCAAGCCGATGCTAGAATCTCTAAATAAGCCAAGCTTCTGAGTGTGATAGTCAGTTGAGATCAGCTGGACAGGAGTTAGCGCTTTCTCCTGGCTCGCACAGTGGCCACTTTTCCAGCAATGTGCTCAGAGCAATTGTAAATCAAGAACCAGGCCTAGATATATAGCCTTGAAATCCGCAGTAGTAACGAAGTTGTCAAAATACATCCATGAAAGTACACACCGCCTTATTGTATCGGAAACACTTACATACTTTACCACCAAAAGCCACAAATATAACTAAATATCTGTCGCAGCAACCGCTTCATCTGGGAAGGCACAACAAACAGCCATGTCATCAGCATAGACACAAAAAACAGTCATAGTACAGCTACTCAAATACTCATTTTATGCTCAGGATTTGGGACATCAGCAGCCTGTACAGGAATAGACCCAAAACGCTGCCCTCCGGAACACTAGCAGTATTTTCGGCCTTAACACTCAAACTACTGCCTTCAAGATTTCAAGAAGAGAGGTGAAGCACCTTCAACTAGACTCTGTCCCTGGCTTCCACGTCGAGAAATAGAGCATTGCAATATTGACGCGCATCGTTTAAGCCACTTTGTTGCATGAACAGTAAGTCCTCAATAGCAGCCCTTTATTAAGCGAGCTCAGGAGACTTGTGGACCTATAAGATTCCTGCTTATGCTCCGGCTGGCCAGACTTAACTAGCTTGCATACGATGGCATCCTACGAAGTACTGGGATAGAAGTAGGAAATCGAAAAGACAGCATTAAAAATCTGGCAAATATTTTAGCAGACATTTGCAGATGCTGCCCGTGGCCTTCTTATTGTTTAATTAATCAATCGTTTCTTCCAACTACGGCAAAGTTGATGGGGCATGCATTATATTGAGTTGTTCTGAATAGACGCCACCAATCAATCTGATCACTTAGGTTTGACCCGTCAGTGAAAAATGAGGAGGCATCCGTTTTTCCCGGTAGCCCAGAAGACCAATCTTCCCTTCGTTGTATAAGGATGCTAAGGGGTGTAACGGTACACAGTAGTCTGTTTTGAGCGAGACGAAATAGATGTTATTCTTTCTTATAATTGAGGAGTGACTAAATCTGTCCAGCTGCCTGAGTTTTTCAAGCGTATTGCTGCTAGTGAGGCAATTCCTTCTTCTTAGAGGTTCGGGTTGAAATATTTTGAGGGCGGCATTTAGCGTGGTGCAAACTGCAGCTCTGATGCAAAACATGTGATTAAGTTGTACTTTAAAATATTTGTGCATTTAGTCGGAAACTCAATGTCAGAATGATGTTTTTCCCACTCTGTATACATAAACTTAAATATCTGCCATAAAAAATGTTGCTAATTGCCGGAAATTGCCACTTTGAAAAGTTACCATGTGCAAGTTTCTACTGTAGCTCGTTATATATGTAGGTTGTATCGTATTGAGTTCCATTTTCTATCAACTGTGGAATGAAATCAACATAAACAATAAGTACTTTATTTGTGCTCACACACAGACCTGCACATGCATACAAACAATGATATATCAAATGTGCCTGCACAGACATTAAAATGATATAGTATACTCAATTGTGAATTCTTAACTGCCATGCATATTCAATTACTCACACACGCACACTTGCACACTCATCACTCACTCACACACACTCAGTATAAGTAGTATGCGTATTTGCGCGAAAAAGAGTTCTTATATCTTTTAAAAGCAACATTGGCAAATACTTCAGGCGAAATATGGCCCGGCAGGCAATAATTACTCAATTTGCTGCATAAATGCCGCAATTATGTTTACGCATAACCGACAGCAAAAACAACAAAGCAGTAAACAAACATTTATACTCATATATTAAGTATACGCCGTATCAGCAAAAGGCGCCAAATGAAAATGCTAAAGCGGCGCCATCAAAAATCTTGAGCAAAAACAAAAACCGAACCGAACCGAAACGAAAATTTATGCGGAAATTTGATTTTTATGCGCGCAACTGTTAAGATGTTCTTGGGATACTCGGAACAGCGGCAGTGCCCAAAACGAAATCGAAAGCAAACCCAGAGCTGGAGCCGGAGCCAGAGCCGTATCCGCAGCCAGTGCCAAATGGCCAAGCAGTTAAATATACATAAAAAAATATAAAACAAATTTACAATAAGCCATGGAAGGGTAATTTTCAGCACACACACACATACTTGCACACAAAATAGCCTCATTTACTTTAAAATGCAAAAACAATAACAATAATCATGATACATCATAATAATGATAATAATAATAATACATAAAAACGAAAGGGCGAAAAATGGTTCAAATCATGATTATACAAACATATGTATGTCCATGTGAGTTGGTATGCGTTTTTGTGTGTGTGTGTGTGTGTGTGTAGCAGTAGTAGCCCTTGAGTACGCCATTTGTGTATTGTTCCTTACAAAATGGCGATTTGTGCCAACTGGCATCAACTTCCGTCGCTGCACTGCAACACGACAATCGTTCGTCAGTCCATTGTGCATGCATTGGGGAACTCTTGAAATGTACCTATGACAGGCAGCCAGCCAACGCCAGACCTTGGACTCGATGTGATAATGCTGGCCAAGAGTAATGGAGGGAGCTTATCACACAGTAAGAACGGGTACGTTACAATGTTCCGGAGTTCAACGATGACCAAACGTGTTCGTTTGAATCTGTTAACGGCAGTCTACTTCTCATTACTAACTTACTTAACGGGCCATAACAACCCGTTACCGGGTTACGGCCTGAAATAAAGCTCTCCTACAGGCGTCTCTGCTTTGCGCGCGCCTTCTTCAATTTGTGATACCAAAGGTAGCTAGTGTGCTCTCTACTTGATCCTTCCAACAGAGACATAGTCTGCCTCCCTTCGACTTCCGCATTGAAGACCTTTCTCGCAGGAGCTTCTTCATCCATACGCACAACATGACCTAGCCAGCGGAGCAACTGGAATTTAATGCGCTTAGCTATGTCAATGTCGTCCTAGAGCTCACAGAGTTTGTCGTTCCATCGGGTATGGTAGTCGGTTCCAAAGCGTAGAGGGCCAAAGATCTTAAGGTGTACTTTCCGCTTAAACACATTCCATCGGCGCCATAAAGCAAAACGGGAAGCATGAGCGTCGTATAGAGTTTTACTTTCGTCTGGCGGGGGAGTGGTCTCTAATACGTATTGCCCTACTGAGACCAAAGTAATATCTATTGGCAAGAGTGATTGATACTCCGCTTGATCTCAATACCTTACATCGTTCTTAATTGTGACGGTGGTGCCAAGGTAGATGAAATCCTTGACAAACCTTAACATCAGAGCATAGCTTTCAACATCAATCTTTCTTGTCCAACCGCGGTTTCTCTCTACTCGAAGAAAGCATATGATTCGTCTTGCTCTCATTTACAACAAGACCCACACTGGCAGGTTCTCTTTCAATAGCTCTTCCAAAAAGTGAAGCGTCTGGCCGAAGGACCTCAACATATTGCCAAATTTGGATTGAAGCCGTGAATCTTACGCTAAAGTGGTTTACTTTCGTTGATCCACAGGGTTGCCACCTTTGTCATGAGTTTTTCAACTATTTTCAATGTTGAATCGTGCTTCTTCTCATTTTATCTTCTGCTGATGCCAATGTCCCACAAAAAATGTTTTCGCCTAATCAATTTAGTTTTATCCAAAATTCAATAGTATCATTTTTGATTTATGTGCCCTACAAACTCATTTACCAGAAAATACGAACAAATGCAATAATTTTATTTATGTTTTTTTACATAAAATTTAACCATAAAATACTGCACTTTTTGAATGGGAAATATTGGCTGACACTTGCCCAAAAATAAATGAGCTTTTAATCGGTGCTGTACGTACATCTGTCCAGTTTCAACTGGTCATTATTTATGTACTCCATGCAAATGTATATGCAGCAATTCAATGTATAAATTTCAGTTCATAAAAATAAACTCTTTCGCTTTTTCATAAAATAAAAGATGAAAATCATTGTGAACATAAATACTGTAGAATGTTCTGAACAAGCGTTTATTTGTGTCCCTAGAGAGTTTCCAATATGTATTTATTGGCTGTGCATAATATAAATTGTGGAACAGAGTTACTACTAAAAAGTGTAAGCGGTTTTATGTCCCAGCAAAATTGTTTGCATCAGAGTTAGGGTCTATACAGCAGCAAGATGAAAAAACACGAGGTATAGTATAAAAAAAGGCAATTTATGTTTAAACTTATTAAAAATACCGAAAATCGTCTTCAGCTTTTTTGAAGAAGGATTTCAAATGCCACCGCTGAGCGAACGAAGCGACTAGCTCGGCACTTATGACGTGATTAGCAGAAGTGTTGTCGCCAAGCGGTTTACTTATGTCGAACTTTCCTTCAAAATAAATTTTGTTTCCACTTGTAATGCGGTTTTCGGTAGTAATTTGATGAAATAATTTCCCGCAGGTGTTGTTTGTCCACATCTCACACTAAGCGGCCTTGACCGCGCTCAATCAAGGAATACTTCTCACACACTGTTTGAGAGCGGCCAAGAACAGTTACTGGATCGTGACTTACAAAACAGCCCAATAGGAAGTTATTCAGTTAGTTGGCCTTGCACCACATAGACATGGTCGAAATCAAACATTACTGTTATTTGACCAGATTATTTGAAGTCCTCTATGAGATATACGTTTTGCTGTTAGTATCGTAGAGTTGGATACACATAGTGAGGCAGAACGATACACAGAAACCGACTTAGTTTCTTGCAATTCTCGCAACCTGTTGACCTTGGTTATCTTGCAAACCCTTTGTCGACAAAATATGTCCCAAGCGAGAAAATTTGTTATTCTGCAATTCAGCGGAAAATATCTCCTAATAAGAAAACTCAGCGCCGCCAACTTATTGTCATTAAGGAATTATCTTCTTGGAATTTGAAGATATATAATACCTAATGCAGCTACACAGAGCCTTTCGTCTCGCAATGGACGTAATATCAAAGTCAAGTTTTAAATGTTCCCACGGAGCTTTTGATTGGGCGCTCCAGCTCCCCGACACCCATCAAATATATTTGAGGCATCAGTGCAAACTCTTTTTTCTGCACACTGTTGGTCACTCGTGTAAAAATTTTTTTTTCGGATTAAGCTATGATTTGTTAGTCGGTGTTCGGCTGAGAAATTCTTTAGAAAAACGAAGAACTATAACTACAGTTTTTCACAAACTTTTGAAAGTCTGGCAAATAAAAGTGAAGAAAATCTCATTTTTGACCCATTACTAAAATATATTTGCCAACTTTTCCATAAGAGATCTTATGTCATTAGATTTTCATTAGATCACATTTTGGATATATGTATATGCATAACCTAAAAGCGCAAAGTTTGATATCAAAACTCCTGAGAGCTCAATAAAGAAAGCAGTGTTGAACTTTTGTCGAAACACGAATACTTCACTCACTCCCGCACTCTCTTACTCTCCTTACATGCGACTTCATTTGTCGTCTGCTATTTGCTTGCTGGCAGCAATGTCAAAGTGAATTTTAAAGCAAGCGCCTCAAGTGCTAGAGCTTCAGCGTATGTTTGTGTATGTGATACCGGCTTTACGCTGGCTCACAATGTGACATGTGCCGATCTGTGCCAATGATTGTCGATGTGGCAAAGAGTAAACAATAAAGAAGTTCGTGAACTAGAACTTAGGAAACTTATTACTGCGGCAAGGAGCTTTCACCCCACTTTCACTGAAAGATGTAATTATGTGTGTAAGGGTATGTACTCGGAATGCACCTCCATTGGCAGGGTGCAGCAACCTAGCTGGCGGATGCTCCCAAGCTATGTAAAGCAGATATGACAGCCATTTGGCAGATGCGATGAAGAAAATAGGGCTGCTTCGAAGACAGTGACAACTACTATAGATGACTTGTGGAGAGGCGCGAATTCGGATGCTGATTCGTTGACTCCAACTTCACACCAGTGGACTAGAGGCTAGCAACAATGCGTTTCCGCAAATTCCTTTACAGCAGCCTGATTTTAGTGAACGCCCCTACGAAGCATAATAAGCTTGAGACCGTCTATGGCCGCTGTCCGGCTCATGACGCTAAAATTCTTATAGGCGATTTTAATAGGAGAACGTATATTTACTCATTCCGTCGAAAAGTTCAGCCATTATGAGACCAACTCGAATAGCGGTCTAAGGCTAATGTGTAGATGCGTCTTTTCAGGCATAAAAAACTTTAGCAGAAAAATCGCGAGCGGGAGGAGATCGAGATATGCAGGAGCAGGAATGTTGCTAGGACGTTTTTTCGATGTCGTCTTCCTGTAGAGCTTTCAATTAAAATCTGATAGTGAATGCGCAGACCACTCCCACCATGTGAAACCAACACTCTATACGACGCTAATGCTTCCCGTTTCGGAGAAGGCACGCGCATAGCAGAAACGCCTGAAGGATAGCGTATCCCTGTAACGGGTTTTTACGGCCAGTTGAGAAGAAGTGAATGCGCAGAGTACACTGAAATTGAGAGGGAGCACCTCTCTGGCTTATTGCCGCCCGGCAACTTGAATAATTTCAAAGTTAGGGTTACTATCTACCGGCTAAAAACGGACAGCTCCCAGAGTTGTTGCAGACTTATTGCATTGTGTTGATTGGCTGCAAGCACCAGACATTGTGTTATGTGATGGGACTCTCAAGATGGGTGATCCCACGGTCTGCGCAAACTATCGTGGTATCAGTCAGAACAAAATTCTCAAGTCAAAAATTATGCGTTGGCTGTTCAAACTGAACTGTGCCAGAATGTAAGCAAAATGTGCCGTTCTGTGACACAGTGTAAACGCAGCATTAAGTATGATTACCATTGTAAGTATTTTTGTGTGTTTAATTCGCAACACAATGAAAAGTACGACAGAGTCGAGCTTTTCTTGTTGTTGTTGTTTCTTTTGCCTGCTGATACGAAGTGCTCTCTGGTACTTGCCGCTTTTCACGGCGTACTCATATGTTAATGTTTTACTCTACTTTTCTCTCGCGCTTGTAAGCTGGTTTTCCTTGGAAGTTTGCGGTACAAAAGGACATAATGCACACATAAAATTTAATTAAATCAACATACATAAACAATTTGTTTTCTCCTTTTATTTTTTTATACTTTTATTTTATATATTATTATTTTACATTTGCGTTTCCATTGCGGCAAGCAACAACAATATCAAAAGACGACGAAGAGCTCCTCTGTTGGCGCGCATCACTTTGGATTAACATATTTCTTTTATCTGAAAGGAAGTGAGTGTGTCTGTGTGTGAGTGTGTATCTGTGTGTGAGTGTATCTGTGTGTGAGTGTATCTGTGTTGTGCGTATCTGTATGGTTTTGTGCACATGAGCAAATTATTAAAATTGTAAAAACATTTTTTTTTCGTTTGCTGTAGACGACAGTAGCGTAGCAAATCATCGTATTTAATATTTCCGTGCTAGCAGGCACACGTACAGCTAGACTGCTGGCATGGTCACTCTGGCACAATAAATACCAACAACAATTGCATGTTAAATATGAAAAAAGTTTTTTAATTAAAGGCATAAAACATACAACTTTTGATGCGGTCTGAAGTGGCAGGCAAAGCAACAACAACAACAACAACAGCAGCAACAAAAATAGCCCTTTGCGCCGTGTCCTTTTACAACAAACTGGCTTGAATTTTCCAACATTTCTATGGTTTTTCACCTGCGCTTTCCTTTTGTGAACTTCACTTCCGGCAATGAAATTAAAACGCTCAGCTGCCAACCTTTTGTCGGCTTTGGTTTTTTTTTATATCCTTGTTTGAGCGGGAGCGTGAAAAGTGCTAAAGAGAGAGAGAGAGAGAGAGAGAGAGACACGCTTGGTTTTTCTGTTTTATTTTTTATCGCTGGTTTATCAAATCAATTTAATGGCTCTTTCAAATCATTTGCAGACGGTGCATTCAATTTGCCAAATGCAGCTGACAAAAGCTGCTTGCTATGCTATCAGCTGCAGATACAAAGTCAGAGAGACTATTGTGCATTAAATATTGAAGTTTGAGAAGCACAGAAAAGCAAGCTTAACCCAAAGCGCCGTCGTGTGTATACTCTGAGTCTTATTAGTGCATTGAAAACAAAAAAAACGTCTATTTTCTATTTTTCCTTAAACCAAGTTGAGAAGCAACCTCAAGTATTCATTTTACATTTTCAACTCTCTTAGAAAACCTTAAGCATACTTCTGGCATATTGACGAATTGCTTACTGTTTGAAGTCAAGTATATAGAGTTATCAGGCCGGATTGACTTTTGAACTGAAGTTTTGTTTTCGTGCATATTCCTGAATAACAGTAATTTATAATATCCCCACAAATCACTCTTCTAACATTCACCTACAAGAAATGTTTCTACACATTGGCTTATTAGAAGTGCCAAAACGTCGCTTTATGCAAATTTTCAGCTTACTATCTTTCATTTCGCAGTTGACCACTTTTTCATCTTATTTGACTGTACTATAAGCCATATCTCTTTTACTATCTACTGGTCTAAAGAGGCTTTAAAAGTTTACTATGTACGTTTTTAGTTCGTAAAAGTTAAGTATATATAAGGGCTCGAAGTGAAGTTCGGTTACAAGTACAACTTGGGGTTCCCGCCACTTGTGTGCTGAAGCGTTCCAGGAAGACTCAAGTCTTCTATACAGATGGTTCCAAAATAAAAAATGCAACAGGTTATTATCTTGATTAAAATTCAAGTAGTTTGCTGAGAGTTTTCCAGACGAAAGCCTTTATGGTATCTGTGAGAGCAAGCTGTGCGGTATATATAGTTACACTCAGGCTGAAGCATTCTCGCTTAACATCAATCATTGTCAATCATGATCATGTACAATAATATCTTCTTCGTCAAAAGAGTTTAGAGCAGTGTCACATTTCTGTTGCGTCGTTCTCTTTAAGACAAGCTGCACAATTTGGATCATCAATGGGACTCCTATTTCAGTCTTTCCTATTTTTTTCTTTTCTCCTTTAAACTTGACAGAAGATTTGAAACTCATTCCATAGTCTTCTGTAATTTAGAAGCAATTTGTTGTGTTCAAGAGTTTCTATTTCCATTCAACTTCTTCTTGACTGGCCATAACAGCCCTACAGCGGGTTACTATGATCTAGGGCACTTCCCCAGGCGCCTCTGCCTCTCAATCGGTGATATTTGTATCAAGGTCGTTAACGCGCTCTCTACTTGGATCATTCTCGCAGTAGGAGCTTTAGCGGTACTTTATACTTTACAGCAATTGTTTTAATTGCTCAACGTCTTTCCGGCCCATTCATTGTAATCTCCCTCTAAAGTCTTGGGGATACCAAAAAACAGTTGTTGCCTCAAAAACGGCTGCGCGACAAGCTGAATCAGTGATGGGCATAAAAGCAACTGTAAATTGAAAGTGGGCGTCACAATGGGCGTTTTTCTGAGTCTGAGTTGCGAGTGTTAATCGCTTCAGCTTATGTCACGACTAATTTGGTAAATATATTTGGAACTGACAAGGCCAAAAAGTGGGTTTCCTAGTAGGAAGAGGCAGTTGAGCAGCTCATTAAATCGCACCAACTTGAAATTGTCAGCTTCACATGCTTTTGGTTGTATGCATGTGTGTGTCGGTGTGTGTGTGTTTGTGTGTGTGTGTGTGTGTGTAAACATTTGCGAGTATGTAATTTCCTTTGTTTGTGTTGGTTACGCTTAAGTGCTTTTAGTTACCCGGCCAGCAACTTGACTTGTCAAATAAGCGAATTTCATAGAATTTATCGCAGCTTTTCTTTCTCGAACATACACCGTTAGCACACACACACACACACACACATACACACACACACACACACACACACACACACACACACACACACACACACACACACACACACACACACACAATAAAGAAGCATATTTTCATAAAAAAAATAACGAAATCAAGATTAGATTAAATTTAAAATTAGCAGCAGCAGCAAATGAAAAGGTATCTAATTACTTAAGTACTGTATATATGTACATATGTATGTATAGGGCAGATCTGACAAATCGCTAATAGATACACTCCGCGAACTTATAAATGATAAACTTTTAGAACACATGTTTTGCTTTCTTCTTCTTAACTGGCCATAACAACCCGTTACCGGGTTACGGTCTGATGTATTTCTTTCATTGGAATTTTGGTTTTACATGGTGGTTTCCAAACTCTGCGCACAGCCCTTTTAAAACCTGGGGTGGCTCTGCTGGTCTCGAAAGAATCCAGTGTCATTATAAGTCACCTCATACGACAAGCTTTGACCTGCTGAGGTGGTATTCTCTAACCCGCTGACCACACATATTTTGCTTCCAATTAATAGTGCGTTTAACGTCTGCATTCATTTGAGTTGGCCTCGTAAACACTTAAACACTTTTTGAAACTCCAAAAGTGGAATTTGAGACTATTCTTTTACTACGGCTTCTCTATGCTGCCCAACTTGCGTCCGACAACGTAACTCGATGATATAGATTGCGCTACATGTACTGGATGGGTTTTAAGTTCGGAGAACGTGATGGCCACTCTAAACTCGCATCTGTTTGTCCCAAAACCAGCAATTTATGTTGATGTTCCATATCATTGACTCAAAACATGATGCAGTTTTCCGAAACACCAGTTTTGCTTAGTGTAACAACACTGAGGCCTCTTTAAGTAAGCACATAAAACCTTCGGAGGTAAACTTTTTTTTTTCACTACCCGCTCCAATTTGTTGCTTTGCAATGTGTGAAACTGCCTTTAACTTAATTTGTTTCTAAGCCCAGCGTTTATTTCCGGCAATACATGACCTTAAAACACTGCTAACTTCCAATTGGTCATTATAATATAATGCCTTCACAATGTTTTTCAGGATTCCTCGAACTATGGCAGATTACTATAGTAGCGACTTTTCAATTTAATGTAAATTTGACTACATAGAATTGGTAGATATTCTCTTGAAAGTGTGCGTGATCTCGAAAACTTAGATACATTCATATAATCACATTGTTTGTACACAGAATTGGTAGCTATTCTCTTGAAAGTGTGCGTGATCTCGAAAACTTAGATACATTCATATAATCACATTGTTTGTTTTATCAACTTTATTATATTATTAAAACCAATACACCTTTCGAATCTTCATAGAACGACGTTTTCAAAAGGTAACGGGTTCAATAAAGTGCGTCAATTGTTTGCAGAGTTAATTGTTATTAAACTTAGTATTTCATTTCAAAATTGCGCCTACACATAATAGCTATAGAATGTTTATGGCAAAGTGTTTATTTCGCAGCAGTAACTTGCAACTTTATTGCTGCAACAGTGTTGCAAAACGTGTTAGACAAAGCAAAATGCACTTATCTGCGGCCTATTGGCAGTGCGTCAGTTTGCTACCAACTGTGTTGCGGCTTAAACCTAAAGAAGAACTGTCACGGCCAATTTTCTGTTAACTGAAAATTCATGATGAGCCTCAGTACTGTGGATAGTTCTCGACGTGCTTTGAAGAAGCGTATACGCAAACGTATGCTTAAGTCAAACGATATTGAGATGCTGATTGAGCAGGTGAAGCGGAGACCCATTTTATGGAATGATCTCATGCCGCTAAGGTCCAGTCCGGTCACACTGAAAAAGGCCTGGGATGAGGTGGCCGCGGTGCTGCAGCAAGATGGTAAGTAACTATCTATATATGTATATTCCAGGCAGTGCTACAAATGTGCTACATAAATAACAGCTCAGGCTTGCAAGTCTACTTGGAGCTCGCTGCGTGCCAGTCTGCGCTATCGTCGCAAGCACTCTGTCAAGGATTGGGAGCATGGCAAAGCTTTGAGTTTTCTGTCAGCCAATAATGCTAACGCCATAAGCTCGTAAGTAAATGCATTTAAAACTCCTCATAGCACATTATTATGGCCTTTCTCTGCAGCAGCTTGCCCGATCAGCTGGAGCAGCAGCAGGCGGCACAGCCAGCTGAGCCGGCTCAGCAGCCGCAAATGGTCACCATCAGTGTGGCTGGCTGTCTCATACAGAAATACGATTTAAATGACATTCCCAGAGCCCAGGATGAGCTGCCACTGTGCAATGGCTTCTACACCGCAGAGCAGCACAATGCGCCTAGAACTGTGCCGGATCCGATAAGCGTACAGGATGAAATGCATTTGGGCAGCGTGCAGCATAATTCCGTTGATGACTTTTTTTACGATGTTGACTTTAATCTGTTGCTGTCACTCGATGCAAATGGGCGCCATAAAATCTTTGAATACGATATGGAGCCAACACATGACTGATTGGATAATATCCATTGTTCTGGACAAGTAGACAAATGCGGTTTGAGTTACTAAACGACATTTTTTATATATTTTTTGTTAAGATCAAGTGGTCTTGGAATAAATGCTGCAGTTGAAGTTCCTATCAGCGATAAAGTATACTTAATAAATTAACTGAGCTTTTTCATTTGATGTGATACCCTTGATTTCAAAAGTAGCGTCGTCCAATTTTTTTTGGCCTAATCGATGAGTAAGGTATAAGGAACGTCGCTATATCAAGTTGCATTTCTTATCTGCTTTTGTAGACTTGTCGGGTACAGAGTCCAAAATAAAAAACATATGTTTTGGTGACGGCTGAAAAGTAAAGTATTATTAGATATGCACAACATATATATGCGTATATGGCGGCAGCGGTCAAAATACTGGAAATCTGGTAGCCTTTATACTTGAGTTACTAAATAGTTTTGCCACATATGGGAGAATGCTTGGAAAAGTTACTTCACAAGGTGTAGTAAATAAATTGCTAGAAAACTACATTAAGAACAATAAGTTTAAAACCCACTTTTGGACTGGTCTTTCTAATGGCAGCTACATATAGTATATACTACTTTGATTCTGCAGTTGCATTGCGTAATGCGACCCGGAGCGGTGACGCAAGCAGCTCTAGAGCAAGAAGAGCGGCGGCGATCCAAGAAAGCCTAGCGCGTTGCCAATCTAAGTTGGATACATCCACAAAAGGTCGGTGGACTTTCTGACGTATCTTTGACTTATGGATTTGGACAGTTCGGTGTCATGAAGAAGTAAGCTTTTATTTGACATAGCTACTAAGTGGCCATTGCTGTTTTAGGAGCTAACTCCTGCGCTTCGGCTACGACTCCAGCGCCGATTGCACGTGGATTGGCGTAGGCGTCTGAGAAGATGCGCACCACGTCCTTTCCGCTTTCTGGCGGCCAATTGGAGGCCTGATGTTGTGGAAGCTGTTGGCGCACTTGCGTATATATGTGTCCGATTTTTATTTAACTTGGCACAAATGTGACATAAATTTGGCTGTGCTATTTAAAAAGAAAGTACTTATAAACACTTTGAATTCCGATTTTCGACATCTGCCAGATGTGCCAAGGAAGAGAATCGGAAAGAAGTATTCTATCTGCCTCGAGAGGGGCACGGTGGTTGGCGAGCGAAGCCCCCTAAAATAATAATTAATTCTAAGTATAGAATAATGCAAATTTATTTCTTTTGAATGAAAATATGAATGTTTAGAAGATGTGATGGTGCAGCGGATCCCGCGGGTTGAGCTAGTGTATAATAAATGTAAACTTAATGGCTTTTTCCATATGCATAAACATTTATTTACAATAGAAAATATTGTTAGTAAGTTCTGTGCAAACACAAATTATATTCACAATAAGGCTACTCGAAATAATGCTAAACAGCTGAACAAATTCTCCTCACAATTCTGTTGATTTTTATTTCTGACTTCCATTAAAATAGAAAACATAAACCATATGTATTTGAGAAAATCAATAGTATTTGCAATTAAGAAACAGATTATAGCTCATCTCCATCGTTGATGTTGGCTGACGGTAGCGGCGATGCCAAGGTAAAAAACTCCTTGAGATTATCAAAAGCCAAGTTTTCAACTGCAATCTGAGAATCTGACCGCCGCTTCATATACATATGCTTCGTATTGTTCTCATTTACCAACATATCCAAACAGTTAGATTCTCTTTCAATAGCCACAAAGTCTGCGGTAACATCTTGCTATGACCGTACAAAGATGTAAATGTCATCTGTGGAGGCAAGAAACAGGATGCTTTAGAATAAAAAGGGCTCACTTCGATGCACTCCAGCCTTTGACAAGACACTCTCCGTCACTAGGTTAAAGAGGTCTGGTTTGTACTAGTTTGAGACTAGTTTTAGGATACCTTATTTTTTGGGTAATACATTTTTTGTGAGATATTTCACAACAAGCGAAGATTAACTTTAAATTAAGGTTGTTTATCAACTCAAACTGAATGTAGACTCTGTCTAGAAGAAGATAAGTCCTGCAATGCTTTTCTAAGTGAATTCGCAACTTTGATCATTAGGACCTTGACACGATAGACTTGAGTCTGTCTATAACCGCTTTCAAATCTATCGTAGAACCCTTCTTTCGTCGCAAATCCTCACCCAAGGGATGTCTTTTAGCGAAGACTTAAGCGACGGCGGAATTGAAAATAAACGATTTTGATTTCGTTTTTCGTGTTGGGATTTTAGTAATCTCAAATGGCTCAGCTTTCATAGTCTCTTTAGCTGAATTGAACTTTCGCCAAATAAAATGAACGCTGACATATTTAGTGCTTTAAAAAAGTGTTTATTGAAAAAGTTGTTGGTTTGTTTAAAGATACCTCCCGGCACTCGTTACGGCCATCCATTGCCAATGATCGTTCAGGTGCACAGACTGTACTACGTTAAACTTATGGCAAATGACAGAGTTAGCATTTTTCTTTTGGTTTATTATCACATTTGCATTTCCATTTCCATTTGCTGCTGCAGCTGCAGCTGTTTTTGCTTGTTCCACTTTCTACACTCTAAGAGTACAATGCAGTGTGTGTATGTGTGTGTGTGTGTGTGTGTCTGTGTGTGTGTGTGTGTGTGTGTCTGTGTGTATATGTATATATAGCAATGTATGCACAGTTTCATTGTCCAGTTCTGTAAATGTGAATGCATTTCTTTGGAGTGCTATGTGTCTTGGTGCATTCATTTCGCTTGGGGCGGAAACACTTTCAAACGCAAACAATATTTAAGTAAGTTTTCTCATTTCCTTTAGCCACTGTCAGGGCACAACCCGAAGCCAAAAAAGACAAAGAGGCAGAGAGAGTTGCCCTCTTGGACAGACAGCAACTAAAAGATAGGTCATATGTTTGGCCAACTGTTGCGAAAGGTATCTTTTTAGGCCACATTTAAGGGAGTTTTAAAATTTAATATGTTGTGACAGCTGTTAGCGGTACTTCAAACTAGCCACGCCCATTTTGAAAGCGGTACTTTCTGAGTTTGACTTAGTTTAAGTTGCGCGCATAGAACCTCCGTGCCATTTTAATAATATAACGACAAACTTTTAGAATAATACGATTCAAGCGCCATTTTTTATTTGTTCAACGTTATTGTATTGTAGATGTGTGCAACGCATGCAAGACGGAGAAAAAGGCATACCAGAGCTTAAGTTCCATATAGTTCGGTATAGCCATGTTCATCCGTCCCTATGTAGATCCACATAGATCTGGGAAAACATGTATGTTAAAGATAATGATAATGAAATTTGTTGAATTATGTTGATATCTCATCGCTTCCCCCGTGAAGGAATTAACACCAACACCAATTATGCAATAATGTACCAAATTTAGACTTCCTCTTATAAACTGCAATAAGAGAGTATGTTGACTCATTAACTTGCAGAGCTGATGATTCTTTCTCGTCTAGCACAAAATTGGAAATGCTGAGTCAATTATTCCTAACAGAGCGGCAGAGTTGTTCGGATGTATAGCGGTTCACACAGACCAAATCTTTAAGGAACGTTGAAAATCCACCATTTCGGATGCAGCATAACAAAGAAGAAAAGATCTGCAATTACTTGTTGGATTAATCAGGGGTAACAATAAAGTTGGCCTACAGGTGGCCAATATGGACCTCAATGAAACAAATGCAAAACACTTTCCATTTCACTGTTCGGTCTTTGCAAGTACAATATATAAATGAGTGTTTTAGAAAGTACACTCAACATGAACGATATGTATGCCCTCCTTTTACGCATGCGACACACACACCTACGGCAGTCGTGAAGAGTGTATTAACAGCGGAGTCCTAATCAGCATACTCTGTTTTTGCACTATGTCTAGTGTCCATACACTTCTATCGGGCATAGCACCAGTGTGCCTGAGTTCTAGGGATGACTCATACCTTCTTTGATGAGCCATCACATCTATAACAAGTCCCTTACCACTTCATGTGGAACTGCAGCACTATAACGAGCAACAATTGGGAATAACGAAAACTAAAGTAGCTGCATTCTATGAAGAGGCACACCATAGTGTGGCACACAGAAGGGTTATTTTACAGATAAAAACACCGGCCTTTTAGTTGTGGCTCTGTGAACGCAACTATCTAGCAGAAAAGGGGAATTGGCAATGCTGCCAATCTTGGACTAAGGAACAAGATCTCCCAGAGAGAGGTCCTTGGGTACGCTAACAATTGAAATTGTGGACAAAATGGCTAGAAACGATATTTTTTACTAGCAGGAAGATTAGAAGAGATGAATTTGCAAACTGTATTTTTACTCCAGGCCTTAGGGCACAACAGCTGCTCTGCTTAAGATTCAATAAATTCTCGCAAATGGGCAAAAAATATATATATATATATATATGACGGTTTTACTTACTTACCCAAAAGGACACTTAGGACACCGGTTCCAATGCCAGTAAGTTTTTTGAACTCGAAAATGAGTCCTTGAAGCATAAGCTCACTGAGTTTGATGCCCTTTTGAGAAGAGGAGGCTGTACTTCCTGGGTGGGTAACCCACGTTTAGAACCATTCCAAATAATTGGGGTGTTTTCTTCCGAGAAAGAAGACTTAAGCCCGGGAAAGTTGGAATCTTGATGAGAGCCGCTAGGCAAAAGTTGAGCAGGATGAGGTAAGCTTTTTCAGTTAATTGATTTGCTTTTATGACTTGTTAATCGAGCTTATAATTTTTTAATTGATTGCTGTAGTTTTCTTAAAAGCTTCAAAATGGAACATAACTAGAGATAGAGAGAGAGAGAGAAAGAGACGACGAGAAAAAATTGAAAATAACATCTCATGAGTGAGTGTTAACAAAAAACCCGAGCTGAGCCTCAAAACATATGATATCATGTTGAACAGTGTACTAGAAAAACAATGCAGCGCACTAACGAGCCTGCTGCAACAACAGCAAGAACAACAAACACAAAAGGAACAACAAAGAAAGAGAATGAACACAGAAAAAGAAAGCCAAAGAGTAGAACAAAGCAAAATGTAAACATTTGTACTCCATATACATATGTATAACGGTGAGTGTGGGAGCAGCAAGAAAAAAAACATGTTGACAAAAATGCAAGTTTGCTTGTGGGATGTTCCTGCTCCCGCGAGTGTGTGTGTGTGAGTGTGAGTGTGAGTGTGTGTGTGTGAGTGAGAGTGTGTGTGTGTGTGTGTGAGTGTGAGTGTGAGTGTGTGTGTGTGAGTGTGAGTGTGAGTGTGTGTGTGACTGAGTGAGTGTGTGTGTGTGCGTGTGTGTGTGTGTGTGTGTGTGTGTTAGTGTGAGTGTGTGTGTGTGTGTGTGTGTGTGTGTGTGTGTGTGTGTGTGTGTGTGTGTGTGTGTGTGTGTGTGTGTGTGTGTGTGTGAGTGGGTCCAGTGAAGTGTCAGACAGCTGGAGAGTGACATTTGGTGGTGCTGGTTTTGCTTATTCTTGCAATTAAAATGGACAACAGCAAATGGACGACGACAAGCATGATAATGAAAAGAATGATGATGATGGGAACAATATTGAAGATGATGATGAGCATCATAAAGATGACGATAGTTATGATTATAATAGTGAAGATAACGCTGAAGATGGTGGTAAGCATGACAATAATGCGAAATGTTTTCATTTCTATGTTCAGTTGAGCTAAAAAACTCATGAGATATATATTCGAAAAGAATTTTTCGATTGATTTTCAGACCAAAAGCAATCCATTTAAAAGCAACCCTGCACAATGGGTTCGTATGCAGAAAACAACTGCTTAAATGTTATACATTATGGAATCCAATCGTAACTTGGACTTTATGGCTTGATTTACGTAGAATTAGAGTATCTTGGTGTTTCAGAGACGGCTGATCCTGGATCCAAAGCAAATTTAATATTTTTGCCACGATATGGGTTTTTTTTTTTTTTTAAGGTGAAAGTTCTATTGGCACGCTTTAGCGGTAAGACCGACTCGTATGCCATCACGCTGTGATGTGAATGAATGTGAACCAACTAATGGAACTTTTAATCGCACGAGACGACATTCAATGAAAGTTTAGTTCGATCGAATTAGCTCAGAATTTTTTTTTCTTTACAGGTTGGCACACAAATTTACATGTGAGAATTTTAAAGGAATGCCTGGAAGGTAGAACCGACTCGTATGCCATGCACATGCCGTGATAGTCGTACTTCAGCGAGTTTAAGCTTTCGCTAGTTTTCTTTAGTAACAATTTCAATTTCACTGATGGATACACAGAGTAAATTATCTTTATAATAGCAATATTGGAAACGCTGTAATTATTGGAAAATACTACCTTCATGCCGAATGTGCTAAAATTACGCTTGTGGCTTGCTGAAACCCTTATTTTTCTTACAAGATAAGTTTCCAACGATTTCCAACGAACAGATTTTTTAGCCCTAAAAGTATGCAGTGAGTTTTTTCCGTAAATGTCAATGAGTTTCTTATCTGCAGCTTTAGTGTGGTCCCCGATCAGCCCTTATGACTAGATTCACAATGAAGGAGATGACTGGGATCGAGCCTGAACATTGAAAGCCGCAAAATTGTAGTCGCTTGTTTAATTATCTGTATATATATCAATCCAAAATTCTGCATGTGGCCGGGAAATAAAAGAAGAGGATGAAAAAGAGGAAGGGAAGAGCAAAAGAAAGAGGAAAGGGAACAATAAGAGGAATAAGCTCTACCTCGAGAGGGGCACGGGGTTTGGTGTATGAACGAGCATGCGGCGGCGCCCCCTAGTTTTTTATAACAATTAATTATTAGTTAACTATTTGTTTTAAAACTTTGGCGGTTTCAGGGAATTTGAGTGTACTTTCGATCGATGCGGCAGGCAGGCTCCAACCACTATAAATACTTCAACTAGTGCTCCTACTGCAGTTTGGGAAGTTCGTAATGTTATTGGTTGTGGCAAAACCTAAAAACACTACTGAAATTCATGGCGAGTTTTGTAGACGTCAAGACTTTTCGTTGCCGTCAATCATGCATTGGAGAAAAAACAACTCGCGCACTTCCTCTGCTTTCCAGGAACTCATGGACATCAAAAGGCGCCAAACGCTTAATGCAACCTTCTCAACTGTCACTTTACAGGAGCATTTCAAAGGATTTAGTTACTCCACATTTCTATGAACACCGTAGAAAAGACACGGACTGAAAATGGTATGCAAAGGAAAGCACAAATCAACATTCAAAAAGTTAAAGCTGTAAATTCCGCGGAAAAAGTCTAGCCAATGGTATGTTGGGTCTTCAAAGTATTGTAGTTGATGCACTACCGACTCCGTGCGACCACGATCAGTGCTGCACTCTGTTGATGTTGTGATTCAATACCAAAAAAGGGGAAAGTCCACGACAACACTCGCTCAAGACCTGCTTTGGGAGTTTGGATGCCTGCCTCACCGCCTGTGACCTTGCTTTAAGTTACTAACACTTGTTACCGCAGCAAATATCTGTCGGGAAGATACTTCACAAAGAAGGATACCTTGAACTGTACGAAAACCCGAAATGCTCAATGTTTCACATCACATCGCTGCAAATCAGCTTTTGTTTTGGAATTTGAACCAAACAGTTTGCATTTCAAAACGAATCCCAAATCGTAGCACTTCTTTATTATATAAAGTATGTATATGAATATTGAATGCATTTGTTGTGTGTTAATTGGAGCTTCACAAAATTTTATTCGGTTATATATTAGATAAATGTTTATTGTGAATTCAGCTACAAATTTAATTCGTTTAACACTTACAACTTTGCATATATATAGCGATGTTTATGATTTGCAATTTGGATTTCATGTATTTCAATTCAGCTTTATGTATCTAATCGTTGGAGACATTAGCTTTTTTTAGCTGAGCGGTTTTTCTTAGAATACATTGTAATTGTGCAATATTGCTAGCCGAGGGATAATTCAATAAAGGTCAAGATACAAGACAATAGCAATACACACACACACCCACATACAGAGATAACTGGTTAGCTTTTGTAGCCAGCATAATTATCATTATACTACTTCCCTTATCAAGGCCAAAGGACAATCTCGAACAACACAATTTGATAATTAATCGTTTTCAACTCTCGCCCTCTTTCGGAACCCGCTCCCTGCTCGACTCATAAGTCAATGTGTGTGTATGTTTAATTATATCATATCATTCATATTATATAACGCATGATTGCCATTGTTGTTGTGCACTTTGTACGGCATGCATAGAAAGCAAGAGCAACAGCAACCGGAACCGGTTACGGAAACGGAAACGACAAAAACGAGAACGCGTCGTTGGTTTAAGCTGTGTTTGTTGAATCCTTCTGGTTCTTCCTCTTTGTCCACTCCTGTCCGATAATGTTTGATGCATGATAAATAATCCTTTAAGATTATGTGCCATATTTGCTTGATTAATTATATGTACCACTGTCACCCCCGCTTTCTGTTGCTCACTCTCTCTCCCTCTCTCTCTCTCTCTCTCTCTCTCTCTGTCCCTTTCCGCATCCTCCCTTCTATGCCGCTGTCTGTGGTTGTATCTCTTCATTATGCTTAATGCTGATTAGTTTTGATTAGCTTTGTTGATTGGGTTGTGTATCATATCTCTAAGCGATTTTCTCGGAATGCAGCAGAGTCCTTATTTATGCTTTCTGGATACTCTTACTGTGGTTGTATAACTTATCTAGATGATAAGCACCGTTACTATGCTGACTATACTCTCTATTTAAAGCACATTCAACCTATATATGTGTTTTTGTAATATTTCTTTTATTTAGACCAAAAAATTGTCTAATGCCCTGTTTTGGCTAGTTTTGAAGTAAGTTTGTCTATGAAAAGTTTCCTTTTTCATGGAAAACATCTAACGTATTTCGCGTACATGCCGTGATGGCGGCACATCAATAAGATTGAGCTGGCGTTAGTATAAGCGCATGCTAGATGGTGCCAAAATATGTGTTCAAAATTGATCTTACTAGCCTTAAGTTACTAGTGGGCTTGGGTTCTGGCGAAACAACGTGATCACCATTTACCCGGGAATGACAAGAATGCTACCTGTCTCTACCATAACTAAATTGACGCGCAATCTCCCCATGGTGCCCTCTCTACAGCTGTTCCAATCCCGTTGTTTAAGTATTGAGCAAATGT